>JACEFO010001719.1:2400000-3000000 GCA_015342445.1 Digitaria exilis
TATTGGTATTGCTAGCGCTAGGTAGGTGTTAGGCTAGAATTAGGAGGCAGCCGCGGTAGCGATTATGCATGATGCATCAGCGTTGGGTGTTCTTTTGTGCGGGTGATATATTGGTTATTTTGGATGATGGTTGGTGATGGATGGGAGCCGATGAACAAGAAAGAGATCCATGGCTTTCGCAGGTCGTTGCGGGAGGGAACAATAAGTGGGTGCTTTTGGAAGGGTTTGGCAGTATGTTAAGGCTGCTTGTGTTGCTATGATGACTCCCAAGGGAAATCATCAGCAGGCCAGTCAGTTTGCACAAAAAAAAAAGATGTATCAGTGTAAGCAAGGAAATAATAAGAGCTCCATACTTCCTCTTCTCTTTTGGAGTCACAGAACGCATCAGTTTCCATTTGCATCGCTTGCTTCATGGGGAATGAATTCCCGCCGTCTTCAGGAAAGGAACGAACGAAAGATGTGCTTGTAGCTCTCAAATCTCTTTTAATTTTGGTTGGGGGTCTTACCTTCATTTCACTTCTGATTTGGTTGGAGTGCTCGGTGCAGTGTGGTTGGATGATTCGTTTCGTTGGTGCAGCAAGAGCAGATCTGAGGGAGTGGTTGCAGTGTACTTGTTTAGCTCTCTCCCTCACTCTCCTCCCCCTGAGGAGCAAGTCTCGTTTATGACGTCCAGTTGCTTAACTTGGCGGGGTCTAATTCCTTTATTCTGGCTTGCTTGTCGCTGTCGAAGCTAACGGGTCAGCTACCGCCAAAGAATCTGGCCGCGGCCGGGGCTCCGGGCCCGGGATCTTGCATCTTCGGGGGCTCGTGGCCGCAATGTCCCTGTCCCCCCGGGACAGCGATGCCTGTGATAAACAAAACTCCCGTAAATTTCCCTGCATTATTGGCAAGATCCCCCAGCCTCGTTTACCCCCCAGCAAGTGAATCTTCGCTGGTCCCTGTCCATGCCGTGCCCAGCGACCGCCACGCCGGTCGATGGGTGCGTGCGTGTGCAGATTCCGTCTCGCGATGGAACGGCCGGTTCCTGTCGTCCCCGTTTCCTTGTTGGCTCCTTGCGCTTCGGCTGCGCGCGCCGACCTGGTCAAGTTGAGGCTCGAAAGCATCCATCCCGTTCGTCAGATTCGTTGAACTTCTATGTGTTGGAGATTGAAGGCCCGGACACCCCCCCCCTTGCGGCGCGTCGAGAACCGAGGCCGACGTGATTTTTTCATTTTTTGAACGTCGCGAGCGTGATCTTTTTCTCCGGTGCGTGCGAGCGGGGAAACCAAAAGGCTGGTGTTTTGATTCGTATCCCGTGGCAGGGCTGTGTGGCGTAGCACGAGCGAGTCGGATTATCCCTCCGGGCTACGGCGCGTTCCCGGTGGCACTTTCCTCGATCGCCTTTTCTCCGTCTCGCCTTTGCGGATAGTAGATGCTTATCGTACTTGCGGGGGATATAACAATTGCGAGGCAACGCATTTGCATCGGTAATGTCTATTTTTTTTTTGTGAAAAGAGTTACGAATTCCATCCACCTTTCGGAAATCGAGTAGACCATGTGAACGCAATGTGCAGGGGGGAAAGGAACCTGAGGCCGCATGAGGTCTTGATCTGGCGAGCTTTTTCGTTGTCTCCGGTGACGGTGAGATACTGAGCGAATGGGGAGCTCGTCGTCACCCCGGTGTTGGTTAGGTTGTCTTCACCGGTGTAAAGGTGGTTGCGTCCGACCAGGTGCGGCCGGCGCCCATGTGGCCGTCACGTTCCGGTAGCCGATGCGGCAGCGGCCCGGATGGAGGCGCGGCACCGGTCGCCCCCATGGGTCTCGGCTCGCTGTCACGCTGATTGCGTGATTGCACCCTGTGCCTGTGATTGCTCTTCTGCAATTCTGGGGCTTGCGTGACCGGTACAGGCTGCAGTGGCACTGTATAGAGCCAGTACTTTGAATTACCGGACGTACTGGAGCTGTATTTCAAACTGAAACAAAATATGGTGTGCACAAGTGGAGATTCCAAAATATTCTGGCGGCTAGATTCAGCAGGAGCATGCACTTGTCCGAGAATTTGAAATGGCCTAGGCGGGCTAATTGCAAGTATTGTATACTGCTCCCAGTCACCTAGAAAAAGTCAACTATGTTTATGCACCGCTGATGCGAGATCAGCAACCTGTTTATGTCACAGTCACATGGCCGGTAACGAGCAGAACTACCTAGCACCAACCACTGCCACCGACAATTGCCGAAGCAATTTTGAATTCGGGCAAGGCCATTGGAGGATTTAAGGTTGTCTTTTACTAACAGTTCTTTATTGGATAATTTTTTTTCTTCTCTAGGACCAGGTGTACTTGAGAGGTAGGTCAAGCTGATGGCAGTTACCTTACCACTAGGTTCATCAGTTAAATAGCCGGCGTAGCAGCTGTGACGGGCCAACTGTAACTAGGATTGTATTTTTGGGTGGAGAGCATTTGAAATTTTGAGGGAATCAGAAGCGCAAGAACAAAACGGGAAAGGTGCCTCTCAGGTTACATTACACCGGGACCTCCCATTTTGGCAGCTCGCTGTTTCACCTGCAGTATAAGGCCTGTTTAGTTTCCCAAATATTCCCAAAAAAACATTATTCATCTAACTTTTTTTATTTATTACATCTCTCCCACTCACAGAATATTATTCATCTATATTATATTTTTGATGAACAGTGTATTTTCGAGAAATCTTTCCCCAATCTAAACACACACTAAGCTGGCACTGGACCATAGAGGTATAGACACGTTCTTTTATTCTGTTCTGTGGTACTCGTATACTATTTGTACCAGGCTCTAATGCGGGGACCGGTAGTGACAACAGATCAGCAAGAGAACAGCTCGTAGAATCTAGTTGCGCAACCGTCTCACTGGTTTCGGTTTGGAGCCTTTTTCTTCTGTACACTCCCGTTGGGACCATGGACCATTGCCCAAGCTCTACCAGTATGTCTGGTAGCTTTGTCTTCTCCAAGATTCCACAAGGACACAACACAACGACTCATGTTCATGTACAGTCCCTTACATGCGGGCCTAGAGAAACTGGTGTAGGGGGCTCTGGTCGTGTCCTGGTCCCGGCTAATTTTGCTCTCCGTACGTGGCCTCGCCGTCTTGGTCCGGGACGTGTCATGGCAACGCCAACGAGAACATGTGCCGGGCACCGCGTCCGCATGGGGCTACTTCATGCAGCTATAGAGTTTTCCCATCTCTCAATCAGGGTTCACAAAACCGAACCGGAGGGTGGAACCACCGGCTGGTGGTAGCGGATAAGGTCTGGTTTCCGCGGGAACCGGTTAAAACAGGATAAATCAAATTTTGAATTCAAATATATATGAAATCCTAGTTCAACCGGTTTGAACCGGTAAGCCGAGCGGTTTGGACGGTAAGCCGACCGGTTTGGACGGTAAGCCGGCTCAATACATAATTTGTCATGTTTTAAAATTTAACTAAAAATTTAAAAAAAATAAAAGAAAAATTCCTAAAAATATTTCAAGGTGCGTAGAATTTAATGGTGTCAAAATTTTTCAAATATTAGTGTATTTAGTATTTTTTGTGTGCATTAGAAGTTCAATGAGCCGATTTTTGTTTCTTTTCTTTTTTTTGTTGAACTTCTAATGCCTGCAAAAAAATATCAAATGAGCAACTATTTGAAAATTTTTGACACCAATAGATTAATATACCTTGAAGTATTTTTAGAAAATTCTTTTTATATTTTTTCATTTTAAATGTAAATTTGAATATTTTAAATTTAATCGGTTTGAAACAGCCCCAAACCGCTACCGGTCCGGGGCGGTTTGAACGGTTCCCGCAGGAACCGACCGTTTTGAACTGGATTGCGAACCCTGCTCTCAATTCCATTTCCAACCCTTGAAATCCATCAGCCACCGCACTTCTAGGCATTACGGATTTACGGATATGGATGCTCCGTCGCGAAGGTTCGGGCGGCGACGGCGACGGTTGTTTAATTTGGGTGGGGTGGGGTGGGGTGGGGTGGGGGGGGGGGGGGCGGGGGGCTGCGGCTAACCACTTTCCTTGAGTTCGCAAGGCAATGCACTATGGAACGGTTTCATGGCTTGTACAGATCTCCGCTTCCGGTCCTCATGCATGTGCCGTGACGCGCCGACGGGCCACGACACTTGTCGCCGCCCGCCCGCCCGCCCGGCACCACGAAACCCATGTGACGTAGTACGCTGGTTAACCCAATAATAACTCATCTGATCATCTCTCGTAGCCGGCAGGCCAGGGCCCCAGCCGGGCAGCCCCAGGGTCTCCTCCGGTGCCTGCACCATAGGCCCACAGCTCACGCTTGGTGCTGACGCGATGGATGGCCAGATGCATGCATGGATCATGGATGGATTGCCCGTTGCAGCTACTTCCTTGGGTCGGGCTTAAAAGGGCATACTCGGCTTTTTCATGATGCTTCGCGGAGTATGCTAGTGGTCTAGCGTGATTACGGTCACTGGGTGTGATACACACTGATGCGTCACACTGAAGCTCGCGACGATCACTGGGTGCTGAGTGCATACATACGGATGATGCTTCACACGGAAGGATCGTGGCGCCACTGAGGGTGCGGTTAGTTCTCTGACTTTTACCTAAAAAAGCATTATTTATCTAACTTTTCTCTATTCATCTCATTTCTCCCACCCACAGAACACGATTCCCAGCACGATTTATAGTGTTTTTTTTAATCTACAGTGTTTTTTCTTCTAATCTAAACTCACCCCGACGCTGGAGGCTGGACCCAGTAGCGCTCTCTCTCTCAAACACACACACTAAGAGGCTCTCTTCTGGTGCGTTGGGCGACCACACCGCGTGTCCCTCGGATTGCCTCTCTCGGCCAACAAACACACGCTTCAGATTTTTTTTAGGGTCACTTCTCACTTAATATAAGCGTGCCGTTGAGGAATTTTGGGTTTTGCCTGAGCGTTGGGCCGAAAATGTCGAATGGTCTAATAGCCCAACAAGCCTATCGTGTGCGTTTGTATAGATAGTTACTCCGTAGCTTTTTCCAGGAGGTACTCCCTCTATCTATCGTATTGGTAAAGGATGACGTTTTGAAAATAATTTTTTAAGTATTAAGTTTAGCAATATAAAAATAATATGAGTAGATTTGTATTGAAATATAGTTTCAGAAAAGTACTTTTAAAATATATTTTACAAATATTTCATACTAAAAAGTATTAGTCAAAGTTGTGTTTTGGAGACCGTGTCAATGTCCTAAACGTCTTCCTTTACCGACACGGAGGGAGTATACTTGTGCTCGTCGGCTTTTTCGTAAGGCAGAAACTTGCTCCCTTGTGGCCCTGTTTGAATTATATAGGAAGTTATTATTGAAATATAAATACTAACTAAAGCTTATAAAAAATCTGCGTATACATTATAATTTAGACCGTTTAGTTCTTCTTTTTAGAACTAAAAAAACCTAGCTGTGAGCCTGTGGTCAATGACTTTTAGCCCAAGTTTTTTTTTAGAAACACTTTTTAGCCCTAGTGTAACTCAACCTGACACCTAGGCTGCCTTGGGCCGGAGCCACTTCATCTTCGGATAAATTTGGGCCGAAAAGTAAAGAAACTTCAGAACATAAGAATTTAGCCCACGAACAAGAACAGCAACACAAAGAATGGAAAACTAGTAAGGTTTTTTTTTAAAAAAAAATTGCTGAAATTTTTCACGTTGAAGCAACATGTTCCCAATATAAAAGCTTTTGACCAAATTTAACCATATAAAAAGGACCTTAATAGCGGTGCAAATCCATACTGGACGACGAGAAGGAAGTGGAGACCAGTTGCAGCAAGAATGTGCCATGAACCCATGTAGAATCCAACGCGTGGACGACGCGGGCGAATGCTCGTTCCTCTCCTCGCATATTCGAATGGACCTGAAACTTGCAGAACGTCGTCTTGCCACAGAAACTTCCTTGAAGTAGTAATCCGCACAAGTGACCTCCACGCGTTGGTGACGCTGATGCTCCTGCCTTTCCACTCGAAAGCACCTCTCGGCCTCGACTCCTCCTCGAGTAAAACCGGGTATGCGCGCCGGTCCGGGCAACGCCGCGGCGTCCGGCAGCCTACTTTGTCCGTTCGCTGCCGCCGCAACCACAAGCTTCGCTCTACCCTCCCAATCTCCCCACTGTGCCCAGTGCCCACTTCGCAGTTTCCCAACCCCGCCGGCCGAGCACACACGCGGCGGTACGCGTACGAACGAGCACTCATGCATGCCGTCGCCATGTGTGGGCTGCGTGCGCTGCACCGCCGATCCAGGGCCGGCAGAGATGCGCCCGTATTGAATACGAGACGGAAACGCACGGGGCTGCTGGTCGCTGAACGTGGACGTGGAGCCGCCATGGCTGTGGACGCGCGCCTGGTGGCATCCAAGTGTAGCGTGATCATCGCATGCTCAAGTTGTCACGTTGATTGAATGATTGGCAGCTTGGGACCGGACGGCGACCCTAAACAGCGTCGGTGGCTCGGGCGCGTCCGACCAGCCGGATCCACACTGCAGCCTGCCTGCCTGCAGGAGAGGTGGTGTGTATGACATGGTGGGCCCATGCATATACCGCTTACGTGGTCAATCAATTTGGAAGTCTTTTGGCTTTGAGCAGTCGTGTCGATGAATTCAACGTGTTTCTCCGAGCTCGGAGAGAGTGACCTTTTGCGTCATCGTGATGCTTGCATTCCGCGGGTAGAACGCGTGTGCTTTCTGCCGGTAACCTTGCACTTGGCAGGGATGGACTTCTCGAAGATTATTCCTCTTTTACAAGGATGTTGACACTTTCACACGGTTCCGCCACTTATTTCGTTCTAAACGGAATAACGGAAATGCAGAGAAGAATTCGCATTTGTCTTCAGAATGCTGGAGTGGACGATGTTTGGGGTCGACGAGGACCTATCTCCCAAAATGTTTAGAATTTTCTTTGAGCTTTTCGTGGTAGTATATATATGGTCATCTCATCTACTTTGACTAGGGTATGAAGATCTTTTATTTCATTCCGCTGCCTGTGCCGGGGCTCCAACCAGGATTTCATCACCAGTCCGTCTAGGGTATGAAGATCGAATAGCAACTCGTATTGATATGGTATTAGAAAAAAAATCCGAAGAGGTAGAAGTGGCGTATGCTTGTATTGATATGGTCTTAAAAAAATAGCTATACTACTGCACCCAAAATGTGTCACCTAAGAAAAGCGAAGAAGAATGTAAAAAAAAAGAATAAAATGGATTAGAACACAATTTTGGGGAATGGTCAACAATCTAGACGACTGGGAATGGTCAGAAACAAAGACTTGTCCAAGCGGCAAGCATCGATCAATTTCCAGCAGTATGAACATCCGAAGTTTCGTTTTGAGCTGAGGAAAAGCTACATGGCAGCTTCCTTTTTTCTTGTTGAGGAGCTGTACAGAATACATGTTGTCAACATCCGGTTATCTGGAAGGCGGCGGGTCCCGAACCTGTACGCTGTCGACCATGGGCACCGTACAGCTATGCATTTTTTTTTAAAAAAAACAGCTATGCTTTCTCCGGTTCTCTGGCCCAACCGATCGAATTAACTAACACAAAAAAAAAACACCACTTGCATCTTTAATTCTCTTGAGGATGATGATGGGATACTAGTATTTCTAGAACAAAAGGAGGGCATCAATAGATCGTCCAACACGGCTGTCAGATGCGCGCACATGGGCGGCACAGCCCGTCCGGCCGGCTCATCGCCGAGTCCACCACCAGCTCCTTTCTAGGAATCAACGTAGCTGAGAGCAACCGCTCCGACTGAACCGGCCGGTTTGAGGAAGCTGGAAGCCCACGGCTTTTTACCAAAACGCCCACACCCCGTGTGCCTTTTCCCGGAGCCCACCCCCCCTTCCCCGATTCAAACCGTCGCCGCCGTCGCCGAGTCAGTCGTGAGTTCGTGACCCCTCTCTCCTCCCCCAGCGGCGGCCTGCGACCACCCGTTGCGTCTCCGGGAAGCCACATTCGCGTCGCGCCCGTCCCCTTCCATCTCGCCGAGGCCCCGAGAGCCGAGCTGCCTCTGGGCTCTGGGCGGGCGGGTCGTCGTCGTCCACCCGGCCGGCAACGGGCGGCGGCGGTTACGAGGCGGCGAATTCCGGCGCGTGAAGCCGCCACCAACGCAGTGGTTTGCGTCAGGGGTGTGACCCCACCGGGAGGTAGCGGCGAGTGGCGGGAGGACTAGGAGCGGGAATGGGAGCTGCGGACACGACGATGTACATCGCGCGGGAGGCTTCCAAGGTCTCGATTCGTTGGGAACATCCCGGTGTACTAGGCGCCTGCTTGTCGACTTTTCCTGATTCGTGTGTGTGCTGCCGTGCAGCTGTGGAGGAAGGTGAGCGCGGAGACGGCGACGGAACTGAAGCTTCTGTTCGAGAAGTGGCAATTGCTCCTTGCTGGGCTGGTGTTCCAGGTGAGCTTCTTAATCGATCCCGTTTAATTTTATCTCATGCGTCTATAATTGCGACTGGGCGCTGTGGGCTGTTGCTAGCCTGGCGCTTTAATTTTCTGGCTGCAGATGATTCACACCCTCTTTTTACTCCTAGTTACCTTTGTGTTGTGTACTTGCTGTTAAACTTATTGCTCGATTAGGGATTATCATCAACCATATGATGATTTATCTCGAGGGTGTTGATAGTTCACCTGAAAATATCCCTATTTCCGGTTAAGGCTAAACTTGTGACTAAATTAACATTTGTGTGGACACTAAGCACATCCAGATTCATATGCATGTTGACTGTTCAGGATGCTGTGAAATTTGTTCTGCGTTGTGCCTCTGTGTATGCATTGAGCTACTGATATATATAGGCATATCACATGTTCTGTGCAAAAACTGAGATTTCACATGGGTGGTGGAGGCATGTGCTAGCTATTTTTCCCCCCCATAATGGGCATTGCCCGAATTTCATTACTTGTGATAGCGAAATTACAGCTATTTGTTATACAAATCTTTGGTCAGATGAATTAAAAGTGAAAAGCAATATACTGTGAGCATGGTGTGTTGTGGATTGTCACCTTGTGCCTTGTTCAATAGTTTCCGTGTATGGATACTTATATTTATTATAGATTCTTTAAGTCTTACTCTTTATATTCACATTTTTCATAAAATTATAATACACTAACTACCTAGTTAGTTGGGTAACTGAAGTCTTCTTGAAATTGCATATTATCTGAACCCGTTGCCATCTTTCTTTTAGGAGTTTCCTTTGCAGAATTTTATTGTTACAAAAAACATATAACACATGAGAGCTTTGTATGGAAGGAAATAACAGTCCTAGACGGCAATAGAGATACCGCCATGACAGTACACATAACATCCTTGGGCTTACCTTGCAACATCAAAGATACATAATTTAGACATGGCAATCTACCTCGGCTGATGTAGTTTACTCTTTCAATTTTTGTGAGCATTCATTGTGTGGTTCTCCATTTTGAGTTTGCAGAAAGTTCCTAATATCTGATTTTTCATAATTCTACATTGCCTTCAAAATGTAGTTGTTAACATATTTTCATCAGTTCAATAATGGATGGTTTTGGAGATTCATGCAATCATTTTGCCTATAATTAGTACATCCATGGATTGGCTGCTCGAGGAGTACATTACTTGCACCGGCCCGGACCACTGCTCCAGGACTTGGGGTTTATGGCCCTTCCGGTATGTCATCCGCTTTTATTCCGATCATGTTAATAAAATTATACCGGTCCTTTTTTTTGTCACTAACGACACATCTTCATATGTTAGGAGCTTGGCCAAGAGAAAGGCTATCTTAGCGAGAGTGTATTCACTTTCATCTTCATTTCCTTTCTGCTGGTAGGTTTCTTTTTTACCTTTCAATCTATTTGATGTTGCTTGCTTGTACAAAGAGTATGCGAATGTTTAATGTGGAGAATTGAACTACATACTATATACTCAACCCCATAAAACTTTAAAAATCAAAAGTGCTTGCTATCTGGATTTATACATTAAACTTAGTGATGTAGCTTTATGTGATTTTGCATCTTCAAGACAGTGGGTGAGTCAATCGGTGTATGAAGTATGAAATTATTGAAACCTCTACCATGAGTTACCTTAAGATAAATTAGAGCTCCTATTTTGAGGGTAATTTCAGTGTTTATTAAGGTTAAGTTATATTAGTTTAATGTGGATTTTCCATGTCTAAGCTAACAAAAATGTTTGTCGTGATGTTTGTCACATTTGGATCCTGAAAGATTAAGACGCCACATTTCTACAAATGTCCTTTTGGATCTGTTTCTGCACTCTGCTCTTGGCATCCATTGCATAATTTTCTAATTGTTTAATGCTGATTTTCTATAATGATATATCATTTGCTTGGATTATGAGCTATTGAGCCCTGACAATTTTCTTATGGTATCGCAGTGGAGTTTTCACCCTTTTGTTTATCATAGCAAACGTTTCTACACTGTTCTATTATGGCGAAGGGTGCTGGCATTTTTAGTTGTAAGTCTGCCTTACTTTGATGGACTTCTGATTTATATCCGTGTTCAACCACTGATCATAATTTCCTGCTCAGGCTTCACAGTTTTTAAGGATTATCACATTCTACTCTACTCAACTTCCTGGTCCAAATTATCACTGTCGTGAGGTAACCTTGATTTGTCATTTTGTCAAAGCATATACTCGTGAGCACTATTCCTAGCATAATTATTTCATGTCATTTGCCTTTTTCTTTCATAGGGCTCAAAACTTGCCACTCTTCCACCACCAAATAATGCACTTGAAGTGCTCCTGATTAATTGTAAGTCTTTTATTGCTGTCTAGATCTGGTATGTCGAAAATTCCTAATTGAAATTGTTCTTTGCAGTTCCTCGTGGAGTGCTCTTTGGTTGTGGTGATCTGATATTCTCATCTCACATGATCTTCACACTAGTTTTTGTGCGCACATACTATAAATATGGATCGAACAGGTACTAAAATCTAGTGCGGCGGTCATGTGTCTTGCATAGTTGTTTGTAATTTGTATGTTAATTTCCATGGCTGCTGACCACCAAATCAACCCTGTTCACTTGTTCAAGTTTCACTGGTGGATTTCTATCTTGTAGGTTGATTAAGCTCCTTGCTTGGCTGATGGCTATAATTCAGAGTCTGCTGATAATTGCTTCTCGGAAGCACTACACTGTGGATGTTGTTGTTGCTTGGTAGGGATCAAACTCAATTTCAGTGATAGTATCTTGATGTAGCACTTTCTTCCTTTTGACAATCTCTTTCCACAGGTATACTGTTAATTTGGTTGTATTCTTTGTCGATAAGAAGCTGCCAGGTACATTCCTTTCCCTCATGTAATATGCAGAATGACCATATGATACATGCTATAACAAGCTTATCTGGCAATTCTGCAGAAATGCCAGATCGTACAAATGGATTATCTTTGCTTCCAGTAAGCTCAAAAGATAAAGATGGTAGGATGAAGGAAGAGCTCCATAAAATTGATGGCAGGATTAGAGATGAGATCCATAAACTGTTAAATGGGAACACTGTCGATGCTACTGATCGGGTAATATAGAACATTTCTTATCACAACACGATTTCTGAATTGCCATAAACGAACTATTATATAACTCCCTCCCTTCTTAAATAACAAACATTAGGATAATCGAATTAGTCCATTATAAATGGCATTTAGGACAAGCAAATTAGTTCAAAGATGAACTAACTTGATTGTCCTAAACGCCACGTTCAAAAATGGATTATGGATGTAGTATCCAACTGCTTTTGCAGCTTATTACAACATAACCTTCTGCCTTTTGGTTCTGAGTTTTCTTAATGTATGTTTTTCTGTTTTATTCAGCGACAACGGGTGCAGATGAATGGAAAGCATGAAGACATGAACCACGCTGCCTCTGATGCCACTCCCAATGGTACATGATCAGCTGCTTCTGGTATGATGAAAGGCTTCTCAGGATACCTGCAAGGCTGCATGGAACAGCTATTTTTTTAAAAAGATGTATGGTGACATGTATGAGGCAGTGTGGAAGTAGTGGTAGACACAAAAGAATCAGAATCTCGCGGCTTTCCTCAGGTGCTGCTGCTTGCTGCTACAGTTTTGCATCATTCAGGCCTTTCAGAATGGATGGAATTAGAGGGAGAGGATTCAATATTTAATTCAATATTTGATGTAAATATCGATTAGGTTCAGCCTAGTTCTCACTGGTCAGATGAGATAATTTAATTTGTTGGTGAATGGTAATTGTACGTGAGCAGGGCCTGTTGATTGCTCTTTTTGTTGGAACCCTGTCTACCTGTGAGGCTGTGACGCCTTTGAACTTATCCGGGCTGACGCATTCGTGTGTGTGTGTGACAGTGATAGACCACCGGGCTCACGAGAGCTGAATGCCTCACGGGTTTGGCCGCGCGCTCTAAAGAAAAAAAAGGCGGCAGCTTGACTGCGGACGCCGCTGCCGCGTGCAGCATGGTTTGCGACGACGACGGGGATGATAGAAAGCACATGGGTCCCCCGGGGCGTTCCATGCACGGAGTAACTGTTTGAGTGCGTCGCCGATGTGATGCGCAGGTGCGTGGCCCGAGTACACTGATTGCGATGCACTGCTTGCGAAGCGAGATACCGAAACGATCTTCTGCTGCATCACCGTCAAAATCTGCAGTCTATGGTCTTTCCAAAAAAAATAAAAATAAAAAATATCCGCGGTCTACACGATGGCACCGTGAACGTCGTCCCGTTTCTTCTGCATGTATTAGTAGACTGTAAGCTCTTGATTCTCTCCGAATAATTGGCTTTCGTGCTTGTGCTACTTCCACAGCACAATTGGCAAATGTTTCCAGCTTCGCAACTTGTAGTGATAGTACATCTTTGAAGATCCATCTGAAATGTCGTGCAATTAATAAGTGCTGATTGCTGCAGCTTGGGTGCATCGCCTTCCTTGAATCACGCAAGCCGCATGTGACGATGCAGCCCCACGGTTGGCTATTTGGAGTGCTTGCTTCGATACCTTGGTCGTTTAAACTTGCGAAATCTACGAAATGATGTTGCCGGGTGTACGTTGATCCTGCGCAGTCTCCGTGGAGAAGGATTTGTATTGAAGGACTTCAGGATCGACCAAAAGCCAGAAGTCTATCCTGTACCTGTAGCTTTCGCCTGTTTGGGATGCAAGAAATCTGTCATGGACCAGCTGCAGTCTCCTGCATTTGTGAATTGCAACAATCCTACGCCTTGGCTGTCCCATTTTGTGAATTGCAACATGAATTATGCATACTACTACCTCCGGTCATAACTAGATGATGTTCATGATTGCTGCCCAAAACGTCATCTAGCTATGACCTTTGGGAGTATGATGTAAAATGGAGAAATATGATGAGCAACTCAACAAAAAAACTGCTCAAATCACAGAAACATGAAGCAACGGAGCATGAGATCTTCCACTCCCCAGTTTCGCAACCACTTGCAAATGTATACCCAATCTTTACAGAATAACCCGGCATCCATTTTTTGTGGCACATGCTGTCGCACTCTCACAAAATTTACACCACCCTTCACTTCACCCAAGCAACTCTCTTCAAATCTTCGGCTAATAAATCACTTCTACTCATGCCCAGCCAGTTTGCGTTCTAACACTTCTCATCAGTCATGGCCCTGGAGCTTTTATTAAAACAAAGCGCGCTGAGACTCATCCAGGAACATTGAAGTGGAAGAGCCAGGATATGACGAATGCGAACACCATGCAAGCGAGAAGAAAGTTGAGGAACCGGTGCCCTTGCCAAAACCTCCGAGGCTCGGTGGCTGTTGCATGGGCAGCCACGGTGTTGCTTGATTCATTCCATTGCTCCATGAAGTCTGCATCACTGAAACCTGCTACGTTGCACGCGGCTGAGCCACAGATTTCGCAGATCCTGAGACAATGAAAGAAGGGATGGAGCCACTTAAAACAAACCCATCTCATATCCACGTAATATGTTCTGAATGCAAATTTACTTGAACAACACCAATGCAATACATTTAGTAATGAGTAACTCAAATATAAGGACCATGGGCAACAGAAAGATTTAATATGGCACAAAAGAATAATCAGTGTAAACAGAATTTCAACTCAAGCGGACATAAGCCTAATTTCAGCTGAACATCAATTGAGGAAGAGAATTCTGAATCAGGGAAGAAAAGCACTACTTTGGGATTTTGTAAGGATACAAAAGCATCTTTGCATTTTTTTTTTAATCATGACTCGTTTATTTACTTCTCATGGTTACCTCAATTCAAGTAATTAAATATGAGTGTGTCCATTGGAATCATGCATAAGGATATGAACTCACTTTCATAGCTCTCATCAATCTTGAAATAACTTAACGGTTTATAAACGATAGCACCATTTCAGGAACCCTACTTTTACAGATTGTTTAATCAACCATCATCTGATGTACTCTCTCCGTTAAAAACACAAGGAGCATATGGCTTTGGAAAAGTAAAACTGCATAAATCTGACCAACAATTATTCATATGATTAGTATGAGCTAATGTAAAAAAAAAAGTGTACAATTAGATTCGTATTCAAAACTCTTGCATACTATATTGAGCTTTGTAGCTATAAGTGATGCATTGTGAGAAATTAATGGACATAGTTGCCTTAAGATCAAGTGAAAATACCACAGGCAAAAAAACATATTTTTTTTGTAGCTTGAAAATTAGTAAAAGACGTGGCTACAACATCTTGACAATAAAGCAACTGAAATAAGCTGCCCCCTCAAATTCATCTAGATGCTGGCATTTGGATTTAAGGGGCACTTGCACTCAGAGACTCGTCATTGTTGTTTCTTCAAGATGATAACTTGGTGCAAAGTTATTTTCATGTATGTTTATGTACACAGATGGCTGATGAAAAAGTTGAGTGGATCGGACGAAGCTAAGAAATAACGCACTACTGAACCTAGGTTTGCCCTCTTATGATAGTGCCTTTACCCATCACTTCCCGTTTCCCCGCTTCTTTTGTACTATTAAGTATCAACAACAAATGTGTACTTAATTTACCTGATGCAAGGGAAAACTGCACTAGCCACACTTTACAATCTATTGAATTAAGCATCCTATAAATATCATTCAAACTAGAAAAGCACAGCTGTTGAGCAATTGTTCGGATTCTGCCTTTGTGGCTTATATCATTCATGTTGAATTCTCAACCTACAGCCCTAAATGAATGATTTTGGAAAAAATATGTAATAAGATATCGACTAAAAAGACCATCCCTCCCCAAAATACGATGATAGTAATCACTTGGCGGCTTGGCGCACTGATTAGCACTTGTTGGAAAAGTTACAATTTAGATTGAAGAAGAGCTAATGATGTATGACAATTTTCATGAAGTATACACAGTGGAAGCTGACACGACGATGGTACCAGTACCAACATAACAAAGAGACCTCCACATTCGAGGATCAAGAGAATTACACAGAATCAACAAGTCAGACGAAAAAGAGAGAATCCCACTTTATCGACTCTCCAATGGTCCATCAGATGGCTATTCCAAAGCTCTTCTGTAACCTACGAATCAACTGATTCCACTTTATCCTTTCCTCCCCCATCTTCCTTGAAACCTTTATCGCCCACCTAACTACAGAACTCCACCATGTGTTCGTACAAACAAACGACCTTTTTTCACAAAGGCATATATGATATATCCTAATAAACAAATAATGCCAGGTTTGCAGTTGCAGCGAACTCTTAACACATGAAAATATTTTAAGAGAACTGCTTAATTCTGGCAGCCTGTAAACTTGGCATGCAATGTAATGGCAAACATGCAAAGCGGATTTTGTATGGAAATAGCAGCGGGTGGACTTACTTGTTGCCTCTGATCTTGAACCATGTCTCGGCGCACTGCTTGTGGGCGTGAGACAGGTCGTCCTTGCAGGAGCAACCGAGCACGATGCCGGCGCCGGACTCGGCGGCGGCACTGTCAAGACCGAGGTGGCAGATGCGGCAGTTCCTCTCGGCCTTGTCCGGGCTATCCTTTGCGATCTCGGTCAGTCCCGCCTCCAGGTCGATGACGTCGTCCACCGAGCACTCCGACACGCACGATTTCCTAGCGCGCTCGGCCGCGTCCCCGGCGACGGCACTGGCGCCGGCGTCGCAGCCAACGGGCGCGGGCGTGGAGATACAGTCCTCCAAGGCGGCGGAGCCTTGCCGCGAGTGCGAGTGCAAGGACCGGTCCTCGGCGTCAGAGAAGCGCTGGCTCCCCTCCTCCTCATCCGAGCACTTCTCCCGAAGCCGCCGCCCGCCGCCGCTTACGCAGCCCTGCTCCACGCCAGGCTCGACGGCGGCCACGGCGGAGGTGGTGATCGCTGATTGCTCGCCGTCGTTCACCATGGCTACCAAAGAATCCTATGGGATGAGTTCAAGGTGCGGAAAGGAATCACTCAAAATTTCCCCCGGCATCTACTCTCGACCAGAGCAAATTGGGAAGGGAGCAAACAAGAAACGCCGAAAGCGCGCAGTGAATACCACTCGCGCGGGCGGCGTCAAGGGGAAACCAGAAGCGAATCGACCACAGCTCAATGCGGCCGATCACGAGGAGAAGCGAGGTAGCAAAGAATCCCGAGCGAGTGGAGACCACACGCTACAGAGGATTGGAAAACGGAGGTTGCTGCAAAGATTGGATTCTCAAGTGATCCCCCGAAGATCCATGGCCGTGGACCGCGGCAGATAAAACAAGACAGAAGATGCTAGGAGAGACGGCAGCGGGAGGAGTAAGGTTGCTGCTCCACGCTTCCAAACGCAGGGGGGTGGTAGGCGGAAGGGAGAACCGGAGAAGGGGGAGGAAAATGGAAAAGACTTCGCCGTGGCTGTCGGGAAGGGGAAGGGGGAGGAGGCAAGGAGAGGAGACGGAGCCCGGGGATGGGCTGGCTGGCCCTGCCCCGTCTCGTCTCCCGGGACCGTCGGCGTTGGGTACTCGTCCCGTGGACACGGCTGTCGCAGTCTCGCAGAAGAAGTTGTACAAGGGGCGAGATTCTCATGTGAGGTGCTTTGCACTTGCAGTGCTTGGAGTCAGCAAAACCCATTGACCTTACGAGTGTGTTTAGATTGGGGAAAGATTCCCCGAAAATACAGTGTTGACAAAAAAAAAACACTCTAGATGAATAGTGTTCTGTGAGTAGAAGAGGTGGAATGAATAGTGAAAAGTTGGATGAATAGTGAAAAGTTGGGGAATCTTTTAGGAACTAAACGAGAGCGGATATGTACAGATCATAAGTTTTTTTTTGGTACCGTGAGCCGTGACGTACCCTCACCTAGCCTCCATATAACCAGCCACCCTTGGCGGCCATGGTACGAATTGGGTCGCTGCTCTGTACAGACTGTACTGTGGACTAGTGTTTGGCAACCACAACTAGCAGGTGGTTGCGTTGCGTGAATGAATGAACACGACATACCATGCCGAGCAAATGTGCAATTGATCACCAAACACAAGAGCATCGCCAGGTGATGTACTATACCCGTGTGCATTGTCGGTAGGCAGCGGCGTCGCACGGTTCACTTCAATCCGAATGGATTCCTTGATCCAACAACCGGCGATGCCAAACGACACACACGGCACGCACAGCCGGAAGCCCGGATGGCACGAAAGGGACAGCGATGGTCGAGCAAGGTCAAGCCTCACGCATTGGGCGTTGCCCCTCCGAGCATGGCATCCGTCGTCGCGTCCTTGAGCGAGGTCGACGGCTAGTGAACCTCCCCTCGGCGGCCGCCCGACGTCGCCGCCGTCACCCCAGCCAGCGAGAGAGCATGACTGGGTTGGATGCGACGCTGACACGAGATATTTCGGGCAGGTTCTGCTTGCGCTGGGGAGGAATCGAATCGGAGTCCTCTGTGCTTTCTCGTTTCCGAGCTCGTCGGGCCGCTTTGCGTGACGGGGATTGATGGACATCAGGAGTCTCGCGCCTGCGGTCGGTCTCCCCCACTCTCGTGCATCCTGCCGCCGATGCTCGAGAGCAGTCATTCTCTTTCACAACAATCTCTCTTTCACGTGACTCCAGCAGACCAGCAGCGGGTTCTGGGAGCTGGTACAGAAGAAGACGGCACTATTTTTTTTCTATGGGAAAAAAGTTCTTCTGATTCATCGGTACTGTACGTGTTTGACCACGGTCAACAGCAGTTTAGTACCTGACGGTCAACAGCTGCCGAGCTATCCGCTGTCATCAGCTTGGCGTGGCCTGCGGCGGGCCGGCGGCTGGCGGAACCGCCGGCTCGCTCGCCGATCGGCGGTTAGTTCTCTTGTGGGTTTTGGCCGCTCTGTTTAAACCGCGGCGGAAAAGAAAAAGACGACGACACACTGCCTCCTGCGTTCACGGGATGTCGTTAAATCATTACCGACGGCCAAAAAAAAAATTATTTAAAAAAATGATGTACTACCACTCCAAAAGAAAGAAACAGAGTACAGTGCACCTGAGTGGAAGATGGGGAACACCGCGCCAGGGAGATCCTGACCTAGAAATCTAGAAGTAGCATAGTGCTAGCTTGGCTGCTCGAGCATGGGTGCAGATGCTACCCCAAAACTAAGGGTGTGTTTAGATTGGGGAAAGATTTCTCGAAAATACACTGTTCACCAAAAAAACACTGTAGATGAATAATGATATGTGAGTAGAAGAGGTGGGATGAATAGAGAAAAGTTGGATGAATAGTGGATTTTTGGGAAATCTTTAGGAAACTAAACGGGGTCTAACACATGCAACACAGGCAGGAGGAATCTTGGGAGATCAAACCGGCAAGGCTAGCTTTAGTGGCTTTGCCGAAAACTAATCCGGCGACCAACACCACCTCCGTCAGGCAGGCCCAAGGAGCATAGTTATTGGGACCGGACCGGTCATCGAACCGGTGAGGGCTTCGGTTCAATGGTTCATTGGTTCAACCGTTGTGAGCCAGTTGAACCGCCGGTTCGATAACTTTGAACCGTTGAAGTGAACCGGTCACAAATACTATGAACCTGTCCTATATATATGTGATAATTAACATTTACCAACACACATTATTATCATAATAGAAAAAATATGGTCATAAGTAACACAATTCAGCTTTAGCATTCAATCAACAAGCTTAAAAAACAATGACAAATAGGACAGGCAGTCAGATACATGCCGAGCGAATCACAGTGTCAAACAAATCAGCTGCGACAAGTTCATTAGCAAAGTTATAATTTGACAACTCAATTACTAGTAAAATGGATCCCAGACTTCGTCTTCTATAGTTCTATGGCAACATTAGAACTGAACAGCAAGAATGGACTCTAATCAGTACACAAAATAAATCTAATCAGCACACGACAAAAATAATTGGAGCCTGGATGCCCTGGAACAGATACGGACCATTGGCCATGCCGTGTTGGCCTTGCTTCCTTGTGACCGTGGTCCGTGGAGTACCTTGCTGGCTTCCAGGCCGCTCGCCCCCGTGCCTTCCGCTGGCGAAGGATGAGCAAAAGGAAGCGCCGCCAAGCCGGCCGAGGTGGAACCGTGCGCCTAGACCTGGTAATGGACTGGACTCCAACGTCCAAACAAAAATAATCCAGCGAAGGTCCAAATTTAAGTAGTCCTCGTCCAATCCAATCCAACTAAAACTGAAAAGGTCCAATGTCCATATGGATAATCCAGTCAACCAGCACTAAGAAAATTTGAATTTGCAATCTCACGAGCACATCAAGGAACCGACGATGCCGCCGACGGGGATATCATCGGCGAGGCAGCCGCCGTCGCCATGGACGAGGAGGCCATCGAGCCGGACTTTGCCACCGTATTGCCCGAGATCGACAAGTTCCTCACCGCCTACAGGGATGGCGAAGTGCTCCTGGCCATCTCGGAGGAGACGATCATAGGTTCGCCAGTGCCGTCGAGCAGGAGATCCTCCGTCGGAGGGGACTGACGACAAGTGGGTCCCTGAGGTTGCTGGCGAGGCCCCGCCGCTCCTCGCCGCTGCACGCCGGCGCCGAGCACGACCGGAGGGTGTGGGGACGGCGACGGTGATGCTGAGGAGCCGTTCCCGGCGGAGACGATGGAGCGGCTGCGCACCATGGCAGAGGCCAAGCTCGCGGCGAGGTACGAGACGGAGTTCACGGAGGTGTTCCTGGATGCCGCCGCCGCAGAGTTGATCCTCTGTTTTGTCCAACGAAAATCCGACAATATTTGGATCTAAAGCAAATGGATGTGCAAATCCAACCATGTCCAAATCCAATGAAGTCCAAGCGATAAAATCCAATTGGATTTGGACATTGTCCCATCCATTACCAGGTCTACGTGCGCCTACCCGCCTCCGCCGCTCGTCTCAGATGCGCCGCCGCCGCCACGAACGGAATAGGGATAAAGCAGTGAAAGTCTTTTTCCCTCCCCAATGCGACATGTAGCCCCTAAAACGTGAGGAAAACTAAGCATTTCCGATTCTACCCTTGTGCGGAGGCTGTTGTTTTGAATCGATTGAGGGTTGATATTGGTAAAAATCAACACCAGTCCTGGAATCGCCCGGTTCACCGGTTCCATAGAAAACCGGTTCGATTGCACAAGCGGATCTTTTAAGCGAACCGGGCCAGTAAAGGCTTTGGTTCGGTCTTTTACCGGTCAAACCGCCGGTCCTGTCCGGTTCAAATAACTATGCCAAAGAGGCGCTGTTTCACCTAATCGAAATCCTAACAAACCCCATGATTTCCCGATGCGTCGAGCTGTTTGTTCCCAATCAGCGTCGCGTCCATGGCCCGATGCCCGGCCGGGTCCCCATAGTGGACAGAATCTTCAGTCTCCACGCCGGCACATACACAACCTACAACTCACACTCACAGCGTGGGGTCGCCGGGTCCATCACCTTGTGGCAACCGGCACGTTGCCACGTCCCCGCGATGCAACTTCTGTCACCGGAGGGGCTGCGATTTGTGAACAGCCGCAACCAGGGAAGAACGAGCTTACGAGCAGAGACGCTGAAAAGGCCGAAGGAAAACAGCTAAGAGCAGCTCAGAACAATCTTGCAGCACACATCCACCAGTAAATTACCACCCCAAGAAACCAAAACAACGAGCTTGTCTAAGCCCATGTTTAGCTGCATGTGCAGACTATGACTGTACAGCTAGGTGTCGGGTGCATGCACATCAAAGCTCCAGCAACACCATAAACCCAGATAACAACACGAACGGCCAAGGAAAATAGTGATAAATGATATAAACCTAGAGCCTACCAGAGACAACAAAGATAGGACGCTACAATTCATAGACATTGTTCATGGAAAAAAGAGATAAAAATTAGATGAAAACTAAAGGATATTGATCAGAATGCAATTAGAGGTAAAATCACAGCAGGACTACAAGGATGAAAGGAAAATGCAAATGGCCACCAAAAATAGAAAACCAAATTCATAAGAAAACGATGTCATGCCGACATTTATGAATGAGTGGTCATGTCGGGCATCACATGGTCCCAAATAGAAACCTGAAAGCAAGACAGGTTAGGGTCTATCCTGATAATGAAAACCAGGATATGCAATCTAATCAAAGCAAGACAGACTAACCAACTACCAGCCTAGCATGTTGCGCTAACAAATTATCACACACATATAAACACAGCATTTCATCTTGATAATGATGCGTCATATTCCTGTTGCCTTCAGCGTCATAAGGAAGACAGGAATCTAGCTTTTCACAAGCCTACTCGACAGACAACACAAGCAATGGTGACACTCAAAATCAATTTGATCTCTAGCAAGATGACTTGTAAAGGAATGCCAAGAAGGATTCATAGAAGATGTAAATATGTAATACTAATGTTATGCACAGTAAGAGATAACATGTCACAAAATTTAACGTGTACTCCAAAGCAATTCATATGCAATTTGCTTAATCTATTTCAATTCAACAAAACAAATTGCAGTAGTGTCTTTTCAAGGATGACGCTCAACGAAACAAACTGCAATGTTTAATAAAGCATATAGTATAAAACTTCCGGCAAAGGAACAAACAATCACACCTGATTCACCAATTGTAACTGAATACAATCATGGAACACATAACACAAATACGGTTTTTCAAAATAGTACACATCTGTTCAAAACCAATATTCAGTAATGCTGCCAAAAACTGTCATCAAACATTACACAAACATATATAGCAAACTATACCTTTTCAAGGGAAAAACACATGGTTCTTCAGATTTGTGCATGGAGATATTAAAATATTTTTGGAGCATCTTTTGCATATCACCTTTCCAAACAAAATACCACAAAAAAGGGTACATATAGCAAAAAATCTAAACCAGATCCTAAGTGAAGGACAAGTATATATCTTCATCGACAAAGACCATAATATTTATGAGCATAAAATCTTTGTACTTTAGAAGCTATATGAATTACACAAATGCCATTGTCAGATTTGCTGTGCCGCAAATGATATCTGGTTGTAAGAGAATCTGTATATGAATCGCAAAAAACACAAATTCAAGTACACCACATGCAGTGTGCAAACTTAAAGTTTCTTCCAAGTAGATAATCATAACTAATTGCAGAGCATGCAAATGATAATAAAATCAACATTGCATCAATGAACAAAATAAATACTTGCACAAACCAACATCACAAGCACAGCATTGTCAAATCATTACGCCAATACTACTTTAAAGGTACAATGCTCTACAGTACCACTGTTCTATTGCAGTAAGCTAAGTAATGTACTTTCCTTAAATGATCACAAGAGCAGTCCATATTTGGCTGCTCACTTATTCTACGCCAATGCCCTGCGATGAACTAACGACAACAACAAATAAATGGCATGCATTTTGTCTATAATGTAATAAACATGCCAAATAACTTAAGCAGCACATACACGTACAATACAGCACACCAACTATTTTAGACTAAGACGGGAGTATATTATGGTAACCGACAGAAATATACAGTAGCGCCCAACAAAAGTAAACGCGTTGTCATGTATAGATGGTGAACCTTAGGACAATAATTAATGACTTGACATCATTAATTCTGAATCTAACAAAATAACGACAAATATTCCAGCATGCAAGTTCACAAGATTCCTACTTTGTCAGGCTGGTGGAGCTGACTGCAATAAGCTATTGGCATCACCACTTTGCATGCCACTTCTCATCCAGGCAATGCTGCTAATTTCTGATACCAGGGAAGCAAAACTGCTATTTAAAATTGGTGGTTGATCTTCAAACTCATTGAACTCAGGACCCAGAACTGAGTTCTTACGAGGGCGCTCGTGGGCACTGCAGCAACCATGTCCACATTTGTTTGGAACCTCAGCAGCAAAGTATGTAGGATCAGCAAACTTGAACACCTCACTTTCAGGAGTAGAAGCATAGGGAGTTGAGTCAATCTTGAAAACAGAACTTGGCGCTTCCTGTTGGGTAGGTTCCGCGTGTCCTAGATTGTATGGCCTGAATGCACTAACCTTTGCAGCTGGTCGGGACAGGTAGGGCGGATCAACAGCTTGAGTACTATAATAGTTATCTGTGATGTACCATGCCCCAGCAGATGTTTCCGGAACTGTTTGCATCGGAGCATCCCTAAATGTTTGCATAGGAGCATCCCTTACATCCATAGCGGTGAAGGAACTAAGATCCTTAACAGGCCAAGGTTCTTCTGGAACTGCCCCGGGCGCCTCAAGAATACTTCTCTCCACAGAAACACCGTGTTTGCATCGGCCATTGTTGCAGTATCGACGTCTCAGAGTGGAATTCCAGTGGTTCTTGATAGCATTGTCAGTTCTCCCATCCAAAAGCTTTGCAATACATGCCCACTTGTTCCCATGGATAGCATGAGCTGCCAATATAATACGGTCCTCCTCTTCTGCATCCAAAGATCACATGTTTAACTCACAAATATGACATTTACGCATAAAAGATAAGCACGAAATACAGAATGCACCATGCATCACATCAAGTCCATAAGGGCCATAAAAGACCAGCATAATCTCTTAGATATATTGCAAATGCAAAAAATGAGGTCAAGGTTAGGTCTTGGTACATTTCTCAGGTCACGCCGTCACGGGCTAAAAATAGCAATGTAAAGATGAGAAGAGGCGGTACCAGTGAAAGGCTTGCGCTTGACTTGGGGATCGAGCTGGTTGCACCAGCGCAGGCGGCAGGACTTGCCGGAGCGTCCCGGGATTCCGCGCGCGATCAGGGTCCAGTTCCGCGCCCCGAGTTTCTCCACCATGTTGCTCAGCACCGCGTCCTCCTCCGGGGACCACGGCCCCCTCACCCTCTCCTTCTCCTCCATCATCGCACCCGCCGCCGCCGCCGCCGCGGAAGCCGTGGCGTCGCCGCCGATGGAAGCACCGGAGACAATCACCACGTCGTCGTCCTCCCCCGAAGGAGGCGGGGACGGCTGGTCCAGTTGGGTTTGGGGCTGGGGCGGAGGCTCGGTTAGGGTTTGCGTCTCGACCTCCATGGGGGAAGGGTTGGAATGCGCGGCGTCGGCGACGGCGGGTGGATCCGATGGCGATGGCGGCGGCGGCGAAACGGCAGTTTCCGGCGCCGACATGGTGCGCCGGGTGGGTTGGGGCGTTGGGCTCCGTGCTCCGGCGCTAGTAGTTGGTGGGGACGACGAGTGGGCGAGTGTTCCAGAGGAATGCCGCTATATTATTCCTGCTCGACTGACGCGTAGGTCCCACTGGTCAATCTTTTTCTCCTTCCTGGATAATTTTTCCGTTGGGCCGTTGGAAGGCCCAGCAATGACTAAGTGTGTGGGCTTTGTGCGGGTGGGAGTAATTGCTGGGCCCTTGCAAAGCCTTCCTTTTTTTTTTACCTCAAAACCTGTTTTTTGCTAACCCATGTCACTGTTAAAAGTTGGTGAAACTACGCCATCTATCGGAATTCGGAAACAGAAAAAAGGTCAGTAAAAGTGTGAAACTGTGGGATGCTATGCTACGCAGTAGGTATGGGAGATGATGCACGGTATGTTACGTGCTTCACTGCTCCTGAGAAGGACCACATCTACCTGCACATTTTTTTGTTGCTTTCTTTACCACCAAAAATAAAATTGACACCGTAACAGTTAGTGTACTAGTGGGGGGTAATAAAACAGCACGACACATGCATTTTCTCCAACAAGGTTTCTTTCAACGTTGCTTTCCCCAAGCAGGTACTGTTCGTCGCAAAGGTCCATCCAATGATGTCTGATCAGCGGTTCTTCCATTGACTTGTAATCTAACCACATGCACACCACCAGTACCACGCTGCCTAGAAAGCAACACGGAGTTCTCAATCCTCAAGGAGATATTTTTACACTCTGGTGATCTCACAAGCTAAAAAGACACTTCCTTTGCAGACATTCAGGTTACGTGCAGACATGCATTATTCTCTGATATATTGATATGCAAGTCATGGTCTCTTGGAGCAGGGTAGGTAGAAATGTCGACAAATTGCTGCTGGAATAATGTGTGTTGTCGATATTTGCAAGTCGCTCAGATGCGTGCTGTTGATATTTCCACCCCACCTGCCATTAACATATCGTCATACTTCAGAGGAGACAGTTAATCAAAGACATGTGAGATTTGGTTCAGAGGATGCAGCCAACCTTTGCACGAATTCAAGAACAAATGTATACATTTGCGAGCTTATCATTCCATTTTCGCTTTGATTGCAGTAGGTGGGGATCACCCCCCCCCCCCCCCATATTTAAACAAAAAACTTATCATTCTGCTTTTAATTGTTTGAGAGCACACTAGCATCTTCGCAGGCTAATTACGCTATCAAGCTATGGATGCATAGGCGATGGATAGAGTGTGTTCAAACTGAACGCAAAAGATTCTCCGAGTTTATATACCAGTCTCATGGATATGTTCACGTACGTACCGGTCTCTCTCAGTTGTCCATTGAGTAACATCCAAAGAGTGGTTAGTAACGACGCTTTGTAGTAGGTAGCCTGAAGAAATGTCTTGCGCTCCTACGTGCGAATCAAGTCACCACTTGGCAATAGTTGTGTGGGCTTTGTGCGGACTTTGTAAATGCTGCTTCGCTGGGTTTGTTCTGTTCTGATACCCTAACCTACACACAGAAAACAGAAAAGTATAGTCAGGAAAAAAGAGGAAGCACGAGACATGTAATGCAGATCAAGGGTAGTTGTTTATAAATAGGACTTCCTTACGGTTCCATCATCACTTGGAAAGGTGTTGCACCCAGCTTCTGGTTTCTATCGTTCAGGCCGTAATCAGCAGAACATTCAGCTCAAGGCAAAGGTGTGGCCTGGGCGTTTCAGTATGAGCATCAGTTGACTCGAAAGCAGCCGTCTAGATAGGAGTAAGCAGAAGATGACATTTCTTTCACTGATGGGTGGTAATAGGTAAATGAATAAAGGCATGACACGCGAGTCAGAAAACGCCCCCAATGCCTGACCCCGTCAACTCAGACGAGTATAAAGGCATTTGTAATCGTGGTAGGGTGAGTCATTTGTAGCTAGCTGCAGCTAGATTTCCATTCACCTGAGTTCTAGCCAACATCTGAGTGAAGTCCAGACAGCAACAAACCGTTGCCGAGTGCTTGCAAATAGCAGCTGGGTATCATGCCGGGTTCTTGGCTGATCCTAGTGCTGGCCGTGTCTTCGGCTGCAGCCCTTGCTCATGCTGCTACTGTGGAGCGTACCTTCAATGTACTCTCCTACACTCTCGTCAGAGTTGGTGTTTTTTAGATTACAGTTGGTTTAGCAATTGTTTTGATCCACCTAGTTCTTGCTGCATGTATGACTACATGAGCATTCCTAGCTCTGCACCTCGATCATATCGGAGTTTCAGATAAACCGTTTGAAGTGGGATTTTCTTTTTGTTTTTGAAATGGGATTTCAGAGAAACTGAAAGGACTATATTGCCTGTACAGAAGCCCTAGGCATCCATTTCTGTATATAGAGCTCCAGAAAAGTTGCGTCCAATTTTGTTGATGACCAATATGTTAACCTACTAGCATGTAACTCACATATATGCATGGTATATATCCTCCAAAATTTTCAGGTCGCTACATTATCCTGGCCGCGTATCTGCCAGCCGGAGAACATAAGCATCACCGCCGTGGACGGAGTGCCCGGCCCCTCTTAGATGATCTCCTCAGCCCAAAAGGCCCAAAGGCCATTGGGCCTTGATCTGCGCCCTGATCGGGGGCGCCCAACCCTAAATGGTTGGTGGGCCCCTGTCGCCAGCGCTATAAAGAGAGAGGTGGGGACCACGGGTCTACTCACGAGGTTGAACTGAGTACTCCCCCATCTACACTCAAACCCTAGACCGATCGAGAGGGTTAGCGCTCCGGCGACGGGAAGCTCCACCACGACGTCCACCGCCGTCCCTGGCCAAAGCCGGTGGCGACCGGAGGGCCGGCGAGATCTCCTACGAAGGGCTACTACAACATCTTCCCCGACCGTCGCTGCCAGTGCGCAGATCTTCCCCAACGAACCTGCCATGGCATCAACTGAGCCATCCAACTCCTCTACTCGTGATGGTATAAATCTAATCCCTATCTCTTCTCCATTCCTAGATCTAGGATCACACACATATACACATACACACTCACTTACAGATCACACATACACACTCACAGACCCAGCTTTTTCCTAGTCTAGATCTACACACAGACTCACGCAGATCTTACAGCCCCGTCATCGACGCCCACGAAGGCGACACCGTGGTCGTCCACGTCATCAACGACTCTCCAAACAACGTGACAGTCCACTGGTACGCACGCACGCAGTATAGTTAACACAACTGTTTCCACAATTTCAACCGAAACGATCGCGCCGCCGCCGGTTCGCCGCGCCGTCGTGCATCATCCATTTCTTGCAGGCACGGCGTGTTCCAGCGGCGCACGCCGTGGGCGGACGGCCCGTCGATGGTGACGCAGTGCCCGATCCGGCCTGGCAGCCGCTACACGTACAGGTTCAACGTGACAGGGCAGGAGGGCACGCTGTGGTGGCACGCGCACAGCTCCTTCCTGCGCGCCACCGTGTACGGCGCCCTCGTCATCCGCCCCAGGCAGCGAGGCGCCGCCGCGTACCCGTTCGCCATGCCCGACGGCGAGCATGTCGTCCTGCTCGGCGAGTGGTGGAACAACGCGACCTCCATCAGCTCCAACGCAAACGCCGACGCCTACACCATCAACGGGAAGCCCGGCGATCTCTACGCCGGCGAGACGTCGGCGAACCGTAAGCCGACGAGCTAATTAATGGACACAAACTTCGTAGATCTCTGTGTCTGTTCTGTTCATCGTCGATCGAGTTTACTGGGGTTAATTTACATGTCGTCCGTGCC
Source organism: Digitaria exilis (assembly GCA_015342445.1). NCBI lineage: Eukaryota > Viridiplantae > Streptophyta > Magnoliopsida > Poales > Poaceae > Digitaria > Digitaria exilis. The sequence goes on from JACEFO010001719.1 coordinate 2,428,220, forward strand.
ATTCGGCTGCATGCAGGAAGCGCCAAGTTCGAGGTGACTGGCAACTCGACCTACTTGCTGCGGATCATCAACGCTGCGCTCAACACGGCCTTCTTCTTCAAGGTGGCCGGGCACAACTTCACCGTCGTGGCGGCGGACGCGAGCTACACCTCGCCGTACCGTACGGACGTGATCGTCATCGCGCCGGGGCAGACCGTGGACATGGCGGCCGACGCCTCACCCGGCCGCTACTACATGGCGATCTCCTCGTACCAGAGCGCGTCCCCGCTGTCTCCGGTGGGCTTCAACGGCAACACCACCACGGCCGTCGTGGAGTACGCCGGCGCGGCGGCGAGCGCCGGCAAGCACTCGCAGGCTCCGGCGAGGCCTGCCATGCCGTTCGCGACATCCACGCGCACTGCCAACCGATTCTACACGAACCTGAAGGCGCTCCTCCGTCCAGGCAGGAGGACAGTGCCACTCGACGTGGACACCAGCATGTTCGTCACCGTCGGGCTTGGTCTCCGCTACCCCTCGTCATGCGACCCCAAGCTACCATCGTGCAAGCCAATCCCCATGGCCACCATGAACAACCAGTCCTTCGTTCTCCCGACCACCATGTCGATGCTGAACGCGAGGTACTACGAGAAAAACACGCAGGGCAACGTGTACACCAGCGACTTTCCCGACAAGCCGCCGGTGGCGTTCGACTACACGAACGAGACGAGGACGCAGGTCGCGGCGGCGCTGCTGTTCCCGGGGAGGCCGGCGACGAAGACGAAGGTGCTCAGGTACAACGCGACAGTGGAGGTTGTGCTGCAGAACACGGCGCTGGTGGGGCGTGAGAGCCACCCGATGCACCTGCACGGCTACAACTTTTTTGTGCTCAAGCAGGGGTTCGGCAACTATGACGCGGCCAGGGACTCGAAGCGGTTCAACCTCGTCGACCCGCAGGAGCGGAACACCGTCGCGGTGCCCACCGGCGGGTGGGCCGTCATCCGCTTCGTCGCCGATAACCCAGGTGAAAATCTCTGACGGCGCCGTTCATTTTTATTCTCAACCTAAATTCGTACGAATTTAATTTGTGCCGGATGTCTTTGAACTTGACTCGAAAACAGCGTTGCATGCCGGCAGCCGCAAGCGAATCGATGTATCAGTTGGTCAGTTGTACAAAAAAAAAAGGTCGTGTTGTGGTTGGAACATTTAGCACGTTATGCTGAGATGAGATGAGAGAGACATTATGAACTCAAACTCATGATAAATTCTAAAGATTCATGAAATTTATAAGAAGCATTTTAAAAAAAGTACATGTGCTCGCTCAATAAAGAAGTACAGTAGAGATTTTTTTTAGGCGAAGTACAGTAGAGATTAAAAAGGCTAGGTTCGTGCAGCAAGCAACTACTGTTGGATTGGGGTTTGGGCGGCGACGGCCCACTAACGAGGACAAAGGAAACCACGTATTCTAAAAAGAATTTGGGCCTACGGATAGAGTGGTCCGCTGCTGATGGATGATGTGTAGAAGGTGCAATCATATTTTCTTTTCTCCTCTTTTAGACCAAGTTTTCTTTATTCCACAATCCAAAGGTCTACGATGCTTTTTAGTCACGTCAAGATGTTCTTTTTTCTCCCAAGAATCTTATCGTTGATACTATAGTCTATGCACATTGGAAGGACGAAATGCGTACATACAAACGAACATGCTGATGACAGGCTGCAAAACTCTGGTGCAGGAATGTGGTTCATGCACTGCCACATCGACTCTCACCTCGCCATCGGCCTGGCAATGGTGTTCGAGGTGCGGACGGGCCGACTCCGGACACGGCGTTGCCGCCGCCGCCGCCGGACTTGCCGCGGTGCTGAGGCTGTCCAGGTGACCAGAGTGTGCCGTGCACGCTTCGGCCATGGAACCCAGGCGGGCCATGGGTTACCAGCAAAAATAATGTATCGACTAGGAGAAGAGGACAAGGCTGTATACTTCGATGATTTCGATTTTGTGATTGTGTGTGGGTGATAAAGTGTAAACTACACCCCACTGCCCATGTATTTCTATATATTGAAATGTGAACCCTGATTGGTTTGTGCCAGCAATTTTCAATTTTTTTAACAAGGCAATTTTCAATTTTGAGAGGTGGGAGCGGTTTCAGTTGCAGAATCCTTCCGTTGGAAGCGGACGTCCGTTGCACATGTTCTCTACTCATAAACAATTTGTGCATTTTAGTCAATGCCAGTTTGGACATTTGATTTCGGTATTCCCAAAAATATTTTGGAGCTTGCTTAGCGTGTTGGGGCATGATAAACAACCATAGTGAAAACAATATAGCAAATGTCCTATTTTGTTTTGGCTTGTACATTGTGGACTACAGCCAGCACATTGTTACAATCTGCTTCTACTAGTATGGAACAAACATTTCCTAAAATTGTAACAGTTAACAGGATGGATCGTTAGTACAATCCAAACAATCTGGTGCCCCTAACCCGCAAGCTAAAATCAAGAACAGGCCCAAAGCCCCAAACATACAAATCAAGAAGGAACAAGACGTGGCAGTTCTGGACTGGACCACCTCGCATTTATATCGTGATAAATAGCAAGGGTCGCCCACCCAGAAGCGTATTTCCAGCGCATACGGCCTGTATTCTCACGAGTGCAGAATACCTATGCTTGTTTCTTCTTCAGGCAAACCGTACACCATGACGGCTGCGTCTGCGTGTGACCTACAGATTGGTGCACGAGAGATCGCCGTCGTACCAGCTGTCTATTCAGGGATCCAGGGCTAGTACACTCTGGACGCTCTTGGACGCGTACGCACGGGAGAAAACTGTGGTCTCCCCACAGCGAGCTGGATGGGGCTTTTCTGATGAATTCTCGCCCGTATGCATAGGCATCACCGCGTTATCCCGTGAAGATAGGCTCCCTGGGGATCAACCCTGCCACAGGAATTTCAGGCCATTTTCTTTCTCCCCTTCCTCTTTTGGTGCCATACCGATGCGATACAGATGTGCAGGTCTTGTTTGCTATTGGCCCGTGATGCCGATGCGTGACTGTAATGGCAACGTCTTTAATTAGGGGGCAGTTTCTTCAGCTGAGCACGGGAGATTCTTTGCTTCACAGGGCTTAACTGATGAGCTTCTTTTCATCTGCCTGCCCTTCTTTTGTTCACCTGCTCCATAGTAGAGTGTGTCCAGCTGGTCTGCACTCTGCTGAAGTACTACAGAAGTACGAGTCTTGACAGCGCATCGATGCCAAATGTGAGTGTGCACGAAATTCAACTCTCCTGAGACACAGAATCTGGGGAAACACTTGAGTTTTTAAATAGGAAATGGCTGTCTAGTAGCTAAGCTCCACGATGGCAACTTCGGGTAGCCGGCTGGGGTTACCTGGTTCAGGCGCAAAGTTCAGGCACAGCTCAGCTTGAGAGCTGCTTTCCTTGACCTGAAAGGAGATTTAGGACACTGAGAGGAACGGGATTAGTTATTCCTGCAATGATGGTTTCTCAGAACTAATTCTTTTTCCAGTGCCTCCCTGATTGCAGAACCAAGCCAGTACGCTATCCATAAGCCCTGGACCGTCCATTTCCGTCAGAAAAATTAAGTTTCCGTTGCGCGCGAAAGTAAAACTCCTGATTGCGCCTGATGAAAGCAGCATCGCGGACGTGTCGGGAATTCTAGACAGGAAAGTGAACTCGATGCTGTTCGATTTGATACTGCAATCAGAGCGAGGAGGAATAGGTAAACATCGAGGCAGTGGCCGAGGTGGCGTTGATTTCCTTATCATTTGATCAGGCCGTCGCTATAAATAATTTGGAGCACTAACAGGTAGGTTACGAGCTGCGTGTGTTATCGAGAGAACGAAGAAGAAGCTTTATGTCGCGGTCACGGAAATTGGCGATATATACGACGGCAATCCTATCCGTCATTCCTCCAGAAGTTGCCGAACGCCTTCCGGAGTATATATACTTAACGTGTTCCTCTGCATTCAGCTACACAAGTTGCCCACGATCGCTGCCAAGACAGCTTTGCCTCTGCTGCTCTGCTTCGTCTTCCTCCCTTCTCTGAGTCTGCTGCACTCTGCTTGAGCTTCCACCCATGGTGCGGCTACTGCTGGCGCTCGCGCTGCTCCTCGTCGGACCGGTGGCGGATGCAGCCACGGCGAAATACACATTCACGGTACTCCTCTCTCTCCTTCTCCATTTCTATCTAGCTCCGTGCATTCGAGTTATAGTGGGGCAGTTCACTTGGTAGAATTCAGAAGCTGAAGCTTTTGGCAAGAACCAAGAAGACGAAATTGCTTCAATTCGCTGTACATCAGGCTATTGTGAATTCAGCATCAGGAAATGCCTTATATCTAACAAAAATGGAGAAAGCATACACCTAAACCTCTGAACTTGCTGGGTTTTTTCCCCTTTCATTTAACTGGTTGAACTTGATGATTGCTAGGAGAGTTCAGTTGCTTAGTTCTGATGGTGCATCCTTATCTGCAATGCACAACCAGCGGTCCCTAGCTTGCGCAATGTCATTGTTATCTTTCTTTTTTCTCTTTTTTTTTCAAAAAATAATCTTTCGTTTTCCGACTCGCAATTTTGCTCGTATTTCACTAAAAATGGGATGCTTATCTGTAATGTTGCTATTAGGTGGGGAGCATGCAAATCAGTCAGCTATGCAGCACCACCAGTATTATTGCAGTGAACGGTCAGCTGCCCGGCCCGTCGATAGAAGTGAACGAAGGTGATGCGCTTGAGGTCAAAGTCATCAACAATTCACCATACAACATAACCATCCACTGGTAACTCCAACAGTCCAACTTACTACACTCCAGAAACTTCTTCTTGGCAGTCGTCGTCGTGTTGAAAAAAAAGTTCTTTTTGAAAAAAAAACAAATAGAGGAAAAGAATTAGGGTTTTTTTCACAAAAGACAGCATTACAGTTGGTGTGAGTCGTGTTTTTCTTCTTTTCATTAGAGACATCAAAGTCGCCTGTGACATCGAGTCATGTATAAGGTGCCGTAAGGAACCTGCCATCCCAACGTGTTATTGCAATCCTGTGGTGTGATGGTTTTGATAGGTTTATCTGATTTTCCTAGCCTCCATCTCCATTCTGAAGAGCCGAAAGCGAAGCCTCTGAAAAGGACACCCTACCTGTCGTAAACACAGCCTAACTGTATGGATGCCCTCTCCAATATTCGCCAAGTGTAGAGATGATATGATATGGTATTAGCTTTACAACAGAGTGTATCCAAAAAGCTCACAAAAAAGTAAGTCATGGACCGCCATAGAAACTCCACTTAGGACACTCAAAGAGTGGCATAACGTCAGCATCACCCAAAAAGTAACCATGATTAGGTTACTTTTTTTAAGCAACCCAAGATTATGTTACCTGGTGGTAGTACTTATCACCTCCACTAGGAGAGCAGAAGAATTTGCGAGGATTTCACACACTGTTACCTTTGGCGCCTGAAAGATACAGCAGCAATGGTCTATTCATTCAGTTCAGTGCACTTCGACAGTATGGGCACGACCGACTGGATCGTCTCCTCGAGCTAGCTAGCTAGCTGGCCTACTAATAAACGCCGCTGATGCTCGGACATTGACAGGCATGGTGTGTTCCAGCTCATGACGCCGTGGGCGGACGGGCCAAGCATGGTGTCGCAGTGCCCGATCCAGCCCAGCACCTCCTACACGTACCGGTTCAGCGTCCCCGGGCAGGAGGGCACGCTGTGGTGGCACGCCCACTCCTCCTTCCTCCGCGCCACCGTGTACGGCGCCTTCATCGTCCGCCCCCGCGCCGGCAACGCCTACCCCTTCCCGGCGCCGGACAAGGAGGTCCCCATCGTACTCGGTAACCGGTGCTGTGCTGTGCTGTTCTGCATTTCCGGCCGCCACCTGGCAATGGCATCGCCCGTGTGCCAGCCGCGCGTGCGTACATATCTTGCTGATGGTGAGGACAGGAAGAAGAATCTGACGTTTCTTTTGTCTCTGATGATGTGGCGATGTCAATGTCGTCGACAGGCGAGTGGTGGAACCGTAATGTGGTCGACGTCGAGAACGACGCCATCTTGTCCGGTCAGCTCCCCGCCCAGTCCGACGCCTTCACGATCAACGGCAAGACCGGTCTGCTCTACCAGTGCGCGAGTACGTATGCATCGCGTCATCGATGATTAATTCCAGACATAAATAAGCATTGAATGCAGTATATATGTGATTAGTAATTTATTGTTACTGCCTGATTTGATTCGTTTAGACGAGACGTTCACGGCGGTGGTGGAGCCCAACACACGGGTGCTGCTCCGTGTCATCAACGCCGGCCTCAACTCGCACCTCTTCTTCAAGCTGACCGGGCACAACTTCACGGTCGTGGCCGTGGACGCGGGCTACACCTCCAACCTGAACACGGACACGCTCGTGATCGCGCCGGGGCAGACGGTGGACGCGCTGGTGACCACGAGCGCGTCGCCGGGGAGCTACTACATGGCGATCCAGGCGTACGACACGATGAGCCCGCTGACGTTCGCCACGTCGGACACGACCACCGCCACGGCGATCTTCCAGTACAACGGCACGTCGACGAACCCGCCGGCGATGCCCGCCATGCCTTCCAGCTCCGACTCCGCGACGGCCAACGCCTTCTACTTCGGCCTCCGGGGCCTCTCTGGCCTCCAGGGCGCGACCTCCGTGCCGTCGCCCGTGGACGTGAGCATGACCATCGAGCTCGGCCTCGGCCAGCTGCCGTGCGACCCGTCGCAGACGCGGTGCAACGGGACGGCCGCGGCGGCGGCCATGAACGGCGTCTCGTTCCGGCTCCCGGGGCCCGAGGAGTCGTCCCTACTTGGGGCCCACGTGAACGCCCTCACGGGTGTCTTCACCGCCGACTTCCCCGACGGCCCACCGCCCAGCGGCACGGCGATGTCGGTCGGGACCAAGGTGAAGAAGCTCGCTTACAACTCGGTGGTGGAGATCGTGCTGCAGAACCCGTCGGCTGTTCCGACGGAGAACCACCCGATCCACCTCCATGGCTTCAACTTCTTCGTGCTCGCGCAAGGGGTGGGGACCTTCACCCCCGGTAGCGTCTCCTACAACCTCGTCGACCCGGTGGCTCGCAACACCATCGCCGTGCCTGGCGGTGGCTGGGCCGTCATCCGCTTCGTCGCCAACAACCCAGGTACTTCTTGTTCCAGAGTAGATTCAGCCCATACCTTGTGTGGGCCGTATGAAAGTTTGGGCCTAACAAGTGGGCTGAAATTTGTTTGGACTTGACGCAGGGATGTGGTTCTTCCACTGCCACCTGGACCCGCACGTACCCATGGGCCTGGGAATGGTGTTCCAGGTGGACAGCGGGACGACGCCAGGCTCGACGCTGCCTACGCCGCCGGCGGACTGGGTGGGGGTATGCGACGCGCAGAGCTACGCCGCTGCTGCGGCGGCGGCGGTGGCGGAAGACGCGGCTCCGGCGCCAGCACCAGCCCTGGCGCCAAGCCTAGCGCCAGCATCAGCCCCGGCGCCAGCAAATTCGACGACGCGGGCGGGGCAACAACCTCCGCGCGCGGTGGATCACAAGCCGTCGTCGCCCACCGTTCCTCAGCGCAGGGATGGCGGGAGCCCCTCTTCTACTTCTTCCGGTGCTGGATCGAGAGCTAATGGGCACCTTCCTTGTCTCTTCTGTATGATCATTCTTCTCTTCTCTGTTCTTCATGAACACAGCAGGGCCTAGTCCGTGAGGAGCTGCATAGACGTGATACACCACTATACAGTTTTGTTTCATTCGTGTAAAGTAAAGTGATTATTGTTTTTCTTTTTTTTTTACGATTTTTATACATGTATATGGATTCGATTCGATGTAATTGTTACCTTCTCCATTGGGGAAGCTGTGCATAACAAAGTTCAGAATTCAGATGGTTTTGACTCTGTATTCATGATTACGTACTGATAGAACACCTATGTGCAAGATGATGCATTTGAGATTTTGGATATCTCTTACGTCCCAACAGCTGGATTTACCGCGTTGCCATAAGCTGCTGCGTATGCATAGGCTTGGCTGAAGCATGAAGGAAAGATTCCGAAGACGTCGCCACCGAAGGACCAAGTCATCCAACGACATTCTTCCCCCATTCGCTTTCTTTGTCTACAAGTCATATCTTTGGCATCGTCAGCGCTGTTATGATCATGTTCCAAAGTTCCATTCATCGCCACGGGTTTCTTAGTATGCTCTGGTCTTTTCAATTTCTGGGTATAAACTACCAGTGCGGCGTTAGCAGAGCAATCTTAAGGATGCGTTAGACCATTTCGAGGATGTCTAACATAGGACGTAAACATACAAGAAAGTGCTGCCGTTTATTTATATGTGCTTGTTAATTAGTACACTGGAAAAGCCAGAGATTGACTTTGGGATCGGAAAGTAGATGTAGAGCGAAGAAAAAGTGCTCCTGATTGCCAACTGGCAACTGAACAGAACCAACTTCGGTCTGCTGAAATCGAAGACACACGAAACTGCACCCAGGCTCGCCCAGTAGTAGCATGTGTCATATGCATCAGACCGAGCAAGAGCACCACTTACAAGTTACAACGCTAGCCCAAAATAACACCACAAAATCGGGCCACAAAATACTCTTACCGAAAGCACCATGGATAGACACTCGGCAAAAACAATGCAAAGTAATTTCGTGTCCATTTCGTTGCTGGAAAAAAACAGCCCTTTCTAGTTGTTTGTTTCAATATAAATTTACCTGGTCATGAAGAGACACCTAAGTACAAGGGAAAAAGTTACTATACATGCAGAAACTTCCAGTCCAGAAAGGTTCTGTATAAACTGCTGTCGTGTTGGCCAGAAGACTCGACGGCATCAACGTATACGAACCTTTTGAATAGTAGTGATGATGCTACACTCGACCAATGGCCATGGAAGTTCACCGCTCATCTACTAATAATAACGTGTTCTTTCCCCTCTCTGAAAGCACAACTGTAGTTCTGACTTATTTCTTCGACATGCATACGCCGTAACCGTTCCGAAATCGAGAAAATATTGTTAAGCTATAGCAGTATAAACACAAATCACGATCAAGCTCTATATCTAAGATAAACTCTAAGCACATTTGACACTGTCCTTACCGTACATTTGACACTGTCCTTGCCGTGGCTGAACATATGTGACAAACAGAACACCAGACAAGACTTGACCCTGGATTCAAATGTCAGTAGCTTCAGTAGTCTGCTTGCAGTGAAGAAGTCCAGAGCAATTTGCAACCGCTCCACGATAAGAGAAGAATAGACAAGCCTCCAGAGCGAATGAGATATATCCCTGACAAAGTATGTTCATGCAGTCGCAGTCCGATTACCTCCTTTTGCTGAGCTCTCACGCGACGCGGCCGGGGGAATGGCGCTGGATCATCATCGGACGCAAGCTGGACTTGTTCCGTGCATTAAAAAAAAAATCATGATGTACCTATACCATTTGTTCATTTCTCTGCTCAAACGACCTATTCCGGCATGGTGGTCGTTCGTGTATAAATGAGGACGCCATATCCTTTTGCTTACCTGCTTTGCAGTTTGTGCACTTTCATTGCAGTCTCAGTCTGAATTGCTGCTCAGAAGAAGTTCGACGAGAAGATCGATGGCGCGGGCAGCCACCGTGCTGCTCGCGTTGCTCGTCCCTGCCATCTGCGCGGCGGCGGCGAGCGCGGCGGTGGTGGAGCACACCTTCTACGTAATATTCTCGGCTCCGCTTTCGACGCGACCCGTCGATCTCATCTACTATTTTGCACTTGCACTGCGCGTTCAGCGTTCGTTGTAACTTATAAAAGCTGTCTGTGTTGGCAATGGCGCACGCGCGAACACCAGGTGGGCGGCATGGGGATCTCGCGCCTCTGCATGAACAGCGTGATATACACGGTGAACCGGCAGCTGCCGGGACCGATCATCGAGGTCAGCGAGGGCGACACCCTCGTCGTCCACGTCGTCAACGCCTCGCCATACCCAATGTCTCTTCACTGGTGAGTAAACCATCCATTCCTTCTCTCAACTTATGTACGTGTTCTGTACATGTGGCAATAAAACTGGGATGAGTCTGTGTACACATGCTGACGAGATTCCTTTTTTTTTTTTTTGTGCGCGTGCAGGCACGGCATATTCCAGCTGCAGAGCGGGTGGGCGGACGGCGCCAACATGATCACGCAGTGCCCGATCCAGCCTTCAGCCACGTTCACCTACGTGTTCACCATAACCGGGCAGGAAGGCACGCTGTGGTGGCACGCGCACGCCTCGATGCTCCGGGCCACCATCCACGGCGCGCTCATCATCAAGCCCAGGACCGGCGCCTACTACCCGTTCCCGAAGCCGTACGCCGAGATCCCCATCCTGCTGGGCGAGTGGTGGAACAGGAACGTCGACGACGTGGAGAAGGACGGGCTCTTGACCGGCCTCGGCCCGGCGACGTCCGACGCGTTCACCATCAATGGATTACCAGGCGACCATGCCCCGTGTGGGGGTACGTTCGGAGCCGAGGTGGAGTACGGCAAGACGTACCTCCTCCGGATCATCAACGCTGCAGTCAATACCGAGCTCTTCTTCAGGGTCGCCGGCCACGCCTTCACGGTGGTCGCCGCCGACGCCAGCTACACCAACCCGTACCCCACCGACGTCATCGTCGTCGCGCCGGGCCAGACCGTGGACGCGCTCATGGTCGCCACGGCCGCGCCGGGACGGTACTACATGGCGGCACGCGCGTTCGAGAGCAAGACCGTGGCCAACCCGCCTCCGTTCGACCTCACCACGGCCACGGCCGTGCTCAAGTATAAAGGAGTGCCGGACTACGCTCCGGCGGCCATGCCGGCGCTACCGCCGTACACCGACGTCGTCACCGCGGCAAGGTTCTACTGGTCCTTGACTGGCCTCGTCCGGCCAGGTGATCCAGTCGTTCCTAAAGTCGTAGACCACAGCTTGGTCGTCGGGTTCGGGCTGGAACAGGCGCCGTGCGCGCCAGGCCAGACAAAGTGCCAGGGGTTCTCTATGGTGGCGTCCATGAACAGGTACTCGTTCAGGTTCCCTGACAAGGTGTCGCTGCTCGAGGCGTTGTTCAGGGGCGTGCCGAACGTGTACTCGGAGGACTTCCCGGGCTTCCCGGCGTCGGCGAGCCCGGCGAGGAAGGCGACGTCGGTGAGGAAGGTGAAGTTCAACGACGTGGTGGATGTGGTGCTGCAGAACGAAGGGTACAGCGGCGCGCTCGGCGTCGAGAACCACCCGGTCCACCTGCACGGGTTCAACTTCTTCTTGCTGGGGCAGGGGCTCGGGCGATTCGACCCCAGGATGAGCAGCACGTTCAACCTCGTGAACCCGCAGGTGCGCAACACCGTCGCCGTGCCGGCTGGTGGATGGGCCGTCATCCGATTCACGGCGAACAATCCAGGTAACCAGCGGATGATGAAACTGTTTGTAAAAAGAATCTGAACGCCGCCGAGCAGTAAGATTAATTTGGACATGTCACTTGCAGGTATGTGGTTCATGCACTGTCACTTGGACGCGCACCTGCCGTTGGGGTTGGCCATGGTCTTCGAGGTGCTCAATGGCCCGGCCCCGTACCTGCTTCCTCCACCACCTGTGGATTATCCCAGGTGCCACTGAACGTTGGCCGACCTACAGACTCTCCGCCTACGCTTGACAGGGCCCTAACCCAAAACACCATGTGTGATGTAATGCCCGCGTAGTTGTTTCATGATTTCATCCCATGTATGGGGCCTTATTTCCTTGTGCATTGTTTGATAGATGATTTCCATGTGTATTGTTTGATAGATGATTCCTTTTGTATTCGAGTTCTCAGTCGTCAATAAAGCTATGTTGAGGGCTATGTTCCTTGTCTATTCAGGATCAGTATCAATCAGTAAACGTTCGGCAAATGCGAAGCAAACCACTGCACACCATCACGTAATCATTAGCAACCAAAGGATTACAAAGCATTTGAAAACCCACACATTTGATGACAGTTCCTGCAGTACGATTACAGAAAAGAGTCCATAGTTGGAACCCACAAAGTGTGCATTCAAAGTTCGAGTTTTGTAGAAAATATTAATAACAATGCTTATATCTCTAGTAAACTTATTATAAAATAGTTCAACAAATTATCACCATGGATATTAATATTTTTCTTATATATTTGGTCAAAACTAAACATGTATGACTTCTTGGAAGGGAGAACTTTAGATACTTGTCAAACTTAAAGTTTAACTATGTTTTATAGCAAATATTAACAATTTTTATATCTCTAATAAATTTATTCTAGAAATACATCAAGGACCTGTCATCTAATGATAATAATTATATCCAGGTATATATTTGGTCTAAAATAAATATGTTCGACTTCATAGAAGAGGGAACTTTAGATGCCAGTCAAACATTTTAAAGTTTAACTATGTTTAATAGAAAACATTGATGATATTTATATCTCTAATGAATTTATTATAAAAATATATCAATGATCCATAATCTAATTATACTAATTATATACTATAAGCATTGATATTCATCTTATATATTTGGTCAAATTAAATATGTTTGACTTTTTGAAAGAAGAACTTTGGATATAGAGGATGTATTACCATTTGCATATAAACTCACACAGCAAAAGCCATTTCTTATGCGCGGTGATCAAAAAGTGCTCCCCCTTGCAGAGTGACTCTTGTACCACTCAGGATCCAATACGAATGACAAGTGTGGATCTTTGGGTTGCATGATGGCCATCTTGTTCCTCGTTGCATGGTCGACGGTATTGTGTAAGTTACATATATCCTGTTGTTAATACACTGGGGTGGATCCAGGGAGGATGTAGGGATATAGATGGCCAAATAGGCCTGACACGAGGGGCAACAGGATGCACGACACCAGCAGTATCAGTGTCGGCACGACACGATAGTAGTGTAGTGTTTGGGCCGCGACCTCGTAGTGCCAACACGAACACGACACGATTTTTGGTTGGCACGATGTGACACGATTACCTTGAGTCATACTATTACAAAATAGATGTTTCCATTGAAGTAGTTGAGAATATATATATATCTTTATATGAATTTGTAATATTGATCTATATTTATATAAGTTTATGATAAAATATATGAGATCGATGTATCTATATGAATTTGTGATGAGATATATGAAGTTTGGAGTTGAAAAGTGGATGTACAGTTTCAGGACCGACACGGGCACGACGGGCCAACCGTCCCATAGTGCCGGCACGACACTATGGAAATGGTGTAGTGTTCGGGCTGGAAGGTCGACACAACGCACGACACAAGCACGACACGATTAAGTCTAGTGCCTATTAGTGTCGGCCCAAAATAGTGTCGGGCCAAATAGTGCCCGTGTCGTGTTGTGTCGGGCCGCCCATTTGGCCATCTATATGCAGGGGGGCTCCAGCCCCCCTACCTCCCCAAAACCCATGGAGCCTCACTACATTTTTTTTTGAGAAAGAAGAAAAGAAAGAAAGGGAGAGGAAGAATATGTGCCCCCTTGATTTTTTTTTCTGGATTCGCCACTGTTAATACACTTCATGTTGATGAATAAATCTTTACTATGCAACCAGTCATCCTCGCCCGCTCGAGGTCAGAACCGCAAGTACAAGGAGTAATGCTTCTGCACTAGATGAGAGCAAGTTGACACTGGTATTTTGCCAAGAGAGGTACCGTGATATGGAGCCACATAAATGCTATTGTTGCTTGCCGAAATGGTTGTGCTACTTGACGCAGAGTGCTTGTAGGGCAACATGCCCTAGTTGCCATCCCAAGTGTCTAACATAGTCTGCCTCTCTCCTCGAACAGAGCATTGCATGCCGTCGGTATCGTGATAAACCTGAATGATGTACTTCCTTTGTGTTCACACAAAAGGATCCAAGTTTTGGATTGTGCACAAAAATCCATAAGCAGTTATGGTTGGGCCGTCATTTTAAACAATTGGCATTTTCACATTTCCAGTGTTCTGAATTTTGGTGCTCCAGCGCTGGAGAACCTACCTCTCTCCACATGGGTTAGCAACAGCCAACATGCCAAGTTGATGAGAGGCGCGGCAGGCAGCTGAAGGAAAGAAAGTCAAAGCGGCAAAGCCCAACATCCTTTAGATTCCAACCAAGTTTGCCGTGCTTGTCCTCCAAGGCGAAACCAAGGACGCACTCGTGGAGCAACGCGCGCCACGACGCGCACACCACCCTCGTCCACACATCATTCTCTTCTCGCCGCTTCATAAAATCCCCACACGCCCATCGCGGTGCCAGGCAAAGCGCCACGACGCACACACATCCAAAGTGCGCTCAAAGGCCATCACAATCCTCTGAACCTTGCACCGTAACTGGCTTGGCGTCAGCTAGCTCTATCTCCCTCTCCGCCGCCGGCGATCCACCATGGGGATGATGCTGGGCAAGATCACGGTGGAGACGCCGAAGCACGAGGTCCTCCACACCGGCGACGGCTACGAGATCCGCAAGTACCCGCCCTGCGTCGCCGCGGAGTACACCTACGACCCCAAGGAGTGGAAAGGCGACCCCGACGGCGGCTTCACCGTGCTCGCCAACTACATCGGCGCCCTCGGCAAGCCGCAGAACACCAAGCCCGAGAAGATCGCCATGACCGCCCCCGTCATCACCTCCTCCTCCGAGTCGTCCGAGAAGATCGCCATGACGGCGCCGGTCATCACCACCGGCGGCGAGCCGGAGCCGGTCGCGATGACGGCGCCCGTGATCACCACGGACGGTGGCCAGAAGGCGTCAGGCAAGGTGACAATGCAGTTCCTGCTGCCGTCCAAGTACACCAAGCCGGAGGAGGCGCCGCGGCCGACGGACGAGCGGGTGGTGATCCGCGAGGTGCCGGAGAGGAAGTTTGGGGTGGTGAAGTTCAGCGGGGTGGCCACGGAGAAGACGGTGAGGGACAAGGCGGAGGGGCTCAGGGCCGCGTTGGAGAAGGATGGGTACACCGTGAAGGGACCCTTCGTGCTGGCGCGCTACAACCCGCCATTCACGCTCCCTCCGCTGCGCACCAACGAGGTCATGATCCCCGTCGAGTGATTGGGCCACCGTGGCTCTGTTCAGTGTTCAGAGATGGATGTTTCAGGAACTCGGGTGTTTGTATCTGTATTTCCATCGAAGCTGTTGTCTTACTAGTAGTCTCTTTTCTTTGTAATGACTGTAAAATACTATGCTTACTAGGAGTACAACGAATAATGGAGATAAGTCTCTTTTCTTTGTAATGACTGTAAAATACTATGCTTACTAGGAGTACAACGAATAATGGAGATAAGTTTCTAGTACTCTTGATTACACTTTACTTATTGTGGCTCTGCATTTCAGACAGATATTTTTCAGCACAAAAATATTAATGGTTTAGCTCCGTTTGTTCAATCAGCAAGGGAAAACTATGAACTTAAATTAACAACACAATGTTTCAAAAAAACGTTGTTTTTGAGAAGTGGAGATTTTACCGATTGACTGCTTGGAAAGTGCAAATTGCTGTTCTCCTCCCCTTTCCCTGAACCTGGGGCAGGCGTCGTTATTCGCCTCAGTCCCCAAAATTCGCTACGTAGTACGGGCCGTACTGAATTCGGCCCAGCCAAGTCGGCCTGTTTTTGTTCTACAATGTTGAGTCCATTTTTCGGGCGCAACCCGAAATCTTAACGGTTGCTAAAACCCTTATCGGATCCAACTGACACTGGATAGAGTGGAGTCGAACGCTCGCCGCCGTCCCCTTCCTCCCTTCCTTCCCTCCTTCCTCGCCTCAAGCAAAAGGAGCGGCAATGACCATGGCCTCCTCCGCCTTCTTCCTACCAGCGCTGTTCCCCAAGCTCAATTTCCTCACCGCACCTCTCCACCTCAGTCTCCCACGGGGGCGCCAACTACGCTGCTCGCCCAACGGCGCCGCCGTGCCGGAATCCTCTAAACCCGCCTCTCGCCGCGGCCGGAAGAAATCTCCGTCCCCGTCGGCGCCGAAGGAGAAGTCCACTAAGCGGAGAACCAAGAAGGAGGTGCAGGATGCTGATTTGGAGGGCGAGGAGGCGCCGGCGAAGCGGACTACCCGCCGGACAAAGAAGTCCAAGGAAGAGACCGAGCAGGAGGGGGTTGTGGCCCAGGCGGCGAGTGGCGGAACGGAGGAGACGAGTCAAGAATCCGAGGAGGAGGATGGATTGGAGGCGGGAGGAGACTACGACGACGGGGAGGATTTGGCCAACGACTGGCCACCGCTGGTGTGCTGCTTCGGCGCGCCGCGGTGGGAGTTCGTCCCCACGGTGCGCGTGTCGGACCGGCAGATGCACCCCGACCAGTACTCCACGTGGCTCCACCTCCAGTGGGAGCCGCCGGAGTTCGCGCGCGCGCCGGGGAGCGCGGCGAGCAATGTGGCCATCGCGCTCACCCGGCTCGGCGGGCGCGCCGCGGTGCTCGGCAAGGTCGGCGACGACGACTTCGGCCGCGAGCTTGTGTACCGCATGAACTGCGAGCGGGTGCAGACACGCGCCATCAAGTTCGATGGCAAAGCGGCCACAGCCACGGCGCGCATGAAGGTGAGCTTCCGGGACCGGGAGGACGGCAAGGGCGGCACCAAGCTTGTGGCTGAGACGGCGAAGAGCGCTGCCGAGGACTCCCTCCGCAAGACCGAGATCAATGTCGATGTCTTGAAAGAGGTGAGTTGGTGATGCTTGGAGAAACATTAGGTTTTGGTGCAAACTTTATGCTCGCGAGTCGAGTCATCATTTCACAGCAAGCTATGTCTGAATGTCTCTATGGGGATAACCACCGGTTCGCCAGTCCACCACTGTGCGCTGTTGGATTAACTTGGATAACAATTGCATAAAAACCATTTCATAGTTTTGAAATAAATTAATGTGATCTAGCAGCACAACATGATTGTGGTTGTCCTTTTTACTTGTGTTATCGAAGGTTTATTATTCAAACAAGATGTATGCTGTGGCATCTTATATAATCATAGATGTGTTATCATAGTTTTACTATGCTGTGGCATCTTATAGATAAAAATTTTATAGCAGTCCTTTTAATCAAAGGTTACACTGCATTAACTGAAGCTTTTAGATCTCCCAAGAAAATCCCTGAAGGTTCTGCGCAATAGATTTGTCTTTAAGTTTTTTTTTCTCTCTCCACAATTTTATGATTTAGCTTTCATGGCCATGGTAGAGATAATCTTCTAAGCTCATTCGAGTATGCGTCTGCACAATGGTGTCCTATGGCATATGGTTCACATGAACAGCTTTGCAGATAAAAAGACAATTTTGCAGAAGTGCATTGTTCAGGTTCACATTCGGGCAAAAAGATCCAAAAGGACACATTTCTATGTTGGTTACAAGATGAGTTTTCGATGTTGCCGTGCTATTGCACAGCCAGATCATGTTTTCTTTATTTAAATCTAATCCATTGTAATTACACAGGCCAGAATGTTCCATTTCAATTCAGAAGTCCTGTTAAATCCCTCGATGCACGATACACTCTTCAGAGCCATTGAACTGTCGAAGAAATTTGGGAGTAAAGTATTCTTCGATCTCAATTTGCCATTGCCATTGTGGACTTCAAGGGATGAGACAAAGGAGGTGATAAATAGGGCATGGAAAGAGGCTGATATAATAGAGGTGTCAAGGGACGAGCTGGAATTTCTCCTTGATCATGAGTATTATGAATACAAGAGAAACACCCCACCTCAGTATTATCTGGAAGGATTTCATTTTACAAGAAACTGGCCACAGTACTACCACTACAGCCCTGAAGAGATTGCTCCTATTTGGCATGATGGAATAAAGATCTTGCTTGTGACCTATGGGACACTTCGGATCCACTACTACACACCCAAGTTTCATGGCTGTGTAGTTG
Source organism: Digitaria exilis (assembly GCA_015342445.1). NCBI lineage: Eukaryota > Viridiplantae > Streptophyta > Magnoliopsida > Poales > Poaceae > Digitaria > Digitaria exilis. The sequence goes on from JACEFO010001719.1 coordinate 2,446,025, forward strand.
GGACAGAGGATGCACTCATAACTCCATACACCACTGACCGAACAGGTTCTGGGGATGCTGTTGTTGCTGCTGCTATTAGGAAGTTGACAACGTGTCCTGAGATGTATGAGGACCAGGATACATTGGAGAGGCAACTGAGATTTGCTGTTGCTGCTGGAATCATATCTCAGTGGACAATTGGTGCTGTGCGAGGGTTTCCCACTGAGAGTGCCACCCAGAACTTGAAGGAACAAGTCTATGTGCCTTCTATGTGGTGAAATGGTAAATCATTCACCAAGGAATGAACAACATTTTCAATATAAGCATAGTTGATGAATGGTCTAACAGAATTGAACAAGGTTTTTTTTTTTTCTTTGCCACAAGAGAGCTACAGGCACAATATATATGTGCCGATTTTTCAGGTACCCTCTTATCATCCGTTCAGTAATCATTTCAATTTTAGGGGCAGTATGCATATCATTAAATGCATAGGAAAGTTTTACTGCTACTGAAATGCCCTTATTGATTGACAAATGCTCTATAGTTGAATCTTCAATTTAGTTTGTGGACTAAGTTTGCAACCATATTCCGTTTGATGTGGTACTGTAAAATACATAGCTTTACATTTAAATTTTGCTCATGATTTCTAAACCTTACTAAGGACCTGCGTCGTGAGCACACAGTGCTAACGAGATGTTTAGTGACTATATTTCCTTTTTCATGTACACAACGTGAGCCATGGCCCATGGGATCGAGCCCTGGTGGCCCTCCTCTCAACTGAATGTACTAACCACCCGAGCTACTGCTTGGTATAGCTTGGTTCTCATTTAGTAGCTATACTGATTAAGACTAAGCGACTAACTAATGTGGAACGAGCGGAGTCACATGAACATAAATTTTGATGGACTGCACTAGGCAACAACACATTTTACGAGAGTGAAAAACATGATAATAGCATCCAATATTATATCAGCAGTTAAATATGATAAACTAGGTCATAAAAAGTGGTTATCCATTGCTTGTCCATAACAGCTTGATCTGTCACTAATGACCATCGCCTATACATCAGGCAGCCTCCAAGGTTGCTGTTGTTTCCCTCAAAAAAAACCATCGCCTATACACAGAATTTGCACCAATCTGTGCCTAATAAAATGAATGAAATCTAATTCTATCCTCTTTGGTACATATCTCCTCTTAAAGTTTCTTTGCCTCTTCTATTTTAACACTTGGATAAATAATTACTTGAAAAGGCAGATCTCAGTGAGTGTTCCCTTCCATATCCTTGTGGAAGATCGAGAAGTACACAAATCCTATCCGTGTCTAGAAAAATAATATGTGCTTTTGCTGTCAGTTTTCCAGTAATTGTGCTGCTTGGTGTATATCAAGTCGGAGGAAATTCTTTGTCCATGCTACATGCCGTTAAAGTGTTAAACTCACTGTACACTTGAAGACTGAACTATCCATTCCTCTGTGGAGTAATTTCATGCCACTTGATCCTGTGTGTTTGTTTTGCACAAGCACCCTGGAAGAGGATTTGCATAAAAATACTCCTCCTGCCTTGGACTTCGACCAGACAACCTCTGATATGGACCTCCAAGCCTGTTTTTATGGTGCTTCTTCACTTCACTTTCAAACTCATTCCGATTTATTGTACCTTCGTCAAACTTGTCAATGAGCTCGACAAGCTTCTTCCTATAGACAATCAAAAGAATTCAGCAATTTGCATTGAGATCTAAATACTCAAACGACATTCCAGAATTTTACCTGTCAGGGTCAATGGTCATTCGGAATCCTTCATATCTTCTATGACCCTGGACTGCTTTGGCCATATTTCCATCATATGTATACACAAAAGCGTCACTATGGAGAGCTACGTTGTAGTCCACAGCAGCTAATCTGTTTTGGTACATCTTGAGAGACTCTAATTCATTTGCTGTTGCGAGACTATAATGTGTGTAGATATTTGGATATTCGGCCTTTAATGCACCCATGCTATGTGCATCATATAGTTCACCTGCTACAATATAGATCTTCGTACTGGAAGGATACCCCATAGCTTTTAGGAAAAGAGCTGCTTCACGAGGAGTCATAGGGCAGCCTCCTTGGAGCCGCCTCTCCTCACTGTTGATTTCCTTCTCTTTCCAGTGCTGCACCTTGAGTCGCATTTCCCTAAGTTCCTCTGCCTCTTGATGTGTTAGGTTGTGGCTGCAGCCTGTGAATGCGAGCATGTCCTTCTCGTATCTGTCAGTTTATAAGAAAACCAAAAGTATTACTTATCTACTAATTTGTCTGCAGCGAAGTAATGTCAGCCTGTTATTAAACAATTGGAGTTTCGGTCACCTTAAGTGAAGTGCGACATAATGGTTGGTCCCATTCCTCAGTCTGTCAACTAGATTATTACCTAGCTCTTCAATTTCTTGTTTATATTTTAGTGCCTCATAATTTGCCCGGCAACGGAGTCGTTGGATGGAAGGAGGGAGACCATTATTGACAATCCGTGAATCTGTATGTGTGAATTTCACAACTTTGGCCTTCTTCAGTGTCCTTGAGAAAGCTCTGTAATAAGAAGCCTGCGAAATGAAAGAAAGTAAATCACGTTCTTTTTCTGCCCGCTCAAATTTCTTGATCTGTAAGTAGTTGCTATTTCCACTTAGTCCTGAAGTAGTTGGCTCATACCTTGGCCCAGGACTTGGGTGCTCTAATATAAGGTTTCAAATTTTTGTAATCTGGTGGCAAGGAATCCACAATCATGATGTCATCTTTTAAAGTTTCCTTGAAGTGCTCAACGTCAAATATATCTTTGAAATCACTGCGTATCAAGTCAAAACATCAGTCATCCCAAAAGTTTCTATAGAGCACCCTCTGTTACAGTTGAAAAGAGACGGACCTTGGATCGGTCCAGAATGATTTATGGTCCAGAGTAGGGATTACTAGGGTGGCATTCATGAGCTTAGCAACTGCGACCATGTCGCTTATCTGCAAGAATTATTTTGAAGGAATGCATGTAAGCTGAAAGGCATTCTCTTGTGTTCAAGTTTTGTAAGGTAATTGTACACGTACTCCCATTCTCATCTGGTTCAGGCCACCATTGGCGTTGACAATTACATAACCAGATGTTGCACTGTTGATTCCTGAAAAGGGAGAGCAAGTGTTACTCAAATGTAAGCACTCAGTTGAGTCTAGTTAATTTTAACCTGAAGATGGAATGGTACTTAGAGCTAATGTTTAACTTGAAGGAAGATGGGGGGTGGGGAGATAAGCTTACTGTAACGGTTTTTTGGGCGTTCAATACATTTTGTGTAATCCTTGCTATCCAGTTTCATCCATATCTGTGTCATCTGATGGATTCCAAAGCAAATTTTCATTGCAAAATTAGCGGATCAGAAATTCTATAACCATGTGCTTACATTAGAAATTCTGAATCAAATATCTCAAATTCTCAATATAAATTAGGAGCACCTCTATCTAATAAATTATTTCCATTGCTTTATTATTTACAGGTCTGTGGTTGCTTCAGTTAGGAGTTCGTGCTTCATACTGTATAATCAACAGCAAACGGCTTTTTGCCCGTGTTCAAGTCATAGTAGGACTATTGTAGAGCTTCGTGGAGGTAGGATTGGTCGATGTAAACCCTCGCTTTATGTCTGTTCTTTTTTAGCTCTTGTTTTCACTCTTTCTTCCTTATTTTTTGGAAGATTCGTGTAGACTTTTAGAGGCTGTAAGGATTAGATAGAGTTAGGAAGCCTACAAAATTTTGTACACGCGCAGGATTTGGTATCTGCTCTGGATACATGTTGCCTGTAGGTTTCATGATGTTAACTGTCCTCACTACCATCTTGTTCTGCAAAGAGCTCCGTTACAATTCATTTATACAACTGTTTTACAATGACTCACTTGTACACCACCTTTGCAACTAGGAGCCAAAAACTCAAGTGGTAGTTAACTTACTAATTAAGTGGTCAAAAGCATGGTGGGGGCATGTTTTTACAAATAAATTTTGCTTAAGTATTTCCTTTCTTGAACTATGGACGTATTTGGGCACATCACTATCATTCCACTTAAATTTGTAATTCTGGTTCTGCTATGTATTTTTTTGCTGCAGTGCACTTCAATGTTTTCTAAACAATAAAGCAGGAGAGATGCTCGATTGCTCATTCCACTTCATCGTGAATTTTCACAAAGTTGAACTTGCTGTGTCGCGCAATTCTAGTTTTGAGAACATCAACGTCAACGCTATTGAAGCGCCTAATGCTAACCCATAAGGATGACAACGACATTAACCCAACAGGCCAGAGGCCATCGGAATGGGGTATCACTCTCCCAATTGAATTCCCCCTTTGTACCGGTAACCATATACCTACACGAAAGAAGAAAAGAAATACTAGCAATGTGCCAAAGAATCGTGGCAATTATTCTGACAAGGACACGTACGGAAGGCTGAGTATGAGTCCTTCCCGAATTGTGGAGCTTCTTCAATGTCTTCAGCATGTCGGCATCCAGTCTAAAATCCTGATTTCTACAGCAAAGATACAAAAAAACGGCAACTAGCCAACTACGACGCCCACGCCCGCCATGAAACTTGTCAAGTTTCTCCAGCGCACACACGCACACGGCAAACCCCACCCAGACCCAGTCCACGGAGAGCAAATGATCCAACACGTCTCTCAGCGTCCAGTCACCGACTCGAATCACATTCGAATGGTTTATGCTTTATAGTCCACGAAATAAGTTTTGAAAGGCACCACTTAACTGTAATTGACATTCTAATAACTACCAGGCTGTAGTACTCTTGTGAATGCATGGTAAAAGAACTGTAGCTGAGCAGTCAAGGGCGAGGGAGAGGACTCAGACTCACCGGCGGATCAGGCGGGCGGCGAGCAAAAGCGGTGAGATTCTCCTCCCTCCACCCGAGCACCTGTGCATCGCCGGCGTCCACCTTACGGACGAGCCTCCCCACACCAACGTCGCCTCGGTGCGAGCTCATGGCGAGGCCGACGACCACCGCGACGCCGAGCAGGCACGCCACCGCGTTCCTCACCCATGCCCTGTCCACCACCGGCACCCGCTTGCCGTTCCTCCGGGCGAAGAACGACAGCGCCTTCGCCACCCCGGCGCCATGGCCGTGCCCGCGGCGCGCGCTCCCGGCTTCGTCGTCGTCGTCGCCGCCGCTTCCGGTGCCGGTGCACGGGACGCCGCCGCAGTAGTTGGCGACAGCCGCCGCGTCCCGCTCCACGTCCGTGAGACGGCGACGGTGCGCGCCGGACGTCACGGAGGTGGAGGACGACGAGGGAGATGACGCCGGGGACAACGACGACGACGCGACCATGGCCGAAGCAAGCTCGCGCTCGCGCTCGCACTCTGCCTTGGTTTGGTTTGGACACCGTACCCCGGCTGTAACTGTAACCGCCCAAGCGGCAGGAGCTCGATCGCGAGGAGGCGCACGGCTTGGCCGAGGAGATCGGCAACCGCGCGGCGCTGGAGAAGGGGGACGCGGGGAGGATCGGTGGTCGGAGGCGCACGTCTGCTTGCTTGGGTTGGGGGGGGGGGGGCGGCGGCAACGTCGTGGGGGTGAGGTGCGTGCGGTTTTGCACGAGGGGTCGTGCGCGCGCGTGCGGTTCGCCTCCGCCACGCGCTGCTGCTGCCTGTGTGCCAGGTGCGGTGCGCGGCGCGCGGGCAGAGAGAGAGGAGGGGGGCGGGAGGAACCGAGCAAAGCGAGTCTATTATTCCGAGCTCTCGCGGCGGTGTCGCTGCCGCCTCAGGTGTGGCATGGCCCCCGATGCCCCGATCCCTATCGATCGCAGGCGCCTCGCTTTCGTGGCCGTCGTCGTTTATACGGCTCGTTTTCGCGGCTCTCTTTTGCGCGTGCGGGACGGGAGGGAGGACACGGCACCATCAGGCGCGCTGAGCCACGTGTCCGAATTAACAATGTCCAGTGGACGAAAAGGGTTTGAGCTGAATTGGCTGGGCTTGAGCAGATTAAGGTTTGAGCAGGCGGATCAGGGCTAGGATTCGTCACAAAAATGGCACTCGGTGAGGTGAGGTGAGGTGTGATGCCACCCCACCCGTGAAGAGAATAGCGAGCTAGTGCACGCTACAGCTGATCCGTGAAGGTAGCTTTTTCCTTTCTGGATGGGAAGAAGAACTAGCTTAGCCTTTCCGTTGCGAATTCAGCCAAAGAGAGAATATAGCAAATGGTCCATAGGGTCCATGAGGATCGAAGCTTCTTCCTCGAGCAGAGCTATCATCGCGTATGATTAGTGCGATCCTTAATGCGGTGCTGTGCCTGTGATTGTCGCCTCAAGTTCGATCCCGCTGTCAGTGGAGGGTGGTCCTGCCGGTGTTAGTGCTAGCGTGCCTGATCCTCACCTGAAAAACTCACTTGAGACTTTGGTTAGTGGTCGGTAGGGACGACGCCTGGTGATGAGTGACGAGAGCTGCGTGCTAATGCTGGTTGAACTTGAACGTGTGTATAAGTGACGACGAGCTGACTTAGTTTTTTTTCCCCTCCCGCTTTGACTTAGTCCGCGTTGCCTTTCATGTAGCACCGCGTGAAGGGTTTTATTCTCGCTGCATGCTTGAAAAGTCAACGAGAGGCAAGCGGGGGTCATATATTCTCCCCAAGACTTGCCTTCTTTGGCCTTCATATATTCACAGCAGCAGAGTCCACAGTGACTAGCTAATCCTCTTGTTTCGCGAGGATGCGTCTCTGCCGAAGAAGCGTACACGACCCAACCCTGGTCAGTTTCCCCGGCGGCCGGCGCCACGGACTTGAGCAGTACGCGCCGGTGCACATCGGATGGACGACACGATCAGTCCATCAGCTCTGCCAGCATCCCAATTCATACCCAAGTGGGAATCCGCCGAACGGAGACGGTGGTTGGCCGCCGCCAGCCGCGTCGGGTCGGGTTCTAGTCTAATCAAGTTGACGCGCACCACTAATTCGTTGCCTAGTGTGTGTTTTGGCTTGGTGCTCGCGAACGAACTTTGCTTATCAAATGCCGCCACGAGTGTGGCCTGAGCGCTGACTTCCTCTACTCTGGTGTGTCCTTGTCACAGCAGAGGATTTCAGCATTCTTCATTCGACTGAGGTGGCATGTCAGCAGGTCAAAACGGGCGCCGAGGCTCGCGTGCGCCACGTGGGTCGTCGCTCGCGTCTACGAATTTGCGATACGGTTCGATGGTATACTGGTATCAGGTAGTACAATATTGCAATTTATTGTGTGTAGAATAAATCAAAGACGACGACACCCTCCTCCCGGCACCACCACGAATCCACGAGACGCACTAGGTACGCGCTAATGTGTAGCCACCAGGCACCAGATGAAGAAGCGAGGAGCACTCCTTTTTTCCGGCTTCAACGTTGTTCTCGATCGAGCCCAGGTAGCGCGACGGGGACAGGATTCTGGCGGCATCTTCCGCGATGTGATTATGTGAAGCCGCAGCGATCTAGTAAGTCTTTTGCCAAAACAGTACTCCGTAAGACAGTAAGTTCCACGGGAATCTGAAGAAAAACTGGAGGTCTGTGTTACTGTGTAACAACAAACACCCCGTGACCCCAACGAGGCAACGCCGGGCCTCTGCGCACAGCACACCATCCATGGCCAGGACATGAACGTGTCTCCGCTGGCCTCTGGTGCCCCGCAACGGCCACGACGCGAAGCGAAGCATCCCGGGGCGGGACGAGGTCTAGCATGCCTCGCACGGAAGCCGCTCGTGACCTCGCACTGCCCCTGCCCGGCGGTTTACAAAGCCACATCACGCCACAGTTTGGAGCGCCCCGCGTGCCGGTGGCGTTCGGCCCCGCGCAAGCACAACCCAACAACAAGGCAACGAGCGCGCAGGCTGAAGCACTCAGCAGGTTGGTCGCGGGACCTAGCCAGGAGGACGTACGCGCGTGCACGTGGGCTGCCAATCTTGGGGAGCGTCAGCCTTCCGGTTCGGGGTACAACTTGGGTCATCGCCAAGGACCACCGGCTCATCCTCACGCGCACACAAGGTGAAAGATTCAGCGGGATAGATTTTCAGAGCACTGGACGTATTGTGCACAACAGTACAGCACATGATTGGTCGTGTGGGCATGCCTCTATAGTTTGGAGGCAGGCAAGTTCGGAGCAGCCTGCGTCGGGGCGCCAGGTCAGCAACCATCGATCGGGTAGGAGTGGAGGAACAGACGATCATAACCGCAGCTATCGTAGCACCGACGCACATGCAGGCCGAACCGAACGGCTGTTTACATCTTGAGATTTCAGAGAAGTGCCAGAATTGTCTAGCGTCGAAAGACAATAGTGGTGGTAGGAAGAGAGGGAAAAAGAAAAAAAACAGAATCATGAGTTTAACTCACATAGGCACATGACAAAGAATTCAGCGAATTTACAGCACACCGAGCATCTACATTTCACAAAGTCCACTTCAAATCTTTGCATGGCCGCCCACTCGCCCGCATGACTGAACATCCACTAAACAAGCCCGTTAGAAGAATCTGGCAATATGTGCTTCAGATTTCTCCAGCAATGCTGGGGTGGTGAGGACAATAACTACACATGGCAGACAAAAAATCAACAAGATCAGCTATACTGCTATATGTTTTGATAATTTCTAAGTACATACAATACACTAAAATTAACAGAAGCAACGACACAAAAATGGTAAAGTAAAAGGGTAGTCAGTCAACTCTCTAATAATTGGTAAGTGGTAAGAATTAGGAATAACTACAACTATTTGGGCATAAACAGGTCATTTAACAACTAATATCCATACGCTCAATCAAGTCAGGATACGGACGGATGCTAGTGTTTAATAACCAAGCAGAACAGGAATTAGTATGCACGTCTCAGAATGTTTACATATCAATGCTAACCGGAATCTATCACGGTAAAAGAAGGCATGAGTAGCGCCCAAATGTGAGTATGTGACAGCAGCAAATAATGTTGCACATGCAACTGCCTTATACAGAATATCGAATGTGATGCACTAACTAATAGTTAAGCTTTGCTGGGGCACATTCTGTACAAGGGCGGAATCTGAATACAATGATCTGTCAGGAAAACACATTAACGTAATTTTACATGGAAAATGTATGGTCCAAACCAAATAGAATGAATGTGGTATCCTCAGAATCTGTAGTGAGCCTTTTACCACTCAAATAATTGGTAAGAATTAGAAACAACTAAAACTCTTTGGGCATAAAGCAGGTCATTTAACAACTAATAGCCATGCCCTAAAAAAAACATCTAATATCCATGCCCTCAATCAAGTCAGCATACGGAAACTTTCAATATGTAACAGTGTGGAACCAAGCAGAACAGGAATTATTGAATGCACATCTCAGAATGTTTGCATACCAATGATAACCGGAATCTATTACCGTAAAAAGAGGGCATGAGTAGTACCCAAATGTGACATCAGTCAGTAATGTTGCAACTTCAACTGCCTTATACAGAATATCGAATGCGATGCACCAACTAGTAATTAAGCTTTGCAGTGGCACATTCCATACAAGGGTGGAATCTGAATATGATAATCTGTCAGGAAAACACATCAACAAATTTTAAAAGGAAAGTGTATGGTCCAAACTAAATAGAATGAATGTGGTATCCTCAGAACCTCTCTTCATCCGTTCACTGTTTGTTCATAATAGCTTGCCCTCTTACTCGTGTAATCTTTTTCCTAGCGCTCTCCAGAAATTGAAGTGGAAATATCATGATTATCAACACCACCATTATCAAATTCATGGATTCGCCGGCTTTTCTTTTAGTAAACTTGGCACCAATGAGCTGATGTAGCTGTTGCAAACTAAGACTCCAAGAGCACACAACAGTGAAGTACTGAAGTGACATGGTGTTATGTAAGCAAACTAAAAGTAGAGTTTCTCCCAAAAACAAAGCAAGTCACTGAAGTCTTAAGGTAACACTTAAAGCCTCGAACGTACTTCAAGATATATGGTGCATAAAGTCTACCTGAAAACTCATTTGGGAAATTGGGAGTGAGCTCCAATTTACAGTTAAGCAACCAGCAGCTAAACTGCTGAAGGATATGGCCAACTGGATGTGGACTGACACAGGGGCAATGAACTGAACTTCGAGATGCTCCAAATCAAATAGATGAATCCATACATCTATGGGGAAACTGCAAACTGCTGAACCAAATTTCTGTTCTGAATCTGTGCCGTGCCACATAGTATGAGATACACACCCATCGAAGATACTTGTGTAGGCGTAGTGCTTACCGTGTAATTTGTGTGCACAGTAAATATGCCTTCAGAAAGGACGGGGGTTGAGTAGGAGGAGGTCAGGAGTACTGGGTGTAGAAGCACAAGACGGCCGGGCCGTGTGACGGTGTGAGTGAGACGAGGTAGCGGGCGACAGCACGGCGACCGCGGCGCCTGCGAGCGCGATGATGCGGTACCCAAGGAGGCAACTCCGGTGGAACCGCTGCAAGCATGGGACCCATAGGTTGGTCGCGCGCAGAGGCGCCGCAGCCCTCCGCACCTGAGATCCCTAGCGGCCGGACGCGGAGAAGGTGAAGGGCACTGGGGCAGGGAATATGCAGAGGAATAGGTGGAAAGCGAGGTGAGTCAAGTGCGACTCGCCGATCCACTTGAGCAACCGGCCGCGCCTCACCGGCAAGTCATGTCGCCGGCGGCGACGGCGGAGAGCGCGAGGAGACCAGGTGAGAGTGAAGGACGACTAATCGGAATAAAAAATATCCCACTTAGGGGTTTTCTATAAATATTGGATCGCGGAGAAATCCGATTTAGGGGTGTTTATCTAAATATTTGGATCGCGGAGAATAGTCGCGATCCGATTTAAGGGTGGTTATGTAAATATTTGGATCGCGGAGAATAGTCGCGATCCGATTCAGGGGGTTTTATGTAAATATTTGAATCGCGTAGAATAGTCGCGATCCGATTCAGGGGGTTTTATGTAAATATTTGGATCGCAGAGAATAGTCGCGATCTGGTTCAGGGACTAATTTGAATTTTGTAATTCTTTGCCCGTCGACCTTCCCTGCTCCGTCTCCCCGACACCGGGCCGGCCGCCGCTCGACGACGACGGCAGTACGGCACGCCCGACGGACCGAGGGATCCGCCTACGCTGTTCGTGATGTAGAAAGCGTTTGAGAGAATCTGCTTGAGATTGTCGCCTGTTCCGCCGGAGGACGCCATCTCGCCATCGACGAGAGGCGCGACGACGGAAGGCCCCAAGGTCGCCACCGCCCACCGCCGTCGAGAAGTATGCGTTATTTATCACCTGGAGATTCTGGCGTCTCTGCCCGCCCTCCTTGACGCCGCCGGATCTGTGCCACGTTCTCGGAATTCATGGAGCACAATGGCGGCATGTTCTGTCAGACCCTATCAGCTCCATTCGATTACCTACGTTGTCGATTACCAATACAGATACAAGCTGGGGGGTATGGCGACAGGTTAGGAGCTTGCTGGATCAATTAGCATTTCTTTTGAGGACTCACGAGCCGGCCATGTTAGCAAGGATGTAAGCTGATTGATGTGGATCTCATTGTGAAGTGTCGGCGATTTATGCTGACTAGGTTCTCGAGGGGGTGCCCCGAGAGAAGGGTTTAGGGAGAAGTCGTCGAGAATCTAGAGCCGAAGGTGACAAGAGACGGTTTTAGACATGTTCGGGTGGCCGGAGCGTAATACCCTACGTCCTGTATGGTGTATCTTGTATTGATGATGTTGTTTTGAGGGGGTTCCTGCCTCCCCTTATATAGTCCGGAGGGCAGGGTTACATGGGAACCGTATAGGACTAGGAGACTTTTACAAGTTTATCTCTAATTCCTAAATACAGTATATCCAAACCGACTAGGACTAATCCTTGTCTTGTGCGTCAAGTCTTGTTCATGGGCCGGCCCATAGGATGGGCCACCAGGGTTGTTTAGTCCGTCAGGACTCTACACCCACAAGCCCCCGAGCACCTTATCTCCTGAAGAACAGCCTTGTTGAAAGTACAGAGTTCTTTGAGGTCCTCCAGAGTTCTTTTGAAATCCGCCAGGGTTCTTTGAATCCCGCCAGGGTTCTTTGAGACCCACAGGGTTCTTTGATCTTGGAAGTTGCAACCATGCTGTTCAATAGGTAATGATGTGCTCATAAGTCTTCTCGAAGTTCGGATTGGTGCGCACCGATTAGGTGCGCCCAATTGGGCAGCCCCCGAGCCTCGTTTATCTTTGAAGAAGAAATTCGAGGCTCTTTCGAAGTCCGAACCAAAAGAGAATCAATTTCCGAAGAAACCCGAATTCTTGTAGAATTCCTCATAAATTTATCAATTGAAGCCAAAAATTCTCAGAAAAATATTTTTTGAAAATATGGCCACAACCCCCGAGCCTAAATTTGAACGAATTCAAATATAGGATCAAGAAAGGACCAAAAGTGAAAATTACCGAAGTAACGCTTCGAAAAGCCCATATAAACCGCCCGCAACCCTTTGTATCCGTACGCTTTCGCAAAACAGATCTAGGGTTTGCGACAGTTGCAGTTCTCGCAATCCAGAGACCGCGCACAGGCATCCACAGCCTCCCCCAATCTTAGATCCAATCCACACCCAATCGCAAGAGATCCCAATGGCCGGTGGTGAAGGATCCAGCCGAGGCAAGGGCTCAAAGAGGAAGGCAGAGGCCATGAAGCAGGTCGTTACGACCGAGGAGGCAGCGTCCGCGGGGGACATGCCAATCATCGAAGATCCAATCAGTGACTGGCCGACCAGTATCTTGAAGGAGAAGCACATCAAGGCCCTAGAGGCAGATGGATTCTTGCCAGCGCAAGAAATCAGTCAGTGGAGAAGCGCACACGGGCACGAATACCCCACCGAGGAAACCGAGGAAATCACGGTATGGAAAGCCTTCTATGAAGTTGGTTTTGGCATGCCAACTTGTGATTTTTTCCGCCGTGTGCTTCAATTTTATGGGATTGAACTGTGTCACCTGAATCCCAACTCCATTCTGAACCTATCCATCTACATCCACCTGTGCGAAGCATTTCTTGGGATAGACCCCCATTTTGCACTGTTCCGCCATTTATTCAGGGTGAAGACCTCCAGCGGACCACTGCAGGTGGTGGGAAAGGTGGTCATCCAATTCCGCCAGGGCATGAGGCCAGTATACTTGGATTACACAACTAAGGAAAGCCTCAAGGACTGGCAAAAGGAGTGGTTCTACGCATGGAACCACCAGCCACAGCTTCAGAGCCGCTCAGGGAATCCTCCAGTAATGAAGCCATTCTGGAGCGAGACAGTTGGAGTAAACCAAGCCATGCAAATCCCTGATCTGCTCAACATGATTAGAGATCTGAAGGCACAAGGTCTGACAGGAGCCATGGTATATAGGTCATTCCTGTTGAGGAGGATCCAACCATGCAAACAACGCTGTAACCCAGGGTACTCGTACACTGGGGAAGCAGACCCCTCAAGAAATGCCACCGGAAACATATCGGAGAAGAGAGTGAATCAACTCTTGAAGAAGTTTCTGGTGGTCAACGATGAACAATTTCCTGAAATAATGGAAGTTTCTTCAATAACCATGACACCTGAGGTAAAATCCTTGTCTGAATACATTGCTGTATTGTTGAAAATATAATGTGAACTAATGTCTTGATCATCACAGTATGAAGCCCGGCGCGCACTCTATGTGAGTTTGCCACCCCTGGACCCGACCAACACCGAAGAAGCTGCTCTATTGGCACGGTGTGTGGATCCCAAGGTAAGAGAACAAGGTCGCCCAAGCAAGCCAACTGCGACTGAAGATTCTGACGAGCCAACGGTTAAACTTGAACCACAGGTCCCGGAAGAACCCCAAGCCATATCAGAAGCAACCTCCAGGGGAGCAGAAAGGTCCAAGAGACCGGCAGCAACAGAGCCAGTTGCACCAGTGCCCAAGAGAGCACGCACACTGCCCAAGCCCCGTGCCAGGACTATCCCAGAAGAGAGGGCAAAAGTATCCCCACAACCCAGGACAACATCTTCAGTGGGGATATCTATCGGAGAAATTGGAACCAGCATGCCGCAGCAAGGCAGCTCTGCTCGGCGAACATTAACTGATGAAGAGATCCTGCACGAGATCTTCAACCCTGTCTCCGCGCCGTATGTAAGGACAACGCCAATTATTGAAGAACCCTGTCCAGCAGGACCTTCGGCGACGGAGCAGGAAGCTGAAGAGGAGTTCACCTTGGGGGAGCCAGAGATCCCCATGCGGCCCTCCACCATGTAAGTATTTCGTTAAGCAGTATAGAGTTCATCGTTGTAGAATACTGTTGTGACTAACAAACTGCATTATTCCAGAGTTGAAGAAGCACCAGCGACAACCAGGGAAGAACCCTCGGTTGATCATGCAGCTGTAGAACCAGAGGCCGCAGTGCCCGAAGAACCCAGGGTAGTACCAGAAACAACCCTGCCGGAGGTTCAAATAGCAATGCCAACAGACCCGCCAGCACCAGAAGGAGCCCAAGTCGAGGAAACAGTTGCGGAGGTGCTGGCGGATATCGAACAGCTGGTCACGTCAGCGGTAATTGAAGAATCCGAACTGGAACGCCGTGACCAGTCCTCTGCACAGCCCCCGAGCGTCACAGAAACAACTCATGCCGGGGCGGAAGCAGAGTGCTCAAGGGGGAAACAAACTGAAGCAACAACCCCAGAGCAAAGGATTGAAGAGATCCCCAGAGTACCCAAGGGTACTGGAGCTGAAGAAGAGGGTGGGAGCTTCCGCATCGGGAGCTTCGACCCAATGCTCAATCCGAACCCGCAGACCTTCGAGTACATTTTAGACGCGGAGGAGGATGAGCAACATATCGACAGGGGACTGTACCACGCCGAGAGGGCAGTAGCCTACTTTAAGGTTAGTGAAACAACCCTGTTCTTGTAGCATTGATAAAGCATATCTTATAACAACTCTGTTGCAGGCTGTTGGCGAGGCATCAAGGAAGAAAACCGAGTACCTCCACAACATTTCCTTGATGCACGCCAAGGCGGACCGTCTCCAGAAGGAGCTGGAGCGTGAGCGCGAAGATCAGAAACTCCAGGAGGCGGAAGACGCCGACATGATCCGCACCTTGCACCTGCGGACCAAGGAATTGGCCGCGGAGAAGGAGGACATGAAGAAAAAGCTTACAACGGCGAAAGCAGAGCTCAAAGGTACTCTGTCGCTACCGAAGTCTTGTAACAAATTGTCCACTGCCTTTGTTGAATAACAATTCTATCGTTGTCTTGTGTTCTCAGGGGTGCAACAGCAGCTAGCAACAACCCAGAGCAAGATGACGGATTGGTCCAACGTGGCCAACCGTCATGGAGAAGCGTTGAAGACCCTCTCTGCCAAGCATGAAAGCCTCAAAGAAGAACTCAGAGTGGCGGTCAAACAACGCAAGGATGCCGACGAGCAATTAATTCAAGTCCTCGAGCAGCAAAAGCAGCTTGCCAAGAAACTGGAGGATGCTCGCGAGGAGAATAATCGGCTATCCAGGGATCTCGTCCAGGCACAGAAGCATCTTGCAGACAAGAAGGTGCTGGACGAGAAGCTTGAACAGGCGGCCAGGAAGATGTCAGAGCTCGAAGAGTCGTTGCGGTTGATGAAGAAATCTAACGACGACCTGGCGGAAGCCTTGAACCGGATCTCGCTGCTAGAGAAGGCAGCGAACCCAGTGGTGAAAGCCTTGGTTCCAGAAGACCCTTCAGCACCGCTATCATTCCTGGAGCGCCTGAAGGCCATGCCAAGACAATTGAATTCATACATCAAGAGATCTTCGAAAGCTTGTCTTGTGCATGTCCTTGCCGTAGTTAAGTCCAGGTACCCGGAGGTAGACATAGGCAAGCTGGTAGAAGGCGCAGAGCCGAACTGTACCGAGTCTGCCTTCAGGGACCTGAAGCAAGAGGCCGAGCCAGTTGCAGAAGCAATTGCTCAGAGCCTTAGGCTGTAATTGTAAACAGATGTTATTGTAATATAAGTATCATGCAATGTAATATATTATTGCCATGTTATGAAGAAAAACCAAGAAGTTCTGTGAATTCCCGGGTTGTCTCTGTGTTGCTAACCAGGACTTAGTCAAAATGTACGTTGCGTAGATTTTAACTTGTGAAAAACAACCCTGTTAAGGACCCAAAGGAACCCAGGGAGATTTCTTATAGCATAATCTATCTAATAAAATGTACCCCGGGAGGATACTTGGGAACTAACTGTATATGGTTTGCCGAAGCCAGAACCCAGTAAGACCCACGGAGCGGCAGCGCTAAGCTCCACAGAGTAGCGAAATAGGAGGAACAGATCCGTTATTGGCCCCAAAAGAACCCGGATAGACCTCATTTATAGGCTCCGAATGCTCGTAAAAGAAACTTTCCAAGTCTAGAAAGAACGCGGAAGTTTCGTATGATGTCACGAAGACAAGTAAGCAACCCAGTAAAGGGAGCTTTATTGAGATATATCTCGTTGCCGGAACAACGGTACAAGGGAACATGTAATGCCGAAGCAATTAGTTCATATATTGCCGGAGCAATGTTTACAGAAGAACTCTGGGTGCCGAAGCAATTGGTTCTTGTGGTGCCAAAGTACTGCTGTACTGAAGGAGCTACGCATAGAATTTGCGTAGGTGTTCTATATTCCAAGGATGTGGTAGTTCCACACCGTCTTCTGTTTGAAGTCGGTAGGTGCCTGGTTTGAGTACTTTGGAAACAATAAATGGACCATCCCAGGGTGAAGTAAGCTTGGAGTGACCGACTGTATTCTGGATTCGTCGTAACACCAAGTCTCCAATCTGGAATGATCTTGTCTTCACATTTTTGTCATGGAATCTGCGGAGTCCCTGAAGATACGCAGCGTTGTGTAACAAGGCGGCCAGTCGCAATTCTTCGGCCGTATCGACTCCCAGCATCCGTTGTTCGTCCGCCATGGCTTCTTGAAATTCCTCAACGCGGGGAGCACCATGCATGACGTCGACAGGTAGAACAGCCTCTGATCCATACACCAGGAAGAAGGGAGATTGCCCTGTAGCTTTGCTGGGTTGAGATCGTAGGCCCCAAACGACTGGAAAGAGTTCTTTCATCCACCGGCCTTCCGCTTTCTTCAAGGTTCGTTCCATGCGAGCTTTAAGTCCATCAAGGAGCATGCCATTGGCCCTTTCAACTTGTCCGTTGGCACGAGGATGAGCAACCGAGGCATAGGATACCTCGATGCTGCGATCTTCACAGTAGTCCCAGAACTTGTTGCCTGTGAAGGTGGTACCCAAATCTGTGATGATTTGGTGTGGTATCCCAAAGCGAAGAATCAACTCTTGGAGAAATTGGACTGCTTTCTCAGAGATTGGTTTAACAACCGGGAAGACTTCTATCCATTTTGTAAATTTGTCAATGGCGACGAAACAATATTCGAATCCACCAGGCGCCCTGGGTAGTTTCCCAATCATATCAAGCCCCCAGCATGCAAATGGCCATGACGGAGGTATCAATTTGATCTTGTGAGCAGGCTGATGTGAATGATGAGTAAAATATTGACAACCCTTGCAGTAACGAACAATTTCCTCAGCGTCGTGTAGAGCTGTAGGCCAGTAGAACCTGGCACGGAAGGCTTTGCCTACGATAGTGCGAGAAGCTGCATGATTGCCACATTCTCCTGCGTGAATTTCCTCCCGGATGTTGACTCCTTCTTGCTGTGAGACGCATTTCATCAATGCGCCAGAGCGTGCGCCACGTCGGTACAGTGTATCGCCGATTATAACATAGGACTTGCTACGGCGAACAATTTGCTGAGCTTCTGCCTTCTCGGCAGGAAGTTTGTCGTGCAAGATGTAGTCTATAATCGGAGCGCTCCAAGTGGCGTCAATGAGCATAACCTCAGGAGCTGAGGTTGTATTGTTAGGAGTTGTTGCTGCAGAAATTGATGGCTTGGAGAGTTCATTGACGAACACCCCACTAGGCACCTCTGCTCTGGAAGAACCCAGCTTTGATAGGACGTCTGCAGCGACGTTGTAATCGCGCTCGACATGATGAAATTCAATGCCGAGAAAGTGTTTTTCCAATTTCCGAACTTCTTCACAGTACGCATCCATGTCTTCATGGTTTCGATTCCAGTCCTTGTTGACTTGCTTGATGACCAACATTGAATCCCCATACACCAGCAGACGCTTGATACTGAGAGTAATGGCCATCTTCATTCCGTGAAGAAGTGCTTCGTATTCTGCAGCGTTGTTGGTAACAGCGAACTGAATCTGCAGAACATACTTGAGTTGATCTCCTCGAGGTGAGATCAACAGAACTCCAGAGCCTCCGCCTTCCAGCTTGAGTGACCCGTTGAAATACATGATCCAATGCTCAGGCTTGGTGGTGGCGACTGGGAGATTGTGCTCGGTCCATTCCGATATGAAATCAGTAAGGACTTGAGACTTCATGGCCGTTCGAGAACGGAACTCGATGCTGTATGTTCCGAGCTCAACAGCCCATTTGGCGATACGCCCTGTAGCGTCTTGATTATGGAGAATCTCGCCAATAGGATAACCCGTAACCACGATGATCTTGTAGGTGTCGAAGTAATGCCGCAATTTTCTGGATGTCATTAAGACAGCATATAGAATTTTTTGAACTTGAGGGTACCTGGATTTGGAATCCGAGAGGACTTCACTCACAAAGTACACGGGTCGTTGGATCTTCTGAAGGTGACCCTCCTCATCGCGTTCAACAACAATGGCGGCGCTGACGACATTGGTGGTTGCTGAAATATAGAGCAAGAGATCTTCGCCCGGGAGCGGTGCAGTGAGCACAGGTGGTGTAGTCAGGAACAACTTGAGCTTGTCGAAGGCGACTTGAGCTTCCTGAGTCCACTGGAATCTATCTTGCTTCTTGAGTAGTTTGAAGAACTCGGTCCCGCGTTCCCCCAGTTTGGAGATAAAGCGGTTGAGTGCGGCTATGCAGCCCGTAAGCTTCATGACATCCTTGACGGTGCGCGGCGGCTCCATATTCATGATAGTTGCTATCTTTTCTGGATTAGCCTCAATGCCGCGCTCACTGATGATGAACCCAAGGAGTTTTCCAGATGGAACGCCAAAAACACACTTGGCGAGATTGAGCTTCCATCGCCATTTGCGTAAATTATCGAACGTCTCGGTGAGGTCAGGGATGAGATCCTCGGGATTTCTTGTCTTGACTACCACATCATCAACGTAGGCTTCAACATTTTGGTGAAGTTGGTCTTGAAGACAACCCTGTATCGCCCGCTGATATGTGGCACCTGCATTTTTCAAGCCAAAAGGCATAGTTGTATAACAATATGCACCATATGGCGTGATGAATGAAGTTTTAATCTGATCCTCTTCTTTCAGCGATATCTGATGATATCCTGAGTAACAATCGAGGAAACAGAGTAGGGTGCACCCGGCGGTGCTGTCGATGACTTGATCGATGCGAGGAAGCCCGAAGGGATCCTTCTTGCAATGTTTGTTGAGGTCAGTATAATCAACACACATTCTCCATTCATTTGAATTCTTTTTCCTTACAAGACCGGATTGGCTAACCAATCCGGATAGAAGACTTCTTTAATGAAGCCGGCTGCTAATAACTTAGCTAGCTCTTTCTTGATGGCTTCCCGACGCTCTGTGGCGAATCTTCGGAGGCGCTGCTTTTTGGGCTTTGCGCTCTCGTTGAGGTCTAGCTTGTGCTCGATCAACTCTCTGGGGACTCCAGGCATGTCGGAAAGCTTTGTAGCAAAGATGTCCGCCTGGGCTCACAGGAAGTCGACGAGCGCGCTTTCCTATGCAGGAGTGAGGGTGGAGCCGATCACTGCTGTCTTCGATGGATCTCCTGTTTGGAGATCAATCGTCTTCGTTGCGACCTTCTCCACAGGCTTGATGGCCCGTGTCTTCTTCTGCGTCGGGGCGTCATCATCCTCTGCGACGACGGTGGCGGCTAAGGGTTGGAGCTCTTGGCGATCTATGGTAGACGCAGCTCTAACGGCATACTCCACTGCCTCTTTGTCGCAGAGGTAGGAGCGCTTGATATCACCGCGAAGGGAGAGAACGCCATGAGGCCCTGGCATCTTCAACACCAGGTAGGTGTAGTGGGGGATGGCATGAACTTGGCCAATGCTGGTCGCCCGAGGATGGCGTGGTAGGAGGTCTCGAAATCTGCAACTTCGAACTTAATGAACTCTGTATGGTAATTGGATGACGTACCGTACATGACGGGCAAGGTGATTTGCCCGAGGGGGATGGCGGCCTTCCCAGGCACGATGCCGTAGAAGGGAGTATCCGCCGGCTGCAGCGTGCTCGTGTCGAGGCCCATGGACTTCAGCGTCCTTGCAAAGATGAGGTTGAGCCCGCTGCCTCCGTCGATCAGGACCTTGGTGAGCCTGCTATTTGCTACCACGGTCTCGAGGACAAGAGGGTATCGACCAGGAGAGGTGATCTCCGTCCATTGATCTTCTCGGGACCAGGTGATGGTGGTGTCTGACCACCGTAGTGGTGTAACCACCGCTGGTTCTGCTGCGTAGGCCTCGCGCCGCGCATTCTTGCGGTTGCGCGAGGTGTCGCTGACTGCCATGCCTCCGAAGATGACGTTGACAGTGTTGGTGATGTCTGGGAAACCGCTGTCTCCCTTGTCATGCTCGTCGTCTCCATCTCCGGCCGACTTTTGCTTCTTGTTGGGCGTGCTGAACGTCTCCCGGAGGAGCACGCACTCGCCCATGGTGTGCTTGCTGTCGGGGTGGTAGGGGCAGCGCTTCTTGAGAAGTTTGTTGAATTCTTCCCTTCGTTGCTGCGCAGATTTGGCGGCGCGAACGGTCTGGACGGTTGCGACCGTGTTGTGTGGTCGCTTCCGTGGGTTGTTGCCGTTACGCTGGAAGGAGTCGCGCGGCTGGTCCCTGTTGTCTTCCTGGTTCTTGCGACCAGGGTTGTTGGGTCTCTTGCCGTAGCGCTCCCGTTCTTGATCATCGGTGTCCATCCAATTGGACACCAGTGCGCGGAATTCCTCGAGGTCACGAGGACGGTTGTGACCAAAGTCACGGAAGAGGGTGCGATCGGTCATCCCTTCTTGAAAGTAGTCGATGACTTCTGAGTCGGGGATGGGAACGCAGGATGCCTTGATGGCGAAGAATCGCCTGTTGTAGTCGCGTAGGGACTCGTCTGGCTTCTGTTTGCACGCGCGGAGTTCATATTTGCTGCCAGGGCGCTCAAAAGAACCCTGGTAATTGGAGACGAAAGCCTTCTTCAGCGCGTGCCAGCTGTCGATGGAGTCTGGATGAAGGGACTCGAGCCAGGTGAGAGGACCCTGCTCCATCGCAACTGGGAAGTAGAGCATCTTGGAGATGTCGTCGCCCCCTGATGCTTCAATTGCGGAAGAGTATCTGCGCAGCCAGATGTTTGGATCTTGCTTCCCATCGAAGTTGGCGATGCCTGGCGGCTTGAACTTTCGCGGGAAAGAGCTGACGTGGATGGCGCGTGTGTAGCATGGCAGAGCATCAGGGTTGGGGGCGTCGCATCTTCCTGCAGAATCCACAACGTGGGAGGTAGCTCTCCCCTCCCGGATCCGAATGATGTCGTTGCGGGCGTCGTTCGGTGTGACATGAGAGCGGGCTGGACGGGGTTCTTCGCGACACTGGGACCTGGGAGGTTCCTCGCGAGGACGGCGGAGTTCTTCGCGAGGCCTGTTCTTGTCCTTTGTTTGTCCTGCAGAGCTGCCGTAGTGGCTGCTCTGACGCCTGGCTGACGGTGCTTGGTGGCGCGAAGAACTCTTGCTTTTGGAGGCGGAGCGGCCTCCGTCCAGGCGATCAACCATGACCGCTGCGGCTTCTAGGCGGGCTTTGGCGAGGTTGATCTCAGGGGTAGTTTGGAACCCCTCGAAGACGCTGACCCCGAACAAGATGTTGGCCACAGGGGAGTTGAAGATGCCTTCCTTGTCGAACTCAGAGTTGAGATTCTTTCTCTTAATGAAGCGACGTCGGAGGGCACGGTTGCGGTTGCGCTCGATACGGAGTTCTCGATCCGCATCGGTTTCTCCTTCCTCTGTTGGGGCGTCGTCGGAGACAACTTCTTCGTCACTGTGATCATTGAGGATGACGCAGGACTGGCGACCGGGGTTGCTAGGCCCGGTTCTTCTGTTACTCGTGGCAACAGGGAGCTCTCTGCCTTCTTGGAAAGGAAGCAGAGGTAGAATGTCCCGTACCGTGGAAGGTACGTTTGCTTCGGAGAGAGCCACCTCGGGATCCATGTCAGGCCAATGAACGATAACCCCCGAGGAAGTTGTGGTCATGACAAGATCCGAGGTTGCTTCGCGGGGTTGGAGAACCTTCTTCTTCAGGTGCTTCTGGTGGACCGCGGTTGAGTTTGTTAACCCGAAGGGAAACTGAGATGCGCGCGACCCACGTGGTGAAGTCTTCGTCCTGCGGGGGTTGGAGCCAGGGTTCCTGGTTACCCGCGGGGTTGCTGTTACGGTCCTGATCGTTGAACCCTGGCGGGACTCGGAAGTAATCCGGAGTCCGCCGGGGAGTCGTGGACACGTGGCTTGATCCTGCCCCTTGATAGGGGTTGGGTTGACGTGGTCTGCCCGGGATTGAATCTGGTTCGGGCGCCATGTACTCCTCCGAGTAGGATACGATCCAGAGATCGTGTCGGAATTTGGGATTTTCGGAGATCCTCGCGGAGTGGTTTGCGCGCGTGGTGAAGCCGGTGCAACCACCTCGTCGCGTAATTGGTGTTGGAGTTCGCCTTCTTGGTTTGCGATGCAAAGCCAGGAGCCGAAAACGAAGGAGGCGCCTGCCTCGAACTTGGTGACGATGGAGGCGCTGAAGGAGGCCATCGACTCTCTAACGAAGACTCGACGAGTGTATCCCACGGACGGCGCCAAAGTGTCGGCGATTTATGCTGACTAGGTTCTCGAGGGGGTGCCCCCCCGAGAGAAGGGTTTAGGGAGAAGTCGTCGAGAATCTAGAGCCGAAGGTGACAAGAGACGGTTTTAGACAGGTTCGTGTCGCCGGAGCGTAATACCCTACGTCCTGTATGATGTATCTTGTATTGATGATGTTGTTTTGAGGGGGTTCCTGCCTCCCCTTATATAGGCCGGAGGGCAGGGTTACATGGGAACCGTATAGGACTAGGAGACTTTTACAAGTTTATCTCTAATTCCTAAATACAGTATATCCAAACCGACTAGGACTAATCCTTGTCTTGTGCGTCAAGTCTTGTTCATGGGCCGGCCCATAGGATGGGCCACCAGGGTTGTTTAGTCCGTCAGGACTCTACACCCACATGAAGCTTCAGGCATGAAAGGTCCAGAAACGAGCACAATTTCAACAAAACTAGAACTCGTGTTGTGCAGCTCCAATGCCGCACAGTTTATAGACAAACCACGGTCGTGGTACATATCACAACCGTGTAGATCACATGGCAAAAATTTTCCTGGCTACATCATCATCAACACTTCTTCTTCTCTGATATCCTTTTTGTGATCTTACATTTATTCTCTTCACATGCTCGCCCACATTCCTGAACATATGTCGAAGCTATCACAAGGAATCTGGCAATATGTTCATCAGATTTCAACAGCAATGCAGGGATTGTGAGAGCAATGACGGCACCTAAAAGAACACAGGTTCAACAAGGTCAGCAATTCAGCTTTGATGAGCAAGATTAATAAATCAAAAAATTGAATTGATGATGATCCATGTAGTTTGCTGTCCATTTCTATTTACATTAGGTTGAGTGCGTCCAGGATTGTCAGTATAAAAGAAGTAGACAAGAGTCATCCTATGTTATTGTGTATACACTAAACCTCTTTCACTTGGATTCCAGTCAGCAGAGGTAGTGTCGAACTTCTGTCACTATTTGCAAATGCCGTATTCTTAAGTACACATTAGATCTATTTGCAAATTGTTAAGGAGCAACTGCCACTACCTAAAATGATTATGTACCAGTCAAACCTGTATGAACTATGAATTCGTCATTTTCACTTTCAACTAAACTAGTTCCATATTCTGTACCCCTGGAAATCTAGAAAAAAAACTTCTATATTTTGCTATTCCATCTCAAAATAGGAGCACGAGCATTGGCTCTGTTTCCAATTTCCATCATCGTGTCATGTGTCCCTGCCATTAATTACTCCCACGTAATTCACTGTGCAATTCTCACTAATTTGATGGTAAGTATAGTTGCAATATTTTCACATTACGACCCCCTTTTGGATTCTTGTAAAGATGCACAATGGTAATTATATCTTAGGGTAAATTTAAATTGGTAAGGAAACTTACTTGTATATACCAAAGTGATAAGATCAGTTAATCGGCCAACTATGGAAGTCAGCAGCAACACAAGAGCCACCTTGTAGAAGAGGCTGGAGTCCTTCCCAAGTGCAATGTTTCCAAAATCCTGGAGCACCTTATTCACAAAGTTACCCACTATCTCTGCTGCTTCACTCGTTGTCTTATCAGAAATTTTCATCAATGGAACAGGTGGGGGTGCTCTGCATAGATTTCTAACACGTTCTTTAGAGTCGGCACAAACATCGTGGGCTACAAAACTACTACCTACTAGTAATTATGCAGCAGATTAGTTTCATTCTTGATCTGTTCCTTATAAACTTTTGTTTTTTGCAAAAAAGGATCATGCTATTGCACAATAATGTTGAAATTTACTCAAAAGTGTAACTAAACAGTTCTAGTACATCGATGTCGGCAAATGTCATGCCCTTCTAGCCTTATAGACTCCAGGACTAGACACAATCACCACTGCGGCAGTTTAATAACCATATCTAAAATGCTAAAGCTATTTATGGTCCAAGTCCAAGGGCAATTAGTTTCATGTTCTAGCACTAGCACACCACCTAGTAGGCACCAAGTGACCAAGGGCGACACAGCCCTAGGGAATTTAACAATCTTTAACTGTTATGATCGATTTCAGTCCTTGCGGATATCCAGTAGTACCAAGTGAACTTCAACAATCAATTTGAGTACTACAAAGATGGAAGGAGGGAGTAGTAATTGAACTGACCACAGTGATGCACCAATAGGAATGAGATGGAACGAGCCGTCACCTGTTGAGCAGCTGTGCCGCCTTGGCCCAGACGAAGAGGACGGTGAGCAGGATCATGAGCACCTGAGACACGAAGGAGAGCAGCGTGTAGCCAGGCACGCAGTAGAAGAGTGCCCAGGACGCCACCACCGTGGCCAGCAACCCGCCGGCTACCTCCTCCTTCCTCCACAGCACCACATCCGCCACTGCGCCCACAAGACAACACAACTCCACGCTCTCAGTGTCAGGTCCCAAACCGCCAAACGCGAAATGGAACAACACAGCAATCAGAACGATCTGCACACTATCTATCTAGATCATTAAGGGGAGGAAACGATCTACGCTCTAAAATGCGCAGCAATTGAAGTGCAGAGCTCACCAGTGCCGCCGCCGAGGAGGTCGTGCAGCGATCTCTGGGCGCCGAACAGCCGGCAGCCTCGGCTGGGGGAGTTCATCGCAGGATGGATCTCTCTTCTGATGGAAAAGGGGAGAGGAGAGCAGGTAGCCGAGGACTGATCTTGTTCTGTTCCGTCCGGGCTCTCGAGCTGGATTTTCGGAAATTGCAAGGGGAGGAGAAATGTGGTGGAAAGAATAGGCGCAAGTGTGGAGACACCAATGGCATCACCTCGTCAGCAACGCCGTCGTATCTGGACCCCAAAGTGAATGATAGTCGAAGAATAAAAATACTCGTAGAAAACAACCAGATGACAAAAGAGGCGGTACACCGTCACCGAGGCGCCGCCACCAACAACCACCGCACGTCCGCCCCCAGCCTTTCGACTGCGGTATGGTAGCTGCAGATATCCCGTTGGCACATTGCACGCCCGTCTTCTGCCAGCAATCCAGGCAGCCATAGTTCCGAGAAGAGCATCAGATAAAAAAAAAAACAGAGTAGGAGAATTTTCAATGCAAGCTCAAATGTTATGGTTCCTTTTACATGTGAATTATCAACCGCGCCTGTAGATTCCCAGGCTACTGGTGTATAGAAATTGACAGAAATAATGCTGTGCAGGAAGCTTCTTGCGGCCAACTGCGAGACTCTACAAGGGCAACAAACGAAGCACAATATTAACGACGGGGAATATGAGCAATCATTCTTCAGAGTACCTCAGCTTTAGGAGTTCAAGCAGAAATTCATCACGACAAATGACGGGGAAAAATGTTCAAAACCGCCACTTTCATCAAATGACGGAAAAAACAGGTTCAAAGCCGCCACTTAAGCCGCCACTTATAGTCTCTATGCAGTTTGCACATAACCATTACACCAGTTAAGATTTTAAACCCAAGCAGTTCAGACTATGCAAGTTGTATATGGAATTCAGGAATCAGAAAAAAGCATAAATCCTCCACTGGAATGGAGGGCAGTTTGGACGCCTCCCTCTCTCTCCTGCTTTCTGTTTGTATGTTCTAATAAAGTTACAGACTGACTGAAAATCTTCATAGGGAGGCAACCCCTCTAGTCTAAATCATCCTAATCTTCTTTCGCTGGTTCTTTTCCCTCCATAGAAGAAAAATCCCTTTTGGTGCCACTTCCTGAAGCTGGCCCCTGGGTTTCCACACAAGGAGCCAGGGTTGGTTCAGATTTATCAGCTTCTTCCTGGTTGTTATCTTTATTTGAAGCTGCTTCAGCAACAGGAGCATCCTGTGGCTTGCTATCTTCTTGAGCTGCATCATAGGTGGGAAATGGACCCCCAGCGTCCATCAAGCTAGCTGCTATCGCAGCATTCAGATCAGCCTCTTCCTGCTGCGCTGTAATCATGTCCATTTCACTCATACCTCCAGATTGTTCACCAAGTACAGGGGATTGCACCTGGTTTGCAGGTGCTGACACCTGGTTGCAGGAGGCTGTTATCCCCCGAGCATCATCAGGGGTAAGCCACTGACCGAAACCATTAGAGCCTTCAGTTCCCATAGGGCACTCCTTGGGGAAATTGCCTCTGACTGCAAAGATACTCCAGCCTGACCCCTTCAGGGTGTCGATGAAAGCTGAGAGGTAAAACTTTGACAGGTGCTCAGGAGCTGGGTAGAGACTGTTAAAGTTGTACCACTCCCCATTCACCTTCCTGACGCAAAACCAGTGGTCCTGCAGGTGGCAAATGAAAGCAACTTCCTGCTCAGGGTCGAATTGGGATGACCCTGCAGCTGGAGAATCAAGGGGGATAACTTGCAGGTCCCAAACCTCCAGGGCCTTCTCCAGAACCTATTAGAAGAAAGCACAAGGTCAGATTACAGTCATGAGTGTGCATTACAGAAAATGGGCAATGCTTGTTTGAATAAAGAATAACTATACATCAATCCAATTATCAAATCACTGATACCATATCTAGCTACATTATAATAAATGAAGCATCTGAATAAGACACATGGAAACACATAGAAGCAATAGACTGCAGGACAGCCTTCTAGGTTCATTGCAAAGACATAGTCATGGATGTTGATATAATCAAATGCAGTATGGATGAGAATGAACAAAGTGAAGAATCACCACTTGTGCCATCTGTCTAAATTCAGGTCTACCATGAAATAAATTTTAGAGAAGTTAAATAAAAGCACCATCTTCTTAAAGCATGTACTTCAAAGTTCTAAAATGTGACCCACTACTCAAGTCAGCCAGTACCCACTTCAAAAAACAAAAATGAATGTTACACTCTGGGTACAGAGTAAACACTTAATAGTTTGTATTCATCTTTCACCACACAGATGTATAAAGTTACCAGTTCGTATTGATCTTTCACCAGACAGATGTATAAAGTTATAGTCAAGAGGATCTGATCAGAAATTCAGAATATATTGCAGTTGCAGAGCATTTAGTACCATATCAGAACTTAGCGTGCAACATCAAACTATTGTAGTTTATTGACCACACAGAAACTACAAAGTCCCAATGCAATGATGAACATCATGTGCAATGAAAAGAGGAAAGGCTAATTGCTGCATATGTTAGGTGACCCCATGCTGAAGGAGAAAGCTTAAATAACTGGAAACATATAGCCAAGTACCATATCAGAACAGCACTAAAACCTATTCACATCAAACTAATGCTGTCATAAAAAAATGAAAGAGACATGCACAGATAGCAAATAAAAGCGTGTGAAACATCCAAATGTAAACAGCATGCAAAACAAAGGCTAGTTCATTACTTTTGTGTTTAAATTTCAAGATTCATCGCTTCTGAACCAACCTACTCGACCAATGCTAGCTTCATCGCCTTAGCGAGTTAATTAGTTCAGAATGCAGAGCATATTTAGCTCCTCTGTGCCACTACAAAGTTTGTAGTATATTTGCTTGGATTTGCTTACCATAATATTTGGACTTACAATAGATTCAAAAAATACATATGGGATCTCATATTTCCCCTTTGTCAGAAAATAATGGCCGTCATTGTTGCATTACATGGACACAGGTGCAGGGGATGGTGTCCTACTCTGCGACTTGGGTGAGAGTGCCCAATATGGGGGACATGCCGAATACCACTTGGAATCCAACTCACGAAAAGACAAAGGTGTCTGGATAACAGATGGCTGTACAATCATCTGGAATTTAATGGCTTGTGAAACTCTTAAAAGTTCATATGGCCATCAAATGTTTTTCCAGAATTGCTTATAAAGGAAAGGGCGTACCCAGTCCCGTAGGCTCCCGCAATGCGCGGATCTGGGGAAGGGATGTATGTGCACAGCCTTACCTGCACAAAGTGCAGAGGCTGGGGCTCAAACCCTGGATCTTCCGGTTACAGACGGTAAGGCACTACCGCTGCACCAGGGCCGCCCTTCTTCCAGAATTGCTTATAGACCAGATTAAATATAGAAAGAACACTTAACCCCACTAGCCTCAATACGTTATCAAGCTCACTCATATTCCTAATTCAAATTCAAATGAAAACCATCAAAGACTAAGAATTAAAGAACAGCCGCCATCAAAGGTAATAAATTGAAGTCATTCTTAGCATCAGCAATTTAGTACACGACAAAAATCAAGCAAAAGAACAGAGAAACGGTTAAATACGCACACCAATCACATAAGTTTGAACAGTGTAACGACAGTAGGATACGTTACTATAGCATGCATGCACATGCATAGGAGAAGGCCAAGTACGTAAAATAAAATGGTACGTAGGTATCGCTGCCTCTATGTTCCTATTCGATTATTCAAATGCAGAGTGTGATCGGTAACTTAACAAGGAATGACTAGTTGACAACATTTAAACTATTTTAGCAATGGAAAACAAGTGCAGTTCTATATCAAATTCTGTGTGGAGAAATATGCAATCTCAATTCATTTTTTGCTAGTTGAAGGCATGAAGTGCTGATGGTTCCTTCGCATCCATTGTCGCATCCAAAAAAGCATGATCATAAACCTAAAAGGTTGCCTAAGTATCCTCATGGCAACCAGGACAGTATCATGTGTGTTCAAGGAGCAAGTCTACAATTAACACGTGCCGATCTCACACGGTCCTATCACTGGCAATCACCTGTTTTCACCGATAAGCATTTCTTCGGATGACTGGGATCATGCATTGTCTAAACAATTTTCTTTTCGTCCCAAAGTAAACCCTGATAATATCTCTCTGCTCCAAATAATTCCATTCGTACTAACAAAATCCATCTTATTAAGATACGTATATCGGCATTTTTAACCTAGAACCATCAACCAGAAGGAAATCTACGCCTTCTAAACAACAATGTCAAGCAACCCCCCCCCCCCCCCCCTAAATTCTAAGCAGCGATCTTATCAGACAAACAAGTTGTAAACGAACCCACGAAACAAGCTGCGATCTACGCATCAGTCGAAGTTACCCAGCTCACGAAACATAAACGGATTGAATCGCGAAGAACCGTGTAGGGCATGGACAAACCTGGATGCTGAAATCGCCTCCAAGGGAGACGTTGTGGGATCCCTCGGCGAGGAAGTCCCCCGCGGCAGCGTTGGCCGCGCCGGGGCTTTGGGACCCCTCAAGCATGACCAGGCGCTCCCGCTGGTCGAGGTCGTTGGCGAGCGCGGCGAGGTCGAACTCGGAGAAGAAGGGCCCCTGCAGGGTGGTGTTGACGCAGTGCACGGCGCAGAGCTTCCCCTCCTGCACCTCGTGGTACAGCAGCCCGCCGTTGCTCGCCGCGTCCATCTTCCCCCCGCTACAGGAAACTCCGACAAGCCTCCTCTGGCGCGGCGATGGTCGCCTCGCCGCCTCTAGGTATCGCAGATTCGAGTCGGGGGATTGAGGAGGAGAGAAACGAAACTGACGAACGGGGGAAAGGGAAGGGGAGGGAGGGACGCCCGGAGTTGAGTGCTTTTGGCGTGGGTCGGCTCGGGCTCGGTGGTGACGCAGATTCCCTGCGGACAGCCGTGACACGTAGACGGGACCTAGAAAGGTTGGCCCCGCCAACCACGTGGCTTTTTTCTAAAAAAGTGAAGACAGTATTATTAAAAATCTTTTCGATTGCGACCGTCGACTCGCCGGATTGCCGCTGGACGAGGCTATACAGTGTGAGCGGAATATAATATAGTGATATATAAACACGCGCTAATGCTTTAATAATTTTATTTTTAGGTTTGGTCATAGTTGAATTTGCATATGAGTGCATGCTCTATCCCGTACATCTTTTAAGGATTTTATTTTGCTTTTGTTCATTGTCGACTTGAATATAGAAATAGTATTTTTTTAGTCCCTATCCATCGCTCACATAACCCGCTTCCTAAAAAATTTCTTTTCACCCTTCTTATTTATCTCCACTCACATAACACGCTTCCCAGAAGAAAAGGTATTTTTTTCTCCCCTCCATCTAAACACAACCCAGGTGAATTATTATTCTTCGCATCCGTTCCTCTTTCGCATTGTATAGTGCCCCAGACAACGGCGGATAAACTCACTAAACTCAGACTCTTGTAATTTCGTGAATAATGATACTATATGTGATTGCTGGAGTACATTTGTTAAGGATTTTATTTTCCTTTTGTTCATTATTGAACTCGAAAACTTAGAAATAGCCTATTCTAGAATGGTAGTACGTATGATTGTTGGAGCATAGGTGATTTGTTCTGTTTCCATCCCTACACAATGCCTAAAACCTTGTATACAAGTAGGTCGGCGCCAGCTAAATCCCATAAACTCATATTCCTGTAATTTCGTTACGGGGCTATTACGTTTTTACCCCTGCTTTGATTCGTAATTGTGATTTTATCCTCATTTTTTCCAACTTTGTGAATTTGCCCTCATTTATTACAAATCAGTGTGATTTTGCCCCTAGTCAATTATAGTCGACGGTCAAAATAGGTGCAAATTCACAACGACCAGGGGCAAATTCACAACAACTTGTGAATAATAGAGGTAATCTACAAAGTTCAAAAGGTAGGGGTAAATTCTCAATTGCATTTTAAAATAGTGGTAAAAATACAATAATCTCTTTCGTTACTTTTTGGTAATGAAATTCAGACTATGCCTATGACGAGAGAAAAAACATATGATCTATACCATCGACCCATAGATATGGGTCATGGGCCATGCACATCGAGCATTGTTTAGTTGGAGCCTTAGCAAAATTGTATGTGGCAAATCTAGAGAGAGAGATTTGCGAGTGTTATATTAGTGTTTAGGTGGTGGAAATCCATGTTTAATAAAGACGTTCAAACCATGGGACCATGTGCGCTTTTGTTAGTAGGGAAGCTCCATCTTATCTAGTTGGTTCAACAAATAGTCTTTGCTTTTATTATAGATGCAATGACTACTCAGCTACTGTGAGGCTCAACAGATAAAGCAAATACTTGCATCAAATTGCAGTGTGTGAAACACAAGTATAAATTTTGGGATCCATCTTCTTGTAACAGATGAAGGACCACGATCATTTAACAATCAGTTCGAGCGTTGTTCCATTATCCAAAGATCCATCAGGCTCCAATAAGTTTCTGGATCAAGCCGGCCATGTGCCGCCTCCTAATATAATCATACCCGCTTTTCAGTGTTGCTTTCGCCGGATCAATTATCCCCGCATCACAGCCACTTTCTCCATTCTCCACACCTACTTTTGTGCAAGCTATCCAGGCGTGTGGCCTAAACGTGGGTCGGCGTTGCACGGTGCCAGTGCCAACGACAGGGAAAACCCCGTAATGTATTTGAGTGTGTGCCCTGGACCCTGGTTGAGCCTAGCATAAACATGCCTGTCAACTAGTGAAGCCAAGAAAGATCCAAATACTGATTAACAATCAGCACGAGAGCGGCATTTCATCCAAAGAAAAATCCAAATACTGATTAACAACCAGCACGAGAGCGGCATTTCATCCAAAGAAAGATGAGATCAATGCTGTCCGCATCAAGAGGCCATCTGCCATCTGACCATGTTCAGATCTCCATCTCCTTTAGGCCCCAGTTTAGATTCACATAACTTTCTCAAAAATCCACTATTCATTTCAACTTTTCTCTATTCATCACATCCCTCCTGCTCACATAACACTATTTATCTACAGTGTTTTTTAGGTGAACAGTGTATTTTTGAGAATCTTTCCCAAAACACACCCTTAGCCCTACCATCACAATGATTACGCATTATTCGCGACCATCAGCCACAACGTGCACAACATGACATGAGTGGTGCGTGCCATCTTTTCTTTTCCAAAACCCCTCGGCGCAACCGCTATATCCTTCCCCGGCCGGCCGCCCCCACACCCAGTCCGCCAGTCGCACACAATCTTCTCCGGCCACCGCCGCACCTGTCCCCCAAACAACCTGAGGGGCACACACAAGAGCCTCCGTCGAAACAGAGGGAGAAGATGGTCGACCAGGCGGCGGCGGCGGCGGCGGTGGGGAGCGACGCGGCGTTCGCGCGGTGCCTGCTCACACTCTACCTCATCAGCCCGCTCACCGTGCTGGCGCTCCGCTTCGTCTCCGCGCCGTACGGCAAGCTCTCGCGCCCGGGCTGGGGCCCCGCGCTCCCGGCCCCGCTCGCGTGGTTCCTCATGGAGAGCCCCACCCTCTGGCTCCCACCACTCGTCCTCCTCCGCGCCGCCGCCCCTTCCCCGCCGCCGGCGGCGCTGCTCTCCCGCCCGCTCGCCGCCCTCCCCGTCGCGCTCTACGCGACCCACTACGTCAACCGCACGCTGGTCCACCCGCTCCGCCTCGCCCGCCTGCGCCGCGCCACGGCCCCCGTGCCGCTCCTCATCGCCGCCTGCGCCCTCGGGTTCAACCTCCTCAACGCCTACGTGCAGACCCGGTCCGTCGCGCTCCACGCGGGCCGCCCGGCCACCCCGTCCGCCCTCGCTCGCTGCGCCGCCGGGCTGACCCTCTTTGCGTGGGGGATGCGGACCAACATCGCGGCGGACAAGGAGCTGATGCGGCTCAAGGAGGCCGGCGGCGGGTACAAGATCCCGAGGGGCGGGTGGTTCGACCTCGTCACCTCCCCCAACTACTTTGGCGAGGCCGTCGAGTGGCTCGGCTTCGCCGTGGTGGCGTGGACGCCCGCGGCGTGGGCCTTCTTCCTCTACACCTGCGCCAACCTCGGGCCGAGGGCCAGGGCTCACCGCCGCTGGTACTTGCAGAAGTTCGGCGGCGAGTACCCGGCGTCGCGCAAGGCGTTCGTCCCCTACATCTACTAGGTGCAGTGCTCACTCATTTGCAAATCAGAGGTGGGGAAAAAATTGACTTCCATTGAAATCATAGGTGGGGAAAAAATGACTTCCATTGAAGCCTTATGCTCAAAATTTGAGATTTCTCTGCCCCATTCTAGTGCGCAATGACAGCAAGATACTGCGAATCATCGGAATCAAATTGCTATGTCCATGTTATTCCCGCGTGTCGGCGTCTATGTAAATCTGATATTATTTTGCAGCATAGCAAATTGACTATTCATGCTCGAATCTTTGATGTTTCCATCGAGAATTTTGCATAGGGGTGAACCTTTTTTTTTTTTTTTTTTTGAAAGGATACATAGGGGTGAACCTGGCTTTGTTGCCAATGGGCACAGCTGTAGGCCGTAGCGCAAAAAGGACCTATTCAACCATGGACTTGGCCATGAAAAGCTTAACACCTTGTAAACTCGTGGGTAGCATAGAAGGATGATGGATCAATGCTAGTAAATAGCCAATTTGGCGGCTCCATAACCAACTTTGTGGTACCATTGTTTAACTACTTGTGGTTGTTGCAAAAATACATTTTCTTCCTAAGCGCAGAAGATGTACATAACCCAAACTGAAGTGTGGTTCATATCAGAGTATCAGACCTAACCATCAACTTATATACTATTTCATAACGATTAACGAAACATGCCGAAGCTAACTTATAACCTGACTCTTAACTCTCTCTTTTTCTTTTTTTTTGAATCGAGGCATCCCCATTTCCATTAACCAACGGAAATTACAGAGTTTCAAGAGTAGCAAAAGAGGACAGAGGGGGGAACATGGAACCTAGTCATCTAACCTGGTTCAAGCCAGATAGACTAGGTGAAGCCTCGGCATATGAGACAACATAAGAGTGCAAATCACGACAGTACAAAAGTTTTTTTGGGGTTAAACCATTCCCCAGACTGAACAAGCTACGCCTAGCGGTGACAGGGTCGTTGGGCTTCATTCATTGACTTCTGGAACATCAGCGTCACCCTGATCGTCTTCATCTTCTTGCGCCGGAAGCAGCATGAGTTGAGTTGGCGGTGGCCACTGCTGGTTGGTGAGGATGCGGCATGCAGCCGCCAACAGAACCTTCACGCCTTTGGTGATCTGCTCCTGAAGATCAGTCTTGTACAATCCTGTCCAAAAATTCATTAAAGCACAAGCATGGCATAAGATTTCAGCCGGATGTTTGATTAGTTTGAATTCAAAACAGGCCTTGTTACGTGCTTTCCATATTGCCCAACTTATTGCAGCTAGGCCAAAGGTGTAAAACTGATTGCCGTCAGGTATAGAGAGTTTGATCCAGTTCCAATATTGATTCAAATTGCTGGGGACAGTGTTTGCTCCCATGCAAGTTGCTACAATTCCCCAAACCACCTTGGCTGTGGGGCATTGAAAGAAGAGGTGATTTGTTGTTTCAACAACATCACAAAATCGACATGTTGGATCTCCAGTCCACTTTCTTTTCCTCATGTTGTCTTTTGTTAAGGTAGCACCCTTGGCGAGCAGCCACAAGAAGATTTTGATTTTATATGGAATTTGAGCTTTCCATATCATCTTATATGAGTCACCAGTGTCACTTCTAGTCAGATGTTTATTTGTGGATTTAACGGAGAAAAAACCATTATTGGTCCATCCCCAAAAAATTTCATCCTGGAGGTTTGTTTGACCCTGGCTGTTTACCTTCCTTCTTAAATCTTCCCATTGTACATGCAAGTAATCAGGGAGCCACCTTCTAAAATTTAATATTCCATCTTTCTTGTAAAACTCTTCAAGGGTAATATTTTTCATATCACATAGTTCATAGTGAACACTGAATTGTGTGCATATTGGCCTCCCATCTAACCAGTTGTCAGTCCAAAATAGTGTCTTGGAACCACAGTTTGGTCGGATTCTTCTACCTCTCAGGTAAATGTGTTTTACCTTGAGGAGATCTTTCCAGACTGGTGAGTCATCGAATTTGTGTCTGACTGTACTGATTAGATCATTTTTTAGGTATTTGGCTTTGACTAGCTCTTGCCAAATTCCATTTTCCGTATCAAGTTTCCACCACCATTTGCACAGGAGACTAATATTCATCTTCCTGATATCCTTAATTCCCAAGCCCCCTTTTTTCTTGTTTTTGCATATATTTTCCCATCTAACTAGATGATATTTTCTTTTCTGACCCCTCCTTGCCAGAAGAAAGATCGTCTTTGTTTATCAAGATTGTTTACTATAGTTTTGGGGAAAAGATACATTGACATGTGGTATATGAAGGAACTTGACAAAGTGGAGCTGATCAGGATTTTCCTAGCCGCAATGGACATGGAGCTCCCTTTCCACACGTCTAATTTTTTCCCTCCAGAGGAGCCCAGTCGGCTACATGAAGCCTACTTGGGCTGACAGGTACCCCCAGGTATTTGATGGGAAAAATTAAAAATGTCTGCATATTGTTGGGATTTGATATCATCGCCATTTATCATGATAATTTCACTCTTTAGAAAGTTTATTTTGAGACCGGACATGACCTCATAAATGTATAACAGGAGTTTCATGTTCCTGACCTTTTCGATATTATCTTCTAAACAAATTATGGTGTCATCGGAACTCTCTCTTTTTTCTAAATGAACTAACCCTACGATATGTAATACCAGGCTTAATTCGATGACAAATAACAAATGAGAGTAAAAGCCCCCCTAACCCTAAACTTGAGTTCTTCCTGATCAAAGAGACTGCCCACATTGTTCTACTTGAGACCGAAGAGACTGCCGCCTTGCTCTGTCTGCTGCTGCTCACGTGCCTTCCTAGACGATGCCACCATGCTCTGCATTGTCGGCGTCGCGAACATGTTGCCAAAGCTCGGCGCAGCCTGTGCCCCAGACGTGGGCAGACCCGCGAAACTGGGCGATGATTGCACGGTCGCGCAATTGGAAAATGGCACCTGGTGTTGGCCGAAACTCCCGAACGGTGATCCCTTACTTGCCCCAGGCGACGACGCTACGCATCTCGTTCCGGCCGTTGATCTGCAGAAGGAACCCGACGTCATCGACCCGAACGCAGAGGGCGCCGCTCTGCCGCGGACTGGAAGAGGTGCACCGTGGCCGCGCGCTGCTGCGCGTGCGAGCTCATGCCGGCGAGCATGCACGCGCGCCCCGTGTGCTCGTACTCGCGCCGGTCCGCCACGCGCGCGCTCAGCTGGCGCAGCTCCGCCACAAGCTCCGCGGACCTCTCGTCGCCGGCGAGCCCGGCGTTCGTCGCCGAGGCCTCCCGGCGACGGTCCAGTATCTGCGCCGCCTTCGCGTGCTCGCCGCGCTCCGCCGCAGCCTTCGCCGCCGCGATGTCCTCGGCGGCTTCCACGCGGAAGAGCTCCCGCGCCACCTCCACGCAAGGCTCCATGTCCGCCACCACCACCGGCCTCTGCACCATGGCGTCCTCGCAGGTAACGTCCACGGATCGCCCCGTCGCCGCGTCCTTGTAGGTGACGCTCACTTTTATCAGAGGGGTGG
This sequence comes from Digitaria exilis, assembly GCA_015342445.1. Classification (NCBI taxonomy): domain Eukaryota; kingdom Viridiplantae; phylum Streptophyta; class Magnoliopsida; order Poales; family Poaceae; genus Digitaria; species Digitaria exilis. The sequence goes on from JACEFO010001719.1 coordinate 2,483,054, forward strand.
CATCTTCACCCGCGGCGACGGGCACGTCGAGGAAGAGCAGGAAGCGCCTCTCCTCGTCGGCGTAGAGCTCGCCGGCGTCGACCGACGCGGCGCGGCCGTCGGCATCGACGTGGCTCTCGTAGCGGCCGGACTTGACCGTCCGGACGCGCACGCCTGGGTGCAGGCACTCTACGGCGACGCGCGCCTCCTGCACGGCGACCGAGAGGAGCCCGCCGATGCACTGCGCGAATGAGTCCTGCACGACGGCATGGTTCTGGATGAAGGAGAATGTTCCGCCCGTCACCTCCGCGATGGCGTGCATCGCCGCCGCGTCGTGGTCCGTGCCGAACCCGAACGTGTGGACCGGCGGGCACCGGTTGTCGTTGCTGCGCCTCAAGGTCCGTGGCACAAGGTCGTCATAGCTCTTGCCGGAGAATAGTGACCCAAGAGTATGGTTGTCGTGGCCGTCCGAGAGAAGGATAACGCTTGCGACGGCGTTCTTGTGCCGGCGGCCGTCGAGCACCTCGGCCGCGACGCGAAGGCCAACCTCCAATATTCGTAAAGCCTCTGGCGGAGATGGACTCGACGGCGGCCTTGGCCAATGCCTTGCCACCATCCGTCATGCGTGAGAGCCGGATGATGCGACGAGCTCTGCTCGAGAAGGTCACGATGCTGAGCCGGTCGCCGGGGCCGAGCTGGTCGATGACGAACCCCATGGCTTGCTTCAACAGCGTCAGCTTGGGGCCTTCCATGCTGCCGCTGACGTCGAGCACCGTGACGAGATCGAGCGGCGCGCGCTCCGACTCCGTTCGCTCGGCGGCCGTGGCGGTGGCGGGGGCCTTGATGTGCACCAGCACCGCGAAGTTGTCTAGGGCCGTGTCTCTGGCGACAGCCGGGTGCTCGCAGTGGGTCTTCAGGGCGAGGACTCCATTATTGCTCGCTGCTTCCTGGTTGGTGTTGTCCTGGCCGTCGAGTGTCCGCTCCACTGGCTCGTCGTCATGGAACACGGGGCCCGCCGCCTTGTCCGCCAACGGCGGCTGCGACCCAAAAAATACCGACGGCGGCGTGGAAGTGTTTGTGGCAGGTGATTGAAACGTGGGACGGGAGGAAAAGGAATTGTTGGGTGGCGGCGACTGTCCCACTGTCACCTCGTCGCGCCACCGCGCGCCGCAGACAGGGCAGACGCTGCCCGAGAAGCAACGGAGGTGGAACGTGTGGCTGCACTCTGATGTCACGGTGGCCTGGCCGCCTCCTATGGCGCCGTGGCAGACTGCGCACGACGGCGTTGCTGGCGGCGTGGAGTGCAGCCAGAAGGGGTTCGGAGTCGTCGCCGGTGCCTGCTGCGCAAACAGGCTTCTCCCGGTGGACAGCGGCGGAGATGCCTGCTGCGCTCCAAAGGAGGGGCTCGTCGACGGCGGAGATGACTGCTGCGCTCCAAAGGAAGACCTCGTCTGGCAGAAGGAGTTGACCGTCGCTGCAGCGGACTGCCCAAACAAGCCTGGCGTCGATGACGGCTGCTGCCCAAACATGCCCGTCGAGGATGGCGGATTCGACGCGAAGAAGGAGAAGGGGGTGGACGGCGCCGGGGCGGGGCCCGTGGCCGGCGCGTGGCTCCACCGCGCGGCGCAGACCGGGCACGCGGCGATCCCGGAGACGCAGCGGAGGTGGAACGTGTGGGCGCACTCCGACGTGAACGCCGCCTGCCAGAGCCCAATGCCGCCGCGGCAGGCCTCGCACTGTTTGCTGTCGCCGCCGTCGCTCGCCATGATCTCCGGTATAGTACGTGACGTCTCTGGTGTATTTGATTCGATCTGGCGGTTGCCTCCCTCACGCCCGTAGTTATAGGGGAAACTCGTCGCGTGGAAACGGCGCGAAGTGCAGTACGCGTCAACTACGGGGACGCGGTTTAAGTTTCCTTCCTCGGTCGCGTGGAAGTGCAGCAACGCGACCTACGGGACGCAGGCGGTTTCCGCTTCCGGTGCTAGTACGACGTATACTTCTGTACCATGTTAATGTTGGCGCCAAAGCTAAATTTACCATCCACCGGAGGTTTATTTTCGATTTTGAACCACAACTCATGTTCCTCGAAGGTTTGTCTAGTGCCCTGTTTAGATCCACCCGGTTAAACTTTAATAAGGTGTTAAAATTTAACAACTTAAAAAAAAAAGAAGGTGTTAAAGTTTAGCATCCATTTGTTTAGATCCATGTTAAAGTGTAACACCGTGCTTTTGCAAAAGTTTTATAAAAGGCTTTTTTGCCCCACTTTTGCAATAGGAGAGAGAGGGAGGATAGGACAAGGCAATAAAAGCAGGGGTACAAATGTCTTTTACTCAAGACACTATCCTTTTAACAACTTTTAACAAGTTTTACCACCTCAAAACCTGTTAAGGATATCCCTTTTAACAAGGGTGTTTGGATGCCTTTTCTGTTAAAAGTAGCTAAAAGGTGACTGTTAAATGTTAACAAGGTGGATCCAAACACCCCCTAAAACACCCAGGTATTTTTTTTCTTTCTCCTCCTTTCTCTCCTCTCGATGAGCCCCACTGCCTTACAGTTTTTTTATATTAGGGAAGAAGATAGATGAGAAAACAAGGATGAATCTTAGCGCAAGCCCAACGCGGGCTACCAATATTGGCTTCGGCAAATGTAGACGAAGAAAACTTAAAGCTACCGCTCTGCCCAACGTTGGATATCTGTAGCTGTCAGAGTTCCTGCTTTCCCTTCGTGAGTACAACGGCAAAAGGATAGCAGTTGTGGCTGTAAATTAGCTCCCAACGTGAGACTCGATGGGTGCTTGTGCCTTTTTTGAGACAGAGCACCTGGCTGCTTTGCCGGCCTACGAAACCACCACCACGTATGAAATACGCCCTTTATGCATACATGGAGGCTAAGGCTACCGCCATGTTGTAGCGTTGGGCTTGGCCTTAGCATTGTTTTTAGATCCAATTGTCTAAAATCTAGGTGAGAAGGCTGTACAAATCACTCAGGTAAGGGATACATTTTCCCTAAATTAAATAGCCTAAATCAGCACCCCCCTCCCAACCTTAATTTCAGAGCCGACACCCCCCTCACCTTCCCCCCTCGCGTCCTTGCCAGTCTTGCCCTCCACCACCGCCCATCCTTACCCCTCCCTCCTCCGCTTCCCCAACGCAAAAGTTTGAGGGACCGCTCGTCAGTGCTTGCCACCTCCACCACCCAACGGGCGGTCCCCTGTTGCTAATCTCCGGTAACACTGACATGCCTCCTCCACTCCCCGCTTGTCTCGACCGCCACCATCGTTGACCTACACCCACTTGGAGCTTCTTGTACAACCTAGGTAAAGATGAGTATAGAAAAAAATCGAGTGTTGGAATGATGTGAGACACTCGAGTGTGGTTTATAATTCACCTCCGCAGACCTTCCTACCTTCCTCTTTCTTCCGTCCGAACGTGGGTAGCCACGAACAAACATTCATTCACCACCCAACCACCCTTCCCTTTTCTTTCGAGATTGACTTCTTATCAATTTATTGAGAACTTGCAAATCCATCAATCATAAAAAAAATTAAATATGGATGATGATTTGTGGTTAGGGTTTGGGGGTTGGGGCTTGCCTCGGTGCCTGGTTGTAGAGGGAGCTCAAGGGTGACTTGTCGGTCGACAGTGGAGGTGGAAGCGAAGGTGGCGAGGGCACTGCTAGAGCCAGGCGACGGGGGATCCCTGGCAGATGGTGGCAAGGGCGTCTTGGCCGAACGGGTTAGGGACTTAGGGTAGGGTGGTGGAGGAGTTCAGCGGCAAATCAACATCGGGCGTGGGAGAAACAGGAGAAAGAACACGGAGGAACGTAGGAAGAAGAAGGAAAGGAGAGAGAAGAGAGAAAGGCATGAATATTTCCTGATATATTGGCCATGAATGGTAATTGAGAGATAGATGTTTTTCAACCAACTGATATGGAGACACATCCCTTTCCTTCTCGGTTTCACTCTCTATCTCGATTGTCCTCTATTTTTGTCTAAGGTCCTGTTTGTTTGAACATATTTTTCTAAAAATTGGTTTTACCTTTTGTCACAATAAAACTAGTTTCAGAAACATAAGCCGTTTGGTAAACCAGCTTTGGCAGCATATGTGCAGAACAGTGTAATGCTCGATATGCCTCACGATGTCACACTATCAAGGATTACGATACAATGAAGGAAGACTCGTCGGCAATCTCGAGCCTTAGCTCGCCGCCGCCATGTCCAACGAGTTCTACCTTGTTCTTCCCCTCCCGCACGCCACTCCCTTAAAGCATTACAGCCATGCCTGACAACGGCGGCCCGTTCATGGGCTAATTCCTACTTCAGCCATTCTGGGCAACTAACTAGCTTGTTGGGCTTCTTCTTCCTTTCAGGCCTACTCAGCCTTGGGTTGTTGGTCTTCTTCTTTTCCCGCTCTTCTCTTGGTGCTTCATCTTGTCCTGTGACATCCCCCCGTCCTTCAATCACGGCTTGTCCCCAAGCCGTTTGAGCTGACAGCTTGGGCTTAATCAAGTCTTCATCTTCCCACGTCGCCATCTCAACTGGACAACCAACCCACTTAATCAACAGTTGGCTCACGATCCGGCGACCTTTAGTCTTGAGACGTCGATCAAGTACCAAGTCTGGAATCTGTACAGAATGGTTAGCTAAAGGTAATGGAGAGACATTAGAGAAGTCACCAACAACCTTCTTGAGTAGTGATACGTGAAAGACTGGGTGCACAATACTGTTAGCAGGAAGCTTGAGCTTATAGGCAACTTGACCGATTTTGCTCTCAATCTGATAAGGGCCAAAGTATCTGAAGGATAACTTGTAACTGGATCTAGTGGTCACATAATTCTGAACATAGGGTTGAAGCTTCAGCCAAACAAAGTCTCCCACCTCAAATGATCTTTCAGACCTATGTTTATCAGCTTGTGCTTTCATCCTCTGTTGCACACGCAGCAAGTGATGTTGTACTAACTCTGTCATGCTTTTTCTATCCTTCAGCCATTTGTCAAGATCAGGTATGTCACTTGATTGCACATTGTTTATCCCAAAATGCCTTGGTTCATGACCATAAAGAACTTCAAAAGGAGATTTGCCCAGAGAAGCATGCCAATTAGTGTTGTACCAGTACTCAGCCAAAGCCAACCATTGATACCATTGAGAAGGACAGGAATGAATGAAACATCTAAGAAAGCCTTCCACACTTTGGTTGACTCTTTCAGTCTGGCCATCACTTTGAGGGTGATAGGCCGAGCTCATCCTGAGTTCTGTTCCAGAGAGTTTAAATAGCTCTTGCCAGAGGTTACTTGTGAATATCTTATCTCTATCGGATACAATAGCTTGGGGCATACCGTGAAGTTTATAAATATTTTTCCATGAACAGCTTGGCTACTTTCAGTGCAGTAAATGGGTGTGTAAGCTTAATGAAATGGGCATACTTCGAGAACTTATCTACTACCACCAACACACAGTTAAAGGATGAAGAGGTTGGCAAACCTTCAATGAAATCCATGGTGACCACTTGCCAAGCCTGAGCTAGAACTTCAAGAGGTTGTAATAATCCTGGATAGGGTACTCTCTCAGTCTTAGCTTGCTGACAGATAGTACAAGGAGCTACAGATTCTTGCACATCCTTCTTCATGTGTGGCCAACTGAAATATTTTTTGATCCTTGTATAAGTGACCCAGGCTCCAGAGTGACCACCAATAGGACTGGAATGTAGAGCTTGAATATTTGGTCTTGCAATTCCTTGATGTGCCCCAGCCAAATTTTTCCTTTGAACCTTATAATTCCCTGAGACAAAGAGAAATACCCCTGCTCTTGAGAAACTACTAAGCCAGATAACAGTTGTTGAGCCTGCTCGTTATCCAGCTAGCTACGTTGTAGATCTTGCTACCAGATTGGTTGTGCCATTGAAATTGCCATAAGATCAGCAGTATGTTCATGTGTCCTTCTCGATAAAGCATCTGCTGCATTGTTAGAGGACCCCTTTTTATAGCAGATTTTGTATTGGAGCCCCATGAGCTTAGTAAGAGCCTTCTGTTGCCAGTAAGAATTTAATCTCTAGTCATCAAGATGGGTTAGACTTTTTTATCAGTCTTGATGGTGAATTCGGATGTTTGTAAATAGGGCCTCCAGTGATCAACTGCCATAAGGATGGCTAAGCTTTCCTTCTCGTACGTGGACAAACCTTGGCTCTTAGGGCCTAAAGCTCTACTGACATAGGCAATTGGGTGGCCATCTTGTTGTAGTACTGCTCCTATTCCCTTTTCAGATGCATCAGTCTCCACAATGAAGGGTTTGTTGAAGTCTGGAAGTGCTAGCACTGGAGCAGAGGTTAGAGCAGTCTTAAGTGCTTGAAAAGCTTGATCTGCTAAGGAAGTCCAGACAAAGATCTTCCCCTTTTTGAGCATATCAGTGAGAGGCCTGGCTAGTAAATCGAAATTCCTTACAAACCTCCTATAATAGCCAGCTAAGCCCAAAAAACCTCTTAATTCTTTGATTGTTCGAGGTGCAGGCCACTTCAGCACATCTGCAATCTTGCTAGGGTTGGTGGAGACACCTTTGGAGCTTATGACATGACCCAAATAGTGTAATTGCTGCTTGGCAAAGGAGCACTTGGATAGTCGTACTTTGAATTGGTGCTGCTCCAGTAAATCAAACACCATTTGGATGTGGTGCAGATATTCCTCCAAGGTATTGCTGTAGATAAGTATGTCATCGATGAAAACCACTACACACTTTCTAAGCAGGGGAGCAAGGATGTGGTTCATAGTAGACTGAAAAGTGGCAGGAGCACCTGTCAACCCATATGGCATGACCTTATATTCATAGTGGCCGAAGTGGGTTTGAAAAGCAGTCTTATGTTGATCTTCCTTGGTTACTAGTATTTGATGAAACCCAGACCTAAGGTCCAATGTGGTAAACCATTTAGCTCCCAGTAATTCCTCAAACAATTCCTCTATTATGGGCAAAGGAAACTTGTTTTTGATAGTGTAAGCGTTGAGTTTCCTGTAATCCACACATAGTCTCCATTCACCATTTTTCTTCTTGACCAGTAACACTGGAGAGGCAAAAAGGACTGGTGCTCTCTTGTATCATTCGATCTCTGAGTAGCTTTGTCATTTGCCTCTCAATTTCATCTTTTTGTGCTGGAGTATATCTGTAAGGCCTGAGCCTGAAAGGTGTAGCTCCTGACAGCAGAGGAATGGAGTGAGTTTGAGACCTGCTTGGAGGCACCCCTGTTGGTTCAGTGAATAATCCAGCATACTGCTTTACTAGCTGTTGCAGTTTAGGAGACAACTCTTGTTCAGCCGAAGCTTGGTTCTGTTCCAGTACATTAATCTGCACAACACACCATATTTCATCTTGTTTGCAGAGAGCATACAACTGGTCACTTGATATATAGGAGCACACTGATTTTGTAGAGAGACCTTGTAGTTTAACCTTCTTTTCCTTGTGCCAAAATGAAAGCCACTTCTCAGCCCATTGCACTTCCATGGGACTAAAAGCCTCCAGCCAATGCATTCCCAATATCACATCATAACATCTCAGAGGTAGAATCTTGAAAGTAGTTTGGAACTGAACATTTTGTACCAACCAGGGACAGTCCACTACCTCATGTGTACATAGTAGCTCTCTATCGTCTGCCACCCTGACTTGGATAGGCTTGACCAGAGGTCTCCAACCAGGTAGTTCTGTAGCCAGCTGTTCACTAATGAAGTTATGTGAGCTACCAGAGTCAACAAGCATGATAGCTTTAGTTTTGCCAAGAAATCCTTCCAGTTTAATAGTCTTGCCAGCATCAGTCCCATTGACAGCATGGTCTGATATGACCATGAGATCTTCTTCAGAATCAGTATCTCCCTCCCTTGTTGTTTCCTGTTGAGGATCACCTTCAGTAAACATCTGCCAAAGCTCCTCTACCACATGTAACGGCACTGATTCAGGGCAAGTGTGTTGAGGTCCCCATTTTGCCCCACACTTGAAGCATAACCCTTTTGCTTTTCTATATGCCATGAGTGCAGCCATTTTATCAGGAGAAGATTTTCCTCTGGGGGTACCAATTGACTTCTTCTCATCAGATGGTGATTTATCAGTAGGTCTTGAAGGCTGTGAAGAAAACCCAGCCTTAATCACAGCACCCCATTAGGAATGCTCATTTCTTCTAGCTTCCTTGACTGAATGTCCCAACATCACCTCTTCCTGCAAAATGGCCAAGGAACTAGCAGTATCTAGATCTTTGGGTCTATGAACTAGAACAACTGCCTTAATGTCAGGCTTAAGACCATCTACAAATCTGCTAGTGATAACAGGGGGATTAAGATAGGGGTCGTGGGCTAGCATTTTATGAACCAACTCGTCAAAGACTTCAATATATTCAGCTACATACCATGACTGCCTAATGTGAAAAAATTGCCTGATAACATGGTTGTGTTGGTCCCTTTCAAACCTATCTAGAACAAGTTGACAGAGATTCTCCCAACTACTTTTATGTATATCCATCTCAATCGACTGCATCCAAAAATCAGCTGACCCAGAAAAGTGCATGGTTGCTAGTTTGACTCTATGCTCAAGGGGAACAGAGTACAGATCAAAGAAGCTTTCACTCTTCTTGATCCAGATCTTAGGGTTGGAACCGTCAAATTTTGGAAACTCAATTTGAGGAACCGGATAATTGTAACCATACGGCAGTGAAGTCTCAACAGGTTCAGCTCTTCGGAAACAAGTAAGAGTGTATGCAGTCAATTGATTCGCACCTTTGACCGGGGGTGGCACCAGGGTCGTCAAGACCCTAGTACCAACGCCCCGGTGATGGTCTGGTTCGCCGTGGCCGAATTGCCCCCATGCCTCTGCCTTGGCAGAAACCCCCAGATGGGCAGGGGTAGGCATCTCCAACTCGATTTCTTCTTTGGTCTTGACCTCCCTCTTGGGTAATTCGTGGATCACCAGATCCACCTTCTTCTCCAGCAAGAACACCGACTTCTGAAGATCGACGACCTGGTTCTCCAGCTCTAGCTTCCAGGATTTGATGGCCCCCTGTTCCTCGGTCAACTGCTAAAGGGAGATCTGCATCTCTTCGATCCTCTGATTGGTATTGTCTTGCTTCTTTCCCAGCTCCTCTAGCTTCGCCAGCATGGTAGCGATGGCTTCTGCAGGAATCGTGGGTGGCGCCATGGCGACCAGATGTGCCAGGAATCGTGTCTGGTGGTGGTGGTGTGGCTCCAGGTCGATCTGTGGAAATGCTAGGATCGAATAGCTCTGATACCATATGTAACGCTCGATATGCCTCACGATGTCACACTATCAAGGATTACGATACAATGAAGGAAGACTCGTCGGCAATCTCGCCTCAGCTCGCCGCCGCCATGTCCAACGAGTTCTACCTTGTTCTTCCCCTCCCGCACGCCACTCCCTTAAAGCATTACAGTCGTGCCTGACAACGGCGGCCCGTTCATCGGCTAATTCCTACTTCAGCCATTCTGGGCCGCTAACTAGCTTGTTGGGCTTCTTCTTCCTTTCAGGCCTACTCAGCCTTGGGTTGTTGGTCTTCTTTTTTTCCCGCACGACGGCATGGTTCTGGATGAAGGAGAAGGTGCCGCCCGTCGCCTCCGCGATGGCGTGCATCGCCGCCGCGTCGTGGTCGACGCCGAACCCGAACGTGTGGACCGTCAGGGCCCGGTTGTCGTCTCGGCACCTCATGGATTGTGGCACGAGGTCGATGTAGTTCTTGGCGCCACCGACAGGTACGTAGTAACCACCTAGATGATTGTCCTGGCCGTCAGAGAGAAGGATGACGCTCGCCACAGCGTTCTTGTGCCGGCGGCCGTCGAGCACCTCTACAGCGACACGAAGGCCGTCTCCAATGTTGGTGCTTCCCTCGGCGAAGAGGGACTCGACGGCGCTCTTGGCCAATGCCTTGCCACCATCCGTCATGCGTGAGAGCCGGATGATGCGTTGGGCTGTGCACGAGAAGGTCACGATGCTAAGCCGGTCGTGGGAGCCGAGGTGGTCGATGACGAAGCCCATTGCCTGCTTCAGGAGCCCCAGCTTGGGGCCTTCCATGCTGCCGCTGATGTCGAGCACCGTGACGAGATCGAGTGGCGCGCGCTCCGACTCCGACACCTCGGCGGCGGCCGCGACGGGGGCCTTGACGTGCAACAGCACAACGAAGTTTTCTTTGGCCGCGTCTCTCGCGATGGCCGGGTGCTCGCAGTGTGTCTTCAGGACGAGCACTCCATGCTCTCCATTGTTCGTCGCTTCCACGCCGTCGAGAGGCGTCGGCTCCACCGGCTCATCGTCATTGAATATGTTGATTGGCAATGGCATTGGCATTAGTAGGGGTGGGTAATAGAAGTTGGGAAGCCGAGGAAATGAGGACGGCCGTGGCTACGGCGACGGCGCCACGGTCACCTCGTCGCACCACTTCGTGCCGCAGACTGGGCAGAAGCTGCCGGGGTTGCAACGGAGGTGGAACGTGTGGTTGCAGTCAGGCGTGACGCCGCCCTGGCCGCGGCGGATGGTGCCGTGGCAGACAGAGCACGACCGCGAAGGTGGTTTTGGCGGCGCTTGGATGAGCCAGAAGGGGTTCTCTCCGAACAGGCTCCCAAACGGTTTTGGCGGCGCCGGCGTCTTTCCAAACGGGCCCTCCACTAATCGCGCGGCGGCCACGGCTGGCGAGTCGCTCCACTTGGCGGCGCAGACGGGGCAGACGGCGGCGCCGGACACGCAGCGGAGGTGGAAGGTGTGGGCGCACTCCGACGTTAACGTGGCCTGCAGGAGGCCAATGTCGCCGCGGCAGGCGTCGCATGGGCTGCTGGTCTTGCTCGCCATGATCCTTCCAAACCTCGCCGCTTTCTCATCCAGATCTGAAAGATGCATCGCCCTCGTGAGTATATATCGGCGCCGCGGCTTCAGATCGTCTGTAATTGACGGTGACTGCAAACCGCCTCTGGCTTCCTTGAGTATTGCAACTAGAAAGATTAGCGCGCTTCGCCGCGCTCGTGTTGGCAGATGCAATATTTTTTTCCAAATTGTTTTTAAGTTGTTAACAAATTAGGTGTAGTGCTAAAATTTGTTGGTTGGTTAGCCTTGTTTTGCACATTGAAGGCCTCCCAACCTCACTGCAGCATATAAGACGTAAAGCAACAATGGAAAAAGAAAATAGTACAACTAAAAATCAGCATATGTATTAACTATATTGATCCTTGAGTAAAAGTGTATATCATGTTACATCGAGTGCTTGTATGCTAATTAGGTGGGCTAAACATAAACTAATTATAAAACTAATTGAAGACCCATAGACTAAATTGTTAAGCATGATCGTTAGCAAATAGTTATTGTAGCACCACATTGTCAAATCATGAAACAGTTAGACCTAATTTATTCTTCTTGTGTTGTAATTAGTCTATGTTTAATACTTTTAATTAGTACCAAATCACCCCAACAGAAATATACTTTTGCCGTTCTAAAATACTATTTATTTTTTTACTTTTTTGATAAATAATTTTTGCCATGTACCTAAAGATAATTACATATCGTACATATCACCGGCTATATAGGCTGCATCGGGCGTAGCTGGCCTACGAAAAGAGGCCGAATACGCACCTGACAGGCCGAGCCTAGGCAAACGGGCCAAGGCAGAAACATGCTACGATATCCCAAAAGAAATAGAAAGAAAAAATAACTACTTACGACCACTGAAATAACCAAATTGGCGTTGTGTACAGTAAAAAAAATTAGTCACGCAAGTCACAAGTCAGGCAATAGTAGGGTTAAAATCGGAGAGTTATTGTCTTTGTTTGATAAAGTATTCTCAACCTCTACAATTAATATTGTAATTAGTCTGTGTTGGTCTAATTATACGACGCAACTTTTCAATTTCTTGGTAAATATGACATAAAGGCTAAGGGACGTGCATACTATGCATTTCCATGACATAACTAGCTAAACGACTTTCTGTCATTTTATTTATTTCGCATGCATGATATCCCACATCTACGCCGGAGGCTGCTCAATCGTACAAACTCTGAGACTATTAATTTTACTACCATATATGACAAATGATGGGCTACCGCCTGTGTTGGTTAGGAGATCAGGGACGATTAGCATGTGGGTGGGAGGCGATTTTTTTTGCTATACATTGATAGTGCGTGTGTTGACTGCCACCAGATTATGCATTAACGATGCGCCTCATTTGACGGAAACGGTAAAAAAACATTATTGTGTGGGTGGGTATTGATTTTTTTCGACGTACATCGACGATGCGTAGCCTACGGCCACCACGTGATGCATTAACGCCGTGCCTCATCTGACGGAAGCCATATATGGCAAATGATGGGCTACCGCCTGTGTTGGTTAGGAGATCAGCGACGATTAGCGTGTGGGTGGGAGGCGATTTTTTCATCGTACATTGACGATGTGTGTGCCTACTACCATCACATGATGCATTAACGATGCGCTTCATTTGACGAAAGCGGTAAAAAAAAATAGCGTGTGGGTGAATGGTGATTTTTTTGACGTACATCGACGATGTGTGTGCCTACTGCCACCACGTGATGCATTAACGCCATGCCTCTTCTGACGGAAGCCATATATAGCAAATGATGGGCTACCGCATGTGTTGGTTAGGAGATCAGGGACAATTAGTATGTAGGTGCGAGGCGATTTTTTCGCCGTACACTGACGATGTGTGTGCCTTCTGGCAACATTGACGATACATGCGCTTACTGCCACCACATTATGCATTAACGTTGTGCCTCATTTGACGGAAGCGGTAAAAAAAAATTTACATGTGGGTGGATGGTGATTTTTTCAACGTACATCGACGATGCGTATGCCTACGGCCACTGATGCATTAACGTCGTGCCTCTTATGGAAGCGGTAAAAGAATTATCCTCATGCGAAGCTGGCCGTCGAATAGCCACACGTCACGCAAGCAGACATCGAGCGCTGGATGCTCTGCTTTCCTTCCTGCTCGCGTAGGGGGTAATTTTTTTTGTCTGATATGTACAGTAGTAGGGGGCTGAGACCCCGCCCTTTCTTCCAGCGATATGAGGTACTATATATATATATATATATACTATATATATATACATATATATATACATATATATATACATATATATACATCTATACATATATATATATACATACATATATACATATATATACATATATATATATATATATATATATATATATATATATATTCCTTCTGTATTTTGACTGATTTTTCTTCTTCTGTATACGTCAGATTTTAGACCAACCGACCAAGCCCAAAAGCCAAATCAGGATGCCATCCATGCCAACCGACTAACTGACCACCAATCGACCAGAGCCAATTCCTTTTTGTCTTTTACAATACCCTGGTACAACCAGAATATAGAATCCAACGGTGGGAAATATGTCTAAGTACGTGAAAGTACTCATCCAAAAATACCAAAAAGTACCAAAATTGTGGGACCAAGTACTAGAAAATGGGCCCAGTAAATTATTTATTTATTTTTTAGAAAATTCTAGTTAAAAGTACCGGTAAGTACCAAGAAAAGTACTTAAAGTACCTTCAAGTACCTAGTAGTACTAGCTGGTACTTGCCAATCATTGTAAAAGAGCTCTAAAAATTATACTCATCTCTTATGTGCTATTGCCCCACATGTCATAGAGAAAAAAAAATCATGTATGCCATCTAATGGCACACAAGGAATGAGTTGTATTTTTCAATGGCATAGAGAAAATTTACTCAATTAGGATTCAAGAGCAATTACCGAGTAGAAAAAAGACGCTTAGGGTGTATTTGGTTGCATGTACCACGTGATGCATGAATGGATGATCCTGGATGGAATGATTCAACCAATTTGCTTGAACAACTGGGTTCACTCTAGCCAGTACAACAAGTTTATTAGATGGGATGGCTTCATCCTGGATGAATTTGTACAATTCACCCAACCAAACAAAATAATCATCATTATTCCGTACCATTCCATACATGAATCAAATTGTGCCAAATACACCGACCAAACCCAAACGCCAAATCACGAGCACGTATCAAGTAGAAAAAGGTGGTTTTACTTAAAACTTCCTAGGTTCATGATTTGGGCGTGTCCATGGGTTAATCGAATTTTACCCCATTCAAAAATAAGAAAACGCATCATCTTACTTATATAATGTAGAGTTTGGAACTCTCCTGCCTCCAGGGAGGCACCCACATCCATTTTCAACCATTTATTGACAAATGGAGTAATATAATAAAACTTGAATTATCTTATTCCATGAAGGAGTATTCCACAGATCAAAAGGATCTTGTTTCAGACCAAAAAACAAAAAGAGAACAAAGGGAACACTTGCATTTAGCATGCGCCTCAAGCACGGCGCGCTGTAGAACAAACTTCGTGCGCCGTCCCTTGTCTTCCAGCTAGTACAACGGAAGCGGTTGTCAGGCACCGTGGATCATTATTCATCATTATTATTATAGCAGCCGGGGAGCTATAATTTGTGTTGATGGTGTCTCCCTCTTTTACACAACAGGGCTAGCCTTGATGTCCCATATCTCCTTGGCGTACTGGGCGATGGTACGATCACTGCTGAACTTGCCACTCCCAGCTGTGTTCAAGATGGACATCTTGGTCCATTTCTTCTTATCCCTGTCACAAAACCACAGCAGTCAGCTTCAGTAAAGGAACAAACATATGCACATTAGTATAGTGGACTGGGCCAAAACGTGAACCAGATTTTGACAATGTTCCTCAAACGATAAAATGTTAAACATTTAGTGAGTAATAGAACTTGGTTCTGAAAGGTATAACTTTCAGAGTTTGATTGAAACGGCAGAAGAGTGATTTTATTCTCAATCATAGCAAAACATGTTAATAGAAGCTACTGAGAGCCAATATGTGACCACTGACTGTTTTGAAGAGATTACATCATTAACACTATGAATCTAATGGTCACTAAGGTATCAGTTTAACATCATTAACACTGTGCATCTAATGGTCACTAAGGTATCAGTTTAACATCATTAACACTGTGAATCTAATGGTGACTAAGGTCTTTTTTGTGGGTAAAACTTAGAACTGCAGGTCCATGCTTGTTCAAGAGCTTGAAGGTGTACTTAATGCAGAAAGTAATTTATTTAGTGTTCTTACTTGTAGGCTGCATCCACCCGGTCCTGTGCATCAATATAGCTTGGGAAGTCATAGCCAACAAGGAAATAATCACCACGCCCAAATCCAGAATTCCCTTCAAGGGAATCCAATAGAGGTTCATAGTCGTAGCTGCCAAAAGCACCACTCCTTATAAGCTGTTTGGCTTCCTCAAAACGTGGATCAGGTTTGAACTGTTCAAATTTTAATAAATAAGTCAATAATAGTCCATACACTTGAAAGAAGTAAGTATAAACTGAAAAAAAAAACATAACAGTGAAATCTAGTTGAAGCATTTTACCAAGCCATTTTCTCTGTCCTTCCTCAGCCCAGCAACTTGATGAGCTTCGGCACCGAAAAGGAAGAAGTTATCTTCTCCTACTTCCTCTCTTATTTCAACATTAGCTCCATCAAGGGTGCCAATGATAACACAACCATTCAGAGAGAATTTCATGTTACTTGTTCCACTTGCTTCCATACCAGCAGTACTAATATGTTGTGATAATTCACTACCAGGAATAAGCACTTCAGCTACTGATACATTGTAATTCGGAATAAAGACAACCTGGGAGGAAACGTAGAACCACACATTAAATAAACAATATGGACCATGTGATACTCTTTTTTGATCGAATACATATTAAAGTTTCCGGAAAGTCTTAATAACAAAATACCATAAAAATATGAATGTGATAATATTTACCTTCAGATATTTGTTAACTTCAGGATCATTGTTCACTACAGCACCAACATCATTTACCAATTTCACTATTCTTTTGGCATTAGTGTATGTTGCAAATGCCTTCCCCCCTACCATCACAGTGCGTGGTGTGACCTTCTGCCTCTCTTCTGCACTCATTTCCTACAAGATTCATAGGTCTATATGAAAACTAGAACAGGTATATTAAAAAAAACTCAACATGGTAAAACTGAAAAGGGTACGAGCACCACTCAGGAAAAGGATAGAAGCAAGCCTACCTTTAATTTTTTGTATCTGTAAACAGCACCCAATATGTTTAGTAGCTGTCTCTTATACTCATGGATGCGCTTAATCTGTATATCAAAAAGGCTAGTTGGATCGATTGTAACACCTGTCACATCCAACACATGTTTGGCCAGGCGCTTCTTGCAAGATAACTTAGCTGCTGCCCACTCAGCATGAAGTTTTTCATCATCTGCAAACTGTTGGAAGTGTTTCAGTTAAACGTGATGATCAATAACAAGTAAATGCAAGGTTAGAAGTATTCATACATACTTTGCGAAGTCCAGTAAGCAGATCAAGATCACTTGTCCACTGATCTGTCTTTAGCCATTTTGTGATAATTTCACTCAACTCAGGGTTACAAAACTTGAGCCATCTGCGAGGTGTGATTCCATTAGTTTTGTTCTGGAATTTGGTAGGCCATATGGAGACATAATCTGCAAATAGTTCTTGCTTCAAAATGTTGCTGTGTAACTCAGCCACTCCATTTACCTGTTAGAAATGTTTGAATATCTTCAGTACATTCTCGTTGATATTAGAAGACAAATATTGGAATATTCAATATAACAGCAGAAAATGGAGCACCCTAGAACTAGTTGAAGTGCATTGTGGTTATGACGATAATTATGAATTTTCACATCTTAATTCAGGTAACATGAATAGGAGGACAGCAAATCCAGCATAGTAGAAAGTCTGATCTTAGTACTTGATACTGCTCATCATGACATAAACAACTATAAAACATGGGCATGGAATATATAAAAAAAAGCTTACCGAATGAGAAGACACCACACACAAATTTGCCATGCGTACTACTGGCTTCTGGGGATTTGAGCTATCCAAAACTTTCATCGAATCAATTTTTCCCTCCATTTCCTTATGTTTGGAGATTACCAGTTCTCTGAACTGCAAACCAGTGGCACAACTTGTGAGTTTGTACCGTAACTGCAACGCATAGGAAGGGTAAATTTGGCAAGAAAGTTACCCGCTTGTCAATTTCCTCAATAATTTCCATGTGTCGTGGAAGCAATTTCCTCATTACAATTTGTGACCATTTTTCAAGAGCTTCAGGAAGAACTGTATGATTGGTGTAAGAAATTGTCCTGAACCACAAAAACAATTTTGTAATCAATTCACGTAAGAAGACCTCTGAAAGTTTAATGGAGCTTGAAATATTGGTCGAGAAATATTTAAAAAGATGATTATACAAATAGAATTGCACTTCACACCTGTATGTGATATCCCAAGCTTCATCCCAACCAAGTCCCTCCTCATCCATAAGCAACCTCATTAGCTCAGGGATCGCAAGAGTAGGGTGGGTATCATTCAACTGAACAGCAACTTTGGTAGGGAACTCACTCCACTTCCCTGAAACTCTGTCAGCTTTCCTTTCTTTAAACCTGGCAATCATATCCTGGAAATAATCCATTGTCAGCTATGCTCATCGATGTTCACCACAGTGAAATTATTTTAAGATATGGATAAACCTTTAACAAGCTAGAACCATGAAAGGTACACTGTAATTAATAGGAAACAGATAAGCAATCCAAATCTAATTAGCCTAGTTATCCAGGTGGTGGTCATATAGCTATATACTAGAGCTAACATGGTTGATCCTGCTAATAAAAAAATGATATTGACGGTTCAAACATTTTTTAAAAAAAAAAAACTAAGACAGCATGTCTGGTTCCTTTTATTGGAACCTTGGAAGTGAAATTGGATTGCTTAACTACCTGAAGTGATGCACTGCAAAGGAAAAACTGCTGCTTTAGCCTAAGAAGCTTCCCTTCTTCTGTAGCATCACCAGGATAGAGAACAGCACATATCTGCAATGTCATACACAAAGACATAGGTCTCATTTCTAGATCAAAATAGTCCATGAAGGAAAATACAGTTTCAGCATGCGATACCATCAGTCAGTATCAATATTCCATCAATTAAAGGCGTCACTCTTTATTTAGTATTTGGAAACGAATCTTATGAAAAAAAAAGCGGATAATATTTTCCTTAGAATGAAATATCACCTGTTGGGCCCTAGCATGAAGTTGGGCAGCAGACTCATATTGACCATCATTGAACTGGAATAAGTTGAAATCCTCAGCAGTAGCTTTTGCTTCCCAAAGACGAAGGCTGATTGCATTTTTTGTCTTGTATCCAGGAATGGGCACGTCATATGCTAAAGCCTTTAGGACTTCTCCACCAACCCATTTCCGACTATCACAGAATAAAGAAAGCAATCATATGATGAATTGCAGGCCTTCAAATAACCACACATAACATGAAGTAAATAAAAAAAAGGGTATGGGAAAAGGGTCCCAGAAGATCTAGGTAATGTTTATGTACGGGTTTATCACTAAAGAAAAAAACAAATTAGCTAAGACAAACATAGTTTTATGGTTTAGGCATGAAAATTCATATTAGCCAAGCTATTGGGTTACACAAAACAAGGCATCCGCCTTACAAAGGATTGCTCATATTTGCAGGTTTTTCAGTCCAATGCAAAAGAATTAGATGCTGGATGTATAAGAAGCCTTAACAACTTTAAATTGTATAAAAAGTCAGCAAAAATAATTTACAGGTGCTTGTATTATACTTACGAGCCATCAGGCAAAATCTCAACATGGCCGAAAAATCTGACTGGGAACACAACATCATGCCTGGGAATCTCCCAGGGGCTGAATTTCTGAAAAGAAAAAAGAGACTGATTATAGAGATCTATTAAAAATAAATGTCAGCAGAATCGTATGTGCATCTGTGGTTCGTACGTCAAGCCAGTCTTCAGCGATTTCTTCTTGGCCCTCCTTGGTAATGTGTTGTTTGAAGAGTCCATATCGGTACCGGAGGCCATAACCCCAAGCAGGCAAATTCAATGTTGCCATTGAATCCAAAAAGCAGGATGCAAGCCTACCCAAGCCACCATTTCCTAGAGCTGCATCTTTTTCCTGAGAAGAATCAATTCAATAATAATTTGCATCATCAGCATCAGTGAGGAAATTGCTGACATTTCAATCCGATCAGACGGTAATACTCAGGTGTCATGAATCCACAATTTTCCTTGGCAACATTTAGGTTCATATATAAGCCAAATTATGCGAATCAAGCAAATAAAGCAAAACATGTCAAGTTGTGTCGATCCTGGATCTTTGCCTTTTTAGATAAACAACACATCCAGCTTAAACCTCATTTTCAGATCTGCTTCACTTATGCTATGGGTATCGAATTTATGTGCAGTACAGTAACGCTCACACTAACATCATGGGTTCTGGTAAAGTTGGCACATGAGTCCAGTTTCTTTCATATACGGTTCAGATCTGGAATATACTGAAGCTCTTCTACAAAACGTGCGAATCTATTCCCTATTCCTGGTTTGGTAGTGAATCCAATATAAGCTATCCGATCAAACATCTCAGTTGTTTCTTAAACAAGTGGATAAAAGCCATTGATCCCATTAGACAACGTCGCAGTCAAACAAGGCAAGCACCATCCCATTTAAATAATCACTGGGAAGTACTTCTAAATTGGCCTTAACTACAAAAGGCGCAGTGCCAAGAGAGCTCACCTGCCCAGCAAGAGCCTCGAGCTCGTAGCCGAACTTCTTCACGGCCTCCGCGTAGGCTCCAGTGATGCCGAGGTTGCCGACGGCGTTAGTAAGCGCGCGGCCCTGCAGATACTCCATGGACAGATAGTACGTCTGCTTCGGATCCGTCTTGTGGAAATGCAAGTACGTGTCGTTCCATCTCTGCACAAGCGCAAGCGCGCGAGGGAAAAAGCACACAGATCACACCTCGGCCTCAGTGCGGCGCGGGCGGCGGCGAGAAGCAAGCTTCAAGGATCGGCGCGGGCGGGCGCGAGCTGCTCACCTCGATGAGGCGGTCCCGGACGCTCTCAGCGGTGGCGTAGAAGGCCTCCTCGGGCCCGAACGCGTGAGGCGAGAAGTGGGGGTTGTACTGCGCGTGGTAGGAGATGTTTCCGGCGATGTCGGCGGGCTTCTCCGACGCGGGGCTGGCCGCCGGCTTCACCTTCTCGGCCGCGCTCTCCGGCATGGCGGGCACCCGGCGGGTGGGGAATTGCGTCGAGCAGTGGACGTGCGAGGGGGAGGAGGAGTAGGCGATAAGGCTTCTCCGGAGCCTCGGGCAAGCACCGAGTGGCAGAGGAGAGGGGTGGAATGGGAGGGAGGAGGAGCTCTGGAAGCCCGTGGCGCCTTTTCTAGGAGACGGGAGGGGGTCACGTGAGGAGGGCGACGGATCCGATAAATTGGGCGAGACCATGAATTTTTTGGAAATGCACAGGCGTGAGATATTTTTGTTCGTGGAAGGGGACAAAAGGCAGAAGAAAATGAAGGGGCGTCGATTGTTTTGTGGCGCCTCTTTGATTGTTTCCTTTGCTCTTTTGCTTGACAAGTGTATTTTTGGAGGCAACTGCTAAATGCATCTCATAACCAAATTTATGCCGTACCAACAATAGAATCTGGGGTTTCCGTTTTCTTTAGAACACGTGAGTTGCTAATAGAACTTATATATACAGACGTCAAACGAAATGTTGACATAATTCCTGCATAAGAACATATGTTGATGAGCACTCATATTGTAGCCTCAGAAAAACAATGTAGTCTTGGAAAATATATTTTTTGAGAGGAAGGAAGGATAGTTAAATAGTAAAAAATTGAAATAAATAGTGATTAGTTTGAAATCTAAACAGGGCCCAAGTTACTGTTGTCATCTCTGTACTATCACTACACTGGTTTATGTCTGCACAAGTATGCAAACACATTTTTTCCCCTCCTTTTCGTAGTAAAGGTAGAGAGATCCATAATGGTACACCGGACTATCGGAGTGCTGAGATCGCCGATCGGGATTCATCGCAGGCAAAAGTGGCAGGGGGTGGCGGTGGCCTGAACGCCAGAGTAGAACACGTGTGCGCGAAGAGCGAACGATCCTGCGACGACTGCAAGAGGGGGGCGAACCGTTCGGGCAATGGCAAATTTTCCAGATCGGGCAGGGGCGGCGCTTTGGCCCTTTCCATCAACTTTCCTATTTGAGAATGATATCTTCTTCCCTCGGGCATCGTGCTCGCCCAGATGATTGTCCCCGGTTTTATCATCATACCTGGTGGGCAGCATGTTGAGAGATCTGAATCTTCTGAAATCCATCCTGGAATTGGTTCCGTTTGGCCTCGTCACTTCACCAGTGATCCCTGCCGTGACTGCTACTATAATTCACCATCGTCCAGTTTCTGCAAATTTGTATATCCATATTATTCCTTTCGAAACCAAACCAATTCTGCAAGTGAAATTTGCAACGAAAGGGATTTCACGTTTAATATAAATTGCTACCTGTCTGTACTAAAATTGAGATTGAGAAGAGCTGAATGTTATAGCAAAGATGCCGATTTGAACTGGGTCTAGGCACTCTGACACTGCACACGTCACCGCAAGGAGGGCAAAACAAAGTCCTGGACTCCGAACCAAATTGCTCCCGGGCGATGTGACCGGCGGTATGTCAACTCTCAAATTCGAAACTAAAATCTTGGATAAGCTACTGTTTCATGCGGCTTTCCTTCCAAAGCCCCTTGATAAATATCCTAGGCGCTTTTTTAGGTGATCCAGCGAGGTGGCCGCAGGACGGCGACGGCTTCTGCGGTCCATGAGGCCACCACTCGCGTCGTTCTCCGCCCCCGATCCTGGATCGAGCAAGGAACTGGGGACTTGTAATGCGTGCATCATTCATGGTGTCATGCTTCGTCTTGGAGCCGAGTCCCTGCTGCTGCTGGTCGTTCACTGAGCTGTCATACCTCATACGGATGGTGATGCGAGCAGGAGAAAGTATGGTGCCATACGGATGCGGAGTGTTCGGTTCGTCCCATTGAGCAGCCACATCCACATGCCCGGAAATAGTTGGCTAGCACGTCACTTAACTGACAGAGGTACTAGTATTGTAGAGGGAGGAATCTCTGCCAGGTGATCGATTTGTGAGTAGAACTGGGGAAGGAGGCAAATTGTTTTGTTGATGAAAGACTGAAATCTAAATGAGTGCGTACTGTGTTTTAGTTCTACCACTACTGACCATCAGTGTGGGAGGACTTAGGCTAACAATGTAAAAGTAGTTTTCATTCAGATAAAATCATAAAAGTATTTGACCTCTATTTTCAACTCAAAAGTAGAGACGTGTCTTGCCAATCAGAAATTAAATGCTCTTTTACGTATTTGTCACTATTGGAAGTTGGAAACGGTTGGTAACGTATCAGGTGCCTCTACCTGAAAATTATGAAAACTCTAATCACATGTTGATCAAGGGGACACTCAGAGAAGGTGGGAGTCATCTTTTGCAAATCACCAATCTCACCTTATAAATATAGCTCATATTCAAGTTTTTATAGTTTTTACGAAGAATTTGATTTTCACCTTCACCTTATAAATATAGCTTGTATTGAAGTTTTTATAGTTTTTACGAAGAATTTGATTTTTCACCTTCTAAGTGTAAAGTTACTGGTATAAAACTAAGTGAACTTTTTTTTTTGCCAAAGCAGAACTCGATTTCCCTCCGAGAGACTTCAAATCGTAAAACGATAAACACGGAACTGGTATATTTCAGCAAATTCAACCATATACTTCGCAGTTCTCACGAATTTGAAATCTCCACTGTTGTTCTCATCAGTTTCGTGGTACGGATCATCTCAAGTTCTCGACCCTCTCCTGCCTCAAACTCGTAGCCGACGGCGGCGCGGACGTCGAGCCACCGTGCCGCCTCGCTCCTGCGCTCGCGGCCGCGGCCGCCACGCGCTGCTGCTCCTGCTGCAAGTCGCGCCTCACGGACCAGAGCACCTCGGCGCACCGCCGCATTGCCGGCCGCGCCGCGCGCTCGGGAGCCGTGCACTCCGACGCCAGCGCCATCACCTTCTCCACCGCCGCCACCACCGCGCTGGTCCGCCGCATCCTGGTGTCCATCACCACCACTACGTCGCCCTCCTTGCACTTGCGCAGCGCCTGCTCCAACACGGTAATTTCGTCAAACACCTCACGTGCATACATTTTAGTGTCAGATGAGCTGGTTTGGTTTGGATGTGCGTGGTTTACCCATTCGGTGGTGAGGCTTTGGTGGTGCCGGCGGCCGCGGCCGCGCTCGATAGGGCGTCGGCCGGTGACGAGCTCGACGAGGAGGACGCCGAAGGAGTAGACGTCGCTGCGATCGGTGAGCTGGTTCGTGCGTAGGTACTCTGGATCCACGTATCCAGCCGTCCCCTTCACTAGCGTCGAGACATGGGTCGCTTCAGGGTTTTCGTGGGCAAGGCGTGCGAAACCAAAATCTGCAACCTTTGCTCGCAGCTGCTCTGTTAGGAGAATGTTGGATGACTTGATGTCACGGTGAATGATTGGATGATCTGCATGCCCATTGTAAGAAAATGTTTGTCACATTAGGATGCTGAAAAAAAATGGTATATGCTGTAGGTGCCAAAAGATACATTGTGTGGTCGTGAGACAGTTCTGATCAAGAATGTCCTGAGATGGTGATTCTGATGTTGCTCGTAGTATATAGGGAACTGGTGTAGAAACATTCAAGACCGTGACCATATATGAACTTGTACGTCATGCCAGATATGAATATATGCATATTTTTTCATGTAGAAATGTGTGGGTACCTGTGTAACCATGTAAATAGGCAATGGCATGAACAATGTCAATAGCAATGTTGAGACGCTGTGCAATTCCAATGGCTCCCCTTGTGTTCCTGCATAATGGCAAGTAGTACATCTCTAAATTTCTTTTAATCTGATTGGTACAAAAGGAAAATTCTTAACATTACATCCTACAACATAATTTGAGTTCAAAAACAAATATGGGTTAGATCTTGGAAATATAAATGAAATATGGTTTCAACACACAGCATGAAAAATCATAGGGCACATGCTTTTACATCTCGTTCAGTATATTAGCATTTTTTATATCATAAGTGACTTTCGTATTTATAAACAATACTTCAGTCATCTAATTTCATCCGGTTCTACTATCTGTGGTGACTGACAAAACTTAATTTTATGTTTTCTACTTATTGGTAATTCAAGCATGTTTGTTGGTCATGTTTGACATACCATCCAAGTGTTGACGGAGTGTTCCATTATTGACATACTCAACCAGAATTAGATGTTCATTCTCGTATTCCACATAGCCGAGAAACTTCACCAAGTTCAAATGCTCAACCTTTGACAGCATCTGGATTTCACTTCTAAACTCTACAGATAGATGCCCTCCATGCATGTTCTGCTAATTCCAGATGTTACATGAAAAGTTATTCTTGATCTGGTAGCTGCAAGTAATTCATTGTAATAAATATGTACAGTCTTTCTTGTGTCGAAGGAATTCACCTACAAACCTTAGTAGCACGCTTTACAGCGATGATGGATCCATCCCTGAGCTTTGCCTTATATACAGTGCCAAAATTACCCAACCCAATTTTGTTTTGTTCACTAAAGTTTGAAGTAGCGATGCAAATTTCCTGAAATGAGAACTGTTCTTGCCATGACTTTGTTTGGATGCTATCACCTCTCTGTCTGGATATATTATTGCTTGTGCTACTTGTCGATGAAATTCTGGAGACTGCAATGATAATGGGAAACCATCTTAATCGGAACTGAGCCTTATAGGTTGAATGGGAACTTCAGGATTGACCAAAAGCATGTCAACCGAAATATTTGTTGGACAGCAATGCTTGATTGAATGAGTTTGAATTCTAATTAGCTTATGTGAAAACTGGAAACAAGAAGTGGCAAGTGCCAGTGAAAACCCAGATTGTAGACTGGGAGTCCCAGTGATCTCTAATGTAGTGGGTTTGTAATCAGGGCCGTCTCTGAGTTTAGGAGGCCCTGGTCCGAAATAAAAAATAGAGGCCCTATTATATCTAGAAAAAAATATAAATAACCAAAATGTATTTTGTGTTCACCATGTTACTAACAAATTGCCTCTCCCTAAAAAAAACTAACAAATCGCCTCGAGTCCTGGAGACCTGAACGCCTGGACTAGACTGGCTGGACAGTGGAAAACAAATTGCGCCGCCGCCGTCTACAAAGGCGAGTGCGAGTCGCTCGTCCTGATTTTTTGGTTTGGAAACTTAGAAATCCTAAACAGCAACTGGCAGCAACAATTGCCGCGTTGAGGAGAGAAGTGAAGCGTGGCAACTCGCAACTCGTGCGTTTACTGCGATGGCCTCCCTTGGTTTCCTTCCTAGCGTATGCATTACTGGGCCACTGGCTTGCTTTGAGTGTTTAATGTAATCAATATGTTTAATTGATAATTAATAGGCTTAATTTGGGTGGCCCCTGAGAATGGGTGGCCTGGTGCTGTCGCGCAGGTTAGCACCTCCCAATCGACGGGCCTGTTTGTAATCCGTAAGTTCAAGCTTGATGAGGATCAACTCCCTGATTTATGTTACAATCTTTTTTTGCACTATCACGATGATATGACTCATTTGACTAGGACGTGAGATAATTACTCATGTCTTGTTTCCAATGCAAAAGTCTTTTCAAGACTAGCTACTAACCAAGATAATTATTAATTACACAAGCAGCATATCAGCTTCGACATGATTATAACGAATGAAATAAGGAAGGCGGCCTTACTGGGACTAACAGGAGTCATAGACGCATCATGTACATCGGTTGATGGGATCTCATGGGCTTCCTTGATTTCAGATGGAGTAGAAACGAAGCAGTTTGCGCATGGCCTTGCAATTTTAACAAGTCTTTCCCGGAATGATCTTGAGCTCCGGGCCTTCTTGTTGACCTCATGGGAACGAGGTGTATAGGTAGAAGTCCAAGAGAACCCAGGATCTGACTGAAACTCACTGTTGAAGCCAGGGAAAACTCCATGGCCGGTGGGGGGTGCCCGGTTGCGAACTGCCTGCATAGCTGATGGCATCCGAAGAATCGAAGATGGCTTGAACTGCTACTCGCGCACAATCAGGTACCATGTTCTTCTACTGGCTTTAAGGCTTTGTAGACTTCGGTGGGCGATGGACTGATTCAAGTTTTGACTGGGTGCATACATCTTTATTATCATATAAACAGGTAGTTGAAATGGGTTTTCAGCCTTTCAGGTCAAGCCAATGAGGTTAGGAGTACGACTTATATGAGTAAATGTGCGAATGACAGCTACAGTTTGTAATAATTTATTTGGTGGAGGATGTCAGAGACTCATAGTGGGTATTTTCCATAATTCCATTGCCATAGAGGAACTGGACCATGACATCGTCCTTTGACGTTGAAGCGTTTGCGCTTGAAGCGCTGTCTTCATGATGTCACAACAACTTCTGAGGCCACAATAGATCTCCAAGAATATTTCCTTTTAACGAAACGGGACAGTTGACTCCAGTCTTCATTGCAGATCAATGTACAAATGTGTGCTGACATTCTTATTCTGAACAGCATCGCATTGGAATCATATTTCATCAATGTACAAATCCTTCATTTTTTCCGCATTAAGGGGGTCTTCTCCCTATTTCTCAGCATTCATTTCATACTTCAAATAAGGAAAATTATCCCTGAAATCTTCATGAGTTTTTATGATTTTATAAAAGCTCACGACTTATTTCATCGCATTTACACCCACGTCTGCCCGTGTTTTCATACATATGTCGTCATAATCTAGATTGGATTCCCAGTTTCCAACTAGCCTGCAAACCAGTTTCAGATCTCTACTACTCTTAGTGCCATGAATGGTTGGGCTCCTACCCTGTTATTATTCTAAGTTACATCTTCAGGTTTCACTGATTCATAACACATTTAGGACTCGCCTTAGAAGAAAATCTAACATGATCTTCAAAGAAGGTTCCATGTGTTCATCCATCACTGATATTTGGCTTCAAAGATAAACTCATTGCATACCTCGAAAAGTTGAACCCAATGCTGTACAGTCATAGCTCATAACTAAAGTTCTTCATCTTCATGCGCATAGAGCTCGAGGTTTTTCAGAGAGGGCATTTAAAGCGCCTCCTCGAATCGTCATTTTGTGCTGGATAGAAACTGTGGAGTTCCTCTGACGGCTAGCCAGTGCCATCAAAGTCAACACGCTCTCCAGTAGCAAATATATCCCAGAAAAGAGCACTACTAAAGTATAGAAGCGAGGTCAATACCAAAAATCCACGGAAGGAACCCATCCGATCAACAAAAAAACCTGCTCCAACAGTCCCTAAAATGGCAGCAAATGTCCCAGCTGTATTTGACATCCCTGTCACAGCACAATTGTAGATTAAAGCTTTAATGCAACCAAATAAAACTCTAGATAAGCAACATATTTACTATTTAGTACCGTGTAGAACTCCAGCATGTTGTGGGGCAATCTCCTGATATGTTTTAAGAATCAATCAGATGGGAACATGAAGATCCAATTGAGAAGAATAGACTACTATGTTACATAACTGAACTAAGGTACGAAAAATTAAGTACCTGTAAATTTACTAAGAAACCTGAGTGGCCGAAGGATTTCAGACCAACAGCAATTGTAAGCCAAGCTGAAGCAATGATTGGACTCTTCGCTGCATTCAGACCAAGCAAAGCAATGCCAGGACCTAGAAAGCCAATCGACTGCACGGATAAAAGTTAAATAGTCAAGATTTAGTGTTAATCCCAGCAATAAATGTTTTGACATGAAAAAGACCAAAAAAAATATATCAACGAAAATAATCTGCCAAAGTTCATGTAAGACTTAACATATGTTTGGTCTATGTATCTTGTGAAACCAATTACCAGTAGTTACAGCACAGCATTTCAGGAAGTATGTCACATTTGCAAGATTGTATGAATAGGAACAAAAAAAACTTTCCTGAATGTTCTGCTCTATTTATTGTATCGATGTACCTGCATGATCTTCCGTGTTAAAGTAATGTTTGTACCATTCCTAATAAGCATATCTGAGACAAGACCAGCCACATAACCTAAAACTGCCATCATCACCCAGGGGAGGGCACTGAACCATGCAGCTTCTCTCAGATTGACATGATATATCTGACCAGCGTAAAAACAATATCAAGTTCAACACCGGGAGTCACATATTCAAAGAAATGAAGAACATTGAAGCAGAATGAAGACTTACTGTTTTGAAATAGACTGGCATCCATGAAAGGATGACGAAATAACCCTGAAAAAATATATCATGACATTCAGGATATTTTCTGCAAAATGTGTCATTGTATGACACAATCTTACAGTTAGGTGAAAATTATATGTTTATCGAAGTTACCCAGCTATGCATGGAATTTGCACTTATCAAAGCCCATGTTGGCCATTTGGAAAGTAGTTTGCTGAACGGGGGAACTTTTTTTGTTTTTGCACTTCCAATCTGAGGTTTCACCAATTTCTGACCTTTAGTTATATACTCCAGTTCATATGCTGATATCTGTGCATGTTCACCAGGTGTCCCAGATATAGCTGGTATCCACACTAACACCCACAGAAATCCAAATAGTCCAAATATCACAAAGGGTCCAAATATTCCAGTTCGTGACATGATAATTGGGGAAAGAAGTAACCCGATGGTATTGCCAAGCTGAAAGCCAGCCATTGCAATACCCACAGCACTAGATCTCTCTGTGCGAGGAAACCACCTGTAAGAAATGGCCCGATGCAAACAGTTACATAAATCGTAACAGAAATGATGACCCCAAGCAAACAATAAAATGCTGTGGAGAGAAACTCTGACATTAATACAAATAATCAAAAGGAATAGAATTAAGGAAGATACCTCAGCACCATGTTGTTCATGCATGGAAGTGCCACTCCTTCAGCAATACCCAGCAGAACTCTAGTAAAGAGAAACAACCAGATGGAGCGGCCAGCTGCCCAAGGTGATAGGAAGGTAGCCAAGGACCATAAGGCTACACCATAAGCCATGACTCGTTTCCCACCATAGTAGTCAACAAGTGCGCCACCAATTATCGGCGACATCAGATATCCCCAAAGGAAGGATGACTGTTTGCAGTGCCAAAAACACACTGGCATCACCATATTGTTCAAACAAGATATGCAAACTCATGCGTTAATTTCTTATGTGTATTCTTCTGTAAATTACTTGCGCTACAGCAGCCTGAGTGACAAATAAGTAGGAAATGTGCTAGACATCTTTAGAATGAAAATTCAAACCTCCATATTTAGTTCTCCACTAAGTTTGTAGAGCAAATCAACTAACGTGTCATATCAAGCCATGCAAACACGCTTTTTATCAATCATTTTATCCTCACATCATCAAAGCGGCAATTACTGAATTGATCACTCTAAAAGACTAGACATTTTACCAAGAGTGGATAATCAGTACTTAGCAGTAGTCACTAGCCCAGGCGAGACCAAACAAAATTGAACGAGCCAGTTGAATGGGAATGACTAATCAGTACTCAACAGTAGTCACTAGCGCAGGCGAAGAACGAACAAAATTGAATGAGGCAGTAGTTGAATGGCAATGGCTAATCAGTACTCAACAAAGTCGGCATAGTCGCTAGCGCAGGCGAAGCCAAACAAAATTGAACGAGCCAGTTGAATGGGAATGGCTAATCAGTACTCAGCAGTAGTCAATAGCGCAGGCGAAGCCAAACAAAATTGATCGGAATAATCGGATTATCAGAAGCCGGCTACCTGCACGACGCCTGCAAACGAAGGGGTCCAACCGTACGCCTGGGAGAGCGGCACGATGGCGACGGACATGACGACGCGGTCGGCGTTGCAGAGGGCGAGGGCCAGCGCCAGCATCGCCGCCACCTTCACCCTCTCAGACGTCACAAACTCCCCCACCGCCGCCGCCTGAGCCTCGCCTCCTCCGGCGGCCGAAACCCCTGGAGGTGTTGGTGGTGCTCGAGGGGGCCTGGCCGGAGCCCCGAACCGCCGAGCAGGAAGCAGGAAGCGGTCGTGGAGGCGGTGGGCCCGCCATAGAGGCGGAGGCGAGCCTCGGGCGTGCGCGCGGGCGGGAGGCGGGCACCGGCTGCGGTGGCTGGAGAGGAAGGGAGGAGCGCGAGGCGGCGGAGGAGGGCGGGTCAAGGGGAGGAGTTGGCCGGGGGGCATCATCTCTCGCTTGTGTCTTCTCCGTCGCGGAGTCACGGGGGCGAGGGGAGCCGCGGAGTGGAATGGAAGTGATGATCCTGAAGTGGAAGTGGGTTGGTGGAGTGACGTGTCAAGTGAGCGGGCCCTTCCCTTGGTGACTTCCTGTGCGCGGGCCGAAATATAAGGCAGGTCAGCCCAAAAGGGCCCATTAAACTTATTGTTACTTTTCTCTATTTCTCGATAGCTTTTCCCATTGTTTAAAAATGATATATATACTGGGTTTTGTTCCCCTTCTTAAGTGCATATATAAAAGAAGCTGATGGAATTATGTGAAAAATCACGGCACACACGTGTATTACTCACTTTTGTAGGCAGCAAGCAAAACACTTCCTTGAGGCTGCAACTAGAGAAGAGATGACATTATGGTAAATAAGAACATCTAGTATTCTAGTAGGTCTCAAGCAAGAAATTAGTTGACAGTCGAGTATATATGGACACTAGGCTTGAGCAGTTACTTCAACAAAAGGGTCCCCATGCGGACCATCACTTTAGCTTTCCTGCTGGTTTATCACAATGTTGAATACTAGTACCTGACAAGCAAATCTAGCACATGTTCACCGAGGTTCCGAACAGCCGATGCTGAGACAATGGCTGTAAAATAGCAGTAAAGTTGCATTACACTAGAGTCACCAAACTAATCAAGTTTCTGAGCTAATATAGGAGGAATCCTTAAGAGCAACCCCAACAGCTGCTTTAAAATGGCACCGTGCTTTAAAACTTCAGGATATACAGCACCCACCTACTCCAGCAGCTGTTAAAACTTCAGGATATACAGCACCCAACTACTCCAGCAGCTGCTTTAAAACGATGCCGTGCTGTAAAATATTTTACAGATTCCTTATATCTTCCCCTTCTTGCTGTATATATGAAGCACTTATCAAGGTGTTGTATCGGTGCTTTATCCTGATTTGGCTTCGGCGGGAACACGTTCTTCTTCCCGCCCGTCGCTCCCGCCAAAGCTGTCAACGGCGTCGTTCTCGTCGGCCGACCGCCAGAGCATGCCCCCAGCTGCACGCCGCCGCCGCCCGAGGTCCTCGCCGCCCAGTTAGTCGTCGTCCACCTCGTGCTCGACACCTCTTTGTGCTCGTCCAATCCCGCGGCCTGCTCCCGGAGCCCGAGGCGGCCGGCCTCGCCGCGCAGCTCGCCGACGCGCTCGCGGGATGCCACCGCCGCATGGGCGCACACCGGGACGTCATATGTCATGCTCTCCGGGGCCGTGCTCTGCGGCAACCTGCGCTTCCCACCACACGCCTTCGCGGCGGGCTCGTTGGAGGCCAAGGATCTCATGCAACGCATGCTCTGTAGGGATGTCTTCCAAGGTTCTCCACCGAGCAGCGAGCATGTCCTCAACCCCGGCAATGCCGCAACCATGGCCGACGACATCCAGGTGTTCGATGGAATGTCACAGAAGAGAATAGGAGGGAAATCAATTATACAGCACTAGTTTTAGAGCAGTTGCAGCAGCATATCACAATGAATCCTTAAAATCGTGTTTTAAAGGATATCTAAACCTGGATATAAAGCACCAGTTTTATAGCAGCTGCTGGGGTTGCTCTAAGAATAGGCGAAGGTATCATCATCATCATGTCAATTCACCTCCACACACGGCGGAGGCAAATTCCCCGTCCCCCGCTGACTGCTTCCATTTGCAACCAGGCTTCTCATGATGCAGCTCCAGCCAGCGCTTTCCCAGCATGGGCAGGATCACAAGCATCAACGAGGCCAGGTGGGAAGATCATCGCTTGAGGACGCACAAAGGTGTCGAAAAACTTGTCGCTGCTCATACAGGCCACGGCGTAGAAGGACCGGTTGCCCAACCTCTGAAACCCATTCTCCTTGAGAAGCTTCAGCACCTTGAGCCGGGGCACCAGCCTCCGTTCGAGGTTGAACTTGAGCAATGATGGCCCCCGGACGATAGCGTCCACCTCCATGCCAGCCTCTTTGGTCAGGAAATCTACTGCACGTCGCATACGGTCCTCGGAACCAGTCAATAAGCACGGCATCTTGGCCACCGCCATTGCCACCTGAGCGCTGGACCAGCCGAGCGACTTGAGCAGCTCTATCTTGGCGTTGGCGCTCTCCCGCCCGACACAGTATGCCACGACGAGGGCGTAGCGGAACATGCGTGAGCCCTGGGGAACGCCGAGGGCCTCGGCGCAGGCTATGACGGCCTTGAGCCGCTCTTCGGACCCGGAGAAGAGCCGTGGGGCATGGCAGATCACATGGGCAATATCACGAACAGCTAGGCTGCACTTGCGCAGCATCGCGATTTTTGGCTCGACCACGGTCTCGAGGTTCCGGTGGAGGAGATGG
Source organism: Digitaria exilis (assembly GCA_015342445.1). Classification (NCBI taxonomy): domain Eukaryota; kingdom Viridiplantae; phylum Streptophyta; class Magnoliopsida; order Poales; family Poaceae; genus Digitaria; species Digitaria exilis. The sequence goes on from JACEFO010001719.1 coordinate 2,515,524, forward strand.
ACGTCCCTCCTGATGGCGGATTGCAGCTTGTTGAAGGAGCCGAAGAAGGACATGAAGAACGCGATCCGGGAGACGTACGCCGGCTTGACAAATGCGTAGGGGGCGAGCGGCACGAGGCGGGCGATCTCGGGAGTGGAGAGGCCGATGCCGCGGAGCTCGGCGACGCGGGGGGCGAGGGATTCCTCCACGCTGCAGCAGAGGAACCGCGGGTTCCTGACAACGGTGGCGGCGACATCGGCTTTGGAGAGGTTGAGGCCGGCGAGGAAGGCGCGCACGGCATCGGGCCCGTCGGCGGTCTGGAGGTGGGAGAGCAGCTTCGAGGCCTTGAGCGCCTGCGATGGTGTGAGGCCGCAGTTGGAGACGAGGTAGCTCTCGGCGACGAAGCGGGCCGGTGGTGAGGCGGCGCCGGCGGTGGTGGTACAGAGGAGGCGGCGGCGGAGGGAAAAAGCGGCGAGGAGGAGGCGATTCTGGAGGCGTTGCATTGTGGTGGGCTGGTGGCTGTTCTCCAACGTGTCTGGCTCGGTTTTGTGCTTACTGGGCTTGGCTAGTGGGCCGTCGAGTCCACCAGAATCAGAAGAGCCAGACCGTAACAAAATAAAACCCTAAAAAACTATGTAACAGAAATACAGAATACACGTGACGAAGGCTTAGAGACGGTTGCACGAGATTGGAAGGCGATCAAGAGAGAGAGAGGAGGAGGATCAATGTCGACGCCGTCACCGGCGAAGGCAGGGCAGCATGGGGAGGAGGAGGAGAGGGGGACGGCGGGCACGGGCACGGTGCCGGTGAAGGCCGAGCCTGGCAGCGGCGGCGGCCTCATCAACATCAAGGTGCAGAGCCAGGTGGCGGAGGACGTGTTCTTCCGCATCAAGCGCGACGTGAAGCTGCGGCGGCTCATGGACCTGTACTGCGGCAAGCACTCGCTCAACCCCAAGGCCGTCAAGTTCCTGGGCCCCGACGGCAGCCACATACGGCCCATGCAGACGCCGAACGACGTCGGCCTCGAGGACGGCGACGCCATCGACCTGATGCTCGATCAGGAGGGCGGCGGCGGAGAGGCGCCGGTGCACGTCAGCCAGAGCTCTGCATGAACTTCGTGTGGTCTGATCGGGCAGTACTTTTCAGTTTATTATTACACGTGCATCTGGAGCTCTGAATTTTGTGTGGCGTACGTTCTATGATTTGTTTGGGATCTGATGCAGTAATGCAGTATGACTATTTGGTTGGCCATTGGTTGCTGAGTTTGTCTCAGTTCTGCATTTGAAAATTAGATAAGCTCGTTCAGATTATGATCCGATTACCATAAGATCTTGCCTTGAAATGATACCATATCAATAGTAGCAGACTATTTATCTTCAAGACTTAAATCGTGTGAGGGGCTTTTGGCAGCTTGAGTGTGCTTAGTGCTTAGGCTACTCCCAATAAATAGTATCATGTGAATTAATTTGTTGGCTGATATGGCAATAAATTAAATAAGAAGAAAAGTTGTATCTTGTATGGAGAAGTTCAATCTAGCATTGGAGTATCTTGCTTTTTCTGTCTCAAATTCAGCAGTAACCCGTCCGATTGGGTTCTGTCTCCCTTGACTCAACTGAGCTGCTTCCAATGCTAGGTTGAACTTATTACAGTTTCGAGCTCCAGCCTCCAAGCAAGTTGATCAAACCCCTCCTAGCTCAAAAACGGAGCTCCAGCAATTGGATTGCACTCCTCCCTCACCTGATTTGAGCTTTAGTTGCTTTTCTTCTTTGGTGAGATTGCAGTGTGAAATTCCCGCAAAAAAAAAAAGATTGTATAGTGAAAAAGAAGGGATAGGAGGTGTTTGAGAGCCACGCAACGACAGCAACACACAACGTATGATAGGTGACTGAGATTCTGTCGGATAGAAAGCACTTTCCACATCAGATTTGTTGTCTTTTGTATGAATCTATATCGCGCCTTCATTGTGTTTTTTTTTTTCTGTTTTGTATATTTTCTTTCAGGTGTAACTATATATTTGGTTTTTTTTTTTTACCTCGAAAAGGCAAATACATGTGTTGCTAATCAGCAATTTCTATCCACATCCATACCATGAAACGTGGAGTTTTAGCACCCTGTTTTGTGGCTTGAAAAGCTGACTAAATGTTGTGATGCTTTCATTTGTCTTTCATGTCTTAGTTCTGTTTGCTGTCTGCCATATTCGGTTGACACAATTGTAGTTTTTTTTTTTTTGAGGAAATGACACAATTATAGTTTTCACTCAATATTTTTTCGCCGCTCTTGATTACCAAATTAATTCGTCTGGTTTTGGCTTTTCCTTACCCAAATGGCCACTGCTACGAGACTTGATTTCATTTGTCAAAAAAATTGAATGAAAGAAAAATAAAAACACTCGTACGATGGAGCTTGTGACGGAGTCACTCACTCCCCAATTCCGAAAACTGCATGGACGTCGAAAGGGAAGACACACGCCTCGTGGTAATTATTGTTTTTATAAAAACAACGCAATTGTACAGTAATCTGACACTAGAATCGAACATGGCCAGGCCCAACTTCTAAACGAAGATGGAGCCTGCTGCTGTTCCTTCGGCCAAAACTCCGATCCGTGGTGTGGCTCGTCTCGGCATGGCCACAGGCCACACAACCCACGAACGGCCATCGTGCGCCGCAGCGCGGCCCCACGCTCTATCTTCTCCGGCGCCACATCGGCGTCTGGTTCATCTCGTCCAGACGTGCACCCTCCGTGTGATCCATTCCTCCTCCTTGGCCGTTGCTCATCCGTATAGCTGCAACCACCACCAGCTAAGCAACGAAACATAAGCGCACGCAGACAATTTCGCACATCTTCATCAAACTCCCTCTTCAGAGTAAGGCCGAGGCGTTCTTGGCCCTGCTCGCGAGCTAGCGTCCGGCCACCACACCACACCTGCGGAACTCGACTCGGAAGCGAGATGGAGACCGTCGCGGCGGCTAGCTACGCCGGCAGTGCCACCGGCGCCACGCGCTCCCCGGCCTACTGCGCGGCCATGTCCTTCTCGCAGTCGTACAGACCTAAGGTACCGTACCGTACGTTCCTTTTGCGCTTTATTACTGGGAGAGCAGCTGCTCGTCCAGCACGTGCGTGCACTGATATGGCTAGCTACTGTCACGCGTGCGTGGCAGGCGTCCAGGCCGCCGACCACATTCTACGGCGAGTCGGTGAGGGTGAACACGGCGCGGCCGCTGGCGGCGAGGCAGTCCAAGGCGGTGAGCCGCGCGGCGCTCAGCGCCCGGTGCGAGATCGGCGACAGCCTGGTGAGTACGTGTGTGCATCGACCGTCAGTATGAACTGGGTGCAAATGGATGGAAACGGCCAGATGTTATTGAAACCACATTTGTTTTCATATGTTCTCATGGAGTCAGAGTTGGATACCGATATATGTCGGATAAAGATACAAATTCAGATGGTCGTGGTCCCGATCATAAATACGAATAGATTATAGATACATGTCGAACACGGGACAGAACGGATGTGGACAATATTGATAGTTGGATATTTTCATAGACGTTAAGCAAAAACATATAACCAATATACATCACACTTGTAGTAATTTTAGTTCACTCTAGTATTCTAGAATTCTCTAGTTAGGTCTGAAAAAAAATCAAATTATAGATAACATAACATTACCGAGTAAAATTACATAGACCGATTAATATAAGCCAAAAGAATCTTTTGGTATGTGGTAACCATATAAACAAAATGCTTTAGAAAAACATCCAGTTCCTTTTACTTACTTTTCTAAAAATTATCTGGGTTTTTTTCATTAAAATAGAACGACTCTATTTTTTACCAACAAACTATTCATAGAGTTTGATTTTAGTCCTCCAGCTTGAAGCGAAAAAAATAAATAAGATCCAAATAATTTTATATAAAATGAATAGATAAATTTATATTTTTGCCCCGTTTGCACCGCTAGCTGTGCGATGAACGAACCTGACGACTGACGTTGCTGGTGGGTTTGTGCTGTGGTGTGGTGTGGCAGGAGGAGTTCCTGACCAAGGCGACGCCAGACAAGAACCTCATCAGGCTGCTCACATGCATGGGGGAGGCCCTGAGGACGATCGCGTTCAAGGTCCGGACGGCGTCCTGCGGCGGCACGGCCTGCGTCAACTCCTTCGGCGACGAGCAGCTCGCCGTCGACATGCTCGCCAACAAGCTTCTCTTTGATGTGTGAAACGAATGATCTCGCCTTGTAATATGTCTGTCTCACACCGAAAAATTCCCAATTCGCTAATGCTTGTTCTCTGCCTGCAGGCACTGGAGTACTCCCATGTGTGCAAGTATGCGTGCTCTGAGGAAGTCCCCGAGCTGCAAGACATGGGTGGCCCAGTTGAAGGTACTGCCATTTCTTCTCCTCACTGTGCATGACTAAAGCTTCCAGAATTTGTAACATGACAAAACTCAAATAGAAAAAGAGAGACTGGCTGCTACCACCATATGTTTTTACCTCAATCAGGGAGCTGCAGGCCTGTAGTGATCCTCAGCTATTACGCAGCAAAATATATGCTCTCTTCTGCATCTTCAGAACATTGTAGAAATGCAACTGCATATCAACATATTACATATGGCTTACCAAATTAGAATGCTGTCTTCTTCCATTCAAGTTTCACTTGATGCCCTGTACTTTACCAAACTGCAATATATGCTGAACCTTGCACCTTGCCATAACAACTACGGATATTCTCGTTTTGACTGAAAAAAATGCAGAGAGCAACTGAGCGATCAGGGTTTTGTGATTCAAACAGGCTCAATTTTCATCACATATTGCAGGCGGTTTCAGCGTTGCGTTCGATCCCCTTGACGGTTCTAGCATTGTCGACACGAACTTCACCGTCGGAACCATCTTCGGTGTCTGGCCCGGCGACAAGCTGACTGGAGTCACCGGCGGCGACCAGGTCGCCGCTGCGATGGGCATCTACGGACCCCGCACGACCTACGTCATCGCCCTCAAGGACTGCCCTGGGACACACGAGTTCCTCCTCCTTGACGAAGGTGCCCCTGAATTTGCTGAGCGATTGCAGAATAGTTGCACAGTGTGATGCAGGTGTGTAATCGACATGTTCACGAACGTTGCAGGTAAATGGCAGCATGTCAAGGACACCACGTCCATTGGAGAGGGGAAGATGTTCTCTCCTGGTAATTTGAGGGCAACATTTGACAACCCTGACTACGACAAGGTGCCCTCTCTTAGCAGTCGTTACTGTGTTTACTACATTTTTTTTCTTTTTCTAATCGACTTTAATTACCTGCATGATTGATCATCTACAAGAGCAGCTTTTCGTCAGTCTGACTTGTGGAGAAATGTATCTTTGCAGCTCATCAACTACTACGTCAAGGAGAAGTACACATTGCGTTACACTGGAGGAATGGTTCCTGATGTCAACCAGGTATACGTCAAAAATTCTTTAGCTTCTGCAAATATTGTTCGCTCCTTATTACAATGCACAAACATATTACTTCCTCAAACCGGCATGTCTTGCATTGTACTCTGAAATGCCATGGCATCACAGCAGCTCATAGTAGTACCCATTATTCAGTACTACACACTCCACGCATTGCAACACTGAACAATGTGATGATCAAACTGTCAATCCATCCTACAATTTTTGCACCCAAGGGTCCCTTTTTTTCTCTGACAAGGCAAAGCAAACTTTTGCGAACAAGAATTTGGTGTGGTATGTGCCAGTAAATGTCGGAAACTGTAGTGTTACTGCAAGCCCATGCTAGTGAGTAGTGACTATTGAGCTGTACCAGCGTCTGCTTTAAGCAAGGCCACGCCAACACAGCAATTCCCTACAGTGATCCAAAGTTCACTTTAGGCCCATTCCAATACAGATTTCGGTGTACAGAACTTACGTGACCACGTACAATGAATGACGCAGATCATAGTGAAGGAGAAGGGCATCTTCACCAACGTGACGTCCCCGTCTGCCAAGGCCAAGCTGCGGCTCCTCTTCGAGGTGGCGCCGTTGGGATTCTTGGTAGAGAAGGCCGGAGGGTTCAGCAGCGACGGGAAGCAGTCGGTGCTGGACAGGGTGATCAACGAGCTCGACGAACGGACCCAGGTTGCCTACGGCTCCAAGAACGAGATCATACGGTTCGAGGAGACTCTCTACGGCTCGTCCAGGCTCACCGCCGGCGCCACCGTCGGCGCCGCCGTCTAAGTTTTTTGCTACGGTATACGTATGCAAGGTGTCACCACTGAGAATCCGTTTGGTGACGCGTATACAGGACTGTTGAACAAAATAATTTTTGTATACGGTTTGTAAAGCTTGGCACGATGCATGGCAACACTCGTGTCATGAGATGTCTGCGTGTCTCAGCTCTCGGCGGGGCAACCTCCATCGTCTCTGCAGCCTTATTTCTTTTCGATGCTGCCGTGCATGGAACAGTCCTGCAATAGAGTCCATGTCCCAATGTTTGTGCCATACTGCATGGAACAACGCTGTGGATCGTCGACGATAAACAGTGGTACTAGCGCCGTGGAGTACGACGGTCGAGTATGCACTTTGGCTTAGTACAGGCGAGAAACCAAGCTACACGACCAACAAACTGCACACCCCGACGATACCACGAATCCTGATCTCTGAGTTTCTGACCCGTCTGTTCGACGACCACGCCATTGTTCGAGAAGATGTTTCGGGGTCAGGCCGTCAGGGCTATAGATGCATGACTCTATGCTGTCCATGCAGCGAGTTCAGATTGATACACGAAATTACAGTGCCGTTCATGGTATAGTCGTCCTCTCTGGTCGGCACACGTACGCAAAAACAACACTACAACAGTGCGTGCACAAAAGTACGCGGGTTCACAGCAGCCTTGCCCGGACCGCCGTTCCATCATGAACCGGACTTTTTCTCCAGGTTACCGTCCAGACGTAGTACAGCAGCGTCCCAACACGTCGCCTTTTGGTCGCTGATTGCACCATCGATCGATCGAGACACACGCAGCCCTAGGCCCCCAGCCTCCGGCAGGAAAACTACAGCCGGCAGGGTCGCGTCCTGCACGATCGAATATCTCCCTGTCAAGTGTCTCCGATCCGTATGGCGAGCTACGGCGTCCGTCGAGAGATAACGCGACACATTCCCAGTGGAGGTCACCGGGCGCCGTCAGTGTCGCCGTGCCGGTGCAGAAAGCAGGACGAGGCCGTGCGTGGCATAGGCCCGGTAGGGGCAGAGGGAGACACACGAGCACCACGCCTGAATGGCCGCCCTGCGCCTCGTGTTCTCCCGGTCCGCCAAGTGCCGGGTACGGCGGCCGCCGATGTGATCCCCGGCGACGCGACGCCGCCGGGCCGGCCGGTCGGTCCGGCACGTCACCGCGTCACTCTTTATTTGACAGCACAGCACCCCGGCGATGGATTAGGCCTCGTGCTTGCCGCTTTGCCGTCATCATGCGATGCGCGCGATTCCGATTCCACTGGCGATCTCTGGTCGTGACCGGTGGCGCTGCAGAGCGGTCGTTTTTACCGGCCCGTGCAGACGCCGGCAGGAGCAGGCTATCATCAGCCGAGGTTGGTCTCTGGTCCAGCAATCAGTCTGATGATAACCTGGTTTTGCTGCCTGCTTTACAGGTGGCGCGTTGATATTCAGCCGCCGGTAAGATTTACCATGGTGATTAGCCAGTCGTTGTGTCTGACTGCTTATCAACTTTTTTTAAGTCAACTTGTATCTATCGTGAGCTCGCATGTCTATATTTTGTCTTTCTTTATTTTTAGGGTTTGTTCATCTTGGTCTGACTAATTCTACCCTACTTTGCACATTGCTTACCTACCCTACACATGTTTATCTCCAATTTGTTCGAGTCATCAACAGTCATATCCATGCACACGCGTGTTTAAAGGCGCATGCTTGTACAATTATAACTGGATAGCTGTTTCATAGTGTAAAATGAACTATTTATAATTGTATTTTTATGGAAATGCAATATCTATTTTTATGCTACTCCACGGAAATAAACCCCTCTTGTGCATTGGCCTTGTCACGTGCATTCCATCAGACCCATAGCAAACCAATTGTCGACCATTTTGCCTCATCCTCCGTTGCAAAGATGTGGAGCAGCACTGACCTTGCCCAAGTCCGTTGCTAACTCCCTATGCTCGTGTAGTGTCACTGTGTCAGCATCGCTTAGCTTACACAGTTACACTTTGTGAAATAGTGCCCTCCCTCCTATTTGAAGCGCCAACAAAGTAGGCATTCACCTTGACATTTCCCAATGGCATACAAGGAATCTGCTCTTGAAAACCAGTGGTCTGATGATTTGTGCGGGCATAACTTCGATAGTTTTTGTGTGTAGACCAACATAATCTCACCCGAGACGATGCTGAAGAGGCCAACCAAACCAATGGTTGCCTGTTTGTACTTTGGACAAAGCATGGCGGCGTGGCGGTCGGGCCAACATCGGCCCGCTGCACAACCTCCACAGGTCCACAGTTCCAAACGCGCCTGTAGCCGAGGGACACACGTTCAGAATGAGAATACAGAAGGATCAGCGAAGAGGGTCCAGCCGAACGCTAACGCCTGTGTGTGCTGCTGCTACCGCTGCCGGTGGGCGCCGCGGCGCAACACCACAACAAGCACGCCCCTGGCCTGCGTGGCAGGCAGGACCGCAGGAGGCAGCGCGCAAGAAGAAACAAGGGCGACCACGGTGGAGCCCCATGGGCAGTGGCCGCCGCGACCGACGGTGGGGGCAAACCTCTCGCTCGCCGCGGGCCCAGCCGGAGGAAGAGAGCCGCCCGCCTTTAACAGTTTCCGAGGCGGCGGCAAGCACGACCTCCTTTAAGGACCAATCACGTGCAGTGGACGGGCCCGAGCCCTAGTACCACCGATGTCGGGGACGGACGCGTGATGCCATGGCGAAAAGCTCGCCCGCTCCCCTCCTACGGCGGTGTGTCTGTGCCACAAGCTGTGAGCTCTCCGGCTGTGGAGCCTGTGCTCTGTCTCCGTGGGAAGGAATTCCCCACGGTCCAAAAGAGAGGAAGCGGGTGTGACCGCCTGTAGGGCCTCGCGGTTGACACAAAAGCCATGCCGGTCGTCTGGACAGCAGAATGCGTTTCCCTCCAAATTCAGATCGAAACCTTGTGAAAATGCTGCTGATGGAGTCATGGAGCTACAACAAACTCACCGAGAAAGAAAACATTGATGATTGAACCAGCGGAAATCATGGCGAGAATACGAGATGCGTGTTATCCAATCCCCTCCCAAATTAACAAACAAAAAAAAAAGGCAGCTTACATTACAGTACGCGAAGATTTTTTATGGCTATATCCCCAAACCCCTCCGTGAACCGCCATGCCGGCGTCGTGCTTGAGCGCCGTGCCGTAGCCTAGTACAGGCGGAGCACGCTGCGCGCGAACGACTGCGTTGGCAGCGGCCGCCCGGGCCCTGCCTTGCTCGGCAGTCCGCCACCACCACCGCGCGGCCGCGCGCTGCCACTCCGCATCGGGGTCAGGTAGAACCGCAGCATGCCGTTGTCCACCGCGGCTGCGCGCCCCGGCGAGTAGCGCGCGCTGCGGTTCCGCTCCACCTGCGGCGCCTGCCCGTGCGTCTCCTCCCTCCGCCGGACGAGGTTGCCGCCGGCGTCCACGTAGCCGCTGCGCCGGGAGCTTCCGAGGCCGCCGCTGTTGCTGCTGAACGAGCTGCGCGCGCTCAGGTTGCTGTTGCAGCGCTGCATCTTGGGGTTAGCGCCGCGGACGCGGAGGTCGGGCCATGGCTCGGAGAAGGAGCGGTCGGCGATGTCGGATGGCCCACCGCCGCCGACGCTCCGTCGCCCGGCGGCGCGCCGGTGGATGAGGCCCCACAGGCTCCACGCCTTGCGCCACCGGTGGCGCGGCGGCTTCTTGGCCGGGCCGGACAGCGCCGCCTCAAGGCTCGCGGAGATGTCCTCGATGAGGGAGTTGGAGCTGAACCCTCGGTCGAACAGGTCCTCGGCGTGGTGGTAGTGGTAGAATTCTGAGCCGCGAATGGGGGACTCCTTGCCATTGACAGCTGCGGTGGTCACTGGAATTGGGTCGGGGACCTCGAACGACGGCCGGCGTACGGAGCTTGAACGCTCCAGGCTCCGGCGCCTCCGGCTGGACGAGTCGAGGTAGTAGTCTCTCGTCTGCAACGAGCCACCTGGCGGGTCGAGGTCAAAGTCGTCGTCTTCCACGGGGATTTGGCCATCGGAGCGCTCGACGATGTCGGTGGGTGTGTCCTCAAGGACCGACAGGATGGGAGGGAGGCGAGACAGCGGCGGAGGTGCGCGGCCGAGGCCAATGCCGGCGCCGGCGCCGAACAGGTACCCGTCCCAGGACGCGCGGGGCTCGTCCCACGAGAAGCCGGCGTCGTCGATGGACATGCGCGCCGCGTCGAGGGAGAAACGCGGGTCGGTGTCGCACGAGCGCCGGCCACCGGCAAGCTCGGACCCGGCCTCCCCGCGGAGTCGACGCCGGCGAAGGAACGACGGCTTGGAGGGCTTCTCCGGAGGAGGCATTGCCGCTGCCGCGGCCTTGCTCACGGCAGCCTCCTTCTTGAGCTTCTGCTTGCGCCGCCACTTCTGCCACTTTTTGCTGAAGACGGAGGCGGCGACCCAGAAACTCCCGGCGATCTCTTTCAGGTCCTTGGGCGACGCCTTCTTGTTCTGCGACGAGTCGAGGTCGATGTGGTCCTTGATGGCCTTACCACCTTCCCGTGCCGCATTGCCTTCGGCTTCCACCTCGCCGGAAATGTCCATCGCCACGACGGGGTCCTCGTCCTCCTCCTCGACCACTGGTACTATCTCGTCGGACTCCATGACCACGGGGATGTCCTCGTCGAAGAAATCGTCAGGGACGACGACGCATGGTGCCTGCGGCGGCGGGAGCTGGACGTCGGCGGCGAGCGCGGCCGCCGCCGCAGAGGACGAGGCCGGGAACGCGTCGAACGCCGTGCCGTCGCGGACGCGGTCACGGTCGTCCTGGTGGAACAGCGCCCACAGCGTATTGCTGCGCCCGCGCACGTCGCAGGAGCGCCGCTGCGGCTCGTCCGCCCTGCCTGCGGCGGCCGCAGCAGCGGCGGCGGCGAGAGCGTCACCGCCGCGGCCGCACGAGAAGGACTTGCAGCGCCGGAGGTCCGGCGGCTCAGCATGGCCGGACACGGAGGAGCCGCTGGCGCCGGCGGCGAACGGCCTGGCGAAGAGGGACCGGATGGCTGACGTGGACTTGCGGCCCGGCGCCGAGGCCGCGGCGGCGGACGCCTCGAGGCCCTGGAGGCGCTCGCGGAGGCACGCGGCGCAGAAGCCGGTGAACGTCTCGCCCGGGTGCAGGTCGCAGCTGGTCGACACGGACCGCCGCGCCGGCGGCGCCGGCGGGTCCATCTGGAGCGTCGTCATCGCCCGCCCTCCTCGGCGCGTCACTCCTCCCCCCACCCCCCACACCCCCCCGACGTCACTGTGCGGCTAGCACCGTTGCACCATTGCACTCGTGCTGCTGCGAGAGGAGAGGGGAGTTGCCGGTGCGCGAGGCGTCGCGTTTTAGTAGAGGGGCGACCGTATCGGACGGACAGGGGTGAAAGGAGGAGGGGAGAGAGGAAAGTGAAAGTTAAAGCCGAATCACGGGCCCCGGCGAGGCCGGCTATTTCCTTTCGCTTTGTAGCGCTGGCGTTCTTGGGGTTCGTGGCATGGTGTTGCTTTGCTCGCTCACCCTGTTGCTCTCTCACAGACCGTAGACGCTGTGTCCTCCTATCGGGATTTACCTGATCTGAAAGGCGATTATGTGGGCATAATCTGCACGCGTGTGGTAAGAAACGTCACTTTGCATGAAGCAACGGGCAAACGGCCAGGGTTGCCTCGGTTGAAAACAAGGATTCGATGATCCGGTGTTCGTCACTGTTTTCTTTTTCAACCAGTGACGAACAAGCATGTGGTTATACACTTATACTTCTCTTATACGTTGCCACTTGGCAATTACGCTCTTTGATGCTATTTGTTCCGCTTTTGCATTTTTGTGCAATGTGATGCCGGTTGAAATGAGCAGCTCATCATGATGAACTGAGTCACTGACTGAGCTGCTGTACTTGAGCTCCCTACTAGTTCAGCGCTGTCAGTGAGAGAAGACTTTGACACGAAGGATACAAGACCCGCCATGAATTTCTGTTCAATTTAACCTTACGGTCAAAGCAGTTCGAAAAAAGCATTTTAGCATCTCTAAGAAGCTTTTGTTGACAAGTTGGGTGTGAATTGCGCTTTTCCCAGCTTTCCCTTTCTATCCTCATTTCCCAGCTCCCACATGCTTTAGGTCCAAAAGCGCAGGGCCTAATCGGTCATTTCCCCCCGACGCTAGCTCATGCAACGAGCCAAAGGAGAGAATAGAACCAGCCCGATTTGTCCTACTAGCCTGGCAAAAAGGGAGCACCCGGAATTACCGAAGTGCTTGGGTGCTAAACCATGGCGTCTGATCCATAGTCCCTAGGAGTTTTAGCAGCTTTGATCATGGTGCTCTAGGCACATGCAGGAGGCCGATGCTGTCGCCTTCTCGAGCTTAGGGAATGTAATAAACTATTGTACAACCTCCCCTTTTGTTCGCTTTTGCTCCCGCGCTGTCTTGATCGATCGGAATAGTCGCCACTCGCCACGCATGTGGGGTTTGATGCGAATCCAAGTGTATCAGCCGCTTTGTTTTCTCTTAAGACTTTGGTGAGCTTCTCTGATTGTGGAGATTAAATAAAGAAACGGGAATGAGCAGACAACCAGACACTGTTGTGTTGCTGCTACCTTCTCGAAAAGAATTGACGGGACTCCGAGGAGCTAGCTAGACTAGGTTAGGCGATTTAAGCAGGTCTGATTGAAGGATTAGAAAATGGCCGGTGCTAGATCTCTGATCAGAGCTTCAGATACTGCACAAGCAAACAAGAAAATGGCGAGCTCACGAGTCATGCTGTTTGCCTGTTCACATTATGTCGTCTTCATTCTGTACTTGAACATCGTTCGCGGTGAGATAATTGCTTAATCTCAAAAGGCCAACGCGTTTTCTCCATATCCCTTTTTGCGAACAGCGGCGTGCCTAGACCCATTTTTTCTCGCTTCAGAGCGTGACAACAGGACCATTTTGAGTTTGTTCTTGTTTTTTTAATCTCTTAGCTCGCACGGTTGATCGGACAACACGGACATGCACAGATACACACTATCGCTGTTTGTGTCACCTCATTTGTACTGAACCCAAGCCGTGATTGCCTACAAAAATAGACCTCGAACACCCGCATTCAAACGGAAGCCAAAGGCGATCGCAGGAAAGAACCGATCATGGTGGCACCGGGGAGTTTTTTTCTCATTTCCCTTGTCGCCTTTCCCCCCTCGCCATTTCCAGCAAAAGGCCACCGCAAGGGGAAGCGCTCGGCTCGACGCCAGGAAAACCCAACAAGTGATCAGGGAGCGTACGGGGCGGGCAGGAGCGAACGGCGGGCACGAGAAAAGCGCACGGCAAGAGCAGACGGGGGCGCTCATGATTGCTGTAACATGCGGGACGGATTCGCCCGGCTCAGGCTCGGCTTTCCTCGCCGGAACCCGATCGAGCTCGACCACGGCGGACACAGGGCACGGAGCCATGGACGGATCCGATCGATCGATCGATCCACCTCGAGATCGCGTGGCATCGTTTGCAAAAGAGGCCGAGGAAAAAGATCCCGCGTTCTTGGTCCTGACGATGGGAGCGGTGTGGGTGCGAGGCGCTTTACCAAAATTAGAGCACGATCGGCTTGGGCGATCCGCGCGCGCGCGCGCGCCCGAATTCACCTCGCAGCTCTGCTGTAAAGGCAAAGCTCACCGCACCACCATTGCTGTTCTTTTCTACTGCTTGATGCTCCGATCGCTCACTTCCATGCGGCGCGGATCCCTAGTACCGAGATTAGAGCGGCAGCACAGTCAGTGTGGGAGCGAGGAAGAATCACACTCCACAAAGCGACGCTTTGGCGTGGTTGATGCTGCTAGCGTCGTAGCATCACGCCGCGTCTCGTTTCTGTAACGGCCACGCCGGGCCGGCCGGCCACCGTGTGCGCTTGCAGCTTCAGCCTGCTGTGCTCGACTGCTCGTGGCTTGGCATGAGCAGGGACAAGGCGGGCAGCCGGGCAGGAGCCGAGGAACGGCAACCCGCAGGGGAGCGACATGCCCTCCTTGCATACAGGTCTGAGAGGTCTGGACGAAGGTGTGTGTGGGTCGTGTACTATGCTGGTCCTGGCGCTGCTGCTGCTGAACTGGGGGGTGTTTAGTTCCCAGCAAAAGTCCTTTTGCTGATAAACAGTACCAGTGAAAAGGCCTTTTAGGTGTTTAGTTCCAATATGTGAAAAGGACTTTTTTTCAAAATCCACAATTTTTTTTCCACATAAGAGAACAGCATGAGCAAACATCATTCATCACTCTTCCAACAATTGTGCTGCACTAAATCATCATCCATCACCCAAACTATGTGAACATCATGATGACACACACAAATCCTAGGTGACAATGTACAAGCTACTACCATTGTTCAGTCCCATGTTCATGACTACATTCGCACAGCATGAAAGACAACATCACAAATAATCAACAAGCCAAACATCCACAATAACAGTAACTGTGAAGCACAATACAAAGCTTAAGTACTTGAACAAAAGAGGAGTTCAAGCAAAAAATGCTTGAAAATGTCAAGGAACACATGTAGCATCTTAATCAAACACTGTTCTTAACAGTCCATGGTCCACATGAGCAATAACAGACATATTACGTATGTTGTTCTTTTTGTCCATGATGGCACGGAGCTCTTCCGCCGTGAACTTCACCATCTTGACTTCTTATGAAGATCACACTAGAAATATGAATATAAATCCTCCTGGTTCATAGGAAGAAAGTAAAAGTAAGGATCCAACCAAAATAAGAGTAAACAACCAAACCAGAATCATTGATGCTAACAAAATGAGTAAATACACTATAGTTAGGACCAAAATAGATATGGAAATTGTTTTAATTTGTGCTTGTCAGGCTATATAAAACTATTCTAAACAGAACACATAATGGGGTTTATATGCACATTAAACAAATATTTAATCACAAGAGTAATTCTTGCAAGGACTCAGGTTCGGACATGATTACACAGCATACTACATATACAAGAAAGCATCTGTCACGAACTAATCGAACTGCAGTGTGTACCATGTACATAACACTTCAAAGAAAAGACTAACAAAGATCAATTATCAGAACTAGCATATCAACTTACATGGAAACACCGAAAGATCAATTCAGACAAACATTTAAACTAGCGCAAGAATCTAGCCTTCAGGGGAAAAATTAAGTGAAGAACTGAGGAAATCTAAAACGTTTTGAGTGAACCAGGATTGCCCCGCGCCTCTCTACAGATCGGACACTCAATCCACAGATACAACCGTAAGGGACAACTAATCCAACGAATTAACATACAGTACATCGAGATTACCCTCACAAAACTTCAGATTCGAACAGGACGAACCACTTCGTGACCTCTGATTCAATCCAATCGAAACAAAGACACTCCTAGCTGGTAGAAAGGCGCATGGATGGGCTCTAGCAACCAGAGAGAGAGAGGGAGAGAGGGGAAAGAGTGGGTCAGTCACCTTAGCTTCGCCTCCCAATCAGAGAGACGAGATGTGGAGGCGCCGCCGGGAGAGAAGCACAAAAACCCTAGAGGCGGCACTGCGACGGGCTGCGAGACGTGCACTTGCATCAAGAACCTGAAAGAAAGAAGGAACATGATACCATCAGGTAGAATATATGCTACAATTTTGAAGTTTTATGTAGTAGCAACACAAGTACAGCAGCATGGCGCAAACAACATTACCATAACACATATAGCAGCAACCCAAGTAGATTTGAATCAATAGTACCGCCTGTTTTGATTCCATACACTAAAGCAGTCATTGGCAATTTCTTCACGCAAGTCATTCATATTACCATCTTCCTCCTCTGATGCATGGCCACTACCCTCGTTGTCCGTTTCTTCTCTATGGACCTCTACGTCCTCTGCCTCGTCCTCCCCATGGTCAATGATAAAATTGTGCAGTGCAGCACATGCAAGAATAATATGACTTTGTGTGACCTCTGGATAACTAGGGATACCTTTCAAAATCCTCCACTTCTCTTTCCACATCCCAAAGGTGCACTCAACCGCTGACCTCAGGCTAGAGTGGGCTTGGTTGAAAATCTCTTTTTTCGTGCTTGGGCGGCGTCCTGTACGCCACTGGTCTTGATGGTACTTCACTCCCCTATAAGGTGCCAAAAACCCAGTCTTGTTCGCGTATCCAGCATCGACTAGATAGTATTTGCCTAAGCATTAAGCGAACAATCAGTTCATGACAGCAACTGAAACCAAAATTAACGAACAAGTAGTAATGCAAAAATGATCATACCTGGTGGTGGGTGAGGGAAATTGGCTCCATACTTTTGTTGTGCTTCTTTCAACACTCTAGCATCATGTGCTGATCCAGGAATACCAGCCGCAACAAAAGTGTACCTACGATCGAAGTCAACTATGCCCAATACATTCTGAGTCTTGTCACTCTTCCTATTTACATACTTACCTACTTCCACTCCCGGTACACACACTTTGACATGAGTCCCATCTATAGCTCCTATGGCATTTCTAAAGCAACTGCCGTACCGGTGTCGTGCAACCACAGGGTGAACCGTGCTATACGTGGGGTCTTTAGGCCTCACATTATTTTTAGCAAGCTCAGACAGACAACAAATGACTTCATTGAATTTGGTACTCACAGTCCCACTTGACCTACAGAATATACGCTTCACAGTTCTAACCGATTGCGGCCCCCCCAACATCCACAAAGTCAAACCAAGAGCCTCCCTAGATGACATTTTTGAAGTGCTTTGAAGACCATAGGAATCAACTAGGACTTGGGGGCAAAAGCTCAAACACTGGTGGCCTCATCCTAAAGATCTCATGGCAACCTTCCCAGTCCGCGGCATGCAAGTTAACAAGATCTAGGCCGGACAAAACTGGTGTCTCCCTATATGGCCCTCTATGCAAGTATAGTTGTTCATGTTGAGCAAGTACTTTTGCCATTTGTAGGATTTTACGGATACCTTGCAAATCAGCCACGAGGATACGGGCGAATTCACGCCGGACTGGATCTCTGATTTTGTCGACCATCTCCGAACAGGCGTCATCGTCGACCAGAATGTCTCCTTCAGCATGATCCGGCTCATTCTCCGCTGTACTGGAGCCCTGCACAATGAAGTGATCTGCATTAATAGGGTGCGCGAAAAAAAAATGCAAGTAATCTTACAAGTACATATTGTCCCATAAACAAAACACAATTCAATGAACATCAAATCAGCAAAGCCACAAACCGTGAAGCGTAATGACAATACATGAAACTGACATAGTCCAAATTAAAAATAGTTCACAACACTCAAACATAAGCTAGTCCAGCCGAAAATTAAGCAATACACTCAAATAGTACACACAATTAGGGTACACAAACATGACTTCACACAAGAGACTAAAGCATAGCGTCTATATTGGCGATCCATGCCTTCCTAGCTTCTTCGTCATGACATTCAAGGAAGTGAGCACGCCAGTAGGGATCCTTGAACAATTTCATGAGCAAGAAGTACTCCCGACACAGAGGATCTACCCCACACGCCTTGGCCAAGTTCAGGCAGTGCTTGGCTTCCTCTGCATCTGGCATTTCTTTGTTTAGGAAGGTACTGAGTCCCTCCTGCACTTTTGTAGTATGTTCTTCTAGACCCTGCTGCAGAGTAGTCCAACAGCCTAGAACTGGAGTCCTGGACCGCTTGGAACCAGGGCCTGAGGTGTCATCTGCTCCACTTCTCCTCTTGCGAGTACTGGTTGAGTTGGGTGTGTTCTCCCTAAGTTGTTGCTTGGCGGCCATTGCATTGCTCATGTGGTCGTCTTCATGTTCTTCATCTCCGTCATCCTCCTGGCCTGTTGCTTCTTCTTCATCACCGTCCCCTACCTCTTCTGTTTCTGGAGCCGTGGCAATCATGGTAGCAGGATCAACGGTTATGTGCCGGAACATATCATCTAGCCACTTCAACCAGTTGGGGCTTTCCCAGCTGAGCCGCATCACCTCTTGGCAGTCCTGCGGATCATGCATGTGAAAATGCATTAGGTTTGTGTGAAAGGAAATGTTAACCAAACTGAATGACAACTTATGCTGCATTGAATAATTACCTTTGACAATTTCTGCCAAGTAGATTTTGGGGCGGTGAAACCACCCTTTTTGTTACGCCCTCCACCACTTCGACGACGCAAGACTGTATAAGCTACAAATATTCTGCGGAGGGTGTCCCTTCTGTTCTGCAAGGCCTTCTTGTTTAGCTGGAGGCCAAGCCTTTCCGCTAGTGCGGCTCTAAGGTTTTGCCATCCAACCTTCTTCATCCTACCGTTGGGGCAGTACCCTTCATTGAGTTGATCCATATACAGTTCACAATAAACGTCTGTTTCCACATCGGTCCACGTATGTCTATGGCGATGATTCTACGTAATAGCCAAACAATGACTTCCATGACAAATAAACCATAGGCACATCAAAATGAAACAAGACAGTTCAGTCGGTGGGATCGGTTACCTCAGAAACATGGGCGTCGCCTTCGTCCATTTCTTCGTCACTGTCATTTGCATCAGCAGCAGCAGCGGCGGCGCCACGGGCAGCCATGGCACGGCTGCGGGTGACACGACCTGCTGGCTCGGGCTCGGGCCGTGACATTGCCGCGCCCTTCCCCTTGGCTTTGCTCCTGCGCCTCGAGGGGGCCTCACCTCCGGTCGCACCGCCGTAGTCTTGTGCGCCAGGCGGGAGGCTGCCGCAGTGATCCATCGCCACCAACACCGCGCCCAGCGCGTCTTCCGCCCTTGCCGGTAAATGTGAAGCCCAGACCCGCCGCCCTTGCGGATCTTGGAGGTAGCTGTGCTGCAGGCACGTCGTCGAAGGGCTCCAGGTTGAGACGGCATCGAACCTCAGCGTCGTCGTCAAGAGCCAGGCGAGATAGGCCTGGCGGACTTCCAGGTGGAGGTCGAGCACTTCCAGCGGCGCCTGAGGGGCCTTCCTGGGAGAAGAAGTCGAAGGCGGGCTTGGACGGCGAGTGCATTCCACCGGTGGATGCGAACGCTCCTGCTGCCTTTGACGGGGAGCGGTAGCCGGTGGTGGATCCGAGCGCGCCGGTTGGTAGGTTGGCCCCGGCGGTGGATCCGAACGTGCCGGGTGGTAGGTTGGCCCCGGCGCTAGATCCAAACGCGCCTGGTGGTTGGTTGGCTCCGGCGGAAAGGAAGAACACAGGTCGGTGATGGCCGAAGGCGGGCCCGAAGCCTACTCCCGGCATGTACCCGCTGCTGGGGCCTATTCCTCCGCCGGGAATGAAGCCGACGAAGGCTCCATAAGGCGCGACTCCCTCCATGCCGGCAGGTGACCCGACCCCGCCCTGGGGCCCGTAGGCCGCTGGAGGCTGGTTGGCCCCGTCCTGGTTCCCGCTGGGGTTTGTGAACGTCCCCGCCATCCAATCCCACGGGTTGCCGCCCGACATCCCCCGACGCGGACGCGCGGAGCGACGGAGAGGAGCAGATCCCGAGCTCTCGGCCGGTGCACGGCGCTTGGGAGCCAGGGCAACAGGGCCCCGAAGCTGGACGAATTCCGGCGGCGACGAGAACAGAACTAGCGGCGGCGCAGAGGATTGGATCTGGATCTGCGGGGGAGAGGGAGCCGCGGGCGGTAGACGGAGGAGGAGGAGCGCGAGCGGCGGAGGAGGAGGAGCGCGGAGGAGGAGGAGCGCTAGCGGCGGCGCGGAGTAGGGAAGCGGGAGAGCGGAGCGAGTGGATCTGGATCTGCGGGGGAGAGGGAGCCGCGGGCGGTAGACGGAGGAGGAGGAGCGCGAGCGGCGGAGGAGGAGGAGCGCGGAGGAGGAGGAGTCCTAGCGGCGGCGCGGAGTAGGGAAGCGGTAGAGCGGAGCCAGTGGATCTGGATCTGCGGGGGAGAGGGAGCCGCGGGCGGTAGACAGAGGAGGAGGAGCGCGAGCGGCGGCGGAGGAGGAGCGCGGAGGAGGAGGAGCGCTGGCGGCGGCGCGGAGTAGGGAAGCGGGAGAGCGGAGCGAGTGGATGAGGTGCGGCGGAGGAGGAGGAGCGCGTAGTGGATGAGGTGCGGCGGCTGCGGCGGGTGGAATGGATGCCTGCTAGGGTTCGCGCTGGCCACGGGTTTTGCAACCGTTTTCGTGGGCCCCACACAATGCGGCCCATCAGATGAACAGTACGCAGCTGCCTCTTCCCATGAACAGTAGATGGGCTGAATTTGAATAAAAGTCCTTTTAGGTCCAACTAAACACAGCCTGATCAACTGGAAAAGGAAGGAAATTGCTGCAGCCTGCAGGGCTGCTGCTGTGTCAGCGTCGCTGCAGCCTGGAGCTGCCCTGCAGCAGAGCAGGTGCACACTCACCCTCTACCGCGCTACGACTTTTGTTTGCATTTAACCAAATTAGAGTGTGTTTAGTTGGGAGGTGAGGAAAAGAAATTTTTCTGGGAAGCCTATTCTGTGAGAGGGATGAATAGAAAAGTTGAAAGGAGTTAAAAGAACTTTTCTGAGAAACGTGTTTTCTGAGAGAGATGAATAATAGAGTCCAAAAGACTTCTGGAATTAAACACTTCTGGAATTAAACACGGCCTTACGCCTCTCGGCTGCAGCGACGCAGGACGTTTACTGCAATTGTATGGTGGTAACTGTTTTTGGCAGAAAATTGTTCACCGTAAGAACGTGGTTCCAGAGGTTACTCCGTATCAGTCAATGTAGTAATCCGTTTGTAACACTAGGAAGTGTTTGGTTGGTGCAATGTTAACAGTAACGCAAATGTAATGGGATCACAACGTATCTGATTACAGGAAGCTGATTACGCTTTTTTGTTTGGTTACGACAGGTAACGTCATCAGTATTCAGGCGGAGACAGAGGCACAGAGCTGCTTTGTTTTCGGCGGAGTTGGAGTCGACGAGGGAAATTTGATTGCGCTGCCCTTGGAGCGTTATCGTGACTGTATAGGCCGGTATCGGTTCACGGTGGGACTTGATTACGAGGGGGCTGAAACAAACGATTGATAACGGCAGCAGTTGCCTTCTGTAATCAGGTCACGTTACATATATGCCAACCAAACTGCTCCATATGATATTTTTGTACGTAAAAAAAGTGGGCACCTTAATCACGCCAACACCCAAACCGTGCAGGAGTAATTGGATCATGATCGAACAGCTGTGGAGCCAGCCTGCATCGGACATGCTATTTGTTCCACTCGACTTGAAGGAAGGTGACGCCACGGAGGAGGGTATCCAAGGCCACTGCGGAGATAGAACGAACATCCGGGCTAGCATAGCCAAGCATTTAACTCCACGAGTGTATTGGCTGGCATGAAAATTACTAGTCGGAATGAAAACAACGGCTCAGGATCAGACCGGATGGAGCAGCAGGAAGCCTACCAGCAGCGTGCCTCGAAGCTCGCGACGAGTGGCAGGGGAGTTGGGACCCAGCGGGCGAGGGGGGAAAAACAATTTCTTTTCCTGGTCACAAAGCTGGGCGTGTAGTATTTGCATGGGAATCAAATCGCCCCAAAGCCGCTGGAGCCTGGAGAAAGCAACGGTGCTCCGCAGCTTTAATCGCGCCTAAGGACGAAAACGATCGGGAGCGGTATTGAAATACGGAATACGAAACTGGTCGGTACAGGATTTTTCTATATTTATCAAATGAATAAAACTAAATATGGTACAATATGGCTATAAAATTATTTAAAAATGACAACTTTTATGTTTTACTAAAAACGAGAACGGTCGGAAAACGATATCATAATACGGAAACGATATCGGTCGATACGGGATTTTTTTTTTCTTTTCCAGGCTGCCACGGGGGCGCAACGACGCCCACGCCGCGCGTCGCAGGCTCGCCGCCAACTGGCCCAGTCGAACGGTAGCGTAGCAGCAGCGCGGCCGGCGAGCAAGTCGCGCACAGTGTAGCCAGCCAGGCTGCGGAGACGCGTGCTCGCTGGCACGCTGCTCTGCCTGGCCGCCACACGAGCACGCGGCGGCGCACGGGCAGTGCGCCGGCGTGTGTGAGTGTGCGACGAGCTGGCGGGGAGAGGAGGGGCTCGCATCTCGAGGCACCTAGTCTCGCATGATGACGGGAGGGTTTATGATGATCAGCGACCGCTTTTTGGCACCCGAATCATCATCTTCATGCGCGGGGCGGGGGCAAGGCAAAAACCCTTTCCGAATTCTTTGCCTAATCATTGCCGCCCCGCTTGGACCGCGGGGGAGCTGTCCTTGCCTCGCCGGAGCGCCGCCCGCCCGCCCGCCAGCCAGCCAGCCGCCGCCCGCTCCTCCGTCCAAAGCGCGCTGGTCGGGGGCACGCGCGGGGGTGACGTGTGTGGCGTAGTATGCGTGGCCGGTCAACGAACTCGCCAGACAGAGGCATGCAGGTATAGAAACACCGGGCCCGAGATTGGAAAATATATTGCTAAAACGACGCATCAAGCCATGAATGATCCTTGTGCGATCGAGTGCTAAAAACCCACAGCAAAGGGTATCTGATGCTTTAGCACCAGACAAATTATATGAGCGAAAAGAGCGTATACATTGACTACACGAATACTGAACAATGTACCAGCACGTGCACGAATATTGCTCGCAGAAGGAATGAAGTGCACAGATCCATCCAAAGGAGGCATGCGGATTTCACTTCACAAAGGAGAACCTTTTTTATGCCTCCCTGCGCTGCGATATGATTTACTGGTCAACAAATTCAGCTAAGCAGCAAAAGGAGTAATATATATGGGTGCATCTTTCTGCAGCTTAGGGCAGAGTAATAAAGAAACGGGCATCTGGAAAACTCTCATGTGCCACCTGAACACATACCAAGTCATAGTCAAATTATTGTTAGCCAAAACGGATTCTTGGAACTAAATTACATTCTAATAATTATAATCTAGACATAAATTAATTAACCTAATATAGTTGTATGTTGAATATATTTGTATATTATTGTTGGCTATATGGAAGAAATACTTATGTAGTGCACTTATATGTTAGGAAGCGAGTTGAAGAGGGTGCTATAAGTTGCACATTAGAAACATAACATAAGATCTATAGAATCAATTTATATTTCCCCAAACTTCAAGATAAGCTTATATCTAAACTTTAGAAAGTTATGAAACGCAAGATTTCAAGACAGATAGTCTACTCCATGAGTATTTGCATACCTCTCTGCACGAAGAGATGATTTACTGATCAACTAATTCAGCTAAGCAGCAACAGTCAAAGGTGCATCTTTGTTGTGCTTGTGCAACCTAATATGAACATCAGAAAGATTACCATGTATGAATTGAACTAATCAATTTCAAAGAGCAAGGTTTTGCCATGCCAAAAGAACAAGTCACTCCAGAACGAATTCCAGAAGAGGGAAAACACAGGTGTCAAATGCTTGTTGAAAGCACCAGATGGGATAACGGCTTGGTTAAGAGCCTTACACCAGGAGAACGGGTCTAGACTCGAGAAAAGGGAAGCAGAACAGTCCTTCACTTTTTGTTCCTTCCCCTCTTTTGCTTTCAGTTTTTCTTACCATTTGCTTGTACAGCGGAAAACAATTTGGCTCAGATAAGTTTTAAGTATTGATTTGCTTTGCTAGGGAGGCATGGGGAATGATTTGACACTCGATTCAGTTTCTGCTCACAAAGTATAGTTGATCCTAAGTGAATGGAGTCCACTAATGAAATCTGCAAAAATCAGACTGGCAATCACTTGGAGCTATGGCACATCATCTGAGGAATGAGCGTCTCAACAAAGTGCACATGCAAAAAAAAAGCATGTCAGATTGCTGTATGCAGAATCATGAGACCTTGGCGTCCTGGACATCTTGGGTCCTGAAAAGTTAAAACGTATCAAGTCAGCAAAATCAACGTCATTCTGACCAGAGTAAGAATGCCTTTGCAGGAAGTCGGTTAATGCTGCTCATACAGAAATGACTAAGTGTAGCTCAGTTAGTACAATCAGCAAGCATCCAAATACAAAAAGGGAATTCCAACATATGTGGTTGATAATAATGAGAAAACGTGAGCCAAGATATTGGATTAGGCCTCTTTTAGAATAACTGGCAAGTATTAGCTGGTACTTACAGGTACTTGAAGTATTTTTGCTAGTACTTAATGGTACTTACGAAAAAATAAAATAAAATGACCTCCCGGGCCCACTTAATTGGTACTTGGTCCCACAGTTTTGGTACTTTTATTTAGGTACTTGATCTATTTCTCACCGTCTGATTCAGGATTTTGCAAGTACCATGATACTTGCCGATCATTATAAAAGAGCTCATTGGATTATTACGCCTTGTTACAGTACACAATCATACGGAGTCATGACAAAAAAAAGGTAGAAACCAGTACCTCTGAAGAGAGTTGGAACCTTCGGGTTGAACTTCATCCTCCTCTTCCTCCACTTCATCTTCGTCACTGTCAATTTCCAAAAGACCCAATCTGCAATGACTCAACACTCGTCTCATCAAGAACACATTCAGGTAGTACTTTATCAAATCTATCCTGGGCTTTGAAGAAAAATGTTTTGACGCAACTGCCCAATATGTCTTTTGGTCCATAACAGGAACCAATCGCTCAAGTGTATTGAACTTTAGTTGCTCGTCACGACTCCACAACTTAGAAACCTCCTCCCCCATTGAATCAAACTGCCATATTGTGAAAGCTCGCCCAAGTTCAGACCGAAGCCGATGTCTTGCTTCATTTATGTGGTGTTGTCTGCAGAAGTAGGATCCTGGGCAGGTGCAGTTACATGATTCTGACCTTCCCCGTCCAACTGCTACAATTTTAGTTTTGTTAACTGCACCTCCAGGAGGCCAAATTCTAGTCGCTAACATCTTTGATGTCTCTGGGTCACTCCTGTAACATGAAAGCTCTTTCCCTGAAGGTTGCCCAGTCCATTCAGGTACCTCCGCCTGAAAGTGCTCACCCACTCCTATCTTTTTTCGTTGTGTGAGGAGCAATGATGCCATGAGTTTCATTCTCTTAGCTAGCCTCTCCGATTTCCTTGTTGGCATGTTCAAGCACCCTTTCCTTTTTTGTTTGTCCCAATGGAGCTTCCTTTTCTGCAAAAAATGGAAAATTGCAGCAAGGTCTAAAAGGGTAAGAAAAGGCAACTGCATAGAAATAACTAGAGACGGGGGCATAATCTTGTAAAGAAACTTAAAGGGAAGTGATCAATTTTTTTAGGCACTCCAAAACACAGACTGAAGAAAACTTGAGTGCATAGAGATACATGGTTGCCAATGGCAAGTATACAGAAGCAGCAAGCTCCAAGGTTTATTGCTTGAACAAGAACCCATAAAGGGGCTTTCACAATGTCACAATCCTTTCCAAAGAAGCAATAAGTAGTATCATTATGACTCATAGCGCATCCATTTTCTAGACTATTAGAATATGTTAACTATTTGAATCAAAAGATCAAATCATGCAAAGTTGAACAGTTCTCCAGTAAATTTTAGAGGTAAAAATTAAAAAAAATATCCCTATCAACATTAATTGTTTGAGCGCTCTAATTGTTTTGCTTTCTCAAAATAACCCAATACTAGGTTTCCAGTGATACATTTGGTTATGTTCAGACTGTGCTTTATTGCTCCCAGTGGAACCACAGGAATAAGTGTGCTTTGATGGAGCTTCTCCTTCCTGCAGACTGCTCAGAATTTATTCAAAGTAGAGATGAGGTTATGGTTGTTTCGCCAGACCTCAAAAGCTCAAAGAGTTATTTTCAAGTCATGCAGAGGGCCTAGGGTGAGCCTTTGTTCTGGCCGGGTCATTGTATATGTATAACACATGATTATTTGGGGTGTTATGTTGCAACCTTCTCTTATCTCCTAAGTGGGATAAGGTGATTGCCTTGCATCTTTGCCCTTCTCTCTCTTTAACACAAAGACACGAAGCTCTCTCGTGTGCTCGAGAAACATATATCTTAACTTTTAAGACACTATTAAGACATACAGTATCAAAATGGGTATTCAGAACTAAATTATCACTAGCATCACCACCTGGGCAGCACAGAACCAGCAAAGCTATTCCAAAATAATGGAGGTACACATACAAACCATTTGTGCAACTACATTACAACAACGTGTTTTGGAACCTTTGCTTTATGAATGAGCCACCGCCATTGTGATTTAATACTTTGATCTCATGGTTGTAAAGCAGTTGTACATATAGGTCGTACGCATATCAACACAAATACTTCTTTTTTAATACTGCAGCTCCTCAGATGTGCAAACCACAATAAAATTATCAGAAACATTCTAACCCCTCAGAAAAATCAACAACATAACCTTCCCATCAAATATAGTTCTCTCCACCTACTTCCAGAGGTGAAGCGTGAATCTGGGTGTGGGATCAACTGACCACAAAAACATTTTGCATGTGACCCTATTATGTATCGGTCTATTGGATTATACAAGACTAGCACACTAGATATAACATCATTGACCGCATGGAATGAGTTTTGGATCTACAAGTACCTTTTATCTATCACAAGTTTGTAGCCGTTCCTCACTGTAACTTGAAGTCTATGGGTATCAACCACAGGCCCAGGATAATAGAACTGAAATTTTGCTTGTCCCCAACATAAGCCTATATGGTTAACACTTTGTCCCAGTTCATCTCTAACTCACAACATCCCTCTGTAGTCTCTATGCCCCTTTAGTCTCTGCCTTCAAGTCAAATTTTGAAGAAGTGACAAAATGTTTCTCCCAACATTACCCTTTCAGTTTTCCCCAGTTTTGTACTGACAGGAGCATAAGCATATGACATTATCATCAGATCATATGAGCACAGCAAGACTGCCCAGAAATATAGGGGTCAGTATGCTTGGTAACTGGTAGTTTTGGGAAAATAATACTGTTCTTATTTCAATAAACAAAAATACAGCAGTCATTTAGATAAATCGCTTCACAATAGCACTAAAGATTCAGGATAATGCACACCTTCTAGAAAGCGTATAGCTGGATATGCAAGATTATGTAAATGCATTAGTTGGGCGTGCATATAACCATTTCCGTTCAGTAACTTAACACATGCCTCCCACTAAGACTTGCAACCTCCTCATTAATCACCCCCATTTCTCTATTTTTATTATAAAGAACATGCCAGGAAAAAAACATGGATCGTAAAAAAGAAAAACACTGGGTGTTAGCTGCAATCGGAACGGTTGCTGCTGGAGCAGGCAGCCTGCAGCCCATTTCTAGCCGCTATCCGTGCCAAATGCTGCCGCAAGGCGTTGTTCAGTCTAAACTATTGCCTCTGCCTACCGCCGATCAGGCTGCAGCTCCTTGGCCGTGCAGCTGAGCAGGCTGGTGTGCTGTGCTGTACAGCTGCAGCAAAAGCAGAAACGAACATGCTTATGCTAGTAGGAGATGACCTGCTGCGAGGGTCGAGAAGACCCCAAAGGCCAGGAGCCCAGGACGCAATCATGTATAACTGCAGAAGGACAGTGAGGGACCTTTTCTATGTGAAGTGAAACCCAGGGCTCGAACTATGGATGATAACCTCCCGACCGGAAGATTTACCAAGTTCATATTGCCATCATCCCTAAGAATATCTTGCAGGTTTAATTAAAAAAAATACCCTAGCATATCATTAATAGATTTAATGATCAACAAATGCAAGTTCAATTGGGATTTGGGATAGACCAGAAATCAAACTAGAAAGAGCATAAGGAAGAAGTTTAACTAAAAGAAACAATAGTAAAAGGGAGCCCATAGTCTGGGTCATGACTCTGACATGTGGATTACTGGTTTTCACATAACCGATATCCAAAATACTACTTCCATGTCAAGTTTGCCCTACCCTGCGTAAGTTTTTTTTATATATAAAAAAAAAGGTTTGGCCTTAGGATGACCCTATGGAAAAACTGCATGCAATATTTTCATTGATTGGCACAGCTTATTCCTTTGCTTGTCGATAGGTTATGCAGAAGTAGTGTGAAAGGTCAAGGTTATGCGGCAGTTTATCAAAAAGCAGAATATAATAACGAACATAGCAGAACAATCAAAATCTGCTTTCACAAGCTTCTCCAATACTCCCTCTGTCCCAAAATAATTGTCTTTCTCACTTCTCGAGAAACAATTTCAGTCAATTATATATAAAAAATATATTAAAATTTATGGTGCAATGTAAATTGTATTAGATAGATATTTAGATCTTGTTTTTATAAAAATTATTTGGAGATTGCACGTATTTATATTGGGGGAAGAAACATTGTAGACCCATGAAGCGTGTTTTGTGAGACGGAGGGATAGCATGAATAACGAGAAGTTGGGATGAATAGTGTTTTTCTGGGTACTAAACGAGGAGACCCAAAACGACATTCATTTTGGGGTATACTAGCAAATCATAAACCGCGCCAAACAGGACAACCTGGCTAAGATGCTGACATGGTCCTTCTCAGGGTTTCCTAGCCCAGCCTGGAAGCTTCTACTACTATTTCCAACAGCTTCACTGGATGTCATAAGGACATGCTTCTTATGCAGTGACAGTGATCCTACCAGCGGGCGACACTTGTCATTACCATCCTCCGGACCTGCAATCTCTATATATTCCCCAAAAGCCAAAGCAAATGGTATGGCATAGAACAAATCTTAGATCCACCTTGACCCATCTATACCAAACAGTCCCACGACCATAGCAAAGCAAGCAACAGGCTAACGAAAACCACGTTTCTAACAATTTTACCTACAGATCAAAATTCAAAAAGAACACGAGAGTTTTGCGCCAGAACGAACTCACCTTGGAGAAGCTGGGAAGCTCTTCTGCGTTCGCCACGTCCTCCAATCTGAGGTAGCGCGCACGCCGCAAGGCCAGCACGTGCCGCTTCCTCGGCCTATGCTCCGACGGCGCCAGCAGCGGAGCCACGGGATCCGCTGCGAGCTCCCGCATCCACCGCACCAGCGCTCCCAGATCCCCAACCGCGCCACCGCCTTTGCCGCCTCCAGCGCCATGGGACAGGCTTGCCCCGCCGACAAGCACCTCGAACAGCTGCCGCGGCTCGCCGCCGCCATGCGCCTGTGCAAGCGGCGGCGCGAGAACAGTCGATGAAGAGGAGGATGAGGCGCCGCCGCCGACGAGCCGTGGCTGGTCACCGCAGTGGCCGCCGCCTAGGGTGCCGAAGGCGTCGTCGCGGAGCTGCTGCTTGTACATCCCCACCATCGAGGTGAGGACCCTGCCGCCGCCGGACGCACCAGCGGCCGCTCGGCCGGTTGCTGATGCCGTCGTGGTTGGGTCGCCGGCCGCGCGCTGCTCGTTGCTCCCGCCTCCGAGCTTGATAGCTGTAAATTGTAAATTTCGGAACCGAATGTTCTGGGTTAGCGAGTTTTTTTTTTTTGGAAAGACGCCAGATTAATTAAAATATAACCTGATTTACAGCTGAGTCCTTAATATAAAATAAAATTACACTGACATATATAACTAGTGTCTATCCTTCGTGAATTCTATCACCAATAAACTTTACTAGATCCGGCCACATGAATTGCCGTTTCCACCAATATAAGAATCCACTCCACAATCATGGATATCACAAAAGAGACGCAACCACTGTATGGACTACTAAAGAGCACATGACTCATATTTTCTAAAGGTTGAATCGATCATAAGTTTCGACACCGGCGTTTGCCATCACCGGCGGCAGCCGGAAGGACATATCCGTGACTACCAGTAGTTTCAATGACGGCAAAAAAGACTATTCTACCAAACAAGAAAATAAATTAAATACCTCGTCATCGAGTTCTAGACCAATGTACCTGCTCTCTTAGTAAAAAAAAACAAGTCGCCCTAAAAAAATGATATATCCTAAAAAAATTCAGAACAAACTAGAAAGCCAGATTGAATATATCTTACGACGATTCAAAACCTAGTGTAACTATTGTGAGAAAAGAAAAAAATTAACGAGGTAAAGGAGGGAAGCCTGATGGGCTGTTTGCTCACACGAAATTGTTTCTAAAAGCAATTATTTGATGCGTCATTTTAGCAAGACTGTTCTTAGATTTGTTTGGAGAAAAGTAAAAGATGGTACCACACCACAAACCCCTGAGAAATTAATGATCGACCTGGATGGTCTGCTTTTTAGTCATTTGCAACAGAAGCAACCGCTGAGAAATTATCAGTTCCCAAAAAAAACGCTGAGAGATTATCCAGGTCTGCCTTTTGGGCATAACAGAAGCAAGCAGGTGAGTACCACGTGCATTTACTTGAGTCGAAGTAATGGTGACCAGCTGCTCTCACGCATCAATGCTCACACGGTACTAGACCTGAATGTGTACCACCATGGCCTAAGAGCGTCCTTGATGTGTCTTATACCAATTTGTAAAAATGTTCTAAAAAAATGTTGTGAGGCTCATTATAGTTTATCGCATAGTATGGTAAAGATACTTGCTTTTGCCGCTTATGCTGGGGACCACAAGGAGTATTCATGCCAGCTTCGAGTTTAATTTTCCAAAGAAGAATAACAAAATGAGATTTACTAGCCGACTTACATCTTGCAATCTGTAAGTCACTCAACTTCTCCCCGTCATCTATTTCTTCCTCAACTCTAGCGAGGTTAGGGTTTCAGAATTGTTGAGGGCCGGTGCCCACCGCCGGCCTTCGGCCTTAGAAGGAGAGTCGGCGATGGCTGGCTGGCCCAGCGATCGAGGCCGGCCGGCAGCGGTAGCACCGTCGACCCGGGCAGTGGAGAAAGGCAATTAGGACAGGGAGGGGGGCCGCTAGACGGACACGGCAGCCAGTGTAGGCGGGCTAGAGCTGCACGGTAGCTAGGAGGCGGCGGCCTGATGGAGAAGGAAGAAGTTGATGGATGGAGGAAGAAAGAATGCAGGAAGAGGGAAGTTGGAGAGAGAAGGGATTTAAGCTGCTATCAACGGTGACATGCAAACAAAATGTTAGTCACCGTACAAGAGACAAACTCACCTACTCCCTCCGTCCCAAAATAGATGTCATTCTCGTTTCCCAATAAAAACAGCATCTTTGAGCATTAGCCAATTATAAAAAATAATATTAATATTTATAGTAAATCATTAGTACCATTAGATAGATATTTGAATCTAGTTTTTTAACAAATTTATTAGAGATATAAATATTACATATATTTTTCTACAAATTGAGTCAAAGTTGAGAAAGTAACACGTGCACGCATCCCATAGCGTCATCCTTTTAGGGACGGAGGGAGTAAATAAAATTGGAAGGTGAGAGTTTCATCGTCCTTGTATCAACATTCCCTGCCTGCTTGTATGATTGTATCACCGTCTCTCCCTCCTCCTTGTCTCCCTCCATTCTCCCCATCCATTCCCTCTTCTAACCAATGCAAGTGTGCTTGTTGCTAGCTTTCATTGAGTTTCCGAATTCATGGAGAAAGAGGAAACATAACGAATTAAATAGAAAACTTAAATAGCGCAAGCGCCTCTTGCCGTAACCCCCATAATATAAATGTGCAATATTTGTTTTCTTTGGTTAACATTAAAAATTCAAGAAATAACCTTAGTGCACAGTTGTTTTTCTTTATGTAAAATCATACAATGATAAAAAAAATCTAAATGACTCGACATCCACAAACCGCACAAACCGAAGAATCTGCCACACCATTCACAAGACAAAACTAACGCAAAAACACTCCCGCGAGGCTATTCCTATGGAACGAATACCGATGGGCACAGACATGGCTGGGTGGTGTTTACCCAAGTTGGAAAATTTGGATATATACCATTAAAAGATCACAAAGTTGGATATATACCATTGGACCCACATGTAATTGGCTCATGTAAGCCCCACATGTAAGTGAGATAGCGATGGTATATATCCAACTTTGTGATCTTTTAATGGTACATATCCAAATTTCCCGTACGAGTTTGTCTGCAGGAGGTATTCGAGACTTCACGGAAGCGAATTATGAAAAAGAAGGCCCAGTTTAAATTGCAAAATATTCCTGAAAACATATTATTCCTCTAATCTTTTATATCCATATTTCTTCTCCCATTAACGAAACATGTTAGTGTTTTTTCTGGTTCTGCCGCTGTTCTAGTCCATACACGCTGTGCCATTGGACAGGGCATTGGCCCATTGTGCCAGGTTCAGAAAGACTTTGACAACGACGACAGCAAAAACAAAGGAAATGGAGTACACAGAATACAGTACAGAACATGGAATGTTCAGCTAGTTCTTCATGGAGATCCAAACCCAAAGTGCCCAACAACTCACTGTCCAAGGATTAATGGCGAACCGAAACTAACCGTGCAGATCGTCGCCATCGTCCCCAACAGAACGGCAAACAGCAGCGGAGACAGCAACAGCACGCGGCAAGCATGGCTCCATCCATCCTGTTCTACCGTACGACTACGATCTGCTCATGACGGGGAATTGGCAGGACTGCAGGAGCAGCAATCACAGTCAAAAGCCGACGCCCCGCATGATTTGTTGACTCCTTAGACCTACTGGTAGTATCTAGGGGCACTAGCAAAGCTGCACATAAAGGAAGGTGGTCAAACTCAAATCCAAAACAACGCAGGGGATGGAGACCGTAGATTCCTAGGATGTCAGCTCAGATTCGCCGAACTGACCAGTGGGGGGAAATCCCACCGGACCCTGAAAACAAGGCAGGGACACCCGCCCACCGCCGCCGCCGATTTCGCGAACTCCACGGGAGGCGTGAGGAGACAGGCCGTCGAATCGAGCGCCGGAACCGCCGCTATACTCTAATCCTAGCAATTTCAGATCCGCCAGCGGATTAAGCTTCTAAACGCAACTCTAATCATGATTCCTACCGCTCACGCAATTCTGGTGCACCGGCTGCCGGCTGGGTTTCTCACGATAGCATCAGCGATTCCGCCATGGATGCACAGACAGAGCAGGGAGCAGGGTAGGAGGGGAGCGTGAGGACGACCGACGACGCCACGACGAGGAAAGGGGGAGAGGAGGAAAAGTACTCACGGGCGGTGGGCACCCCGTCGGGGTCGGGCGGATCGGGCGAGGCGGCCGCGCCCAACATGGGCGCGCGCGAGGCCCGGCGCGACGCGGCTGTGGGCTGCTGAGGCAGAAGGCCACCAACCGACGACGGACGCGCACGACTCGGCGAGACCTCCTGTGTGGTGTGGGTGGTGTGGCGTGGCCGTGGGCTTGCGGCTGTGCGAACGAGGGAGACCGGGAGGGACCCGACCGCCAGCGCCTACGCCGTCAAATAAGGGGAGAGCGAATGAGGCGACGAGCGACCCCTAGGCCCTACGCCGGCATGCCCTGTCTGCCAAACCGCAAGTGAGGCAAATTGCCGCTCCCGTGAGCTTTCTGGCGCGGCATTTGGCTCTTCGATAACGATGGCAGCTGCTACGTCTGGAATCCTCAAACACTCAAACCTGGAATGGCGGAGAAGCAACGATTGTTTAGCAAATAATTTCAAATTTAACTAAATATATACAACAAATTATAAAAAATGATTTTAAATAGATTTAGTATAAAAATATATTTTATTATAATCTAATGGTATTTATTTTATACCATAAATAATATTTTGTATAAATTAGTTAAACTCGAAGTTTTTTTACTCCTCAAAGAGCGATAGTTGCATTCTTTTGTGGGTAGAAGGAGTAATTGCATATTACTCCCTTCATTCATTTATTAATTTATCCAAGGTATATATTTTCCTGGCTCACAGATCAAGAGGTGAAAACGGGGCATCACGACATTTATTTTCCCTCATTAAACCACAGCCGAGATTTTCTCGTAATTACTCCAACATTTCCTCGTCCAATTAACGAGGCAGGTCGTGTGACAGATTAATTGTGGAAACGATTAATGAAGTGATTGACGCATTCAACACACTTGGAAAAGAGGAATAAACATTGCAAAACTGAACTTTTTCAATTTCGTAATGGATCTTGGATAGATGAATAGAGGGAGTAATTTCATTTGTCAAATTAAATCTAAAACGCTCATTCATATCAACACCTGCTCAACCCTATCTCTATGAGCACACAAAAATTGAGTCGTACGCTCATATACACACACTGACACACGTACACTCATCAATATGATGCAACCCTCCTTCCATAAGCAAACATCTCCAATAGATTGAGCTGCGGCTACATTCAGGGGTGAATCTATCATTAAGGCAAGCCGTGGCTGACACCCTACCTAGAAGTGTCATGCAAAGCTCGTAATAATGGTCATCCCAGTCTCTAACATACTTGTTGCATGCTGTATGCTGTCTAGGAACACACATGCAAGCATCACAAGTATGAAAAACACAAATATACATGCTTGTTCAATTGTTCCTCAAGATGTGTAAAGACCAACTAATTTTCGTCCTACCTTAATTTTCTGGCTAGATCCGCCACTGGCTACATTGCCTATCATTGAAAGAATAATCCACGGTTGAAGAGGATAAGCACATGTGCCAAGTCGAAGAGGACGCATCCCCATAAGAATACACATACACAACCCCCAATCACAATGAGCATCTCCATGGGACTGAACTGAACGCTCATATACACACAGTACACTCATTCCTATGGCGCAGCCCTACTCTTGTGAGTGCCTCTAAGAAACTAAGTCGCGAGCAAGGGTGGACTTGCCCATTAGACGAGGTGAGGTAGTGACCTCTTCTACTTGCCGGGGAACACCTTTACTTATCTCTATTTTTCCATCGATTGCTTTAAATTGTATGATGTATGGTATGAAAATAATGTTTATTCTTTCAAAGAGCTATCATATTAAAATTGTTGTTATTTGCTCATTGTTTCTTGATTTGCATGACCTCAATATGTAAATAGTGTCTATAATTTTTTTAGAATTTAAGTTTTGGATCAAGTTGGCTTCACCTAATTTTCTTTTTGGGTTCATCGTCGCTGGCACATCGGTAACAAAAGAAATAACGCAAGGTTGGGTCCTAAAATAAATAAAAAAATCGAGCACGCGTGTGAAAGTGCATCACAGGAACATTTGCCAGCCGAGTTATGCTCATTTCATAGTATTGTAACCGTAGTTCTGCTGCCATTATTTCTTGTAAGGAAGTTCGAGACAGACAGCTTCGAGGAGTCGTCAATTGTGAAGCCAGACTTAGAGCGAGAGCCAGTGGAGACCATAGAAAATAGTATCCAAAAATGGCTCCCTGGCGATGGACAAAGTAGGCATTACGCCTTAAAATGGGTTGTTGGCGATTTGCAAAACAAGTGACTTAGGGAGTGTTTGGTTCCGGTGGCAAGCTTTGCTTCCTCTTGCCTTGTGTGTACATACTCATTTGGTTCTGTCGCCTGCATGCCGCCTTGGTGTCGTCCTAGCAAGATTTTCCTTGCTAAAACAAGCCAGCCAAAGACGCTCGACACCAAAAGCAAGGCGATATTGGCAGGGTGGGCAAGGCCAGGTTCACAGCCAAATGATGCCCTTAGAGCATTAGAGTGAAACTAATTAGCACTGGGGAGAGGATGATGATAGCATAGATGCTGGTGAAGAAGATGATGATAGGCAGGGTGTCACCGTGTCAATGCAAGTTATCCTGAAAATTAAATCGCTTTGATATGCTACAAGGAAATCCATGAACCGTCTACGGCTAGTCGTGGTGGGCCGAGTAGCCGATATACTGATGAGATTTGTATACTTGGGCTGGTGGCCCAGTTTCTATTGGCGAGGCCCGAGTGAATATATTCGTCGACCCCTCCTCATCGTCTCCCCGGCAGCCGGCCGCCCGGCTCCCACTCCACGCCCTTGTAAAAGCGGCGCCCCCGCGAACGCCGTCACGTCGCGATGCCGCGGGCGCAACCCGATCCGGAGCCGCCGCCGCCCATCCACCGCCTCCTGGAGCTGATCAAATCCGAGCCCGAACCTGCCACCGCGCTCTCCCACCTCGAGCTCCTCGTCACCACCCGCCCGGCCTACCCCACCCCGCAGCCGCTCATCTTCCACCTCCTCCGCCGCCTGGCCACCTCCTCCCCGTCGCACCTCCCGCGGTTGTTGGGCATCCTTCCGCGTATGCGCCATCGCCCCCGCTTCTCCGAATCCGTGGCCCTCGTCGTCCTCTCTGCCTTCTCCCGCGCCCTCATGCCCGACGCCGCGCTCGCCGCCTTCCGCGATCTCCCCTCCCTCCTCGGCTGCAACCCCGGCATCCGCTCCCATAACGCCCTCCTCGACGCGTTTGTTCGCGCCCGCCGGTTCTCCGATGCGGACGCGTTCTTTGCCTCCCTCTCACACGGTGCCTTCGGCCGCCGCCTCGCCCCCAACCTCCAGACCTACAACATCATCCTCCGCTCTCTCTTTGCCCGCGGGGACGTCGATCGCGCAGTGTCGCTCTTCGGTTCATTGCGTCGCCGTGGGGCGGCTCCCGACCGAGTAACTTACTCCACCCTAATGTCGGGACTTGCGAAACATAACCAACTGGTCAGCGCGCTCGACCTGCTCGACGAAATGCCGAGCTGTGGAGTTCAGGCTGATACCGTCTGCTACAATGCATTGCTCAGTGGTTGTTTCAAGAATGGCAAGTTCGAGAAAGCCATGAGGGTCTGGGGGCAACTGGTGAGGGATCCAGGTGCAAGTCCCAACCTTGCCACTTACAAAGTGATGCTTGATGGCCTGTGTAAGTTTGGGAGGTTTAAGGAGGCAGGGGAGGTATGGAGTAGAATGGTGGCTAATAAGCACCAGCCTGATACGGTTACTCATGGGATCTTGATTCATGGGTTGTGCCGATCTGGGGATGTGGATGGTGCAGCACGGGTCTACTCAGAGATGGTGAAGGCCGGGCTTGTTCTTGATGTTGCAGTGTATAATTCTCTGATTAAGGGGTTCTGTGAAGCAGGGAAAATAGGTGAAGCGTGGAAATTTTGGGATTCCGCAGGGTTTTCTGGTGTCCGTGATATAACAACTTATAATATAATGATAAAAGGGATGTTCGACAGTGGAATGGTTAATGAAGCTACGGAGTTGTTGGCTCAATTGGAGAATGATGCTTCATGCTCCCCTGACAAGGTGACTTTTGGCACAGTGATCCATGGTCTATGTGAGAATGGCTTTGCTAACAAGGCATTTGCAATTTTGGAGGATGCACGAACCAGTGGGAAAGAATTGGATGTGTTCTCATACTCATCAATGATAAATCGATTTTGCAAGGATGGTAGAACAGATGATGCGCATAAGGTATGTGAGAATATGGTGAAGGATGGTTGCAAACCAAGTTCTCATGTTTACAATGCACTAATAAATGGTTTCTGCCGAGCATCGAAGATTAGTGATGCTGTTAAAATCTACACTGAAATGGAGGGCAATGGTTGTTCTCCAACCATCATCACATACAACACTCTTATACATGGTTTGTGTAAGGCTGAAAAGTATCAAGAAGCTTCAAGCTTAACAAGGGAAATGATAGAGAGAGGTTTTACACCAGATATAAAAACATATGGTTCTTTGATCCGTGGCCTTTGTCGAGACAAAAAGATTGATTCCGCACTTGGTATTTGGAATGAAATTCTTGACGCAGGTCTTCAGGTAGATGTAATGCTGCACAACATCCTAATTCACGGTCTTTGTTCTGTTGGGAAAGTAGACGAAGCTTTTCATATTTATCTGGATATGAAAGAAAAGAAGAACTGTTCCCCCAATCTAGTGACCTATAACACATTAATGGATGGATTTTATGAGATCGGTTCTATTGACAAAGCAGCATCACTTTGGGCTACCATATTCGATAATGGGTTGAAACCAGATATCATTACATACAACACAAAAATGAAGGGTCTATGTTCTTGTAATAGGACACCTGAGGGGGTCATGTTATTGGATGAGGTGCTTGCAAGCGGTATTATACCAACTGTCATCACCTGGAACATATTAGTAAGAGCTGTAATCAAATATGGTCCTATTCACAGATGACATCTCGGAATTCCTCATGGTATCAATTTTTCTTCCTTTCTTCTAGTTGATAGATTTCTCACTTGCATTACACGATTTGGTGTAATAGTTGTTATTTCCCTTTCCAGTTTCTTTCAGTCAATCTGGACAGTTTACTCAAGGCCATTGTGATCAAAGAGTGATGATGGGCTCAGAACCCAGAGCCACAATGGCTTCAATGTCCTTATGGCCTCGCCATTCATTAAAAAATGTCCTTATCGCCACATTGCGATGCCCTACACTTCAGTGATCAGCTGTATGTTTTCTAGACTAAGACTAAATGACACTTAAACATACATGATACAAGTTGCAAATATCGTGGATATGTATTTGCTATACGTACACCCATGATCCTGTCTTCAGTGGCATGTTTGTTTGTTT
This sequence comes from Digitaria exilis, assembly GCA_015342445.1. Taxonomy (NCBI): domain Eukaryota; kingdom Viridiplantae; phylum Streptophyta; class Magnoliopsida; order Poales; family Poaceae; genus Digitaria; species Digitaria exilis. Next base: position 2,553,836 of record JACEFO010001719.1, read on the forward strand.
TTCTTCAACAAAGTAATTACTTTGATTGAAATTAGTGAGCTACTAATTCTTTAACGCATCGAGAATTTAACACTGTTAACCATGTTTTGGCTATTGAAACATTGCCAAAATATATCTCTGATGCAAAATTGAAGACAGCTTGAGCATATCAGATCTCAGGTATGAGAAACCTGTTGTTTATTGGCCAAGCTACATGCTAAACAATTTCTTGAATCGTGAAGACTATATCCATTCATGCTAACTTTATACAGTATACATCACTTGTGAAAGATTACACCCTACTGTTATGTCTCAACTCTTTCATTATTCTCTTTTTTCTTTTTTATCAGCTTTTGGTGGTGAGATATCCTGCTCGTAGATGACCTGAGCCACCAGACCTATGAAAATCAAACCAAGAGCAGCAACCTTCCTCCACTCCACCTCAGGTGTTGCAAAGACAGCATTTGCGATTGTAAGCCCAAGTATTGCCATCAACCCAAGGTAAATGTTCATCCTAGTTTTTGACCCTGCACTCTCTTTTGCAATCTCTTTGACCTTCTGTGCTTCCACCTTTGCTTTCACCTTGATTTCCTCCTTGTTCCGAGGCTTGACCTTCCCAAGGCTTTTGAAGAACATTCCTTCATTTTTCTCCTTTTCAATCCAATCTTCAAAATCTTCTAGCACCTTGTCGTTCATTTCTATCTCTTGCCTCTGTACCTCTGCTGTCTCCTCGAAGGCTTGCATCTTGCTGTCGAGCCTCTCCAAGATCTATCTCACAACACACCACATATTCTCTGTCAAACAGTGAATAAGCATATGTTGAACTTCTCATTGCTAGGGAAGCTCACCTGATCACCAACTGCGTCAAGCTCTTTCATAGCGTTCTGCCCAATCAGGTCGAATTCGGAGTCAGCATCCTTGGCGAACTTGGTCAGGTAAGCCGAGCGTTCATCCAAGAAATCTGTGATGCGCACTTTCTGTGCCTGGAGCATGGCGATCTTCGCAAGGACCTCCTGCTGGCGTTTGTCGCCACCAAGCGGTGGAGAATCGCTGGATTCCGCATCTTCAGAGCCGCTGGTGCAGATGAAAGATCTCTTCCTGCCCAGCAGAGCACGCCGGAACGGGGAGGATCTGCGCAAAGACGGAAGGGACGACTGAATGGTATGAAGGGTAAGCATCTCCTCGTAATCCTGTAGTCCCTTTGCTGTTGCAGCTGTTGCTGGCGTTGATTTAGCAAAAGTATCTTGCGAGGGTTGGTTTCTGCCGAGTGCCTACCTCTCGTCACTGGAGCCCGGGAACCATATCCCTTCTGTTCCGTAACAAGACGAAATTGCCCTTGCGTGCTGGGATCTCTCAGGTCCACGTCTTGCCACTTTATGCAGGAGGTGGGCCCCCGATCTGTTCGAACGGCCGAAAATATCGAGCCCCACAAGGTGGTGCCATGAAGTCACGAATTGGGCCGAAACTGGCCAGCTGGGCACCATCATGGGCTCAATCAAGTCCTTAAAGTAGCTGAGCCGCAAATGAGCGACCAAGTATTTCTACCGTGTATTTTCTTTATTTTTCAGGGATGCATTTGTAAGGTGTGGGCTGTAACAAAATAGACTTCCAGTTTCTAGAAAAAGTATTACTCCGTGCTTTTCTAAGAAAAGTATTACTCCGTACAAGTCGACCGCGCTACTACGACGCAGCAGACATGTTGATTGGAGGGCAAACTTATCCCATGGTAGCAGCACTCAGGGTTTTACTTTGTTGTCAAATGCATCGGTTTGATGTCGCCTCTCCCCGATGCTATTCTACAATAAAAGGAAAATGCTGCGACTGCGTGCCTCTTACCATCCAAACCTAGATTTTTTTTTTCACATGAGTTAAAACCCGAATGATGAGCTGTCGTTGGAGGGGACTGGACTCTCTCTGTTTGCCGCTTTTGATCCATGTTTGTGAAGTGGAACCGCGATCTGCCCTACTGGTTGGCGCGCCCTTTTCATCTGCCGGGAGCTCGCTTATTCAACGCAATGATCTATAGCTACATGATTGCGTAATCCTCCAAGAACAAATGCACCCTCTAAAACCCGGAATCTTATGATTATGCTCTCGCTCTCTGTACTGCAGTAGCAACACATGCCACATGATGCGGATCCTTCAGCACATCCTCGGGATCACACGTCGCATCCGTTCTAGCCTTCTAGGTGAACCCTCCTGTCCCCTCCACATGCGCCCGCGTCCTCCAGATACCGGCAATGGCTTGCAATGCGTGGTTGTGAGGCTCGGAGCTCGGTGTCCTATGCGGCTAGCGTAGAGATCCCCTTCCCAGCACTCAGACTCAGGAGGAGTAATGCCGCAAGCAGACGAACATGGCGATGCCGGGGCAGCCAGCGAGCAACTTGGTTGGGTTGGGCTGGGCCATGGCCGGGAGGGAGAGGCTCGAGCTTATCGGTTCCGGGGGAATCAATACCTCTGGTAATAATCCCATGACGCGGTTAAATACTGCCATTTGGACCGCTCGATGCGTCGCTGTCGGCGCCACCGGAGCATGGCTGCGTGCAGGCACCATGGTCCGTGCTGGCTCTCCTGCCCGGCAACGGCGCCGCAGCATCTTTCTGCAGGTGAACGCAAAGGTCACTTGGATTAATCGCTAAACTCAGCTAACCCTCAGAACTGTCAAGCATCGCCCGGTATTGGTGCTGTGGCCGACTGGACCCGAGGCCGCGGGATACAATATCTGAGGCTACGCGTACTGTACATGTACATCGCAGCCATACGACCTGTATAGGTTCGTGTGCTGTAGTACCACTGCACTGCACACGAGGTACTGTTGATACTCCGGATACTGCTGTGCAGTGCCAGTGCAGGTGGCGCCGGTAGCGGTATTCACTGCTCTCGTGCGACGCGGTACTTGCTGCACTACGAAACGGACAGCTTGGGTTTTATTTTTCTTCACGAAATGGTCAGCCGCATCAACAATTTTTTCCTGTAGGAAATGGTCAGGTTGGATTTTTAATTTTAGGCCCTCAAATCAGGAACGGCCATGTTCCGCCGTGACGATGGTTCTCGAACGTCAACAATCGCCGCAAATAGGGAGAGGAAAGGCGAGCAGCCGGTTGGTACAGGCGTAGAGCCCGTACAGCGTATGATTCCAGCAACAGAAAATAGCTAGGGTAAAGCCGCGATTTCTATCTAGTACGGTGTACGTGCAGGGGCTAGGTGTCCTTTTACGATGCAAAGACTTTGCGTATTACAATAAGTATAAGCAGATCGGTATCGCGTGGAAGTCATATTTGTGTCCTTATTCGAAGTTTATGTATAATTGTATATTCGTTTTGCTTTCTTGCCCAACCGAATGAAAAAAATATATGTCATGATGGGAGGAGAAAATGGGGCCCAGAAGATCATCTCAAACTAGCATAAGTCAGACATTCTAGAAGCATTTCTTCGTAGTACGTATCCCTTTAAATTTTCTATAAGCGTAGGGATAAGCTCAGAATTCAAGTGGTATGGACTAGGGATTATGCACGAAAATAGCGCAACACAAGTGTTTTACCTGCTGTAGAAACTGGGGAACTTTGCCTGCGTTTGAAAATTGAAATACTCCAGCCTAGTCGAACAGTCAGGCCTGATCTCATGGGCACCTCGAGACCGGAACCGAATCAACATGTTCAGGTAATCAAATGTCACTGTGATAAATAGTACGCGAGTACGAGTAGCTTGAATTGCAGCATCGGCTGATTCGGTCCTGTAGAACTATTGCTGCTTAGTACAACCGTTCAAGACAAAGTAATGGAGATTGGAGGCCCACATGTCGGTCAGCGTGAATGCTGACGAGGAGGGCTCAGCAGAAAGCACAGGGTTGTGTTCAGATTAAAAAAAAAGTACTTCTCCAACAAGTTTTTTCTATTCATCCCACTCACAGAATACGCTTTCCAATACACTATTCATCTAGAAAAAAAAAAGTACTTTCTACCTCCGATCCGGTCGACCGGCGGCGCAGCAGGTCAGGGCGGAGGGGACCACCTCCCGGCCGGCGAGGTGGAGGTGGTTGGTGCACCTGAGAAGTGACGCCGTCTAGTAGTGGATTGGATTCCGCCCATCGAGGCCCTGATTCCAACAAACCACATAGTACGCAGCTCGCTTCAACGCACGAGATATTTGTTCTGCTCAATCATACTCCTATACAAACTTTATTGTTATCTAATCCTCATAGGAACTTTTCCCCCTAAAATTGAATTCACTTCTTCAAGGATGGGAACAAAAACGGGGCCACTTGAGCTTACATTTAAACTCAATCAAGATTTTGTCCAATATGTTAGGTACCCGTAAGAGTAGAGATAGCATCAAAGCAATCACTTATATGTACTGCTATATTTTCTTTCACCAATAACCAATTGCGGTTCTGTAATACATGCCGCTACAAAAAAAAGATATGTGTCATCTACTTATGTCATAGCTTGTAGACTGGTCTCCTCCGAATTTTGTATTGTCGTTTTTACAAATAGTGGACTGCTGAATACGACACCTCTAAATTAATTTTAGATGGTCAGGCAGCTAAAAGAAGTAAACAAGGCAGCGATGGGCTCCATTAAGAACAGCGATACACCTCGCGATCTTGCAGAAGCAAAGAAGCGTTTATCCACTGATTGCATACAGCAGACCAAATCCACCGGCGGCCAGACATCATACCACATGATTAGCTAACACCAATTGGTTTTCTTTGTTTCTTTGTCTTTTTCCAACCTTCAACTCAAGATATATAGATTCCGCGTTCCGTTCAACCACACGTATTATTTATCTCCCTGCTAAATCTGAGTACATCAAGTTTTCAGACTAATAGTATATTTCAAGAAATTATTAAAAAACACAAAAAAATGTCTGTCCTATCTAGAGAATGGGCATTTTAACTGACTTTTCCCTACGCCAGACGGGGGCCCATAAACCCCTTTTGAGCTGGTTGTGGCGCAGCTCACTGAGCACTGTGCTGTGCCCGGCGGTCGACGCCATTTATCACCTCCACTCCGGTGCTGACGTGGCGCGGCACCACCAGCTGATCGGCACAGGAACGGATCGTCCTCCTCTCCTCTTGCTTCCCTTCTCCCTCCAATAATTCTCTCCGCCTCCTCCTCCTCCCGTCCTCTCCAAATCCCACACACGCCCGCGGAAATCACAGCAGCAAGGGGCAGCAAAAATCTCCATGCCCCCGGTCGGCCTAGATCTCCGGCGGTAGCCGATCCCCCCCGCCGCCGCGATGGGTGGCGAGGTGCCGGAGCCGCGCCGGCTGAGCCGCGCGCTCAGCTTCGGCGGCGTTCCCGAGGAGGCGCTGCACCTCGTGTTCGGCTACGTGGACGACCCGCGCGACCGGGAGGCGGCCTCGCTCGTGTGCCGCCGCTGGCACCGCATCGACTCGCTCTCGCGCAAGCACGTCACCGTCGGCTTCTGCTACGCCGTGGAGCCGGCGCGGCTGCTGGCCAGGTTCCCGCGCCTCGAGTCGCTCGCGCTCAAGGGGAGGCCACGCGCCGCCATGTACGGGCTCATACCCGAGGACTGGGGCGCCTACGCCGCGCCGTGGGTCGCCCAGCTCGCCGCGCCGCTCGAGTGCCTCAAGGCGGTCCACCTGCGCCGCATGACCGTCACCGACGAGGACGTCTCCGTGCTCGTCCGTGCACGCGGCCGCATGCTGCAGGTGCTCAAGCTCGACAAGTGCTCCGGCTTCTCCACGGACGCCCTCCGCCTCGTCACCCGCTCCTGCAGGTACTACCAGCGGCACCTATTTCGGTTCCCTGTGTTGCTCTGCTGATCTGCGACGCCCTGTTTGCTCAGTCTGCTTTCCCATTACGGTAACCTGGGAAAGAAAACTGGGTAGTTGCGCAATTGAGTGCTTGATCTTCTTTCCTCTCTTTGAGGAATCATGATTGATCCTGTGGAGATGTTCCTATATGGAGTAACTGACGAGCTTGCACCGTGTGCCGGTTTCTCTGAGTGGACACATGTTCTGATATGGGCATGATGCAGAATCTTAGGTCATAACACGCAATAATTTTCTTGATCAAATTGATATGAGCATTAGACATGCACAAGACAGTTTCAGAGGAGTTGTGGTTAGATCGTTTGTCTGTTCAGTAATTTTCTTCCCATCTCAGTATGTAGTCAGTATGGATAGGTGGGGAGTTCCCAGATCATAGTACCACAGTTTTGCTCAGGCAGGCTAGTTTGTTGTATTGCCAAAATGGCAGGTGATCTATCTTTCCCAGGGGTGCTTGTGTACCGAGCTGATTGGAATGGAGCAGGACTACTTTGTCCTTAATGAACCATATCTTTGACAAAATTTTAGCTGCAGCTTTGCATGGTGTCGGTAGTTCCTGTTATCAATCAATTCTATCATGATCACATTAATATGGTACCATGTCCTGTACTTCAATCTGCATCTTTCCCATTGTTTCTTTTTTTGTCTGTAGTCTCTCAGATGATTTAATTTTTTATTTCTTAGTTGGAATTATGTAACAGTGATGTTGAATCAGCTGACTAAGGAATTGAATAATGAGGGGACACGAATGTTTTGCGTTTGATATCTCTATCCAATTTTCAAATTGCCGACTTGTACTTTTGTGTATCGAAGCTATTTTTCTTTTCGATACTGAAGACAACAGACTGTGGTGACTTCTCTGGTTTCCATTTGCTCAACCACCTCGGTGCACAATTATTTTTCTAAGTCTCTCCAGAATGATTTTTTTTTATGTTTATATTGCTGCTGCACTGTGAATACATCAGCTGCTATGCCTATGATTGCTTGAGATCATTGCAATAACATGTCAGTCTAAATTATCTTAACAGATCTCTGAGAACGTTATTCCTGGAAGAATGCATAATTGATGATAAGGGAAGTGAATGGCTCCATGAACTTGCTGTCAACAATTCTGTTCTTGTGACACTGAACTTCTACATGACCGATCTCAGAGTGGAGCCCTCTGATCTGGAGCTCCTCGCGAAGAACTGTAAATCATTGATTTCTTTGAAGATGAGTGATTGTGATCTTTCAGATCTGATTGGCTTTCTCCAAACCTCCAAAGCATTACAAGAATTCGCTGGAGGAGCATTTTCTGAAGTTGGAGAGTACACCAAGTATGAAAAGGTTAAATTCCCACCCAGACTATGCTTTTTGGGAGGGCTTACCTTCATGGGTAAAAATGAGATGCCAATTATCTTTCCTTTTTCGGCAACACTTAAGAAACTAGACTTGCAGTACACTTTGCTCACCACTGAAGATCATTGTCAGCTTATTGGTAAATGCCCCAACCTACAAGTTCTTGAGGTATGATTTTTGTTCGTCTATTATATTGGATTTGCATCTGAAATTAGTGGCCATCTCATTTCAACTGACAAAAGGTATATGCTCTCAACAGGTAAGGAATGTGATTGGAGATAGAGGACTAGAAGTTGTTGGTGATACATGCAAAAAGCTTCGAAGACTCCGAATTGAGCGGGGGGCTGATGATCCAGACCAAGAAGAGCAAGGAGGGGTCTCTCAGTTAGGCTTGACTGCGGTAGCCGTTGGCTGCCGTGAACTGGAGTACATTGCTGCCTATGTATCTGATATCACCAACGGAGCGCTAGAATCCATTGGCACTTTCTGCAAGAATCTTTATGATTTCCGGCTTGTTCTACTTGACAAACAGAGGGAAGTAACAGACCTGCCGCTTGACAATGGTGTTCGTGCTCTATTGAGGAATTGCACAAAACTTCGGAGGTTTGCCTTGTACCTGAGACCGGGAGGGCTTTCGGATGTAGGCCTTGAGTACATTGGACGATACAGTGGAAACATCCAATACATGCTGCTTGGCAATGTCGGCGAATCTGACAATGGGTTGATCCAATTTGCCATGGGATGTACCAACCTACGGAAGCTCGAGCTGAGGAGCTGCTGCTTCAGCGAGCAAGCCCTGGCACTCGCCGTTCTCCAGATGCCTTCCCTGAGGTACATATGGGTGCAGGGTTACAGGGCCTCTCCAACAGGCAGTGGCCTCCTGCTCATGGCCAGGCCCTTCTGGAACATCGAATTTGCGCCTCCCAGCCCCGAGAGCATATATCGGATGATGACAGATGGACAACCTTGTGTTGATACCCAAGCTCAGGTTCTTGCATATTACTCCCTAGCTGGAAGGAGGCCGGACTGCCCTCAGTGGCTGGTCACCTTGCATCCTGCGTGATTGTAAATACCTCAAGCTGTTGCGAGTATGGTTATTGTACCAGTCGAGTATATTGTTAGCTGCCTGTCTGGCGTAATAAAACTCTAGTCCTACTCTGGTGGAGGTGTAGTGCAATAAGTTGCAGTTGTCGCTTGTAGTAGACTAGTAGTACTGCTATCTAATCCTAGGAGGATGTATACTAAGTTGCTCTGTTCTTTCTTCCCCGTGCTGTACCCTTCTCCCCTGTAAATATCAGAAATGGGTTACTGCTTTTTTGCCCGTGCTACATGAGTTGGAATGAAGTATCCGAGAGGTGCGTTCACTGCGTTGCACACATAACATGAACTGAATGCCACTAGACTCTGTCGTCCTCAGAATTTGACAAGGGGGGATGCATTGGATGTGTGTACCAGAATGGATGGACTCTGAAGCTCAAGTCCAGGTCAAGGACTCCAGGTCTAGCGCCAGGAAGACGACGGCCAGCGGCCACCATGAAACGGATGGGTGCGCACTGCGCCCCCACACTTACCACTTGGACCCCCACCTACGTGGAGTACGTGGTCTCGCCGGGCAGCGGACGACGAACGGAGCACCGTCGCGGAGTGCAAGGGAATGTGTGCCCGCCACCGCACCGGGACGGCGACAGCGTCGCGTACGTACCCAGCGCAATGGACGTCTGGGGATAGATCCAAAGCCACTGCTTGGTGACCAGTAGTTTAATGCCTAGCGAACAAAATGCATAGTAGGCTTGAGCCCCGCCGGCGCCGCTGAATCGACAGCTGGTGGGCGGCTTTCCTCGCCGGGAAAAGGACGTTTCTGTCAGCTTGCTCTGGGATTCTGGGGCACGATTGCATGAAGAAACCCAGTTGATCTGAACATGCCAAGAGCAGATACGGGGTTAGTAGCAGCTGTAGTCTGTCGTTAGTTGTTACGTCCACCTCTGTAACAGTCCAACAGAAAGGCGTCTTATACAATTCCTACCTGGGATTCTAGAATGTTTAGTAGTCTGTTGATCCGAATCATGAGAGCAGGTAAAAAAAGCATATGCATGTATAGACGAGAGGGAGCCAGGGAGGCATCTGGTTCTACCTGATGACCCAACGCAGGTAAACTAAGCCACCGATGTGGACAAGCATTGAGAGGTTCTGGTTCTATCTGATCCCTCTGTTTTAAATCATAGTTCGTTGATATTTTTTTACACTAAGTTTGATCACGTGTCTTATTAAAAAATTTATACAAAAATATTTTTTTATGGCTTGCTTGATCAATAAAGTTTTTCATGAATTACTTAAGTTCTCAGTTTCTTTGTACCAATTGGGAAACGATGATTAAATAGTTTCCCAACCGATATAAATGTGTAGTTTTAGTAATAGTGCTTCTTAAGTTCCTAAGGAAACTTTGCTCTTATAAATTATCGAGAAACCTCACTCAACTAACTACATATATTCTTTGAGGCCTTCTCTTTCTACTCATAGCTTTAGTTTTCTTTGTTTGTAAGTATTTTGTTATTCTTTTGTTTTTTATAATAAAATCTCACTGCCGGGGCTTCCCTCGCCGTGTTTCAGTTAAAAAAAACTAACTACATATACAGATAAGTATGTTTTATCCTTTTTTGAGCAACAGATAATTGTATTTCACGACACGTAGTGGTGGTGGCTTAAGTTTCTGGAGGGGTTGTGGGCATCTGGGCCGGCGACCATTGGGGTCTTGTGGGCATCGGGCGGAAGCCCAGAACGTCTTCCCTGCTGTCGTCTCCACATTCGCATGTACTCCTGCAGTGTTGCTAGGGCTTAAGGTTTGTTCGCTACCGCAAGATCGTTTCCCCCCGTCGTCACCCCCACCAGCCACCGTGCCCGCAACCAAGAAGGCCACATGGTGGCCCGCGGCGCGCTCTGATGAGGTAATCTGTTTGTAAAGCGAAACACATTTTGTGCCTATATATTGTGCTTGTAACCTGTTTGTTGAAATGCGCTTGTGTGTTCTGCAGAGAGTATGTGCTTGCATTAACTGCGCGCGAGCGCCATGATCAACCGTACGGTGTTGGTGCAGGCCAAACCGCAAAGGGATGTGTGGGTGGATGGAAATACGGAACTATGGGTGATCGCTTGTCCATGCCTGTGCCTCCTAAATCCCATTTGAATGGATGACTTTCTATTGTGCTCTTGTGTGCTCGAGGGACAACTGGGTAAGGTAGCAGAGCTTGCTTATTAGTGACAATAACACACAAGTATACGAAGCGACTGAATTCTTAATGTTGTTGGATTTATACTATTCGGAGTTGTCCAACCAAGATTTGCAATGGCCGCTAACAGGCCCAGTCAGCTAAGAGGCTCTGTCTACTGAAATGCATCCATACATTGCTGGAATGAAAAAGGTATACAGTTTCTGCGTGCTTATGCCAAGTGCAGCCTGCAGTAATTGGGTGTTCTACAATATATTACTAACTCATCTGTGATCAGCTGAAGCCTTATGTATTGGGCTGTAATAACTTGATGATTATCTCTAGCTAGATCAAAGCTTGAACTCCGTATCTGGAGTGATTCAGAGTGTCATCGGCCACTTCCAGATCGATCTCCACTGTACATGACTATAAGGTACTGGGCGGTACTTCGTGTCTTACTTGTTGCATGAATATAAACTGATGCACCTGGGATTGGGGGAATGGTAATCCGAAACTCTTGCTGGTGTAAATATACATCTGGTGATTAGCATTTTCTCATTCCGAACATTAAATGTGTTTCTTAGTGTTAGGTCCAGTGCTAGAACATAATTGTACAGTGACACATCCATGCTAGATACTAAAGATATAAGTATTTTGGTACTTGTGCCATTGCTAGATTTCACTGAGGGGGTCTTTTGTTCCTATTCTTCTTGAGAATAAGGGAAATGTGTAACCCTATAGCTAAAAAGAGTTGCTTGTTGAAATCCGTTCACAACCTTTACAATCCAAAATTACCTGGAGATGACATAATAGGCTATCGTTCTCTCATTTACTATGCAGATTGTTGCACCTATACATTAGCATTTCGGTTTTCCCTTTCCTACTGGGTTGATATCAGTGTCCATTCTCTCATGTATCATGCAGATTGTTGCATGTGTATGCTTTAGGTTTTTCCTTTCCTATTGGGTTCATGTAACCTTCACTTATGCATCTTCCTTGTTCCCTCTTGTATGTGTAGTTAATTGCAACTGATGCAATGTGATGGGCCTTTACCACTTGTTTACAGGAACCTCATTTTTGTTATAATTTTTGCTCATCACTATTTTGTTATGCAAGCATCCAAATTCATCAACCTCGGCATTCAGAATAGTGTAAACTCTGGAGAGGTTACTGTTGCATCAGCTTCAACAGCTCTAGTTTTTTAACCATTACAGCTTCTGAAGGCTCAGTCGGTCCTCTGTGGAGCATCAGTTATGGGCTTTAGAACTTCTGGGAATAGCTATCTTCTTTGCTACAGACTAGTTGACATCAGAGCTGTTGGAATCACTAGCTGTTTGGAGATAAATATTTTTATGGCACATTTGTCAAAGGGATGGCTTCTGCAAGTTGCGTCAGTATACGGAGATGCTGAATATGATCATAGCTTTTCCATTGATCGGCGGACTGGTTGAGTGGAATATTCTGACATGTCAATGGCAATTTCGTAAAACCATACTGGTATGTCTGTTGTTGAACAATGCATAGCTTTCTGAGTTCTCCGGTGCTCAAGTTATAACATTAAGATTGCACTTTCGCTTAAAGAAATCACACGCTTCCTATGAGACTATTTCAGCTCAATAATTCAGCTATTCTTTATTATTTTGATGTGGAAGGCTACAAAATCTAACATACTTGCAATTGCAAGTCAACCATGGCAAAGGGAAACGTCAGCTAAGGTGGAAGTTCACAGTTTGCTTTACCCTGTTAAAAGGTACTCTTAACTGCTATACCGAATTGGAGCACTACACAAATTGAGAAAAAAATGGTCTACCTTTTACACTTGAAAACAGTTTTAAACAGGTAGGCTATTTATGATTTCTTTATTTATCATTGTTGCACCTTTAGGCTTTCCCCTTCCTGTTGGGTTCCATCTTCAGCCTTACCTTCTATGTGCAGTTTATTTTAACTGATGCATTGAGATATCAGATGCTAGATGGTCCCTTTGTGCATCCTTTATGGAAATTCATTTTCCTTTTCGAATTCACATACAAAACCTTTTTTTTAATGCAGGCATCCAATTTAGCCAGTCTGATTATTTAGAAAGGTCTAATCCCTGATGATGCTTGTAACGGCACCCAACTTCAACAGCTCAGCGCATAACCTTGTAAGCTGGGTCAAAGCAAGGTCTTCCGTGGAATGTGAATGATCAACTTTGGAACTTCTGAGAATATTTATCTCAGTTGCAGAATAGTTGACATCAGTGCTGTTGGAATCCCTAGCTACTTGGAGATAAAGATTTCAGTGGCATCTTTGTCAAAGGTGTGGCTTCTGTCAGTTGCGTCAGTATCTGGAGGTGCTGCATATGAATGACCACAGATTACCCACTGGGCACCAGCAGAGAGGGGACTGGTTGAGTGGAATAATCTGATATACCAATGGCAAATCATTATCATAGTTCATGGTAGATACATACAGGTATGTCTGTTCTTAAACATACTTCACCTGTTATCTAACTGCTCCGGTGAAACAAACTCAAGTCATAACACTTTCTGATTGCATCTTCTTAAACAATCCGTAGGGCTTCCTAGAGGGAAGGAAGTCCACCTGACCTGCGCGGCTCAATAATTGCACTATTCTACATTAATCTATGCGAAGACTCCAATATTCTACTCCCTCCATCCCTTAAAGAATGATATTTTAGCATTTAAAATTTTTCTCATAAAAATTGATGTTTTGGCATGCATGTATAACAAATTAGGAATATCTTATGCATGCATGCTTAAAAGGAAACTGATTTACCTCCTAAAATGACATTTACCAGGGACACATGCGTCTTCCTTTTCTACTCTTAATTTGTCTGAAAAATCCTAAAACATCATTCTTTAAGGAATGGAGGGAGTAGGTGATTGCAAGTCAACCATGGAGAAGAGAAACATGTCAACTATGGTGGAAGTTCAGAGTTCGCTGTATGCCTGTACCTGTAAAGATGCTCCAACTGCGATACCAAATTGGAGTGCAGGTCAGCAGGTAGCCAGGTACATGCACCACTTCCTCCAACTACTGGGGACCAACAAAAAAAAAAGAGTTTCTCTAGTGCGTTCTAAGGTAAAAGAAGAGGAAGAAAACATTTTCTTCAGCAATTACACATGGCTCTGCCTCTCTGTTGTTTATCTATTTTCGTCTCGGTCATGATATGTTTTGCCGGTATTGCGACAGGCACGTCTTGGTGGTCCGGCGCTGGAAAGTGGCGAGGAATCTGGAATCTCTACGCTCCGCCTCTACTTCCTCAATTATACGGTCCATTTGCCGAATCCGAACATTTGCCTTGCCTGAGGCCTGAGGGAAAGGGCTGAGGGTGGAGCGGACATGACGCCCCCAAAAGCTCCACGGCGCTCGATGCTTTGCCACGCTTTCACCGGGCGCCCAATGGCGTGGTAAAGACTGGAAAGGAGCAGCACTCACCTCGTTGCCGGCCGGCACTTTCACCCCGCACGAGCAAAAGTCGCCGGGAGCCGAAGGCAAAGGAAGGGCCAAAGCCAAAGGCGCAACACGAGTACACTCGTATCATATCTAAAGTTGTATGCATATGGTGGCTACCGTTGCCGTCTCCTGGGGAGGGTGGCGAAAGAGGAAGAAAGCGACCGCGAAACAAAAGCAAAGCAAGCAAGCAGCATCGTATGGTATGGCTGGCCCGGGCGGAAGGCACACGAGGGGTGCCCACTGCTTGCCCTCGCGTCGCGTTGGATTCGCATGAATCTTGCGTGTGCCCGCCCCAGTGCTCCCGGGCCCCGCGGCCGCCTGCGCCGCGGCAAGTTGCTTTGGCTGCGTTTAGATTGGAAGCAGTAAGAACTAGTTTTAGATGAATAGTGTACTGAGAAACGTGTTCTGTGAGTGAGGTGAATAGGAAAAACTTGTTGGAGAAGTACTTCTTTGTCTGAACATGGCCTTTGCCTCTGGCCCTCGGTGTGTGGCTGGAGCCAGCGCAGCGCAGGGCGAGGGAGCACGGGGCGGGCTTGGACACGCACGGGACAACGCCATGATCAGCAGCAGCACACAGCAGCAGGAGCGCGAGAAAGGCGAGGGGGGATTAAACAAAAACCGGGTGGTTAGCGGTGGAGGGGACACCATCCAGCACGGTGGGATTCAGGGATTCTCTCATGTGGCTGTAGTAGGAGGAGCCTGTAGCCTCCCGGCGCGGACGGGCGTGAGAGTTTCATTATAGTTTTCAGGAGCTTTTACGCTTTTGTCCCGGCTCAGGCTTCGCTCAACGCAGCGCGATCTGGGTGGCCGGGCTCTGAATCGCTACCGAAACTGGACTGGCAAGGGCAAATGATGATTCGTGGAGGTGAAAGAAAGCCGACTGGTCAGGTCGGGCCAGGGCAGGTGCTGGCAAACCAGGGAGGGACGTGAGACAACTGAAATTTCACTGCGACAGCAGAGTCAGACACCACATGAAGCAAGTGGATACCCCTTTCCCTGTCTGCTGGCTGCGGCCTCCTCTTTCTGCCGCTGTGCTCTCCGCCGGGATCACCAGCGAGGCCACCGGCTGAGCTGAGCTCGGAGAATCAGGTGTGGTAATTTTCGCCGTGCCGGCCACGGATTTTCGGACTCCATACAAGCACAGGCGCATCGACATCGACCCGAGCAATGTCTTGCCGCCTCTCTTTCTCGGAAAGGCCTCGTTTTGGTATTTCCAGCTGCTGGGCAATGGGCGCACCCACTACGAACGCCCCCAGCTAGCTTAACAGTGTGCGCCACTGACGAGACGCCTCGAGTGGATTCGCACGTCTGGCGACGGTCATGTGCTGCCGGCGCGTGCAAGTTGGGGAGACGAGTGAATCTTGCAGCTCGCGCTGCCCTGCTGCCTGCACAGTGTGCACCCACTGGCTGCCTGGCGGAATGGCTCCAGGAAGGAGGTGCCTCTTCTATACGGAGGGGGACATGCCATGGCTGGCTTTGTTTTGGGATGGAAAGAGGACGGTGAGAAAGACGGGAGATTATTATTGGGCCATGTGATGCCTTCTTGTTCGGTGGACCTCCAACTCAGCGCCTACTACTGCGTGCCAGCCACTACTACTAGGCAGGCAACCTTCACTCGAGTTCTTGCTGAGGCAGAGCTGGAGAAACCAATCAAACCCCTCGCTGCAGCGACTGACCGTGGCCAATCTGGAGCCAGATCTGGACCCTGCTGCTGTTAACTTCAAAAAAAAAAAAATGGAGCCAGATCGCAGAGTGTCAGAGCCGAGGCAGCAGCATCTGCGCATGGGCAGGGAGAGCGAGAAGCATGCGGCCGAATATTTTTTTGTTGCCACTCTGACCAGCGACAGGCGAAAACTAAACGGCAGGTCACATGAACTTTGAATGGCAAGTACCGTACTTCCACATGGAGGAGGCGACACGAGGGCATGAGTACCGTACACGGCGAGACCGCGCGCGCGAACGATCCCCGCTAGCACGAGAGCCGTGTTTCGTATTGCTTCTACAGCGACGGCATGCATGATGCACAAGAAAAGCTTCAAAAGTCAGCGAGAGCTGAGCAGATCTAAACTTGTCTATGGCAGAACAACATTGGCGGACAAAAACCTTGCGTAGACCTTACAAGCACGAAGCATCACACAATCTGCCCCAAAGTGCTAGCTACTCCAACGGATTGGAGTGCTACTTTTACACACCAACAGTACACTAACAGACGGTACTACAGAAATCAGACCCGGTGATCCTGGCTGAATCCTGATCCAAGCCGCCGGTGACGCTGGAACACAAACCCAATAGCCGGCTTTAGTCGAATGCTTGCTTATTCGGTACATCGGAACTTGTTGGGTCCCTTACTCGTGCTTGAATTTTTATGTACACTGGACTGAAAACGGACGCTGGAGTGGCACGCCCATGGCATCTTGGTTCGCCATGAACAGTCCCTCGGAGCTGCTGGTGAGGCCTTGGGAGGTGGCAGCTGAACGAGGACGCGAGAGAGACTCTGTCCCTAGCTCTCATCTTCTTCACACGGGACGTGCCATCTGATTCATACACCAGAAGCAACCAACTCTGCTGCAACCAAGCCTAGCACTCGACCCACTCGTGACGCCCGGGAGCCAGCCGTTCTTTCCTCCGTGCGGTTTCTCGCCGCGCCAAGAACCGCCGTCACAACTGGCCCGCGCATTGAATCTGCAGAAGGACGGAGTCATCAAAGCCAAGGCCGGCGAGCGCGTTCTTGGGCTCGAGCTTCACGTTGCCGTAGGGGTGCACGCCGAGCGCGCCCACCGGTAGCGGCGGCGGCGGCATGAAGGGCTTCACGTCCACGAGCGCGCCGAACTGGTCGGCGATGGAGGGGTTGGTGGTGGTGACCACGGACGGCGGCGATGGCGAGGCGTCGCCGCGGTCTTCGTCGGGGAGGTTGACGGTGGTGATGTCGTGGATGCTGGAGCGGCGCTTGTCCTTGCCGCCGGAGTTGAGCCTTATGAAGTACTTCTGCGCGTGGCTGGCCACCTGTGTCGGCGTCCGCGTCGTCACGTACTTGCGCGAGATGGTTCTCCAGTCCCCTCTCCCGTACTTCTTGAGCCCCATCAAGAACAACCTGACAAGCCCAAACGAAATTCGCCATTTTTTATCAGCGGCAAGAACAGAACGCGAGCGGATCCATCGATCGATCCTGGCACGGTGATTTTCTGGCGATGGGGTTTGTAGCTTACTTGTGCTCCTCCTCCGTCCACGGGACGCCCTTCTTCCGCTCCTGGTCGGGGCCACGCGCACGCTTGAGGCAGTAGCCGCGCCGGAACCCGCCGTCGCCGGCGTCCCAGTCCTCGAGGAGGGTGAACCCGGACGAGGGCGGCGAGCTGCTGTACCGAGGGAAGGGGACGAGGCCTGCCTCGATGTAGCCGACGTCGTTCTCGAGGTCGTAGTAGTGGTTCTCCACGTCGGCGGCCGTCTTCCTCGGCAGCATCGCCGCCACCCTCTCCCACCTGTCCGGCGCGTTCCGGTCGATCCCGGCCAGCGCCTGCTCGAACACCTTGTTCTCCTCGGGAGTCCACTCGTCTCCTCCTCTGCCTCCGAAACCCGACGCGTGCCGCTCCTGCCAGAAGCAGGATGGCTGCCCATAGAAGCAGGGCGCCGTCGGCGGCGGCAGCAGCACCTGCGCCCACGCCTCCGCCATCATCTTGGCCGCCGCTACCTGCCTGCCCACTGAGCTGCTGGCTGGCTGGTGGTGAAGAAGGCGAGGGATCGAGAGAAAAGTAAAAGGGGGAGGTGCAAGGTAGCGTGAGTATATAGGGGGAGAAGGATCGAATTCCCGGCGGATGCCGAAGTGGCCGGAGCTTATTCCGGCTCCACCGTTGGAGGCCTTAGAGAAAAGGCGAGCAAGGAAGTGGATGCCTGTGATTGGGTCTTGGATCTCTTGGTGGAGCTTGTGGCCTCTCAACTCTCAAGCAAAGCAAGGCCAGGGAGCGCGCTTTGTCACTGTAGATCCCTGGTAAATTTGATATTTGCTAATAAAAAGTTGCTTTGCTTGGACTTCACTGGTCAGTTTCTCTGTTCCAGGTCAGGTATGTCCAGGGAAGCTTTTGTGTACTAGTTGCCTTGCCGATGGTGTTTGCATACTTGCATTTGTTTATTGGCCTTGCCAGCTGCTTTTCTCTCGTGCTTGCCTTTTCTTTAATCCTTATTGTGGAGTTTTTTTGTTCATTGTTGTCAAAGCTAGTTTAACGTTTTATTTATGTCTTATTCTGTTTTCCCCGAATGCGTGTAAAGAGTAAAAAAAAACACAGGTACTTTCCGTAGCAGAAAAATAATGCTAGCTCAGAATATCTTAAATGAAATTATAGTACGCCTAAACAAAGAATCATACTACAGAAATTGACTCTCTGATTTCTTAATTTCTTCCTAGTAAATATTGCTTTGACCTAAAGCATCGCAAACAATATTTAGTTTTTACCTAGCAATCCAGCTCCAGCGACGTTTTTCTCCTATGATGAGTAGCACACGATTCATTGAATTGCACATGGAGAGGAGAGTGTAGCTCACATGAAGGAACCCTTTTCAATTTCTTCATTGAAGTTTGCAAGGACAGGAAGTCAGTAAGAGCAGAGGTACAATTATTCCCGTGCATGCATCATGCATGTAATTTGGTGCTTTCACAATGTTGCACATATGCCATATATGTAAGTGCTGTCCGAGTATGCACCTGCATATATTATCAACCTAACTGATGGACCACCTTAACAGTGGCACATAAATGATTGTTGCCTTGGTGCCTTGCGAGAAGGAAATTCAATGAGAGATTCCATCTCCATTATCATATGGTTTCCGGTGGAGCCTCTGCCCTCTGAAGCCACTGCCACGCTTGCTTTGTGCGCACCCAAAGAGAGGGAGAGAAAAAAAAAAGATAGAGATTTGTTTTTGCTCTTGCCATGAAGCAAGTGGAAGTATTTTATGTAAGTAGCAATCCTTTCCCTAATGGCATGTTTTCAATTCAGGCAATTGAAATGTTTCTTTTCTCTAGGAAAAAAAAAGGCAGGCAAAATTTATCCCTCGGAGCTCAGCCGATCCGCTTGTGTCACCGAGCAGCAGAACAGAATGCGCGATTTATCTATTGGCGCCACACGTTAAACACGCACTAGCAGTAGCAATTACACCGGGACACTGCCGTAAGAGTTGTTGATCTCGATCAGCGCATTGTTTGTTTGAGAGCCTTGGAAGCATCCGCATCGAACAAAACGACACCGATCATTTCTACCAGGCCAGCCACCCACAACGGGTCCATGCGCCTATATTCTGTCACCGACCTCGCAACGCCCGTCGCCGGTGGATGTCTATCCACTCCGCCACACGATCGAATCGACGTTCCTTTCAGTCACCTGTCACGGCAATTCTTAACACAGTTGTAGAGCATAGATACTGAGCTAGTAATCCAGACATCCAGTGATGGATGAGAACGCTCGCTTCGGTTTTCACCAACCAAAGCCTGGCGCGCAACATAGGTCGAGACGAAAACGCTACTAGCTAGCGGTGGCAGGAAGAGAGAAGAAACCTGCCGCGGTTTATATATACTAGGGAATATAGCAGTTTATTAGTAGCACTACTAGCGCGGCTCGGTCCAGTGTTACTACGTAATAATAAGGCGAGATGACGAGCGGCGACGTGCACGGTGAACCTGAGGAAGAAGAAGAAGTGGGTGGTGGGTTTGGTTTCGGACGTCCTCGCGCGAGGGAGGGAGGGCGCCGCCGGGTTGGGTTTGGGGTCCGGGACGGGACGGGACGGAGCCACCGTACCAACGTGCGGGGCTCGACCCCTCGCTGTCACACGGCCCACGTCGCCTGATGTGACCAACTACCACCCACCCCCGCCTCGCGATCCCCGCTCTCGCCAACGGACGGCGCCCCGGGGCGGTGGATGACGCGGGGGCACGGGCGCGGTGTCGAGCAGAGATTGGAACGCCAGCGCCCCGCGTGCGTGCGGCCACCACGCGATCTGGCGAACAAGTCGCGTGGGTGAGAGGGTGCTTTTCAACGGCCGTGATGCTCGACGAACTCGATCCCGTGCGAGTCGGGGTCACTGCGTGTTTTCAGCTAAGAGATGCTCAGTTTGAGCGGATGCCTCATGCTTGAGAGCAATTTAGCATGGCGATTTTAGTAAAAAGTTTGGTGCTTGGCTGCCTGCTTAAGTAATTTGTTTAGAAAATGGAATGGCGGTGGCCGCTGCGTGGTCGCCATCGAAGCAACGCAATTTTAGTAATAGTTTGGTGCTTGTCTGTTCGAGTAATAGTGGATGCTCCAATCAAGAAATGATCAAGGCAATATACAACAACATTTTTCATTCCAAAGTCTGCCTACCGGCAACGCCATCTACGCTAAGGTATACACATTCAATTCTGTTCAGAATCTTCTGAAGTGGGGGCATTTTCCAGGGGTTTCCAATACCAAATTCCGTCCCCATAGAGTATCTACGCCATGTACAATTTGCTGGTGCACAGGCACCACGGTAAATGTTTTCTTACTCCTAATTAGACTCAAAATCACCCTGTAATCACAAAAGCCTGTAAAAAAAATCTCTTAAGCGGTGCACCACGGTGAATTAAGCTCCAGCTTTGCCCCGACTACCTTGTACCTTCGGCCATAGAAATAGTGGCCTACAGGATCCTCGCTTTGAACACATCTTCCCAGGCATATTTTAGTATGCTTTAGTAGCTGACTTAGGCCCTGTTTAGATGAGTTGGTGAAAGTTGGCGAAATGTCACATCCATCCTTTTGACACTAATTAGGAGTACTAAATATAGACTAATTATAAAACTAATTACACAGATGGACTCTACATCGCAAGACGAATCTATTAAGCCTAATATGTACCGTCATTAGTGCATTTTTAATGACGGGTTACTGTAGCACGACAGTGTCTAATGACAAATTAATTAGGCTTAATAGATTTGTCTCACGATGTGGAGTCCATCTATGTAATTAGTTTATTTTTATACCTATGTTTAATACTCCTAATTAGTGTCCAAACATTCGATGTGACAAGTTGGCAAAATAAGTTGGCGAAAGTTGGCGATCTAAACAAGGCCTTAGCAAAGAAAAAAATAGATAGTCCGGGCACCGGCAGCATATTATTTCTTCCAAGGTCTAACCACTGTGGCTACACTGATGAGTCTAGGAGAATACATTTCATTAAAAAAAATGTGGAAGTCATGCTCAAACTAGACCCATGACAGGCCCATTTGAGAAATACTATATGAGCCAGCCCATCGCCATCACATCTGGGCTTCCTTCCATGGGTCGTAGGATCAAAATTACCGACCCCAGCCGTCTCCCGTCTGGTTATTTCCTCCCGCGCCGCCGGCTGAAGCCTCGCCTCGCCTGAATGCTGAATCAATGGCTTGATTCGGCTTGCTCCATCGCCAGCTACACATCTGCCCAGCTCGCCATGCTCGCGGCAGCCGCGCCTGCCACAGTCTCGGCTGCTTCCTAGCGGCTGGGGTGCGATCACATGGCCAGGCCAGCTCTGAAGAAGCTCGCCACCGGACCACCAGATGCCAAAGAGGAGATCATCCGCCTCTGCTCCAGAGGCCACCTCAAGGATGCTCTACACCACCGGTTCCGCGATGGCCTCTGGTCGGAACCTGGCCTCTTCTCGCACATCTTTCGGGCCTGCCGCGCCCTCCCGCTCCTCGGCCAGCTTCACGCCTTCGCAGCCACGTCTGGCGCCGCCGCCGACCGGTTCACCGCGAACCACCTCCTCCTAGCCTACGCCGACCTGGGCGATTTCGCCAACGCGCGCAAACTGTTCGAGAGAATCCCTAGGAGGAATGTTATGTCCTGGAACATTCTCATCGGGGGTTACATCAAGAACGGTGACCTGGAAACCGCGCGCAAGCTGTTCGACGAAATGCCCGCGAGGAACGTCGCGACGTGGAACGCCATGGTCACTGGACTCACCAACTCGGGACTCAACGAGGAGAGCTTGGGGTTCTTCCTCGCCATGAGGAGGGAGGGAATGCAGCCTGATGAGTTTGGCCTCGGGAGCTTGTTCCGGTGCTGTGCTGCGCTCAGGGATGTTGTATCCGGGCAGCAGGTCCATGCATACGTTGTGCGATCTGGACTGGACAGGGACATGTGCGTTGGGAGCTCGATGGCACACATGTACATGCGATGTGGTTTTCTTGGAGACGGGGAGGCTGTTCTGCGAGCACTGCCGTCGCTTAACATTGTGTCATGCAATACCATAATCGCTGGAAGAACACAGAACGGAGACTCAGAGGGCGCACTCCATTATTTCTGCATGATAAGAGGTGCTGGCATGGAAGTAAATGCAGTCACATTCGTGAGCGCCATTACTTCTTGCTCGGACTTGGCAGCTCTTGCACAAGGTCAGCAGGTTCATGCACAGGCTATCAAAGCTGGAGTTGACAAAGTTGAGCCTGTCATGACTTCTCTTGTGCATATGTACTCTCGATGTGGGTGCCTAGGTGACTCAGAAAGAGTTTTCTTTGGGTATAATGGTACAGATCTTGTGGTTTGCAGTGCGATGATTTCAGCCTATGGATTCCATGGGCATGGACAAAAGGCAGTGGATCTGTTCAAACAGATGATGGCTGGAGGGGCAGAACCCAATGAGATTACTTTCCTGACCTTGCTATATGCATGCAGCCATAGTGGTCTGAAAGATGAAGGTATGGAATGTTTTGAGATTATGACTAAAACTTGTGGACTGCAGCCGAGTGTTAAACACTACACTTGTCTCGTGGATCTTCTTGGACGTTTGGGTCACCTAAACGAAGCTGAGGCCCTTATACTGTCAATGCCCATGCGTCCTGATGCGATTATATGGAAGACACTACTGTCTGCTTGTAAGAACCGGAAAAACTTTGACATGGCCGAGAGGATATCAGAACGTGTCATTGAGTTGGATCCTTATGATTCTGCCTCTTATGTTCTTCTGTCAAATATTCGAGCTACCAGCAGCAGATGGGAAGATGTCAGTATGTTAAGAGAAACCATGAGGAAACATAATGTAAGGAAAGAGCCTGGAGTTAGCTGGGTGGAGTTTAAAGGTAAGGTTCACCAATTCTGCACCGGAGATAAATCACATGCAAGGCAACAAGAGATTGATGAATGCTTAGAAGAAATGATGGCCAAAATCAGGCAATGTGGGTATGCACCAGACATGAGCATGGTGTTCCATGACATGGAGGATGAGGAGAAAGAAGTTAGTTTGACTCACCACAGCGAAAAGTTGGCCATAGCATTTGCTTTTCTGAGCTTACCTGAAGGAGTGCCTATCCGGATTATGAAGAATTTACGTGTGTGTGATGATTGCCATGTAGCTATCAAGTTGATGTCTAAGGTAAATGGGCGTGAGATTGTGGTCCGAGATGTAAGCCGTTTTCACCATTTCAAAAATGGAAATTGCTCTTGTGGAGATTATTGGTGAAAAGGGTAGAGTGCCATGGAAATACTTATTGCATCAGTTGAGTCAACTTTCTAAATTATGCACAGGTAGAAACACTAATTTTGTTGATTAATTCCTTAATTACTTTTTGAATATATGATGTGAAGAAGAATATCATATTCCCTCCATTTCAAATTGTAGGTCGTTTTGGCATATTTATATACATAGAAAACGATCGTCAATTTTGAATTGAGGGAGTAACACTGAAAATCCTTGATGTCTTTTTTTTCCCTTTTGCAGCCAATCATCTATTACCCTCTTTCTTCAAGCAATTTTGAGCTACAGGCCTACAACTACCATTAGCGATGTAGATGCCTATCCACAAATTCAGTCATTCAGCCAGCAGGAAGAACTGATATGGTCAATGCGGGTTGGATTCTATTTCTTTGTGATTTGAAATGGTTTGTCCTGCTAAACTACTCACAAAGATCTGCTAGGGTGCTTCAAATCCTCACCTTACTCGTGTGGATCACTGAGTGAGTGCCATTGCCACCACTTCACTAGCATTCAGTATAATTCTGTCCCCACTGCATTTGATTGAACTGAAATGTAGGTGTTTTGGTGAAAATAAATGTTGATGTGCTAATGCTGATTTGTTTGGAGTTCAGTTATTTGGCCTGTTGAGTTTCCATCCAGTTATTTGGCATGAGACTGAATGTATGTATGGAGATTTCTTGTTTATTTGGTGTATTTAAGTGACATTGTTTTAAAATTGCATCAATGCACTCTTGTATATTGAGTTGGTTTGTAGAATAGTACATGGAACTGTTCTTCATTCATTTTGTAATCCCTGATATCAGAATGGCGGGAAATTGTGGGAGCGTTACTCTGAATCTCTGATAGTTTAATATCATCTGTCCGGCAGTCTCAACTTCAGTCCAATTCACTTATTTCACTGCTGTTACTTGGGCACAGACACAGGCATTGAAATTCAGAACCTGACTTGGACTCAGGTCCAAAATCTGGAAAATAACTTTTATAGAAATGAAATGGTTTTTTACCTTTTTTAGCCATGGACATAGGTTTCATGATCCATTTCAAATTCGGCTTCCCTTTGGCCAATTTTTATTTTTGCCATGGATGTTTTAATAACGTTGGTTTCCTTTCTATAATGTGCTAACCTTCTGAAAAGACAATGCACATTTTTTTTTAAGAGAATATAATTTCCCCCCAGGTCGTGCTTGAAATTTGCATCATACATTCTTTTTCTTTTGTTATAGGAACATCTAGACTTTTTTAGTAATTACATTTTTTTACTTCAAGTTACAAGTATGCTGATAATTTCTTCATTTTGTTAACATGAAAGATCTTTGCTTATAAAGTAAATGCCTCATGCCTCACTTCATCAGTTCACCACTTAATAGTACACTATGAAGAATGTATCCTGCTTTTGATCTAAGTTGTCTTACCATTTTTATTTCCAGCGAGCAGCAAAGATGCCCATTATGATTTTCTGAAGCCCAAACCATCTTTCTGCACAAATGTACATCAACTGTCACCGGCACCAATTTGTACCGCCAAGTTTTGTGTTCGAGGGATTTGGTACATGTTCAATTTCCATTTCCTTTGTCTAAACTGGGTGTAAGGGTGTTCCTGTTTACTGGAGATAAAACGGGTTATTGCTCTGTACTGAATATGATTTTTTTTTTCCAGTTTCAGTGCTAAATTTGTCCAAATTTCGGTTCTCGACATTTGGTGCTTCAGCATGGGAGAGCCCGAGTGGTTGTACTGGTGTTTGATTGTATTCCGTGAGTTTGTTGGAAAATGTGCAGGTTCTGGGGTCCAAAGGGTTGTTAGCTTGTACGGTTTGAGCCCTGGTAGTGTTGGAAACTGAATGCTACCCAGTGTGAGAACTGATGTCGGGTTGAGCAGGAGCTCATCGATCATTGTAATAGGAAGCTAAAACTTCGGTAAACTCATTATCGTACTTTGCAATGCATATGGGCATGAGTTTTGTCCCGGATGTTCTAAAAAGAAGAGGAATATCTGGTACATATAATTCTGCATAGAAAGTTTTGGCTCCTGGTGAGTTATTCAGATTCTAAACACATTTCCCTTTTTGTCACTAGTATTTATTGCATTCGCCCAGCATTTTTTTGTATGTGTTGTCCTTGTCCAACAAGTTCAGAATAGAAGCTGCATATTCTTTCAGTTCAACAATCAACTTTTATTTTATTTTTGCACATGATAAATACGATTCAGTGGTCAACATTTGAAATTTTAGACATCCAATTTTTGTGCTATCTGCACAGGATATGCTCCTTAAACTGTTTTCCTGCACCTGAAGAAATGAATAAGATGTAAATGGGCGCTAATTGGGGCCTGGCAAAAGTAGCGGGCCTAGAAAACGGGCGTTAATTGGGGGCCTGCTCCGCAATCTCATAGTAGTCGTAGTTGGCAGATTCTTTTTTTTAATGAGCGGATGGATGATCACTGATCAGTATTCAGTCGTCGACTAGTCGACTTGCCCGGCCACACTGCCATACCAAGCCAGCTACACCTGCCAAAACCACGAGTCCCACAAACCAGACCAGACACCAGAGGCACCTGCTCCGCCGCCGCGCCATGGCTTCCCCGTCTCCTTCCTCCTCGCCCCTCCACCCGCACCAGCACCAGCAGCCACTTCCTCCGAATGCTCACCCTCAATTCCAAGCCCCACCGCCTTCGATGCCGCCGCCACCGCCAGCGGCGCCCCCCAAGGCGTTCGACCTGGAGGTTACAGTCGTCTCCGGGAAGCACCTGAAGAACGTCAACTGG
Organism: Digitaria exilis; assembly: GCA_015342445.1. NCBI lineage: Eukaryota > Viridiplantae > Streptophyta > Magnoliopsida > Poales > Poaceae > Digitaria > Digitaria exilis. Next base: position 2,579,819 of record JACEFO010001719.1, read on the forward strand.
CGACGCGGTGACCTCCGTGCCTACGTCGTCGCCTACCTCGACCCTTCCCGCCGCGCCGCCACCCGCCCCGACGACGCCGGCGGGTGCAAACCAGCCTGGAGCGAGCGCCTCGTCCTCCCGCTCCCGCCCCACCTCTCCCCGCACGATCCCTCTGTCCTCCTGTCCCTCGACGTCTTCCACTCCAAGCCGTCCGATTCGCCCAAGCCGCTTGTTGGATCCGCCCGCTCGCCTCTCCGCGACCTCCTCTTCCCCACAAACCCTAACCCTAGCCACGATCCCGCGGCCTCCCCTGTTGTCAGCCTCCCGCTCCTCCGCCCTTCGGGCCGTCCGCAGGGAAAGCTCCGCATCCGTGTCGCCATACGGGAGCGCTCGCCACCGCCTCCTGAGCCGCAGTACCCGCCGCCCTCCAGCTCCCAATACTACTTTCCACCGCCTCCACCTCCTGCCTACTCTGCCCCGCCACAGCAGTACGGATCCGAGCAGTACTACCGCCCCAGTGGGTACTACTCTGCACCACCACCTCCAACTCAGTATGAGTACACTGGAGGACCCTCCGCACCAGTGGATTACAGCAGGCAGTATGAGCAAAGAGGGAGGACTGGGGCTGGTGGTAGTGGAAGATATGGAGTAGGCACTGGACTTGCGGTGGGTGCTGTGGCTGGAGCACTTGGTGGGTTAGCAATCGATGAAGGGGTGAAGTACAAGGAGGAGAAGACTACAGAGCGGGTGGAAGAGAAGGTGGTACCTGCTGGGAGGGATGATTACAGTGAACATCGTGGCGACTATTGAACGGGAGTTCGTGTGGGTGTGGAACTGAGGCCTGAGGGTGCACTGTGAGTTGGTTCTTCTTCCCTGCCTATGTGGGAATAAAGTCACAGCGTTAGCTTATGATTTTCTCCATATATGTATATATTTGTTCATGTTGTGAATTGCCTTAATGCCTATAAAGTAATATGTATGACAGTTTTGTGTACCATGAAAATTTAATGGTTTTCTTTGATATTGTACCTGTGTCTTGTTTTTCGGTCTTAATTTCAATTGTACTCTGTTTTTGTTGTATCTGGTGTGTTGAAATTGTTGTACTCATCAAAATACTGCTCTGTTTTCCTTGTACCTGCTTACCTGGTGTTTTGAAATTGCTGTATTTGGCACTTTTCTGCGACTAGGAATTAGGAAACTCGTCAATGTAAAGTGGAATTTGTGGAAAAAAACTTGGTCTTATGTTGTAGGATGTTTGATCCAAATCTGGGCAAAGGTAGGCATAAGCTAAGCTGTATGGAATTTTTAATTGATTAACACGAGAGTGTTTTTTGGGCTTCATGCCTTCATGATTCTTTTAAATACATACCTCATGCACTATTCAGGATCGTTTTATATTATTTTTTTTAATTTTAGAATTATATCTTGGTTTGATTGAGCTAACACCACGTAACTATACATTATGCATTTTATAAGCTTCGATGATATTGTTTGGAACTTCCACAAATTAATACTCCCTCTATTTTTCTATGTTTGGCTGTTTCCTTGGGAGAAAATGTTTCACAATGTTCTAAATCAAGGATATCAAGAGCGTAGGTACTGCTATATTTCTACTCAGTACCCGTAACTAAATGCTTTGAAAGAAGTGAAGCGGTTGTATATGATCATTTCACATGAATTTTTATTTGAAACTGGTACTTGGTTGGTGCGACAGTGCGTATGGTGTGCTATGGATAACACTGTAGAAGGAAGGGAGAAGCCTCCCTTTTTTCTATACAGTTGTTGGATGGCCTTTTTAGCTTGCACATTTCAAGTTTCAGTTTTCACAACTTAGTGCTGTAAGTTTTTCAAAGGTATCCTCATGAGCTTTTTTTTCGAAAAGCCAAGTTTTGCTGGCCATGTATCCGTGTATGAGATGGAAAAGGGCTCTTTAAATGATTATACTTCTCTCATTTATACTATAATATACATATATTGTTTTGTGTGTGTGTTTACAAACAATCATTTGGACATAAGGAACTAGGTACTAGCTACTGTACTGCTCACGGTTGTAATGTTGCTGGGTTGCTTACAGCCTTAGGTGCTGCATAGTTTTTTCATTTAATATTTTCTGAGTGATGCAACATCAGAAAGTTTAAAATTACCAACTATTCTTGGCCTTTCAGCTTATAAGTCATATCTTTTAGCATGCATAACTAACTAAAACAGTAGGACAATCTCTGTTTGGTTGACACCCTTGTTTATGGTGTAATTAAATGTTAAGATGAAAAGGCAGATGGCTAATTTCAAATTTCATGCATCTTTTCAACTTGCAATGGCTATATTTCTGAGAAAAAAAGGCAACAGGCAGTTTCTCAGGTCGAAGAAAGGTGATAATGGCTGAGGTTATTAAAAAAAATACATGTCGCTGTTGGGAAGCAAGTAAGCAACACACTATTTTACAAGTTGGAAATAAGATAGCTGGTGAGGTAATGCATGTTGCATGGATGGGTTAGTAGAAAACCTGAAGGTTGTAATTAGCAATTAATAATTGTGAGTATTTTATTGGTCTTTGAGTTTGCGTACGTGAACATAATCTACAGCTGCGGACTAGGAGTATGCCCCTGATAACATTTGTACTTCTCATTGACTAGATGATTGTGGCAGCAGGAAGTTACCCAAACATATCAATTATCTGTATACCTTTGCATTTCATATCTATTGATCAACATATCAATTGACTGGATGATTGTGGCAGCAGGTAGATACCCAAACATATCAATTATCTGTATACCTTTGCATCGCATATTCTTCTCATCATCGGAGAATATTTGGTTAAGTAGGGGATAATGCATATGGCATAATCTATCAACTGAAAAAGCTTTGTGGGTCCTCACTAAACCTAGACAAGAGGATACATGACTTGACAATCCTATTGTGGCATATCTTATTCATGATGATCTCTTTTTGTTAAAGGCCGTGGGTTTGTTTTCTCCCCCTTAGTTTCAGTGTTATTCCTGAAATAAAAAAGGCATTATTTACCTTTTGTTTGATTTTCCGCCAAAAAGAAAGAGAATAAAAGGGAGCATCATGGCATCACATAATTGCATATACAAGAATGTGAAAGGTTACTTTATATGGTATTTCTACAAACTGATTGCTAAACTGAAGTAACATAAAAAAAATTCCTTCTCCACATTTTGACAATTTTGCATTTTCTGCAAAAAAAAAGAAAGAATGAAGGAAGCATCATGCTGCAGCAGCAGCAGCAACAACAACAACATAGCCTTTAGTCCCAAGCGAGTTGGGGTAGGCTAGAGATGAAACCCAAGACACAAAGCTCAAGGCTCAGGAACGTTGATAGCTAGTCTCCAAGCGCTCCTATCGAAAGCTACCTCCTTGGAAATATTCCACTCCTTAAGGTCTTTGTTTATCGCTTCGTCCCAAGTCAATCTAGGTCTACCTCTACCTCTCTTTATATTATTGGCCCGCCCTAGGACCCCAATACGCATCGGCGCCTCCGAGGGCCTCCGTTGGACATGTCCAAACCATCTCAGCCGATGTTGGGTCAATTTCTCCTCAATGGGTGCCACCCCGACCTTCTCCCGAATGTCTTCATTCTGAACTCTATCCCTTCTTGTGTACCCGCAATACCATCGTAACATCCGCATCTCTGCTACACTCAGTTGCTGGACATGTCGCTTTTTAGTAGGCCAACATTCCGCCCCGTACAACATCGCCGGTCGAACTGCCGTCCTATAGAACTTCCCCTTCAGCTTTTGTGGCACCCTCCGATCACAGAGGACGCCAGAGGCTTGACGCTACTTCATCCAGCCTGCTGCGATTCTATGCTTAACATCTTCATCAATGTCGCCATCCTGTTGCAACATCGATCCTAAATACCGAAAAGTAGCCTTTTGGGGGACCCCCTGTCCGTCGAGGTTAACGTCTCCATCCTCGTGCCTAGTCCCACCAAAATTGCACATCATGTACTCAGTCTTGGTCCTGCTAAGTCTGAACCCCTTCGACTCTAATGTGCGTCTCCATATCTCTAGCTTCTCATTAACACCTTCCCTACTCTCATCGACTAGCACCACATCATCAGCAAAGAGCATGCACCGAGGGATATCCCCTTGTATATCTCTAGTGACCTCATCCATCACCAAAGCGAACAGATAAGGGCTCAATGCTGACCCTTGATGTAGGCCTATCCTAATAGGGAAGTCAGTGGTGTCGCCATTGCAAGTCCGGACACATGTCATAGCATCCTTGTACATATCCTTAATGAGGGTAATGTACTTCGTTGGGACTTTGTGCTTCTCTAAGGCCCACCACATGACATTTCTCGGTACTTTGTCATACGCCTTCTCGAGGTCAATAAAGACCATATGCAGGTCCTTCTTCTGCTCCCTATATCTCTCCATCAACTGTCGGATTAAGAAAATCGCCTCCATAGTTGATCTTCCAGGCATGAACCCAAACTGATTTTGGGTCACACTCGTCGCTCCTCTTAGACGGTGCTCAATAACCCTCTCCCAGAGCTTCATGGTATGGCTCATCAGATTAATGCCTCGGTAGTTAGTACAACTTTGAACATCTCCCTTGTTCTTAAAGATCGGTATTAATATACTTCTCCTCCATTCTGCAGACATCTTGTTAGACCGAAAGATGAGGTTAAAAAGCTTAGTTAACCATATCGTCGCTCTATCACCTAGGCATCTCCACACCTCAATGGGGATACCATCAGGGCCCATCGCTTTACCGCCCTTCATCCTCTTCAAAGCCTCTCCGATCTCTGCCTCCTGGATTCTTCTCACAAAGCATCTGTTAATATCATCAAATGAGTCATCTAGCTCAAGGGCAGGACCCTCAATCTCCCCATTAAACAACTTGTCAAAGTACTCTCGCCATCTGTCCTTGATCTCCTCATCCTTCACCAGAAGTTGATCTGTCTCATCCTTGATGCATTTGATTTGGTTGATATCCCTTGTCTTCCTCTCGCGAATCCTAGCCATCCTATAAATGTCCCTCTCTCCTTCCTTCGTGCCTAGCCGCTGATATAGGTCATCATAAGCCTTACCCTTTGCTACACTCACAGCTCGCTTTGCAGCCTTCTTCGCTACCTTATAGCCCTCGATGTTAGCTGCACTCCTATCAAGGTGGAGGCGCTTGAACCACTCCTTCTTCTCCTTAATAGCCCTCTGCACCTCCTCGTTCCACCACCAGGTGTCTTTCCCGTCCTGTTTGCCTCCCCTACTCACACCAAGGACTTCTGCGGCCACCTTCCGGACACATGTTGCCATCTTTAGCCACATGTCGTCTACATCTTCTCCTTCGTTCCAGGGCCCCTCCTCTACCATCCTCCCCTTAAAAGTTTACGCCGCTTCTCCTCTAAGCTTCCACCACTTCGTTCTTGCCATCTTGGCACGTTTGTCCTGATGGACACGTACCCGCAAACGGAAGTCCGCCACCACAAGCTTGTGTTGAGGGACAACACACTCCCCAGGTATCACCTTACAATCTAGGCAATCACGTCTATCGTCCCTCCTCGCAAGGATAAAGTCGATCTGGCTCGAGTGTTGTCCACTATGAAAGGTCACTAGATGGGATTCCCTCTTTCTAAAAAAAGGTATTCGCTATCAACAAGTCGTAGGCCAGCGCAAAATTCAAAACATCCTCTCCCTCCTGGCTCCTGCAACCATACCCGAAGCCCCCGTGCACTCGCTCAAACCCTACGTTAGTTGCCCCCACATGTCCGTTGAGGTCTCCTCCTATGAAGAGCTTCTCGCTGATAGGCACGGTGCTAACCATACCATCCAGATCTTCCCAGAACTGCCTCTTCACACTCTCACTGAGGCCTACCTGAGGGGCATAGGCACTAATCACATTCAGAGTCGAGTCTCCCACTACCAACCAATGAAGGAAGCATCATGGAATAACAGAATTTCATATGCCAGAGGCAGATTGTGAAAGCTCATTTTTTAAATGGCTGTATAAACTGGTTATATAGCTGAAGTGACATCCCATCATGACTATTCTATTTTACTTTTGGTTATATGTTAATAGGATACTTCAATTAAATGCAATCCTGTCAATCTATCTCAATCCAAGACACTTGCCTGTGGATAACAGCAATTTGTTTGCATTATTCTTTATATTAATGTCTAAATGCCATTCTGATGATAAGATCTCGATTCGATATTGATAGGAAGCATTCTTTATTGCTCCCTTTATGTCCACATATCGACGGATATTTCTGTGTCATTAACTGTATATTCTGATTTTCTGCATTAAGAAAATGGATATACAAAGCTTTACCTATCATATATGGCTTTCTGTGTTAAACCTATCTTGAGCTTTATTGCACCTTTATTCGACTTTCTGAAGTTTCTGCTCCAGGCACATGTCAGTCCAACTTTTTAGAATCAGATGGCTGAAATGTTTCGATCACATTTATTGGCCTATGTTTTGGGGCCGTTATATGATAAAATCTTTTTTTTTTTTTGCTTGTTCACACCTGGGTAGTAGGATTATCTTGAAGCCATGATCTGAAATGTATGTGCAAATGAGACTTAAGTTTATGCTGTTTTTTAAGCTTTCTGTGATGAAATTCCTTTTACTCTTTAGGTAAACGTGTACATCCATGACAGATTAGTAGAACCTTGAAGATGCTTGCACGTTGAGCTACTTAGCTGTAAATGTTCACTAGCACAGGCAATGGGTACAATTTCTTTTGGGTCATTTGTCTACTAGAGATGTTTATTGCCACAACTTTGGCTGGTAATGTTAGGCCCTCGTACTCTACGGATAGGTCTGTTATAAATATAAAAGAAAAAAAAACTTAAAAGCCAGCAATTTCTGATCTTATTTAAGAAAAAAAAACATTTCCGATGGCGTGCTTCATTCAGCGTGCATGGGGGAGCCCTGTTGTGCTAGTAAATACAACTTCCCGTCATCTTTATTTGACGCTTCGGACAGAAAAATGGTACTTCAATCAAGCCAAACTGGATGTCTGGTACTGTGGCACATCATTTTAAGTTCACCACTCACCATTTCATTCTACAATAATGTGTTATGGAGCCTCTGATGGGTGGTTCCTTTATAGTTTTGCGAAACTATTGGCAACATTGGGAAACAATACTTACCTACGAACGTATGTTTGTCATTCATATCGCAACTGGATGGAGAGAATTAGTCATGAGATGGATAAATTTGTATAGGTTTTCTGAATGATCTGGGATTGGGCGTGTCATGCCAATGCTTTGTTCGTAGTTTGAATCTTTGCGTGTGGTGTTAAGAATCAGATTATCAGTTAAATCAGTGCACATATGTACAAGTTTGGCTACTACATCGAATGTATTAACTGCTGCATTATTTGTTTTAACATGTCAGTGTATCATGATACTCCCTTATCCTTTGTTCTAGTGCGAAAGCTTTCATTTTCATTTCCACTTGTAGTTTTGAAAGCAACCCCTTCTTTCAAAAGTTCAATTTTGTTTGTTGTCAGCTTTATTAACAGATAAATAGCTCAATCGAGCGCTGTTGCTTTCATTTTTATTTACGTTTTTTTCGTGATGATATTATTTGTTTAGTTTTGAAAGCTACTCTTCTTTTATTTTCTGTAAAGAAGATATTCGTCTGTCTTGAATTTAGTCCATTCTCTCTCCCAGACATGGGCGAAATCAACTAAACGCCAAATGAGCAAATCAACTACGTATTGTTTTTTTTTTTAAAAAAATAGAGTATGAGTATATTCCGACCTCCACATCTACTATCTGCGAACGGCACGACTCTTATACAATATTTTTTTTTCCTTGCTTATATACAGGGCTCCGACATCGCCATGCTTCTCATAGCCCACTTATAATTCGAAAAAAAAAAAACATGCTGCCGTGGCTCACATGCACTCTCGTCACACACCGTGTTCGGCCTGGTGCGGCCATCCCGTTCTAAATGAAATACAGTATGGGCCGAGGTGTTTATAGTTTGACGACGACCCGCGTGGCCCGGTCTGTCCACATAGCACTAGTTTTATTCGGCCAATCTAGCAGATGATTCCGGCGTCGACACGTCGTCCCGTCGGCCGGGGAGCTCGTCCTGATAAGAACCACTCTTGTGCCGCCATTTCTTCCCTCCCACAAATCACAATGATGGCGCACGTGATACCTTTTCATGCCATGAAACCGACGTCTCGCGCTGTCCGATTCGGGCAGATCTTATCCCTCCTTTTTGGCCTCTCCCTCGTCGCCACCCTTCAATCCTTAATGGCTAGAGCGTTCAGTGAACCTGTCGTTCCCTTGCGCGAGTCCAATGGAGTGCCGGCACGCTCCTGCTCGCCGCACCGGCACCACACGCAGAGCGCCTGGGTTTGGTTTGACCCGGCCAGGCGATGCTCTCTCCCTTCGTGCCGCACGAGCACGACCCTGGCATCCGTCGCTGTGACATTTACTGCTCCGAGATGAAAAAGGGGCGATGGATGGAGGCAGGCAGCGAGCTGAGGGAGACCGATGGAGTCGAGGCAGCCGGGTTCGTTCGCGCCGCCCAGCACGTACGTCGGCTCAATAATTCCCCAAGTGGATCGGCGTTTGGATGGCTCTCGTTCTGGCCACGTCGCCGCGGCGGCGTCCGTCGGCCTGAACCCCATACGGCCATACGCCCCGCGCCGGGGCATCTGCTGAGCCTCTACAGTCTACAGGCCACGAACTGCCACCGCACCAAGTGCGCGACCAAAAAAGGAGATTCTAGTACTACTAGTGCAGTTTTATAACAGTTCGTGACCCGTATGTTTGTTATTTACCATGTGTTCGGTGATCCTCATTACTTTATCGGCGATCACAATTCACAAGTGGCTTGTACTAGGTCTGCTACTAGATCGATCAGTGAGACACACCACCACCACTCGTAGCGTTTGTTAATTTGCGAATCGTACGAACCGGGAGGTGTTCCTCGTTTTCGGTATGGAAATCACACCAGGACAAGGTCTCGTCGCCCGCGGCGTCGCCATCAGCGTGGAGCCAACAAGTTGCGCTCCGGCCGGCCGCGACCCCCCACTAGCGGCCGGCGACGAGGTCAATAAAAAAATCGTCGCACTTGACCCCGAGTTACACGTGTCTCGAGCAGCGAAACGCGAGCGCACTAGCCGTGGCTGGTGGTGAGCTCTCGATCCCCTGCGGCTCCGGGACGAGGCGAGTGCGGGTGCTTTCGCTTTTCCTTTCCTTTGCCGGCGCACGCACCACCCCATCATATCGTCAGGTAGATAGTTTACGCGGTAGCCAGGAGACGCGTTGGGCGCCCGACCGGCACCGGACGCATCACGGCCGGCCCTGCCCGGCCGCCGAACGGCCAAATTAAAGGACGCGCACTTCTGCGATGAGTAGCGGCGCACCATCACTCGCCACCCGATGCCTCCCCTTTCCTTCTCGATTGCTCGAACGAACAAAGAGAACAACATGATACACACATGCCATTGCTATATCTCGAGGCGCGAATGCAATTTGCACGGTAGTTGAAAGACCTGCGAGTGGTGGAGGTGGCAGGTAAGGTTGGTGCCCTGCTTCTGTGCGACGATCGCGATACGAGAACACAGCAGTTGCGGACCTTGCGGCAAACACTGAAACACACAACGGGTACGGCGTACCATGCATGAACCCGTCCATTCATGCATGATCAGGTTCGGCACCACCTTTGACTTGAACCAGCTAGCGTACGATCGGGAAACGAAAGAGTAGGAGACATAAGCGGGGGGTGGCTTGTTAGGCCATGCCACTTACGTTTGCTGCTGTCATCTCTAGATCTGCAGCAGGCTGGAACAGCGCCGGCGGTGACCGATGCCTGGGGTGTTCGTTCGATCTGCCTCCCCAACAGAGCAAGCCCACGAGACCACCCCTGCGAGACCGACTGCCAAACCGATCGTAGTGGCCATGCACGATCGCGCACAAAAAGGGAAAAATGTTTGGTGCCCGTTATTGCTCGAGGCCAGATGCCCTGATGGGATCGCCCATTGGGAACAAGGCAGGTGGCGCTAGTACGTGCACGTGGACCATGACGAGCGACGCGAATTCCAGTCGCGTCGTTTCGTTGGCACAAGGATCTTGGAAGGATACGTAATGGAAGGATAAGAGCGAAGCATTTCGACTCACCGCTTTGCAATCGACAACGCATCGCGAATCCTCCCTGTGCTCAGGTAGGAGATGACGGTCTCGAGGGATGCTGGATGCCTCGGTGGTTTGAGGTTTGTAGTGTAGGCAGAGCCCTTTGAAATGTGCGATCCATTGAACCCAACTACATAACTACTCATCTGATTCTAGACTTTCTGGCAAGCTCTCTGGTTCGGATTTGGTAGACGACTAGTAAAACGATCTGACCCTGGCTTACTCTCCCAAGAGGAAAAATAAGAAAAGGAACGTCGATCGATCGATTAGTTGTTTCTGTTGTTGTATAATCTGACGGGGATTTCCACGCTCTTCCGTAAGCTTTACCCGTCGATGAAAAAGACGGCGCACGAAAAAAAAAATCTTGTCGCGGTTCTTTTTTTTTTTTAAAAAAAAATGGTAGCCCTCATCAGTGGGCTCAGTACAAAATTTGCTTGAAATGCTGTGCGTGTGGTTTATCGATCAAGACACAGGGTGTTTTTGTTAATTGTGGACAGATAACATTTTCTTCTTCCGTGCCTGTGCCTGTCCATGTCCGTGGTGGACTGCTCCCTTTATTGTGGAAAAAAAGGCAAATTTAATATTCCGGATTTGGAATTGAGTGCATGCTGATTAGAGCACTCAAACTGGACCAAGATTTGTTCAATGGATTTGGTTTTTGTCTGTCGTTACTCGCGAGTCGCGACTGTGCACTGATAGCAAATAAACCGTATAATATTGCTACGATCTGTCCTCACTCTAGGTCGCAAATCCTTATCCAATGCGACGCCTGCTGCTGATGGCGAACGCCTCAATCGGATGGGATTTTCTTAGTACAGAATGCATGCATGCATGAACAATGAGGGAAAACATCATGTCCATGATTAGGGAGAAGAAATTCGGCATTGCTAGCTTTCCTAGCACGCATAGAATATTCTAAGCAACCACCATATTTTTTTACTATCACATAAACCCTCAAATATGTAACCAACCAGTACAATTCAAACAACATGGATGTTTGCGAGTATATGTGCTGGCACTGATGAGCTCCTATTACAGGTCCTTATTCAATTCATCCTTTCTAGCGAGCTCAGCTAGAAAGGTTGGCTGTGGTTCTCTGCTCAGTTTGAGTCCTCGACTCGACACATGTTTGCATTTTTCTATATTTATTTTAGGGTTTAATCAGTGCTTAGCCAGTGTACCCGCCGATAGCAAGATAATTTATGGTGACTTTGTCAATCTTGATATTAGCAGGCTTAGTCTATTGAAGTTCCTCAAAGATTAGAGTTCCATGTGTGTATTCATAGATGTGAGTGTGCATGTGTGTATAGAAACGTCTTTGATCGTATTGTGCCTGGGTAAAAAAATAGATAGTTTATTCTTTTTTGTAATGGTTTAATCATTTTTGTCCTTGTCCAATTTTTTTTACCAACGATTTGGTCATATAAACATCTTTGAACTGGAAAATTCAACTAAGAGAGCTGTCGATCTCACCAAAACCTACACTCTCCCTATAAAGTTTGCCTCCATTGAAGTTTGTAGGGAAAAAAAAAGGCATTGCAAATTACAATGGATTGATTTGTAAGCATAACTTATGCGCATGATGGATAGCTTTTGCTTGTAAATTTCGTCTCTAATTTTTTCCAACCAAAAGCATTGCCTTCCTTGAACCAAAAATAGCCTGTGATATTGATGGGTGTGGGCCTGCTGGGTGAAATGTGTGATCGGGTGCGTCGATGAGCTGCGGTTGGTTGTCCGGGACACTGCACCTTGATTTTGATGAGCGATCCGCAGACAGACAGGCGCACGCAGAGGGCAGGGGGAATGGAGATCGCAAATTCATGGGTCTCGCCAACCGGACCGGCAGACCCCAGACAACCAAAAGGCTGCTGCCCCAGGCCGGCGGGAGCCTCAACTTGCGCCACCGTCCCACGGCCGCCACCCCTCAGCCGCGCTGGCATTTGACATTCGCCAGGGCTGTGCCGCAGAGCCAGCTAGGCCGCGCGCGCCGGCCGGGTCGGGTTCAGGCCACCACCTTGTCTTTGTCTGCCATTCTTTACTCCTCCAGCTCGCGCGCTCGCTTGCCATTATCCTATCCCTCCCTGCTCGGCGCGCCTGATCCGAGCTGCCGCCCCGAGCGCCATAGGGATCTGTGGCCGCCAATTTCTTTATGCCCGGTCGCCGGCGATGCGTCCGTGGGGGGTGCTTCGATCACGCGGCCGGAGGGTGCCGAACACGAGCCCGGGCTGGCTGGCAATAAGAAACTGGCCCCCAGACCGCAGGGGGCAGCCGCAGCCAGGCGGGGGCGGCGCTCAGGTTCAGTGGCTTGGCGGGTCGAGTCGCCGAGCTCCAGCTCAGCGGTCGCCGGCAGCGACGTGGGACGAAGACTAGTTTACACGTCCCTGTCTGCCCGATACATGTACGTGCGCATACGCACGGTTGTGTGCGGGGCTCCAACTCCTTCCCCTCGGGGCGAGACGAGTGCATGCATGTAGCGTAGCGACGTAGGAGTATGTATGCAGCAGCTAACAACGACCAACGGCAGCAGATGCAGCCACATCGGCTTCGTCCTCTGTACCGCCCCGGCCGGGCGGCGACCCCCCGACCGGAGAAGATTCTTCGCAGGACGGACGGCAATGGCAAGCTCTGGAGTCTGGATAGGACGGGAAGGCGGCAGGTTCATGTACCAGCCGATAGGCCAAGGACGAGCAGGCAAGGCCCAACCGAAGCCGAGCGTGCGCCCCGGCCTACTTGTTGCTACCACTGTACCACACGTCCTCGCACCGGGTGGGTGTCGCCAACGCTAGCTTGGCATCATACGGGCAGCCGGGGCCATTGCGATCGATCGGTGGTGGTCCCCGTCCTCGCCCCGGCCACCGTTCCGGTGCACGCGAGGACGACGCTTCGCCGGCCGTACCGAAATTTTTTGCTGCGAAATAAAGTAGTATAGAAAATTTTGCCAAAAATTAAATAATGCTATAGGGACCCGCATCTTCATCAATTGTAAATACACTGATCATCAGCTGTGTACGGATCACGTACCGTGACAGTGCCCGGCGGTATCTACAGCTAATTTAATCGGCGCTCTGTCAGCGAGGCATCACCGAGCGTTTTGTGTTTCCTATTCAGTATGTATACAGTTTGCTCGGTGTGTATGTACTGGAACAGGTGCATGCTATAAAATACGGTTGGGATTGCAAAAACAAAACGCGATCGAAGAACACCATCGATCGAGCCGAGCCAGTCCACGATTCATATGTCACTAGACTGGCTAGGCAACAAGTGGGGAGCAACATATTGTATGTAGGGACGTAGACCATGTAACTGACGAACCGGATGATGGAGGCGTAAACGCTACCGATGGTTAGTTTATGCCCCTACACTGTTTGTTTTCGTGAGGTGGATATGGATTGGAGTTGGACGACGACATGATGAATTATGGAGATGCTCGCTCCCGGCCTAATCGCTTAGTATACACGTAGATAGATGGACGTTGCAATGGCGGCCGACGCATTCAAAATTCCCTGTAGAGCCAGCTTCTAGTAGAGATTAATGAAGGCTATTTAGCATGGCAACAAAAAACTTGTGATGTTACACGTTCATTTTAATATATGGAAAGCCGGTGCACGTTCATTGAATTGGTCCAGCAACATCTTCAGTGTACTACTCTGTAATATTGTCTCGTCAATAGTGCTCTGCCAGTCATCAACCGATCAGTTACCGGATTCACTAGCTAGCCTTTCTACAGGTATCTATCCCCTTTTTTTGTTCTAAAAAAAGAAAGTTGATAATTTTTTTCTGGTACATGCAGGGACACCTGTTGCACAACCCTCCACAATTGAGTTCCTGGTACATAACAGATGTCAAAAACTATACTACATGCTGATTGCTGATAGGATTCTTAACATATTTTTTTTTTGCTGAAATAATCCAAATCATCAGTGTTTTTAAACGGCATCTTTCCATCTGTGTGTTTCTTGCTGTGCCACTCTGTTCACAGGCAGTAGAACAAATCTCTAGCTTCTGCTTTATCTGATATCTGCTTCTGACAGCCACAAAAACCTGGCCAGAGAGAATATCCAAAACAGTACTGGCAAAAAGAAGGCCGAGTAGTACCGGTCCAGGTGCATGTATCCAGCGTCCTATATAAACTACCCGAAGCCTGTTCGCCGTTCAGCAAGGCGGGACTGCCCAAACCACCTATTGTGGGAGTATCGCGCAACGCTCACACACGCAGCACACTGCCTATCTGCTCACTACTGCTTCATCGGCAGCAGTGGTAGCGAGAGGCCGGTGGTGCAAGAGCGCCGAGCAATCCACCACATGGCTCAGATGATCTCCACCATGCCCATGGTGGACGCCGCTCCGGCCGTGTCCGCCATTATGTCCAAGCTGCAGCAGTCCTCCCCCTCCTGCCTCGATACGCCGCCGGCGTCGGGCATCACCGTCGTCTCGAGGCAGCACGTGCGCCCGGACGCCCCGTCGGCGACCGGCGACCTCACGCTGTCCGTCTCCGACCTGCCCATGCTGTCTTGCCACTACATCCAGAAGGGTCTCTTCTTCCCTGCCCCCGACCTGCCCATGTCCGCCCTCGTCTCGCTCCTCGAGTCGTCGCTTTCCCGGGCGCTCGCCGTCGTCCCTGCCCTCGCCGGCCGCCTCGTCACGCTGCCCGACGACCGCATCGTGATCCGCTGCAACGACGCGGGCGTCGACTTCCTCCACGCCGTCGCACCGGACCTGACCCTCGACGACTTTCTCGTCCCTGACGCCGACGTCCCGACCAGGCTGACCAAGGACCTGTTCCCCATGGACCGGACCGTGAGCTACGAAGGCCACCGCCGCCCGCTCACGTCGTTCCAGGTCACCGTCCTCGGCGACGGCGCCGTATTCATCGGCATCGTCGCCAACCACGCCGTCGTGGACGGAACCTCCTTCTGGCACTTCTTCAACACCTGGGCCGCCATCTGCCGCGGCGAGGCGCCAAAGCTCCTCGACTTCCGTAGAAACTTCTTCGGCGACTCCACCGCCGTCCTCCGCTTCCCCGGCGGCGTCGGCCCCGCCGTGACCTTCGACGTCGACGCCCCTCTCCGAGAACGCGTCTTCCACTTCAGCGCGGACGCGATCCGCGAGATGAAAGCCATAGCCAACAACCGTCGCGGTGGCCACGAACGTGACGCCGAGGTTTACGGCAAGATGGCGCATGACCCCAAGAACACTGAGATCTCGTCGTTCCAGTCGCTGTGCGCGCAGATATGGCTCGCGGTGACGCGTGCGCGGAAACGCCTGGCGCCCGACGCGACGACGACGCTCCGGATGGCGGTGAACTGCCGGCACCGGCTGCGCCCGGCGATCTCGCCGGTCTACTTCGGCAACGCCATCCAGAGCGCGGTGACCACGGCGACGGTGTCGGAGCTGGCGCGACACGACCTGAGGTGGGCGGCGGCCAAGCTGAACGCGAGCCTCGCCGCGTACGGCGACGGCGCGATCCGGCGAGCCGCGGCGGCGTGGCAGGCGAAGCCCGGGTGCTTCCCGCTGGGAAACCCAGACGGGTCGGTGATCACCATGGGGAGCTCGAACAGGTTCCCGATGTACGAGGGCAACGACTTCGGGTGGGGCCGAGCCATCGCGGTGAGGAGCGGGAGGGCAAACAAGTTCGACGGCAAGATGTCGGCGTTCCCGGGCCGCGCCGGGGACGGCAGCGTGGACATCGAGGTGTGCCTGCCGCCGGAGACCATGGCGGCGCTGCTCCGGGACGACGAGTTCATGCAGTACGTGTCGTGCCCGTCGCACCTGTTGTGAGCTTGCTGGTGAAATTGGTGATGTGTCGTCGTATCGGTGCCGTGCGTGCGCGAGTGGGGCCATCGACCGTGACTGACATCATGCCGTTGCGGCGTCGGGGGATTTGCTCGGCCGGCCTTGCCTTTCGGGCAATCGGCATGGAGCAGAGCTGGTTGGTACCGGCCAAGGACATTGTATCCGTCTCGCTCGTATCGGTGTGCTCCGTGTTTGGTAGCAGCTACTGTACTAGTGCTTGGGAAATGACTAGTAGCTCCTTAGGCTGCGAGCTATGCCAAAGTGAGTGAGCAGGGAGATGAACCGTGTAACATGGTGTCAGAAATAAGTTTCTGCAATTGTTAAGAGTTCAGTCTTCAATTGTTCCTGTTTCGAATCGTTCTGCTGTTAGCAGCATGACAGTTCTGGGGAGAGAGTTTTCATTTCTTTTCTCCTTGCTGATCTCGGTTGTAAATTCTACGATTTCTTTATGGCACTGTCTCCGCATAATTAATTCCCTCGTTTCTTGTTCGTCTTGATTTTGTATTGCTTCGTTGCAGTATGGCACGTGGCATGTCGGTTGCCACGCGGAGCCTAAATACACCATGACCTTGACAGATGTCCTGCCGACCGCTCTATCACCCGTACGTTGCAACATACAATCGATCGATGTTGCATTGGTTTTTTTTCATAATAAAATATTACATCGCGATATTTGTTTGACGCGGACCCGTATGTCCCAATATATAATCAATCAACGTTGCAGGGGACTTTTTTTATTGGATGGGTTGTTGCAACATACAGTCGATCACTCCAGACATAGAGGACCATCTAACTATCGAAATTGTGCAAATTTAACCATCTGAGTGGTTTCAAAGGTAGTTTTCTATTTTTTAAAAATTATAAAAAATAATTTATTCCAAAAAAAATATAATTTATGTATTTTTAATAAAAAAGTTATGAAAGTTGTGCTATTTTTTTTGCAAAAATATAAAATATACGTTGGTACACCATTTAAAGTTATTTATATTTTGTTTATTTTTATTTTGAATATTTTCCATAAAATCATAAAACTTTAGAAACATAAAGAAATAATACCCAAATAAGTTGACATAGTGTACTGAAGGTAAATTACACTTTTAGAAAAAAAATTGGCATCGGTTTTTTTTTTATTTTAAATAAATTTGTTTTGAATTTTTAAGTTGAAAAAATTATTTTATATTTTCATAAAATAAAAACCACCTTTAAAACCACTTAAAAGGCTAATTTTGCATGGTTTTATTAGTTGAATTGTCATTTATATCCTATTTTGTAGTTAAAAATTAAAAATCATATTTTTATTATAGTTGGAGGATGTAAATCAGACTT
The DNA here is from genome assembly GCA_015342445.1 of Digitaria exilis. Classification (NCBI taxonomy): domain Eukaryota; kingdom Viridiplantae; phylum Streptophyta; class Magnoliopsida; order Poales; family Poaceae; genus Digitaria; species Digitaria exilis. The sequence continues at coordinate 2,597,047 of JACEFO010001719.1, forward strand.
TAAAAAAAAACGTAACCACCATACAGTCCATCGACATTTTGAGTGCCCGTGGGCTGGTAGCCGCACCTTACCATCGTCTGCTTTGTTTATGATGATGGCCCAGCTCATTAACTTTGTTGAATGTTGTTGGTCCACAGATGAAGTATCATGGGCCGTGCAAAAGCCTGTAAGAGCATCTACGAAGCGGCGAGGGGGACGAGACGGACCACGCGGAGGACGCGCACCGGACGGACCTGATGACCATCACGCGGCACGTGCTGAACGAGCAGAGCCGGAACCCCGAGTCCCGCGGCGACTTCACCATCCTGCTCTCCCACATCGTCTTCGGCTGCAAGTTCGTCGCCTCGGCCGTCAACAAAGGTCATTGCCGCTCTCTCGCCAGAGCGCATGTCCATCAGTAATATATAAGATCTGTACTGAAACTCTGTAGAATTATCGTGCAGGCCGGACTCGCCAAGCTCATTGGACTTGCCGGCGAGACCAACGTGCAGGCAAGTGCCACCCTCAACATAGATTTTCTGGTGAGAGATTGAAATGAAAATGTTTTCTTTGGTCCGGACGTGTGGATGACAGGGAGAGGAGCAGAAGAAGCTGGACGTGCTGTCCAACGAGGTGTTCATCAAGGCCCTCGTCAGCAGCGGTCGCACTGTAGGAATCCTTCTTATCCATTTGCGCTTGTCCGTTTCAGTTCTTTGCGTTTTGTTCTCTGACTCGGCGCCGCTTGTCTGATACTGCATGTATGGCAGTTCCTGCACGGTAATTAAGTCGTGGAAAATCTTCCCTCGAGACAATAATCTAATATCCATCTGAACTTGAGTTATTAAGGGTGTGTTTAGATTGGGGAAAGATTCTCCGAAAATACACTGTTAAAAAAAACACTGTAGATGAATAGTGTTATGTGAGTGGGAGGGATGGGATGAATAGGGAAAAGTTAGATGGATAGTGTTCTTTTGGGAGAAATCCTAGAAACTAAACGCAGCCTAACTATTCTCATGCAGCTTGTTCTGAGCACTGGAAGTGGTGTCTATGGCTTCACACTTGACCCTTCACTTGGGGAGTTCATACTGACTCATCCAGACATCAAGGTTATTTTCAGTTAACAACTATAGTTAAATATTTTTTTCATTGATTGTTCAGGCAACAGAATACTGATGACCGTGCCATTCACCCTACTTTGTGCAGATCCCCTAAGAAAGGGAAAATTTATTCAGTCAATGAAGGGAATGCCAGAAATTGGGACACACCTACACCGAAGTATATATCGATCGTGTTCTCATAGGTAAATAGACAATAGTGTGCTACCTTGCTTATTGAGTACCCCACAGCCTTTTTGTCAGCACAAAGCTCCAATCCAGCTAAATTTACACCATAAACCTAGGTTTGTGGAGAAGTGCAAATACCCCAAAGATGGTTCGTCACCAAGATCTTTAAGATACATTGGAAGGTGAGTCAATTTTTCGCTAGATTTTCACCGGTAATTAAAATGGACATATGAGACCTTTGTCATCGATTAAGGCCATGTTCAGATTCCCAACTATTCACTATTCATTCCAATTTTTCACTATTCATTCCAACTTTTTACTATTCCTCCCTCACAAAACACGTTTCCCAGCGAATGCTACAGTGTTTTTCTTATGCTACAGTGTTTTTTCCTACAATCTAAACACACCCTAAACATAAAACACTACATTGGATCGTACTATCTATAGATACTAACACGCATGTTGATGTTCATCATTTACTTTTTCAGTATGGTTGCTGATATTCATCGTACCTTGCTCTATGTGGGTATATTTCTGTACCCTGCTGACGGAAAAAAAAACCAAACGGAAAGCTCCTGTAAGCTGAATAGCAGATGCGTACTCTCACTGGCATCCGTTACCGCCAGTGCATATACACTTCTGAAGTCGACTAATTTGGTTTGGTTTTGCAGTGTCCTGTATGAAATTTTCCCCATGTCATTCCTCATGGAGCAGGCTGGAGCTCAATCCTTCACAGACAAAGAACGGGTATAATTACTGCACTTGGTTTTTTTCCCAGAATGACTCCTCAGAACAGGGTGTTCAGTATCTGTACCTTGATGCGGCAAAACATGTTGATACATTGGCACTGCTGGCCCTTGATCTGGTCTCAACCAAGGTCCACGATAGATCCCCAATATTCCTCGGCAGCTACGACGACGTGGAGAAGATCAAAGCATCGTACGCCAAACAAGCAAAGTCTAGCTCCGATTGATCATGGCAGCATCATCAAAGGTGTAAATCGACTTCCTGCCTTTTGCTGTAATCATCCAGACATTTGTTTTCTTGGTGTTGTCGTAAGTTTGTATCATTCATGTAATAGTATGGAGACCTGGAACAGCTTCAAAGGTAACTAAAGGCCTCCTTGCGAACAACATAACGCTAATACATACACATATACTCCCTAGCAGCAAAAGTTCCGTGTTCCCTTGCTAAGCACACTCGGAACTGGACTGACTTTTCCACTTCCAGACACAATACTGATGAACCAAGTATTAAGACTACTGCCGCAAGCTCTGCAAAATGTATCCCTGCAAATGTGAACAAGATGTAAATCGTTCGATATTGAAGGAAGAAAATAAACCTTAGAGGTCTGTAAGGTTAGATGTGAACACTGACATGGAGTACTGAATGTCATCACGAGCAGTGCCCACAGGATGAACCTCGTGACTCGTCCACGCCAACCTCCTTGTTCTCGTTCTTCTTATCTGAACATTTTGGTGAATGTTTAAATGGAGCAGCGAAAATGGTAAGGACATGGAACAAAGAGATGGCAAACTCAGTACTTCAGAAGCTTACAATCTTCGAAGAATCACCGGATTTCCTCGACACGATGAGGTGAGAGCTCGCTGAGGTCATTGTAGTGGCGGTACCGGTACTCGGTATCATCGGTGCAGACAACTATGATCTTGTCGTCCTTCTCTCTCCTTGCCCCCAAGAACCCAAGAAACAGACCGATCTTAGTATCTCACCTAGAACTAATCCAAAGATGCAGGATTTGGTGTCATATGCATACTTGACAGTGGCAGAACTGGAAGAAAATTCTAGGGAGGGCAAAAAAAACATTGTACATTCAAAAATTATAATATATCTTAATTTTTTATTGTTCATACACAAGCATATACTTTTTTGAAGCTAACACAAACATGTACTAGCTAGTCATGCCTATAGTATTTAATTATGCAATGATACTAAAAAACGAATACACATGCATATACCTTTTCCATAAAACAATGTCTTCTTTTTAGGTTTTGGCCTGGTTTCCTACAATCATATGATATTGTGAGACAAAAATTAAATCTAAAATAATTCTTAGCAGATCATAGAGACAAAAAATGACTAAAAGTATATAGAAAAAATAAAGATAGAGAAATAGGATGTATTACATTAGTGGAACAAGGACTGCGCCATCGTCCATCACTGTCATCGGCCGACCAGCAGCGGAAGCCGAAACACCTGTCTCTGCAATCTGCATGCAGCCCGCCGGCCGTCGGCGACTCGACGTCGCGAGCGGTGAGGCAGGGCCAGCGATCGCCGGAAGCCGGTCGCCCATCGGAAGTGGCTCTGCGTGCGGCGCCGGCCGCGTGCGACTAACGACGAGAGGCGAGAGCAGAGAGAAGCTAACAGATGGGAAATGAAATGACGTAGCGCCGACTGTTGACTTCTCCTGTGTAGCTGCAGCTGCTGGTTGCCGGTAGGCCTTCAATTGTTCATGGCCATGGGCCAAGGCTATTAGTATTAGGTTAATTAATGAAGGGTAGTAACATAAAAAAAAGAGAAATTGTTTGGGGGGGGGGGGCATGGCCCCTGTCGTGCTTCATAGCATGTATAAATATTGAATCAAAACATGGTGAAAATTTGGAGAGAATGAAGAAGTTGCTTATTTGTTATTTTGTTACTTTTTCATGACGTATTTTGCATTATTACTCTCTATGAATTACTTTGAGCTATGATGCTATTTTAGTATGAGACATTAACAAATTTATGTTGGTACACTCTAGTACATTTGCCCCCTCCCCCCCGATTTTCATTTCCTGGATCCGCCACCGGGCACCAACCTTATCATGTTCCACCCAGTGCAATGCAAAAGACACGCCCATTTTCAGAAGGTTCAAAGCACCCCATGCTGGTCTTTTCCAAGGCTTCAAGCTAGCTGTTGCGGGTGCTGTGTGTGCTTGTCAGATTCGCGTTGTGGTCGAACAATATGCACCTACCGAAAGATAATTCGGGCCCCCGGGGCACGCATTGATATGTAACTATGGCAATGGACAGTCATGGCGTGATGAGTGTTTACTTTAGCCGCATGCAATCCGTCCAACCCGGCCTCAGCTTTGCCAAAGCGCTTTGAGATGAGAGCGAACATTTCTATTCCAGTCGCCGCACGACGCTCACTGGAGTTGTCCTGCATTTCCTATCCTTCGCAGTATGTTTGGTAATGAAACTTTATTCGCATATAGAAACTCTTTGACGCAGATTCTGTTAGATTTAGTTCCACATCGGTAATTGATGGTGGGGAGCACAACATATAAGGTAGGGCAGTCCTCACACTATTAGGCTAGTCTTTTGGGTTGAGTTAGGCCTGAGGCCTTAGTTGTTGTTGGGTTCCGTGGACCTAAGCCTGTGGGGCACCGGCTCGTGCGTACAGCGGTCCGGTCCGGATTCCGCTGCGCCACTCTAACAAGTATTGTTAGATTTAGTCCCACATCGGTAATTGATGGTGGGGGAGCACAAGATATAAGGTGGGGCAGTCCTCCTATAAGGCTAGTCTTTTGTGTTGAGTTAGGCCTGAAGCCTTGGTTGTTGTTGGCCTCGGTGGACCTAAGCCTGTGGGGCACCGGCTCGTGTGTATAGCGGGCCGGTCCGGATTCCACTGCGCCACTCTAACAAGTGGTATCAGAGCCGAAGATTGGAAAATTGGTAACATCTCCGGATCAAATGTTTACGGGGGAGCCCGTTGATATCTCCGTTGGGTCATTTGACCATTGGTCACACAAGTTGACTGGAGAGTTTATACTCTGGACCTGTGATTAACTTCTTCTGTAAGATCACACGGTGGTTGTGATGGAAGAATTGGGTCCGATGTGTGACGGGGGAGATTGTTAGATTTAGTCCCACATCATTAATTGATGGTGGGGGAGCACAACATATAAGGTGGGGCAGTCCTCATACTATCAGGCTAGTCTTTTGGGTTGAGTTAGGCCTGAGGCCTTGGTTGTTGTTGGGCTCTGTGGACCTAGGCCTATGGGCGTCGGCCCGTGTGTACAGCGGGCCGGGCCAGATTCCGCTGCGCCACTCTAACAGATTCGTCACTTGTTTTTTTAGAAATGATTTCAAGGTCATATGTAGCTCTCTGAAGTTTTGAAAATGTACGCCTAGCTAAATGTCGTCCCATTACAGCATGCAGGAAAACACTTGTCAAAAGAATAATGTTGACGAAGAGCACTGAACATCGGCCTACTATAAGATCTTATATTCATAGAGATACCTCTCCTGCGGCTGAATACTTAGCGTGTTTGCTCCCTTTATAAGATCCTGACATTATTTGACATACATGTTAGCATGCATATGAGATTGTAAAAACCCCATACCTTCAACAATATCGTCCATTTGTTTATATATTATACCCATGGCATTGTATCATTCAGGGAAAGCAGTTCACCAGTGAGAGCTAGTCGTGCAAAGCTAAATTCAGCCAGCAATAGGGAGCGCATATATGATGACTCAAGGCACAGTGATATTTCCTCCAGTTCAAGGTCTAGTCAAGTGGTCTCACATGAATCGGAAAGGGTAGGCTTTCAAGAAGCTGTGAAACGAGGGCGAGTATCTCCTCTCTTGAAACATTTGGTAAGGATCAATATTCTTTCTTGTGCTGAACACACTTTACCATTTTTAACTTTTATTCTTGTCCTATCTTGTAGTCACCAATTGTTGAGTATTTTGTCCAACTGTTAAAATAAATTAGATGAGTGTCTACATCCAGACCCTGCCAAGCAGTTTGGGGAAGATGTTGATGTATCTTCTGGGAAGGCTAAGAGCAAAACACCACCAAGTTTTATTAGATGCACAAGTATTCCTGCTCAGAGGCAAGGAGCAGCGAGTCCAAGCCGTCAACAAGTGGTATAAAACGAACTCACAATAAGGTCATGGCAGAGCATGCAAAAATTCCTTGCCGACCTCCCCACTGTTCAAACTCCAAACAATGCTATTGTGGAACTACCAATTTTTCCGATGATTCCTCCTAGTCACCTGGATGGTATTCAGAGAAAAACAACCAATTCTCGAGCAAAATCTGCTCCACCGAGGGTTGTCGCAACCAAGGCCGAGGACACCAACCAGTCTGAACCATCTGAACCTGACTCACCAACCTACTTGGCCCCATCCTGCAAATGTTCAATCCCAGACACGCATATAAAAGCGCATGGTGTAACAACTAAGGCCCTGTTTAGATGAGTTGGTGAAAGTTGGCGAAATGTCACATCCATCCTTTTGACACTAATTAGGAGTACTAAATATAGACTAATTATAAAACTAATTACACAGATGGACTCTACATCGCAAGACGAATCTATTAAGCCTAATATGTGCCGTCATTAGTGCATTTTTAATGACGGGTTACTGTAGCACGACAGTGTCTAATGACGAATTAATTAGGCTTAATAGATTTGTCTCACGATGTGGACTCCATCTATGTAATTAGTTTATTTTTATACCTATGTTTAATACTCCTAATTAGTGTCCAAACATTCGATGTGACAAGTTGGCAAAATAAGTTGGCGAAAGTTGGCGATCTAAACAAGGCCTAAACCAAGTTTAGAGGTCAAAGCAACCAGTGTTCAGAAGGAAATGACTAGTAATGCTGGTAATATTGGTCCAATCTCAGGCATGCAGCCATCTTCTGTTGTTACTGAACAAGCGTTCATTTGCAAGGATGACATACCCTCCAGTAAGGTGGGCCAGGACAGTGACAGCATTACTGCACAAGGTGATGAAGACAAGATCATTGTCTCGGCGTGTCCATCTAATATGGCCACATTCAGCAGCTCGGTGGTGGTGAACGACGACGACGCGCGGCGCATGCACTACCCAGTCTATGATTCTTTCTTAGGATCAAGTTCTTGGAAGCAAACCATTTAAATGAGCCAGTATGATTAGTCATTGGCAAGATGTTTCAGTTCATGCAGACTTTTGGCCGTTTATTTGTGAAGTTCTGCTAGCGAGATGAGTGGATAATTTAGCGGCATGCGATCAAGGTCATTCGTTGAAGGTGGCACCTGTTCGTCAACGGCACTGCAGAGGTATGCGTGCGGAGCCAGAATGGCTGTCAAACCGCCGTGCACCGCACCAGGTAAGGGCGGCATTATCCCGGTCACCGACGGGGTCAACCTCGGCACCGTGAGGAGGTGGAGATTTTCCCTAAATATCTGGAATTCGGGCTCTATACCGTCATTCTTTTGACCGTGCCTCAAACCACAGAAATCATCATCTTTGCTTCCCCTGGTTTGCTTGTTGGATTCTCAGCATTCAGGAGCACATCAATGTTCTGTCCACAGTTTGTGTTGCATTTTTACATTACACGTACGTTTTACGTTCCAGGTATTGCTATCTGTGTTTACCTGGTCATACGGATGTACTATCAAATCGCCAGTTTTGTTTCCAGTGAAATCCTCCTAACTGACAGTCAACCCTCGCTCGAACTTGTGTTCTTAGGTTCACAACCTCAACTGGACGAGGAAATGCATCTGTGCAAAAGCAAGAACCAAGCAACTCCAGGATCGGACCGGAACCTGCCTTGCGTGAAGGTGAAGCGTCCAATCGGCATGATGCCGTAGCCATGGCGTTCTCACTTGAAAGCTGGACCAGGGTGGCAGGGCACCACCAGCCATATTCCACGCGTAATAACGGTCAGCCTATCAGACAGTTACCCGCATCTTGCGCCCTCTCTCCTAGTACCTGCCAGTGACGCCACACACACTAAGTGCCATCTCGATGTCGCGCCCATGGCTACACCCGCTCCTGTATGGCGGGCGGCTCGCAAATCTTGTATCCAAATCCAAGATTGTGCTTGTGGTGATTTTTCCATAATTTTTTGGTGTGATTTAAATTTAGTTTTAAATCCTAAAAGTTTGAAACAATTAAAAAAAACAAGATAACATTTTTCTTTTCCAAATAAATAAAGACACTTTAGAAATAGGAAAAAGTTCAAATTAGTCACCTCAAGTATGAAAAAAGTTTGGATAACCCCTTAAATTGTTTTTTTAGTTTAATCAACCCCCTAAACTATGAGATTTGGTTCATTTTACCCCCTGACGCAATTGGTCTTTTTTTATATCTTCGTACATAAGTTGAATTTAATTCAAAATTTTGCATTATGCTAGGGGACATTATAATACATGCCAATAAAATATATTACATTTTTTATTATGATTTTTGTATAATTTCATATCTTAAGTGTTGATTTCTTATTAAATATCATACCTTGCCAAAATAATGATAAAAATTATAACGTATTTTTCTAACATGTGTTATGATGTCTAGTACCATCTTGCAAAATTTTAGCTTAATACTTCACTTGCGTATAAAGAAATAAAAAATATAAAATGTGTAAGGTGCAAATTAAACCAAATGACATAGTTTAGGGGGTAAATTGAACGAAGTCATAGTTTAGGGGGTTATCCAAACTTTGACTATACTTGAGGGGAGTAATTTGGATTTTTTTCCTTAGAAATATATGAACCTTAATGAGAGTGTATGACAAATTTAAGTACTAGAATGAAGGCATGCCCCAAGTTTAAGAGCTAGTTCATGCATTTTGAGAGTATGGAGACTGGTATGAGAACTGGGGAAAGTTTAAGGACAGCTATGTTTATTCTGAGAGTAACGGGACCGAGACGAGAACTCGGGACAAGTTTAAAAACCGACTGTGTGAAATTTGCTTTTATAAACTATATCACCAAAAGGGATAGTGTACTGATATTCTGATAGGCATAACCTGCAACCCCCGACTCGGAGAGGAGCGAGTAGGTACAATAATCTCGCTAGGCATCAACTATTGTCTCCACGAAAGGCTGGATCTGAATGACTGACTACTGATACCATCATGGCATCAAGTTTGCTTTAACAAACTGTGAAGTTCTTTACTTTTCTATCTGGCATCGTATGTACATAAGATCTGCCAGTAACCTGGTTTTAGACCAGTGATATATACTAACTACCTGGTGATGCTGCTTGTACTGTTGGGGTTTTGGGGATCGGACCTTGTCGCCTTGAAGACTGAAATGTGAAATATGGACTGAAGATGGTCCCGGTCTTGAGATCTAGTCAAGCCCGAGGAGGAGTTTAAGGGCACGAGCATCTTTACCGGTTCCGTATGGTCTAATCAAAGACGAATTACGCTTCTAGAAGACTAGCTGCAAGCCTGCAACATTCTTTTTCACTGTGATGGATCCCGGTCATCATCTAATTAATCAAACATACCATACCCGTGCTGCTTTAACCTCCCGGACCGGGATTACGCAACGTGGTTCATTCCTCTGATGCCATGTTGTTCTTGTCCAAGAGATGCAGTCAAAAGTACATACTTGAGCGACAAAAACGCCAACAAAACTCCCAGTTTCCAAGGCGCGACCGGTGCCTCTACCAAGACCTCTCAATCGGAACAGTCAGCATCCGGAGTCAGAAAAAACCAAAGGAAAAGCAGCGCCGCGCCAGCGCGCGCGCAAAAGACGACGGCAGGGCCGCCGGCACCCTGCGCCGTACTGCACAGCTGCCAGCCACTGTCCTCAATCTGGCAGCAGCACAGCCGGCGCAGTCGCCACTGCCGCCTGCCCAGCCCTGGCAGCCCAAGGCCAGCGATCGCCGATCGGCCGCATTCCCGAGGAAGGCGTCCCCCGAAATGCGCAATGATTGGTGCCCGGCGCGCCGCATCGTCCACGCCGCACACGTCGCGTCCCATGTCGTCATGCCTCGGACAGCGCGCACGCCGGTGAGCCCCCACCGTGTCCCCCGCGGCGAGCACCGTCGCGCCCCCGGCCACCCCGTCCCGTCAATTCCATGTCTCCCCCGTCGTCGCGTCGCCTTGTGCGCTCTGGATGTCCCCGAACGAACGGCTTTGGGGGCCCTTGAGGTGAGGAGCACGGCTCGGGCTCGCAGGCTCGGCCGCCCAGCCTCAAAAGAACTGCGCGCTCGGCCTCTGACGGTCCAATGTTCTCTTGTTGCATCAGCCACTACCTTTTTCTCCCTCCCTCTGCCTTGCTTTCTCTTTCAATCTCCAGTCTCCGGCCTCGGTTGGGCTTGGATCCTTTGCAAGATCTGTTTGCTCGCTTCCACCGGAAATATTCTCCGACAACCACCACGGCACCACCACCGGCGCAAGGCAACAAGAATATACTGCGTTCCCACCTCACACTGTCACGCAAACGTCGCGGTTTCTCGTCTCCCTAAAGCTGCAAAGGCTTTGCCTGTTCCCCCGGTCATACTGAAACATTAGAAGATCGAGGCGATCGATGACCACTCTGCTCATCGCTTCCACCTTCCATAGCTTCTCTGATCCGATCTAGTATGCCACCGTAGCGGTCAATTGGACCAGCCTTTCGTTCCAGTACCTTGGCTGTGTTTAGATACAAAAGATCTTTTGCACTTCCTATTCATTCCCCTCACAGAACACGCATCTCTAAAAATTCCTTTTTCACCTTTCCTATTCATCCACCTCACATAACACGCATCCCAGAAACAAAAGATCTTTTCCCTTCATCAACTAAACACAGCCCTTGTCTCTCCCTTTGCTTCTTTTTCTTTTCTGAGCTTGCTTGCAGTGCCTTTCATGCTCTTGTCACATACTACTTCCACTAGCCTCCTAGCTTTAGGGTGTGTTTAGATTGTAGGAAAAAACACTGTAGCATAAGAAAAACGCTGTAGCATTCGCTGGGAAACGTGTTTTGTGAGGAAGGAATAGTGAAAAGTTGAAATAAATAGTGAAAAGTTTGAATGAATAGTGAATAGTTGGAAATCTGAACATGGCCTGGGCTGAGAGATACCAAACCACTAGGCACTGGAAGCCGTATAAAACGTGCCGTGCGTAGGCTGTCCTGTCCGAGTCATACGCACACACACTATATTGGACTCCGACCAGTCATCCCGCCCATGATGAGAAGGAAGGGCAGCGAGTGCACAAGGATCAGCCCAGCTGAGATCGGCAGCGCCACGCTCATGGCCTCCCTGGCGTCCAGATCCGGCCGGAGGGTGGTGGCGCCGGATCGGGAGCGGCCACGGCAAGCGCGAGGCGCGTGTGGCTCTCGCTTGCTGCGGAGCGCCCGGTGGACGGCCGCGCGGTTCTACCGGCGAGCGAGGGTGAGCATCGTCAGGGCGTTCCGGTCGACGACGACCAAGAAAGCAGCAGCAGCAGCAGCTACCAGTACTGTTGCGTCACCGGATTGCACGCCGGCGAGGCATAGCAATAGGCGGCAACAACAGGGCGCGCCACCGGTGGTGGTGGTCGTCGACGACTCGCATAAGAGCGAAGCAGTGGAGGAGTGCATCAGGTTCATGAACTCGTCGTCGAGGAAGTACCGGTAGATTAGATCAGTGCCCGGGGGATTCTGTGTGTGCGCGGATGCTAGTGTCTTTCTTGTATTTGTTATCTTTTGTTATTTGGCCTTTCATCTAAGCGCGCATCTGATCAAACCTTGTACTTGAGAAACATACCGGCTACTTCTTTGATCTTTGTGTTGTGCCCTGAAATCTCTTGCTAGCGCTTTCAACGTCTGGCAATGTGACTGTGTTTCCCATCTGAAACCAAACAGAATTCCGTCAAGCATGGGATTTCTTTTCTTTGGGCTACTTGCTTTGCGCAAACATATTTTATTTTTTTTATTTTGATCCAAACATCTGGGGGCCTCCATTGAAACTTTTTAAGTTAATTTACAGAAAATTTTGTAGGTACAAGGCCGAAATAAGAGACACCCTATGTCCCAACTGGAAAACTTGGTACAGAATTACGCAGCAAATCTTTGAAGACCATTTGCCCTCAAAAAATCTTTGAAGACCATTTGCCCTAAAAAAAATCTTTGAAGACCATTTAACAAGATTTATTTCTGAACATGGAATACTACATTAATGTATCGATAATAAAATCAAGAGCAGGCGTCTGGTTGATGTCCTATCGCTCTAAAAAGTAGTCCTTTTTTTTCTTCAGTTTCTAGTGTCCAACAGTCCAAGTGATCAGGATAATCTATTGGCCTACATCTGCAGTTACGTGTTCTTTCGCATCTGCCGAAGGTGTTCAACGAAACAGGTCGAGGAGATAAGAAAGCATATGTAATTGAAGCAAACTTGTGAACATAGTGGTAGAGGTACTAGAGTCAAACCTACGCATTACTGTCCTACTCTACACAGGAAGAAAGATTTCAGTAAAAAAGAACAGACATGTACGACATCATACAAGCCATCGCCCAGAGCAAGAGGGAGCCAACTCTGAAGTCTGAAGTCTGAAGAACCTTCATTCCGTCAGAGACGTATGTCAAAACCCTGAAATCAGGTTGATCTTCGTCCTAGTAGCAGACACGCATAATGTCTGACACTGATTCGATGCGACCACAGCGGACGGATGCATGTCATAGCATTTTTTCAGTCAGATGTCATGAGAGTTTTATGGGTATGATCTACTTTTCTCATGCCGTTGCAATGATATTTTTAGTGACTTAGTGAAGCCATTATGAGAACAAAGCATACGAGAGTTGATCATCATGAAACCCAACAGACACATACTAGGTTCGATTAACCACAATGTGTCAATGAAACTTCCACGGACTAAGTATGATATGATTTCATCTCATGACATATTTGAACATAACTTTATGCAAGATTAAATGATGCATAAGCTTAATCAGTGTAATTCACACAATCTGGAACTAACGGATGACTTAAAAGATCATTGAGATGACAGTGCAAATCTCACAGGCCTTTTTTTCTTGCTAGAAGATAACAATGATTTGTGCGGACAGAACTCGGTGATCATCCTAGCGAGGACACGACTACGGTTATGATTTATGACGCTGCCTCGTGTCGGAAGCGCGCAAACTGCATCAAGAAGGTTCGCTGGACGGGATTGGTCTGTACGTCTCTTTCATTGTGTGGCCTGTTGCTGAGGCTTCCTGGGCTACAATACCTTTACGACCATGTCGTCCTGTGTTCCATGAGCAAAGTGGATTCCACGCCTTTCAAATGATTTAGATGGGCTATGATCCATTGCAGACTGCAACATTGCATTTAGCCCATATATTATCCAACCTTCTCCTGTCAGCCCATATTGTGTGCAAAGCCCAACCAAGTCACTCAAAAAAAAGTTGAGTGCCAACGATGCAACATTTTGAAAAAGAAAATACATATTTTGTAAATTGATACCACGTTAATTCTTTGTACATTATGTTTGCGTGAAAAATATGTTAGTTGTCTGGACTAGAGCGTGGAAATGGCCATATACCAAACATTCGCAAGACTGCAACAGTACTTTACCTTTTCTCCTCCTCTTCGGCCGACGAGGGCGTCGGGCAAATCGAATGTTTCTTTTGCACCGTTAGTTTGAAAACGTACAAAGCTGCACATGGAACGTGGTACAGTACCATAAGTTCACTGTGTGTATGCAGACTCAAAGTTCTCCGAAAATAGTAAAAAAAGGAAAGAAGAAAAACAGCAGCCTTCAGTGACTCAGTGCGAAAGAGTCAACAACAAGAAAGCGTGGCCGAGATGGCCGAAAAGTTAGCTGCAAGCTTTGAAACTCCATGTCCAACCACAAGCCTCCAAAGCAAACTGATCAGCAGCCAACATTTCCCTAGAGGCAAGCGGGTGGCAGTTGACTATCACATGCCGTGTGAGCAAGTCAGAACTGCTTCGTTATGAAAGCCATCAACAACAACAAGCACTCCCGGTAACCACGAGGTTGCGGTTAAAAATTAGATGGCCGTAGCACGACGTGCTGAATCCCATGTCCTGTAAAAAGCCTGCTGCGTTCCTACTGCATCTTTCCCACCTAATGCATTTGTATCCATGTGTAACATGAATCGCAGAGTTCACGAGCTATAAACATGTAAGACAACAGTCAAAACTTGCGCAGCGCCAAGGAAATTCAGAACCCACATATGGTCATATTCAATCGCTTAGTACTAGATCGTCGTCTGTCGTCTCGTCGTTGAACAAGTAGCTAGCACTTGCATTGCATGGACATCAATATGCATGGAAATAATAGCAATGGAACATATGGATATATTATCAGTGGTTCGTACAACAAAAAAGAAGAAAGATATTTCATCAGTGGTGATGGAATTAACACTGAACGGGGTTAATTTTAGTATGCCATGCAGGCAGCAGAAAAGAACGAAAAGAAGTAGCAGTAGTACAAACTCATGATGAAAAGATCAAGGAAAAGGCAACTGAAATCTCATCTGGCGTGCTCTTTCCCTGATCTTCTCAGATTCTTCATGCAACGTCGTCTCATCGGTATAGCGCGTACAAACGCATGCCGTATCTCAACTCCAGAACTCCTACACCTTTTCATGTCGGTAGCTAGAATCAAAAGGACTACACAAATCATGCGCACAACACAAAGCAAGCTACTAGGCAGGAGCCGGAGCCGCGACCTGCAGCTAGCAGTACGTGCGTGCGTGCATGCGCCGATCTAGCTAGCTTAGGGACCGAAGCTGCAGAGCCTGAGCTCGAGCGGCGGATCCCGGCCGCCGGCGACGTCGAAGAAGGAGTACTGCCTGCACTGCTCGCTGACGTACCGGACCTTCTCCGCCTCGAGCTCGACGTACGACTTGAGGGGGAAGAGCTCCAGTGTCTCCACCTCCCTCGTCGGCCTCTCCCACAGCGCCTCGGCCGCCTGCTGCTCCACCACGTCCCTCACGTAACCTGGCATACATGCATGGTCGAGGATGATGAGCTCATCTCGATCGATCGGGCATGTAAAAACACACGAGATGCTGCCTACGAATAGCTACTACACACAGGGTGTGCATGGTGATTCTTACATGTGAGGAGGCGGTGGTGATGGTGAGTCATGTAGCTTCTGGCCTCCCGCTTGCTCTCCGGCGGGTGGAGCACGAGATCGGGCGCCTCGACGGTGGCCTCGAGGGAGGCGGCGTCTTCGTCGTTGCTGCCGCTGGCGCTGTCGGGGGAGGAGGCGCCGCGGCGGCGCTTCTTGTGGTGGTGGCGCTCGCGGGCCTTGTGGTTCTGGAACCAGTAGAAGACGTTCTTGCTCTCCACCTTGCCGTAGGCGCTGAGGTGGGTGGAGATGCGCTGGATCTGCTCCGTGCTCGGCGTCCGTAGCCCCGCGCGGAACAGCTCCGTCAGGACCTTCACCTGCTCCGCCGTAGGGTTCCACCGCCCGCACTTCACCCCTACCCTCCCGCTCAGCGCCTCCATATGCTTATTACCTATATGAATTCACTTGCTCTATATCTTAGCTACAATAACCTCAAGCAAATGGATTCGACTGATGTACTATACGCATGCAAAGGCCGTGATGAGAGATCGATCGATAACTTGATCGTCGTCGCTAGCTACCTGTATGAATGCATTTCAGGCTTGCAGCTGCGTGGGTGTGGTTGTGCAAACTACTAGCTAGCTATAGCTTCTGCTTCTGATTTGGTTGCTTCCGGGATCTTCTTCCGGTCAGAGGCAATGCTGAAATCAATAGATGCTCAGAGGGGGCGCCTTATATAACCGGCGCAGGGGCAGGGCGCCGAGGCCGCGGCGGTCGTGGCATGGCAGGGGCAGTAGCGGATTCGAAGGTCTCGGTGCTTTCCTTTTGTTATCTATCTTTCCTCGAACCCTGAGAGCCGAGAGACATGCGCAAAAGCTGCCACTGTTTTGCAAATGCAAAACGCTCTCTCTCGCAGTCTCGCTCGTGAGCCGCGCCCGACATCCTTAAGCGCGGTTGATAATGCGGCACTGGTCTCCCCATGCATGCAAATCTAAGTGCCGTCCTGTCGCGTAGCACCATGTCTTAGAATGAGGCCCTGTGTTGCATGCCGAGTCCAATGAGTATTCTAATGCGTGCCGCCGTGGCGGGTGCTGATTTGGTGGGGTGCGGCGTCCCATGGCGATCTCTGGCTCCTTGCATGGGTCGTGACCTAGCCCAGGAGAATCGACCGCGCGGTGAGGACCGCCCACGACGCACGGGCAATCTATCAGCGACCTCTCTCTCTCTCGTTTCGGAGTTCGCTCAGCCGGCCGGTCTACCATCGATCGCGCTTTGAATAAACGGCCGGCGCGCGCGGCGTGCTAACATCTCTTGAGTGGCTTCTGATCGAACAAGTTAAGCGGCAACAAGACAGACCTGCATTGCCAAGACGCATGCCAGTTTCCCCAGAAATCACCTCTCTTGTTTATTCCACTTAAATTTTATATCACTTGTATAATGGCTGCTGCGTGGAGGTCTTCTTCGATCTCCTCCATCTCCATGCTGCGTCGATCGGAGGCGTGGGGTCAAACTTGTCAGTGCTTGCCAAAATCAGTGTGATCGATAGGAATAGGATCATGCATGCATGCATGGAATTCAAAAGCGGTGTCAGGGCGGGGTAACATGTTGCGTGGCCTCTTGTGTCGTGTGTCCTGTGAGCCGGCGCCGATCTATCCGATCCAGCTATCTCTGTCTGCCGATTGATCATGTTCTCACACACCAGTCAGTCACCCCACTGTAGCCCAGGATCTTTTCAACTTTCCTATTCATCCCTCTCAGAAAACACGCTTCCCAGAAAAGTTTCCCTTCAATTCTTTTCAACTTTCCTATTCATCCTTCTAACAAAAACACGTTTCCCAGAAAAAAGATCTTTTCACCCCAATCCAACTAAACACAGCCCCAGTACCACGGCAATTCCATTGCGCGCGGCGTCAGCAAGCCACACTGTTGCTCATGTGATTGGTAGCCGCAGCATGCCGGCCGGTAGCCCACCACACCTGCGCCCCCGCGCGCTTTCGTTCACACGGACAGACACGGCGACAGTCGCCGGAGCGTACGCGCCAATGGAACACGACCAATCATCACGGCGACGTGCATTCGAGTTAACGAGGCGGGGGCCGTACGTGCGTGACACTCGATCTGGCCGAATTCCTGTCGTCCGCACAAACTATCATCTCATCTTAGCTCAGCAGCGCCGTCCAGCTCGGAAAGGTGGCATGCATGGAGCGAGTCACGTTCCAGCCAGGAAAGAGAGGGGAACAACTAACGCGAGACCGTACTACGCGCTGAAGCTAATGCCTTCCAAAAGTCCTTTTTATTTTCTATTTATCCCCCTCAGAACACGCATCTCCAAATTTTTTTTCTTTTCTATTCATCCTCCTCACATAACATGTATTTCAGAAAAAAAAATACTTTTTTCCCATCCCAACTAAACACGGCCTAAAGCCGTCCTCTCCGCCAGACAGACAGACGAGGCCGGCGGCTCTCGTCACTCGCCGCTCGTGATCCGGCTTGTTCGGAGTGCCCTAGAGCTAGTAGAGGTTGGGTCAGCCACTCACACCCGTTAAGTCCGCGGAGGTGACGAGGCTTTTCGACGACCTGGGTTCCTGAAAAGCTGAGGCGGGTGTCACGCTTTTGGGGCGTCGCTCGGCAGATACCAATGATAGGGCCACACGGCCCGGCCGCGCCAGGGCCGGGCAGTCGGAATGAGATCGCGAGCGCCCGCTCCGGAAAGCGGCGGCAGCACCACCTCATTCCTTTTGCTTTGCCACGTTTTTTATGCCCGGCTTGTCACGGCCCTGCCCTGCCCCGTTTGAATAATTCCATGGCGCCGCATGCACCACCGGTGCTGCGTGTGACCGTCCCGGCCGCGTCGCCCTCTCTACCGGTGGTGTGCTCGATCGGCCTCGGCATGCAGAGCCCGGCGAGCCGCGGCCTTCGGTCGTGGCGTGCCGGCTTTACGGCCTTTGGGCGTTCCGCCCGAGCGCGCCGTGGACGGAAAATCCGTGCTGCGTGGGAGCCAATTCCCGAGGAGCTAGCTTACGAACAGCGGAACAGGGGGCCAGGCCAGCCCGGGTCGCGTACGTCGCGCCCCCACGCCACGGGATCCTTTGGCTATAGCTGGATCGATCGATCGACCCAGCAACCCAGGCCTCAGCGTGGTCCATGTCTAAAGACGACGTCGCGATCGCTATAACGTGCCGGCCTGGGATTAGTTAACTCGCGCGATATCCTCCGTCGCGTGGGGAGCGGATTGGATTGGGTCTCGGATCGGATTGGGCATCAGGCGCCATGATTGGCTCCCTCCTCCGGCGATCCTCAAGCTCGCTCGCCGTCGCCGGGTCGTCATCGTCGTCTACGTGTGCGTCTTTTCGTGCCGGAAAGTGATTGACGTGCATGCATGGCGAGATCGCTTTTTATCATGCACACAGGTGTGCGTGTGCTCAAGGGGGCCGTGGTGCGTGCCCGTGCACGCGGCCATGAACCGGCTCATCCGGGGGGTAAAGCTGTTTTGGGAGGGGGAAGAGATGATAATTATGGTGGCTTTGGTTGGATGATTTTGTTATGGTGTATTCGGTCGGTATCCTATACGCCGTGACGGGGGACGGGGTGACTCTGCTTGATGGGCTACGACCGCTTTGTCCCCGACAGAGCATCATCAAAAGTAAAGCATGCAAATTGGAATTTGTGGAGCTTAAAAATGCTTGGACGTAGTAGTCTGAATCATTGTAGGAGCCTCATGTGGATACCCTGAGAGATGATAACAAGATCCGTGCATGTGGGGGGTAATAATAAGCACTTCTATTATCTCTCACCCAAATTGACGACTACCTGACTCCTGACTCCTGAACGTGGATTTCGCAAGCGTACTGAAAAAGGACAGAACTCCTCAGATGTGCAGTCAAATTCACGGTCAATATACTACGAAGCAGACGTAGATGAACATGGTACAGTCAATGGAAAACAACTATACTAGGAGCAGTACATGTGCGTGGCGGAAGGCCTGTTGTCCTGACGTGTTCGTCGAAAACAGATTCGGCCTCCTCTCTTTGATCACCGGCGATTCTTTTATCCTCTCGCGCACAACAACCTGGGCTTTGGTCCAACCATTTCAGAGTAATAGAAGCCTTCCCGCACTCCGGCGGTCCGGCCTTGCACTGCGTCTCCATGTCCGTTCCCTCTTGTCCTCGGCGAAATCCACCGCCGATCTCGATGCGGCGGACACTGCACGCGCAGGGAGCCCAGCTCCGATCGATCAAAACCGGACGCCCTAATTTTCTGAGCTCCCGATTTGGGTAGCCGATCGAATCAGGAGTTGCGCACGGCGATGGGGTTGGACGATCGATCGGCACGAGACGCCCTTTGACTTCAGAAGAAGATGGGCTTTGGCGCGGCTCGGTTTGGACGCTTCTCTCTGACCGTGAGCGCCGGTAATTCCCAATGCAGGGTGGCCAAACGGATAGCGATCGGCGTCGTCGCCGCTTCCAACGAGCTAGTTCGAGACGTAGAGACAAAACCACTGCAGGTGTGCGCATAGATGGACTGCTCCGCACGGACACGGTGCTTGGTCGTTCTGTTCTGTCTCAGGTTGCATGTGCTAGATCGTGATTATTCAAGCCGAAGCTGATACAGAACAGGCGTATTGCAATACCAGATTACGACAATCTAGGATCCATTAACTTTACAATCAACTACAAGGTATACTTTTTAATGCCTGCGCCTGGAGCCTGAAGCCGATCTAGCATTGTAAATATTACTTACAGCCAGAATATGGCTTTAGAATACTTACAGCCAGAATATGGCTTTAGAAGATACGTACAGCCAGAATTTGAAAACTCTTGCTACAGATATATAAAAAGAGTATTGATGTTTCACATAAAAAATGTATAGATTTCAGGTAGGAAAATGTTTCCAAAGCTTTATCTTTTGGAATCAATAACCCTTACTAAACTGTCAAGAAAAATAATGGGCAAAGCCTAATTACATCTAATTTGTTGCTCAAGCAAGACAAGTGGTTTCGATACAATGAAAAAAACAGCATATACTTCTTCTACCATAATAGTGTCAATCGGGTACATAACATGTTTTTCTGCTCAAGATTAGCAAGATCAGCCTCAATCAAAAAACTTCTACATGATACAGTACAGCTGCAGACTAGTTGCAATCAGAATCTATGGTTTTATGGCAAAGGAACAGGCGTCTTCCAGCCATGGAACTCAACCAGATCTCTGTTCACAATTGATCTGTTGTGTAGCCAGAATGTCTCGGGTGACTGATGGAACCTTCGGACCTTACTCTGCAGCTCCGACAGGATACCACTCATGGCAGAGCATGGTTCTGTATCGGATGCATACACCCACAAGCATCTAATCTCACGCCCACGATCAATCATTTCTTCTATCCTTTCATCTGCAGTACCAATAGCAATCAACTTCCTTTGATCTTGCACAGCATATGTATGATTAGCGTCTAGTACGAATTGAGGACAAAGGAATCCATGCAATACCTGGTATTGATTCAAGGTACTCAAAGAGTTCAGGACCAATCCTAGTCGATGGCCACTTTATTGAGATTTCGCTGTAGTCGATCACATTCTGGAAAGGAAGCTCAACTTCATCTGACAAAATCACCGGCACACATTCCTATCATCAACATTCTCACATGTTCATTATTCGCCATACTACATAAACCCTTTTGTACAAGTAGGAGGAGGAGGAGTGCTCACCACAAAAAAGGACTCATAGAACCGAAGTGTCCACGATGACTCGCCACGAGGAGCCAAACAGAACTTTGCATTCCTCAGGTGCTTGAAGTAATCTATCCTTCCTAATTTGTTAGGGCCAGACAACTTTAGTTCTGGAGACTCCAGCTGTTCACGAATCCAGTGTTACAAGCAGTCCGAGTCAAAAAAAAAAAAAGTATGTGTGCAAAGTACTGTCCAACAGTAATAAAAAAAGGCAACCTACAAAAATGGATATTGTGCAATAATGATTGATACGAGGTATATAAGACATGGAGGTCCATATATTGTGATATGCCTATACTACACATGATGCCTCTTTTTTTTTACAATGAACAATCATGCTACTCAAACAATTTAATCAAGGCCATACTTTGAATTACCACTTTTCATCCATTAAAACTGCATGAAACAATTAAAATTTACAATACCAACTATTTAATTTGATTTTATTACCAAATTAGGCTTATTCTCGAAATAAAAAAAGGAGACAAACCTTGTCAGGGTACTGCTTTGCAAGCTTAACCAGCTGAAGGCGCCCTATTTTCCCCTGGGCACGTCCAAGGAAGTTGGCTAGGTACTTCCGTTTCGTCAACGCTATTGGTTGGACAGCACGGCCATCAGACTTCACCATAGAATCATCCACATTCCCAGGTATAATAATATCCTTCCATGTATTAAATGCACTTGTGCCTCGTTTGTCAGTACGGTCACCCTGACAAATGCAACATAAGGTCATTCTAAGTAGCTTGCATGCCGAGTTATACCTTATATGAAATAGGATATCACGACGCTCAGGCACCAAGTCAATTCCAAGTATATACGGCCTCTTTCAAACTCACTCACAAACAAATCACAAATACCTCATTAATTGTGCTTTAATTATACAACACCATTTATGTTACCATGAGGGAAACATTGACATCATGCGGTAGAGAAAAATATAAATCTATAAACATGCATGGGATGTACTAATGAAAGAAAATTGCAAAAGCAGGCCTATATACTAGGCTACTAGCAAGTCAGGATCTGATATCGGAGTTTAGCCCACTATCGGAGTTCTTAAATGTGCAACAGAGCATCCCAAGAGTCAGGCCCTAGCATTTGGATGATTCAAATAATAAAACTACTTTCTTTTCTGGGAAAAAACTGAGGCATACGTGAATAGCACCACAACTCGTACCTCTGGAGTAAGGATAATAGATCGATTCAGAAATGTCGCCCACGAGCGAAATAGATGAGCTCCAGCACCACTACATAAGCCAGAACAGGATAGTTTTCTCAGGTAAAAAGAAGTCCCCAAACATATATTGCTTCAGCAAAAATGAACAAGTAGATTATCTGTTGCTTCCAAATTATGAAATAGTAGTTTAAATATGATACCTTGGGAATACAAAAATGTGGTCACGCCCACCTGATCTACGGAAATACGGCATCTGACTCAAAACCTGCAGAAAATAACGGTGACATTGTTGGGACTTTGTTCTCACATGCATATATCATATGATCCAGGAAAATCATGTAGGGGTTTACCTTAACATACGTCTGATTGATTTCCTTATCATTGAGTGCCCCTGTCATGCGAACACACTTGACATAACTTGGAACAAAGAAAAGATTTGCTTGATCCTTGTTGAACGTTCTGAACCTTGACTTCAGAAGAAGCTGGTGGATCTTGACCTATGAAATGTAAAAAACACTGATATGATGGTTATTGTTTCGAATTTCTGTTGAGTGTAAGAGATATTGAATGCAGGTACCCAGAATTAAATCAACAACAGCAAGGATATGCTGGTAGATTCCACTATGTTACTCTGTCGAGATGAACAACTGAACATTTAACATAAGTTGTGTGCCTACAATAACAAAATTTTGAATCAGGACTTTGTCTAATTTCGTGCTGTGTTACTAGTTACTACAAACACCGATTGACATGGACGGCCTAGAACGAGATAAAGGTATGATTAATACTGTGCAGGGTCAATACTATAAGTCCTCTGAGTCGAATAAGGAAGAATGCTTGTACAGCTAGGCCAGGGTTAGCAACTTTACAGTAATGTAGGCAACGAACAATTGCAACAAGTTAGCGTCGCGTTAACAAATTGTCGAAGATGAAACGAGATGGGATGTGGAGTGGAAGAGAAACGAAAAGATGTGAGGGTTGGAGGTTTACCTGGGTGCCCCACTGGCCCTTGAGGCAGGTAGCCGCGGCGACAGTGCCATCGCGCCCGCGGAGCAGGGCACGGAGGCCCTGGATCTCGTCCTCGGCGTAGACGTAGATGCGTAGGTCGACGGATTGGGTGGGGCGCGCGGGGTTTAGGTGGAAGGAGGAAGAGGAAGGTGAAGATGCGTCGAGGAGGAGGCGGTCGAAGAGGCGGGTGAGCAGGAAGGTGGCGGCGACTAGGAGCAGCGCGCCCACCTGGTGGGCCCGGCTGCAGGCGTGGTGGTGCCGCATGCTCCGGTAGCCCCGTCAGAGAGCCGCCGGAGCCGGAGAAGGCGGCGATGGGATCGCCGGTGAGCAGCAACAGGCTGGGGAGCGAGCGGGCCTTGTTGATGCAATCTGTTGCGTGTCGTCTGTCTAGCTACCCAAGGCCCACGAAATGGTACCATTTGGTGGCTCGGCCTATATATGGCCCATATTTCATAGGCCTTTTTAGCTTTTCATCTTCCGGCCCGGCCCGGCCTGTGAAGTCCGTAATCTTGCCGTGCACTGGTTGGGCTTGGGCCTCTCCAGTGCTTCTTTCTTGTTGAATGGCCGGCCCCGTAAGATCCGATCGAGATGGTTGCACGTGAAGCAAGACGACAACCAAGTACAGCAACCAGGACCTTTTCAGAATCTTGTCGACATCCATGGCGCATACATGCGTATACACCTTCTTCTCTTGGCCTCTGCCTCAGCCGCCGGTCATCGAGGAGGGGAGGATCCAGACGTACGGCTGCGGCAATGGCTACTGCGGCTGCGGCTTCCCCCATTCCTGTCATGCTCCTCATCGTCCAACTCAACATCCTCTTCCACCTCTCCAATCCCTCAATCGCCCACGCCCTCGTGCCACCACAAGAAAGCAGCAGCAGCAACAAGGAACGGCGTCAACAACCCCCGCTGGTACAGTCGACGTGCAACTCCACCAGCTTCTACGACATCTGCATCGCCACGCTCGCCGCCGACCCGTCCAGCTCCACCGCCGACGTCCCGGGTCTCTGCGCCATCGCCGTCTCCACAGCCGCCGCCAGTGCCTCCTCCACCGCATCCTTCCTCGCCAACGCCAGCGACGGCGCCGCCGTCCCCGAGGCGGAGCGCGCGCTCCTCCGCACCTGCGCCGGCAAGTACGCGTCCGCCCGCGACGCGCTCATGGCGGCGCGGGTCTCCCTCGCGGAGCAGGACTACGACTACGCCTTCGTCCACGTCAGCGCCGCGGCCGAGTACCCCTCGGTGTGCCGGACGCTGTTCCGGAGGAGGCAGCAGCAGCAGCGGCCGGGCTCGGGCAAGATGATGTACCCGCCGGAGCTGGCCAAGAGAGAGGAGGCGCTGAAGCGACTCTGCAGCATCACCCTCGACATCATCTCGCTGTTGCAAGTGCAGGAATAAAGATAATACTCCGCATTGTCAGTGGTTTAGATATTACTCCATCCTCTGATCGATCTATCTCTTTCTGTTTCGAAAAGAAAAAAAAAATCTATCTCTTTCCTCTGCCGAAGCTCGTGCATTGGATTGGAGTACTCGTAAAATCGAGCCGCGCAATGTATGATTGATCGTTCATGGATGCACGCACGACTAATAATAATGAATAATGCATATAGTGAAAAAGGTTGGTCACGGACTGTTTTTTTTTTTTGAACACTATATGGCAGCTTTATTGATCGTGTAAGATTGTTACATCTCGCGCTACATCACCCAGGATAAAATCTGGGGTTTCATCAAACCATGTACAAGATGCGTTGGTATTAAAAGCATGCCTAGCTAGAACATGAGCTACCATATTTGCTTCACGATCAATATGTTTGATAGAAGGTTCAGCGAAATCTTGCCACATACCCATGCATTCATCATAGATCGCCGCTGCTGGGGACGCCGAGAAACCTCCCTCTTGAATCGTCGTAGCCACCTCCAAGCAATCAGTCTGGAACTGCACTTTGCTTGCACCAATGCTCCGTGCCAAGATCAGTCCATCATGCATAGCCCAGGTCTCTGCCATGTGGACGTCAACGACCTGTGGTATAACTCTATTTGAGGCAACTATAACATCTCCATAGTGATCTCTGATAACAACGCCTGTACTTCCACCGTGCGTTTGTTCATCGAAAGCTGCATCTATATTAACAGCCAGGTACCCCTCAACTGGGCGGATCCAACCTTGTCTGATTCTCACGTTCTTCTTATTTGATAGCTTATAGTTCAGTGTCAGAGCTGCAATAGACATAGCCGATCGTTGTGGGTTCTGAGCTCGTTCACCGTGAGCAATGCGTCTCCGTTCCCACCATAGGTACCATCCACCAGTGAGAATTAATTCAGCCAAGCCAACGTTCAGGCCCTGCACAAGCCCCCCTCGGCAGAGAGCTTCAGACAGTATGCCTGATGCCGTCTGAAAGTTTTCCGACAATAGCTCTACTCCTCTTCCAATTCCCATTAACTGCCATACCGACTTCGCCCTGTTACATGTAAACATCATGTGTTTAATATCTTCATGATCCGCTAAGCAGACTGGGCATGACGAATCCTCCCCTATGTGTTTCTTGACTAGTACCTCACGGCATGGGATGTGGTCATGTAAGATCCTGCGGCCATGGATCTTGATTTTTCCTGGAACATCAGCTTTCCATAGATTTTTCCACACCAGTCTGCGTCTGTCTGTGTCCTGCACCCGGGCACCGTTTTCATCGAATTTCATAGTCCATTGACAGTGATACGCCGATTTCACAGAGAACATTCCATTCTTGTTGAAGTGCCACGCTACTAAGTCCTCTCTTCCAATCATCAGAGGTAGCTGTAGTATCCGTTGTGCATCAACCGGACTGAAAATTGAACTCACCAAATCAGCATCCCATTGGCCTGTCACCGGGTTTATCAACTCTTGTACCCTTCTAATAATGTTGTTTCCACGTGTGGTCTGTATCTTCAGGTTTGGACTGCTAGGAACCCATTTGTCTTCCCATATATCGATTTTTTCACCATCGCCTACTCTCCAAATATACCCATTCTTGAAACATTCAAGCCCTGCCAATATACTTTGCCATGTGAATGAACTCCCTTGCTTCTGTTTTGCATCAAGTAAGTTTCCATCCGGATAGTACTTAGCCCGAAGTATACGTGCACAAAGAGATTCCGGTTCAGACATTAACCTCCACACCTGCTTAGCCAGCAGAGCGAGGTTAAAACTTTGCAAGTCCCGAAAACCCATACCTCCCTTGCTCTTCGGCATACATAATTTCCACCATTGCTGCCAGTGAATATGTTTCTGTTCCTCCTCATCGCCCCACCAGTACTGAGAGATAGCATCAGTCATCCCCTTGCATATTTTGTTGGGTAGTCTGAATACCATCATCGCAAAAACTGGAATTGCTTGAGCCACAGCTTTAATTAGAATTTCCTTTCCACCATAGCTGAGTAGCTTTTCCTTCCAACCTGTTATCCTAGCACGCACCCGGTCCACCAGGTGTTTGAAACAGTCGGATCTATCAACCCCTACCAGGGCCGGGAGCCCAAGGTATTTATCAGAAATTGATTCTGTCATGATATTGAGTGTATTGCATACCTCTACTTTTTCCCCCACATCCGTATTCCTTGAAAAATAAATACTGGATTTACCTTCACTAATCTTCTGACCCGAGCTATCACAGTATTTTTTTAATATTTCCTTTAGGCATTCTGCATTCTTCCTATTTGCTTTCATAAGAATCAACGAGTCGTCAGCGAATAATAGGTGTGAGACTTGAGGGCTGCCACGGCAAACCTTCACCCCTTCTAATTCTCCTTGGTTTTCCGCTCTTTTTAGCATGCACGAGAGACCTTCAGCTACCATGAGGAACAAGTAAGGGGACAGAGGGTCACCTTGACGTATGCCCCGTGTTGGCACAACTGGTTCAGTTTCCTGATCATTGACTCTTATAGTATATGTCACTGTTCTTACACACGCCATAATCATCTTCACCCACTGAGTATGGAACCCCAATTTCAGCATGATGCTTTCCAGGTAATTCCATTCAACTCTGTCATACGCCTTGTGCATATCTAATTTTACAGCGCACAAGCCAGATTTCCCAGTCTTCTTCTTGATGGCGTGGATGCACTCGTAAGCCACAAGGATGTTATCTGTAATCAAACGTCCTTTGACAAAAGCACTCTGCTGTTCACTGATCACCTCCGGCAAAATCAGTTTGAGTCTATTAGCTAGCATTTTACTGATCACTTTATAGACGACGTTGCACAAACTGATAGGCCTAAATTGTGCCACCATATCTGGGTTCTCCACCTTGGGGATTAGCACAATAGTAGTAGTATTCCACCCAGCTGGAATTTCGCAGGAATTCACCGCTTGTAAAACCTCAGAAGTTAGGTCCTCACCAAGCATGGACCAAAATCTCTTGTAGAAGATAGCATGAAGACCATCTGGCCCTGGAGCTTTCAGGTCACCAATATTGAAAAGGGCATTTTTTACCTCATCTTCAGAGAACGGTGCTACCAGCATTTCATTCATCTCTTCTGTCACCTTGCGTGGGACAGTATCAAAAACGGAGTTGTGCACTTCCCCATTCTCCATTGTAAATAGTTTCATGAAATAATCTTTCACCATTCCACACATGACATCCATGTTCTCTTGCTTGATGCCATGGTCATCTATCAGACAGCTTATCTTGTTCCTTCTCTTTCTCATTGATGCAAATCTTTGAAAAAAAGAAGTGTTACGATCCCCGTGTTTGAGCCAGTTCGCACGGGCTCTCTGGCACCAGATTAATTCCTCCTGCTCCATGAGCAGCTCAATTCTGACAATAAGCTCTTTTTGTGCCGCCAGATTATCATCTGTCATGGGACCTCTGCGCTTCCTCTCCAATTCTCTTTTGAGTTTTTTAATTCTATTCACCGGCGCCTTGAGGGTCTCACGATCCCAAACATGAAGTTCATCATGAACCATATTGGTTTTCTGCATAAAGCTCGGTCCATCTCCCCGGGCCACAGCACGCGCCCAGGCTGCCTGTATCATGGCTTCAACAGTTTCTTCTCTCAGCCATCTAGCCTCAAAGCGTTTAGTGCTTTGGTTAGGAACTCCATCCTCTTCTCCGATTGTGTTAACAAGAATCGGTTGATGGTCCGATTTAACCATCCCTTCATTAGACAGCACTGCATTCTGAAACAAAACGTTCCAGGCAGCATTGGATACACCACGATCCAGCCTCTCCCTTATTTTTCCTCTCTGCCAAGTGAAATTGTCACCACGGTAGCCCATATCAGACAGGTTACAATCACTCAGCGCACTATGAAAAGCCTGTAACTGACGATCAGTCCTTGGCCTACCTCCTTCCTTCTCATGATTGAAAAGAATTTCATTAAAATCACCAAAGACCATCCATGGCAACTGAGCCGCGCCATGTAAAGATCTTAGTATTTCCCATGTTTTTTCCTTCTGATCCCAGACTGGTTCTCCATATATCCCAGTCAACCTCCATTCACTATCACCCCTAACCACAGTATCAATGTAGTTTTCTGACACATCGAGTACTGTTATGGTTGTTTCACGTCTCCAACACATCATCAAACCCCCACTCCTACCATCACTTTCGTGGACAGCAAGAGAATCACACCCTAATTTTCTCATCATTCCTTCTGCCTTAGCTCTACCCAAATGTGTTTCAGACAGAAAAAACACATCGGGTTTTGTGCTCCTCTGGACGTCCAGAAGAGCACGCACTGCCCGGTCACGGACTGTTGTTTGCTGGACGCATCGGCCCGAGCTACTGGCTGAATTTAATTTGTCTCTACTGCTTGGACATGAGTATCGTCTTCCTGTGCCGCGCCAAGTATGCATCTTCTCCGTGCATGCTTTTGCGTTTTGGATGAATTTGTCTGTATGCCCAAAACATTGCAAATTTGGAATGCTTGTGTAACGTTGCAATCCTTCGATGGGAGAGGAGAAGATAAGGATTTCATGGCAATTACACCCCTTTCTTGTTTGATTGCTCATGTAACTTTTTTTTTTTAGAATTTCAATAGTTTTATTAGAGTGCCTATCCATCATCCTATGTGATTTCACGTGTAGGCTTCAAAATGAGGTTTCAAGTGCGGTGCGGGACATCGTTTAAGGACGGCGCTTGCGGCAACGACAACTAGTGGAGACTTGGCCTGCAGTGGATCGTGGCGGGGTTTATCACTGAACATCCTAGGTGCGGTACAACGTCGAAAGATGGCGCATGCGACATATTCGGTCTTCTTGCTCGATGACGGCATCTGGTGCGAGAGGGATAGCAGCGTGATGATTTTGAAACACGGCGGTGGGCTGACGGCTTGATACGGGTCTCGGAGGGCGGGGCACTTCTTCTTCTACCTTGACGGCAATCCATGGAACGAGTCCGGAGCGTGGAGCCGTGCGGGTATGGGTCCCCGCAAGTTGGATGCGTTCGGATTCGGTGTTCTTCATGCCGTCAGGCGGTTGGCTGGAGTGCAGCAGCTTTGCGGCGATGGGTCTTGCACGGCGATGACCCTCTCGGTGCTTTGGTGTCTGCCCCTCTGCTCCCCTATCAGTGGTAGACCACTTCGGCGGTTTTGATACAAGCAAGAGTGCGGTTACCGGAGGAAGTTGCGGTTTGTATTTGTCTTCTCTGACGACGTTTGTGGGTAGTGTTTTGGCCATGTTGATGTCCTCCTCCAACCGACCCATGAGTATGGTCGAGCGGTAACCCGTGTTGATGTCCCAATCCAACCGGATGAGTTTCTTTTTTCCTCTTCTTTTTTTCTGCCTATGATCTCCCAATATCCTAGTTTTGTATTTTTTTCTGCTATATCAATGAAACACGCACTATCCTGTGTGGTTCGTTCAAAAAAAATTAGTAAAAGGAAAAGGAGGTTCGTAGTAATAGTATAAGATGGAAGGGAAAAAAAAGATGAGAAATAGAATATGACACGCGGGGATCACTAGCGCGGAGGTGACATGGCATCGCATTGGACGAGATCACCCGGGGAGTACGTCAGGCGAACCTTTTTTCTCATGATATATAGTTTCTCTACAGCAAGCTCTTGCTCTCTGTCGGCCTGACCGAATGAAGAAGAGCGTGAGCACTGTACTAGTGCTGGTTCTGGTCTTTGATGAGGCGGCGCGGATCAGTGATGGTGCGGTTCCAGTGTCCGTCCGAAGCATTGGCCGCCGCCGCCTCCCTCCTGAACTTCTCCAGCAACGCCATGTGGCTCTCGGGCAGCGCGCAGAACCTGTCCCTCAGCTCCGCGGGCTCGATCCGATCGTGCACCGCCCACCACCTCGCGTGCGCCTCGTCGCTCGCGAACCGCCGCAGCGCCTCCACGTCCCAGTTGCAGTCGTAGTCGCGGTAGCACAGCCACGGCTTCATCCCCAGGTAGTGCACGGCGTGCACCTCGGCCGGGTCGGCGCTCAGCACCCGCGCCTGCGTCTCCCTGTCCCGCTCGTTCCACACGTACTTGAGGAAGTTGGCCCGGCGTGGCAGGCGGTGCCACCACGTGAACACCTCGTTCAGGTACCCCTGGTCGCCGCCGTTGTAGGAGGCGATGTCGTTGATCCCCGACATGAGCAGCTCGAACGTGCAGTTGCAGGGCTCAAGCACCATCACCCCCGAGTTGAACCGCACGCCGCTGTTCACCGTGGCGCTCAGCTCGAACGCCTCCTCGAACAGGAAGTCCATGCTCCGGAGCACCAGCAGGTCGGCGTCGAGGAACACCACCTTGTCGTAGTCGGTGAGCTGCCACAGCCGGAACTTGCTGTAGTTCCACTCGTTGTACGTGTCCTTCGCCGCGCGCGGGTTGCGGATGCGCGGGGACGGGCGCACCTCCCACCCCGCCGTGACGAGCGCGGCGCGGTGCTCGGCGCCCACGTTCTGCTCGTCCACCAGGGCCACCAGGTCCCGCGTCGAACCCGACATCCGGATGCTCTTCGCTAACGCGATGGCGCCGCACACGTAGGCGTCGGCCGAGTGCAGCACGGTGGCGTAGGCTTGCCTGCTGCCGATCCCTGATCTTCTTGGTGGCCTCGCAACACCTGGTTGTTGTTGTCTAGGTGATGGCAGCGGGAGAGAAGTAGCGACGGCGAACTGGCAGGAGCCGATGGGAAGGCTGAGGCGGTGGTGGAGGTAGCCGACGTCGGGGCGGTAGAGCCAGGCGTGGGCATGGCGAGAGAGGAGGTGCTTGCAGGGGAAGAGATTTGGTAGTGGGAGACACATGGACTCGCTCAGGATCAACACCATGCCAGCAGCCTTGTTAGGAACACTCGAGCTGCTGCTGCTGCTGCTGCTGCTGTTGCCGTGGAGGGCGAGCTTGGCGGCGGAGAGCTGGAGGTGGAGCCTGCGCACGTCCCTAGACCAGCCTTGGCGACGGCAGGGGAGCTTGACGGCGACGAGGTCGTAGTCATGGAGCCTGTCAGGGTCGGGGAAGGAGGGGCAGCTGCTTTTGTTGCCGTTCTCGTCGATCCAGTTCGGGTACAGGGATTCCCAGGTGATGTTGTCCGCGGCAGGTGCTAGGCTCACCGCCCGTACGTCGGCGGCGTGCAACATGCTCCTCCAGCGCGCCACTTCGGAGGAATTGAAGTTGAGCAGGCCCACTCGGATGACGCCACTGCCATTGTCGTTGCGGCTGGATGAGGATGACGAGAGGCTCCTGGCGACGCTGTCCCAATAGATGTCCCAATTTGTGTCCTCCGTGTACGGTCTCGCAGGATGCTCCTCGTCCTCCTCCTCGGAGGCTGCTAATGCCTCTGACTCTTCTTGGGGATATTGAGCTGGTGGTAATGCTGATCCCGTAGATGTTGTCGGGAGGTCATCACCTGCATGATGATTAGAGGTAGAAGGAGCATCCAAAGGTGGGGCTGGAGTTGCCCCTGGCAGTAATGCTACTTGGACGACGACGCAGCAGCCGTTGCCCCGGGCGAGCAGCGCCACGATGCCGCACGCGAAAAACACCAAGATCACCAGCAGCTTGTTGATCCCGCCCTTCTTCCGTACGCCGCCGGACATGTCTCTGCGCAGTCCAAGGTGAAGAGGCACTGAATTCAGATGAGATGAAATGTGGCATACAGTATGCAGCATCGAGAATTCGAGACAGAGAATTGGTGCAGGCAGGCAGTGCAACCAAATTAAAATCGATATGCAGTAGAGATGCTTAATTTGATTGAACTTTAGCTCCTTACCGATCGATCTCTGATCCCTTCGAACTTTTGAGACCACCAATTGACCAAGGGATCTAGTTGCATGTACTCCAGGGGCAGAGAGCTGCGTGCCTGCATCCACCACGGCCGGGCAGGCAGAAGGGCCTTCAGGCAACCTTCCTTTGACTTATGTGCATGTACTCCAAAATTTAGAATATATAGAGAGATTTGCGTCAGGCTGGCCTGCATATACTGTACGGCCGCAAGCGTTGGCTAGGTCAGCTCGTTCCTGGTTGGCTTGTACGTATAGTATAACCGGAGGGGGATGCCATTTGGAGAATCCTCGTATAGTGATTAATTGTTGTCTCATTCTCTCCCTCTTTGTAAGATGCAGTAAGACTACGCCATTTGTATTACTTACAGATTGATGCACGGAGCACAATTAATCGTACGTATATCAATATTAATGCTGATGAGTTAGCAGATCGATCATATCCGACAGCTGAAAATTAATGATGGGTGTTCCATCGATTGATCCGTCGCACTGTCGGATCAAAGCACCCTATCTGTTTGGCTACATACGGCAACGAGTTATTTCTGATGCCCTTTGTTTCAAGGTAAATCCAAGTTCAGGCTGGCAAATTACTGTATATCACAGCCTCTGTTTTCTTTTAACAGTAGAAATGGAAACGTTCATTAAGTCTTCGTATTTCCCTCATTGCTTTGCTGACGGACGATTGAGACAAATGCCTTGCAGTTGCATCATCTCGTCCGTAACCATACCGAGATGTCCAAATCAGCAGCCTTACTATGCGAATACAGTCTGTTGTCGCAATAATTTAATCAAATCATGACCCCCAGTAGTTCAAATTTCATGTTCCATTAGTAAATGGTAGCGTTGCATTTAATTTCAGTGTGCTGTTCCATTATTGGATTGTGATTGTTCAACGTTTATACTCATCTCGGCTAGAGAAGCTAGTCTGCGAAACTTTATTGTAACAATTATAAACTGAAGATTAGGAGACTATGCATGATCCAATTATAGAACTAATTACATGGATGAGTGCGAAATCATGAGACGAATATATTAAGCCTAATTAATCCGTCAATAGAGATTATTTACGGTAGCACAACATTATCTAATTATGACATAATTAGGCTTAAGAAACTCGTCTCGTAAACTATCAGGAGTTGTGGAATGAGTTTTGTTAATTATCTATATTTGATACTCTTAATCCTTATCTAACCATTTGATGTGACATTAGGAGTAGCAAACGGGCCTATGTGACGTTTGGAATAGTAAACAGGGCCTGAACCCTGAAGTCAAGGCCTCAACTGAGCGCGACAAGCCGACAAGATGTAAGGCCTGTGTTCAAAGAGTGAAAAATTACACTCTGAATTTTAGGAATCCGTTCAAATTTAACTGTAAACTGATAAATACTTGGGATATGTATCAAAGCTGCCCTTCTCTCTCGATCCGAATGTGATAAGATATTTATTCAAGCAGTATGCATTGTCCCTCCCATCAAAATTAGCTGATCATAGCACGTAAATGATTGCATCAGCGGTACAATGCATCACCGAATACCGTTGATACGTTGTGAGGTTATATAGACTTTTCCTACCAATTTAGCAATTTAGGGTGTGTTTAGTTAAGAAAAAGATTCCTCAAATATACACTGTTTATCGAGAAAACACTGTAAATAAATAGTGTTCTTTGAGTGGGAGGGATAGGATGAATAAAGAAAAGTTGAATGAATATTTGGAATCTTTTGAATCTAAACGCACCCTTAGTAAAACCCTCTTGCAAAGATGAAGGGATTAAAAATCGGATATTATAGTTTGGGTGGTGAATTAGTGATGTGATCTCCCATTGATACAAGGTTATATAGACTTTTTTCTACGAGGAACACCATGGCATTTTTAGAACCCGAAGCAGTCCAGCCAGTGTCTAGTACCAAAGTACCTCGTATATTGCAGCGTTAAAAACTGAAGTCCAAAAACGAAAGGAGCATATATTGGGCTTCGCCTTTTCTTCCTCCAACGAGACCGGCCCATTCTCGAGCCAGGTTGTAGCCCATGGGCCATGGTAGGTCTTCTTTCCATTAGGCTTTCAGCTTTCTGTCCGTTTTTTTTTCCTTCCTTGTATAATTTGTTGGGTGAACCGGTGAATTGGTAGGCTAGTTATTTCTCACCAACTATTGCTGCCAAATCGATGCTGGGAGCATTGCATGGCTCTAGTACGTGAAAGGTGAAGAATTTGAGAAATAGATTGGTTAAAGTATGGGCAACCATCACGGTGGTTCACAGTAGCCAGAAAGAAAGCGAGAGCTCCTGAAGGCAACACACACACGTCCTGAATTTTCTTCAGCAAAACCAGCGTCCAATACCTACAGCGCCCCTTACTTTCCGTTACACGCTTGAAACAAAAGGGCACTAACCGCGATTAGTTTAGTCACTGCCAGCACGTTCACTGAAGTGAGCAACACTGCTAGAGATTCTTGTTGAGCAGAATGGCCATCAAGGCAAGAAGTATGGACAAGAGCAACGCATTTTATTTCCCCACCGTCGAATTCAAAATCTTGCGAGACCGAACCACATTTAAACTTGGGGCGCAGGGGAAAGCCTCTCCACACGGCTCGGGTGTGCAGGGGATATATATACACGAGGGCGCCAAACACATTTCCCAACTCACCAAGAACAGCACCATTTCTTATTCACAGAGCCTTCCTAATTATATCGCCAGTGCCGTTACATTACAACCAGGTGCGGTAACAAAGCTTAAAACGCACCGGCATGGCCACTGTACTGGATGCCGCCGGCGTGTTGCACCTGCACCCCTACGCCGTCGCCGCGGCGGCCGCGGCATTGGTCTCGGCGTACATGGTGTGGTTTTGGGCGCTGACGCGGCGGCTGTCGGGGCCCCGGATGTGGCCGCTCGTCGGCAGCCTGCCCAGCGTGGTGCTGAACCGAGCGCGCGTCCACGATTGGATCGTCGACAACCTGCGGTCCACGGGGGAGGCGGCCACGTACCAGACGTGCATCCTGCCGGTGCCGTTCCTGGCGCGTCGCCAGGGCCTGGTGACCGTGACGTGCAACCCTCGGAACCTGGAGCACATCCTGCGCGCCCGCTTCGACAACTACCCCAAGGGCCCCATGTGGCAGGCGGCGTTCCACGACCTCCTCGGCCAGGGCATCTTCAACTCCGACGGCGACACGTGGCTGCTCCAGCGCAAGACGGCGGCGCTCGAGTTCACCACCCGGACCTTGCGCCAGGCCATGGCGCGCTGGGCCAACCGGATCATCAAGGACCGCCTCTGGGGCATCCTCTCCGACCACTCCGACGCCGTGGCCAGCGTCGACCTCCAGGACCTCCTCTTGCGCCTCACCTTCGACAACATCTGTGGCCTCACCTTCGGCAAGGACCCCGAGACGCTGTCCCGGGGCTTGCAGGAGAACCCCTTCGCCAACGCGTTCGACACGGCCACCGAGGCGACGCTGCAGAGGTTCCTGTTCCCCAGCTTCCTGTGGCGGATCAAGAAGGCGTTCGGCGTCGGGAGCGAGCGGAGCCTCCGCGAGAGCCTCGCGATCGTGGACCAGTACATGGCGGAGGCCATCGCGGCGCGCAAGGCGACGCCCTCGGACGACCTGCTGTCCAGGTTCATGAAGAAGCGCGACGGAAACGGCAGGGCGTTCCCAAAGGACGTGCTCCAGTGGATCGCGCTCAACTTCGTGCTCGCCGGGCGCGACACGTCCTCCGTCGCGCTCAGCTGGTTCTTCTGGCTCATCATGCAGCGCCGCGACGTCGAGCGCAGGGTGGTCATGGAGATCGCGTCCGTGCTCAGGGAGACGCGCGGCGACGACACGGGGAGGTGGATCGAGGAGCCACTGGACTTCGACGAGCTGGACCGCCTCGTGTACCTTAAGGCGGCGTTGGCCGAGACGCTGCGGCTGTACCCGTCGGTGCCGCAGGACTCCAAGTACGTGGTGGCCGACGACGTGCTGCCAGATGGCACCGTGGTTCCGGCCGGATCGGCGATCACCTACTCTATCTACTCGGTTGGGAGGATGGAGAGCATTTGGGGGAAGGACTGCGCCGAGTTCAGGCCCGAGAGGTGGCTATCGGCTGACGGGACACGGTTCGAGCCGACCAAGGACGCGTACCGCTTCGTGGCGTTCAACGGCGGGCCGAGGACCTGCCTCGGCAAGGACTTGGCCTACCTGCAGATGAAGTCCATCGCGTCGGCCGTGCTGCTGCGCCACTCGGTGGAGCTCGTCCCGGGGCACAAGGTGGAGCAGAAGATGTCGCTCACGCTCTTCATGAAGAACGGTCTCCTTGTGCACGTCAAGCCGCGGGACCTCGCCGGCTACGTCGCGCCGCCGGAGGAGGCACCGCAGCAGGGGGCCTTTGTGATCCCGACCACCACCGCCGCAGCTGCGTAAGCCTGGCACGTCCGGCTTCATCGATTCGTGCATGCAGCCTCCTGAAATTGTCCTGTTTGTCAAAGTCATACCGGTTTTCCCCTTGCGTTAGACTGTTAGGTTTGTTCGCTCCTATTCTGTACTTGTGTTGTGAACATCTGTGTGAACAATTTGTGTACTTTTGTGGTGGTCTCCTGGATGAACAACTATAAGCAATGGAAGTTTTTTTTTATGTTGCGTATGGATGTCAGTTTTTTCCCCGAGCGGACGGATGATATGATTTTGCCGGAAAAAATATTGAGAAAATGGCATGTTTTAGTTGGCCATCATCATACTTAGAAAAGAGTAAATCATACATGTCAAAATTGTTAGACAATATCAAGATGATCATCGATTCTCCAACTGTATGTATTTAGATGGCTTCTATAGTGGCTTAAGTTTTTTTTTTCAAGAAAAAACACGTTCGTGTGTTGTGTACATTTGTGTGGATCACATTTGTGGTGGCTGATGAACAAAGCTATAGGCAATGTTGCATATGGATGTCTGTATTTTTTTCCCAAGCGAACGGATGGCGTGAGTTTTACTGGGAAAAAATACCGAGAAAATTGCATGAATTATCATTATACTTGTTGGCATGCTCAATTTAGCAATTGTTGAGAATATTTATGCAATACATATTTGGAACATTCTAGAAGTTTATGGAAGGTACAAACTTTGACATACATGAGGATAAGGATCATGGCAATGTAAAAAACTTCTAGAAGATTAGAGAGTATGCATGAACTATGGTTGTCATGTTTTATGGTGAAGTATGGAACGGTCTAAACTATACGCTTTTAGTAGGGTAGAAATATCAACAAAGTTGATAAGCATTAGAAATTATCTAAGTTGGATATTTTGTGAAGAACTAAGAAGAAGGCGGACACATAGTAACACCACATGAGCCATATACCATGGTATAAGGGTCACAAGATCACAAGGTTGTGATGCAGTGGTGGACGCAAGGTTATATAAACTCCAAAACTTTGAGACTATATATTTCTATCAGATTTGGGCGATCGTGCTCGCTGGCTGCAAACTCCACCCACCACCATTGCTACCGTCCATTGGCGTCATCTTTGCCATGCACTGCCCCGTGCACAACATCCCCGCTGTGGCTTCTCGTGCTCGTTGTGATAGCTCATCCCACCATGTCAATCAACGTGGCCTATTAAGGTCATATATCTCCACCACACTTTCTATTGTTGTAATGACATAATACATGCCAAGACTTAATTTAAGTAACCCTTTGTGAAGCAAAATGAAAACTAAAATAAAATAAAAATCAACTGAAATACTTAGACTTACTACTATGAGTGCCTTGCACCGATTAACGTAACCCAAAAGACATTCACGTCTCTGAGATTTAGAGAACAATAGGGCTGAGCTAGGAAACTTCTTGGGCGGCTTCCTCAAAGTGTGCCGCCAGTCGATGGCTAGATATCCTAACCCGACATATTTTATCTTATCCATTGACATGTTGACACGACAACTACAAAGGGTTCTTTGGCTCGCAGACCGACAACACGACAAGGTGGAGGAAAGGAGGAATGACACGCAGGATCACCGAGGGGCTCGTTGGGCGGAAGGTGAGGAGGTGACAAGGCTTAGCAAATGGGTGTGGTGCGGGCTCTACTTTTTTTTGTGTACGTTTGTGTGGATCAGTGAGACAATTGCTTACCAAAAAGAATTGCAACTAACTGATACTACAAAACAAGAACTAAATGAATCAAGAACCTGTTGAAACTAACTGATATTATATGGTATCATCTGGAATTGCTCTACTTTGATTGGATCTTTTCGTGATTTTGAAAGGCACTTAGGCTACATTTTTCATAGCTAGAAAAAATTAAAACATGGTTGATGCCTCCATCAACTTTAATTAATTATTTACCCACTCGAGATTTTCCAAGCCCTTAGGCGTGCAGGAGGGGCTGATAAGGATCCTTATGAGCCCACGCGCTAGTGGGCGGTGGCCATTTTGTTTGCGCAGCGGGCCCTAGCCCTAGTCCCCTGATGAGAAGGGCTTGGGGTGTGACCCTAAGCCCCCTACTCCACTAGAACCGCGACGAGGCCAGCCATGGTGGGCCCACTTAGAATAACACTGGTCTAATGTTTCAGGAGTGGTGGAACCAGCAAAAAGTTTAGGGGGGCAGAGCCGTAGAAGAACAAGATCACCAAGCATGCATAAGAATACATATCCAATAATTGTATTTGACACCAAATATTCGTGGTTCCATAGCATAATTAACCGATCCACAAAAGCTATCCAAACTTTATAAAATGACTATGAAAATTAACATCTTCACTTAAATCACACTTTGTGCTTCTTTGCATAGAGATCATCAATAATTGAATATGTTGTGAGCTTCATAGCAATCTCTCTCTCTCAATATAGAGTAACATGCAATTTCTCATAAATTCATCTTCCATTTTATTTTGAAGTCTTGTCTTGCAAAATATTTGAATCAATGAGCTTGAAACCCGCGTGGGTGTTTCTTCGAACTAGAAAGATGGTAATTAATCATCCTTGTGAAATTGGTATGGACCGTGTAATATGTATATTCTGCAAGCTTCATCTTGTTCACCAACAAGATAATCTTGAATTCAGGAATGTAAACCTAGATCTTGCTAGACTATCAAAACACTTTCATGTGAATTGAGTCTGAACTTTAGGAGGTGGTTGCCTTAGAGCTTCATCTTCCTCTGCAACATTTCATCAGATTGAGGATTCTGATCCTAACCAACCAAATCGTCTTGCCCTTGCCATTCATGTGTTTTACAAAAAAAAAATATTATAAGAGAGAAAAAACATGAAAAAGGAGGTGAAGTTTACAACGACTCACACACCCACCCGAATACAGAGATTTCAAGGGTAACACATCCACTAGACAACTATGGAACTACATACCCAAAAGAACTGAAACTTAAAGCAAGAAAAAAACTAGTACAAAACAAGAAACAAAAGAATTGGCAACCAATTGAAACCAACTGATAATATATGTTATCCTGTGGAATCAAGTGATATACCTTGATTGGATCCTTTCACAATTTTGAATGGTACTCCGGCTACATTCTTTCAATAGCTACCAAATAAAGGTAGCAGGCTTCCCTGATGGTTCTCTAAAAAAATACATGGTTGAAACCCCACTAACTTTTATTAAGTATATGCTCATGAGGATCCTTGTGGGCCCACCACGATAAGGTCATTGGCCACGAGCCCATGATGGAACCATAGTCATTTTGCAATTTTTTGGAACACTGGTTGGTGTTTTAAATACGGTGTACAATGTACAATAATCTGGATTAATATTAATTGGTTTAATTACACATTATCTCGTAAAAGCAATTATAAGAGTTTTGGTGTATATATAAGCGCTTATACTCATGGTCATAGACAAAGGAAACCTTCTAAAAATGATTATATTTGTAATCGGGAGTAATATACCCATGCATCTTTCTATTAAAAAAAAGAAGAATTTTTAGATAATCATGATATCCAAGCTTGTACTAATACACGGCCCACATGACATTGTCAATGGAAACAATGAATAATTGACCAACTTTTCGACAAATAACAATTAATCGGAAGAAAAACAGCAGTGTAATCAGCTGGCTGAGTACTGATGGTTTGCTGCGCGGCCTTGATTTGATCGCTAGTTCTTCTCCTTGTCCTTGTTCTTGGACGGGACACGGCCGTCGGTGCCGGCGAGTATGCCGTACTTCTCCTTGCGGGTGATGGTAGTGCACTCGAAGCCGAGCTGTCCGCTGAGCGTCTTCTGGATGTAATTGGCCACCTCGATGGGCGACTTGCCACCGCTGCAGGTGAGCTCCTTGGGCAGATGGTTCAGGAACGTGACCTCGTACGTCGGCCGCGGGTTCATGAAGAAGAAGTAAGGGTCCATGAGCTTGAACCCTCGCACGGTCGAGCCATGGAACATGCTCTCCTTGGTGTTGATCGCCACGGGCACGATGCGGTCGGTGAGCTCGGCGAACAGCGCGCTGAACCGCAGCAGGAATGGCTCACGGCAGGTGGTGCCCTCGGGGCAGATGACGAGGTCACCTTCCTCCAGCAGGCGGCGGATGTTCTCGGCGTCCTTCTCGCGCTCACGCGACAGCGCGACGGCCTTGATCGGCGAGATGAGCTCGGAGAACTTGGAGATGCTGTAGGTGACGCAGCTAACCTTGCGGCGGAGCGCGACGGCGACCTCGATGGGGTCGAGCACGGTGCGGTGGTTGCACACGAAGAGGACACCCGGGTGACCTTTCTTGGGCGGCGGCGGCGGGTTGCCCTTGACGATCAGGCGGATGCCCATGAGCTTGTAGGTGTAGTAGACGATGCGCTCGGGGAGGGGCAGGTTGATGTAGACGCGCATGAGCGCGAGCGCGAAGCCGAACGGCATCCACAGGAAGGTGACGAGCGCGACGAGCGGCGTCGGGCGCTGCACCAGGCGGCCGTCGTGCAGGATGAGCGGGCTCAGCAGCTGGTTCTTGGGCACCGGGCTGTACTTCCTCGACGTCACCAGGTAGGCCTCCTGCATGCACAACACAACCCACAGCGCGCGTGTACACACGTTGTCAATCAGCGTGCATCGGAACTGTCAGCAAGAGTGTACAGCACTCGGCAGTGATTACGATCGGTGTACGCATTAATTTTGCCATGTGCCGAGTGTGTTGCCAACCACAAAGCTGTACTGCTAAGTGGTGGACCGGTGCGGTGCGGTGCGATGAAACGACTGAAAGATATGCATGAGTTAAATGTTTTAGAGATCAAACCAAAACAAGGAAACAACTCATCAAGTATTTCAAAGCAATAAAACACATAAACATAGTTCCAAATACTAATTCCGTGTAAGGTTTTCAGAGACCACAAGAATACACGGGTGGCGAGGACCACAACAATACACCGGCTCGACAACTACTCCTCGTCTAGCGATCTGGAGTAGGAGTACTCCTACACGCGTAGCAGGCCAAAGATGGCCGGACAGCCGGCCGTCTACCACTACCGGCAACGGTACAGGGGTGCAATATACCACTGCTCCAGCACCGGAGAGAGAAACAAATTAGTTATACGGGCAGGACAGCGCCATGACGACGGTCCCAGGACGAACAGTCCCGTCTTAACTCCGGCGATGGAAAGAAAAAGGAGGCGGCAGTCGTGTGGATCTGGCACGCTCAGCTCCAGCTTTCATGGTGCATCACGCGCCAGCAGCCGGCCCTCCGTCATTGCGGCGGGGGACAGGGCGCCATGAATTCACCACCAAACAGCCGTAAATGGAGCCGGGACGAGGCTGGACGGACGCGCCTGTGATGGTGATCCACTGATCCCGCGCATTCAATCCGCCCGCCAGCGACACCGATGATCGCCGGCGTCCACGCTGGCTCTGTCTCGATCATGTTCCCTCGCGCTGTCAAACGTGTGTCAACGGGTGATGGCACGAGGTTTTAAGGTGATGATGGTCGTGCAGAGACATTAGACGGTCGCTGTTAGTTTGTTACTACTGTAGTGACTTGGACGGGAGCCACTGTTCAGTGTTCGGAGGGTGCAGCTTCTGCATATACTACTGTATGTGTCATAAAGGCCTGCCATGTACTACACTATCCGAGATCTTCAGAAAACAAATGCAGAGATTAATACCTATACCCTTCTCACGTTGATATACTCTGTATGGATTACTTATGCCTGAAAAAAATCTCAACTTTGCATTATAAACAAGCCCTGAGATTCCAGACAGGTTCTACTGACTATGGTCAGACCAACTGTGAGATGCTACTACCTAAACTACGGAAGGGCTCAGTGCTTGTAAGTCCAACCTGCAACTAGTACCTGATCTGTTCTAGGTTGCCGGCTCAAGCCTAAACTGTTTGTAATTGCTAATAATTGGAATACTGCTACAATCATATCATATGTTTATATATCATAAAAATGCGTCCAACCATAACAATAATTCAGACCAGACGAGGTGACGAGAATTTAGCAAGTAGTATAAACTGTGTGGTACGTATCATACCTTGCAGATGGACATGAAGTCGAAGTCGGTCTCCCTGTCTCCCATACCAACGTCCGGCACGGCGTCGCCGAGCTCCTTGACGACGGCCTGCTTCTTGTGGTCGCCGACGAGCACACCAGGCTTCACCATGAACCCCGTGGCCTTGCCGTTCTTGCCAACCTCCAGCTCCGTACCCACCACCTTGTCAGCGCCGAGGAACGCCCTGGCGAAGGGCTCCACCATGATCCGTGGGCTGGCCGTGATGATGTACCGCTTCCCGAAGGAGTTGAACACCCTCCAGCTCTCCGGGTGCACGTCGCCGGCGTAGAACTTGGGCAGCACGGAGCGGGCCACCATCTCGATGCTGCGCACCTTGAGCCCCGCGACGGAGATGTACACGAGCGTGCTGATGGCCAGCGACTCAGAGAAGAAGATGTAGGTGACGTAGACGAAGGGCACGGACAGGAGCAGCAGCACGGCGCGGAGGACGCTCCCGGCCTCCAGCGCCACGAGGAGGTAGTAAGGGAACGCGCTCCGGGAGATGAGCAGCGTCCCGTCCAGGTCGGCCGCCACCGTCTGCTCCGACCGCCCCTCCGAGCAGCACTCCTCGATCGGCTTGAACCTGCGACACGCCGCCGTCATCTTGCTAGCCAGCAACGCCCCGGAGGAGGAACAGGGGTGGAGTGGGTGGCGAGCAGAGGAAGGAGATCGAGACTGCGAGTTGGCAGTGAGGAGTGGAGTGGGGCGGGGAGGCGGAGTTAATATACGCGAGGTTGGCCGTTGCGACGGATGGTGACGGCCGTGGATGGGGATTGGGAAGGCCGGAAGGCCTCTCTGCACTGCAGGCTAGCGCCAGCCGCGACGCCAAGACGGTGTATAATTGCAAGGCACCACCAGCCATCTTCTCTCGCAGCTAACTTGAGTGGCCATTACTTTGTGGAGAGCGATGTGCTCCACTGGAGTGCACCGCGCTCGATCGGGTACGTGCGCGAGGAGGTTAGCTAGCCGACGCCTCACTTGCTACTTCGCTAGTCCATGCCGGAAGAAATGGTAAAATGCCGCGCCGTGCGCTAGCTATCCCGTCCATATTTTCTCACCGGCACGTTGAATTTATGGCGCCAGCCGTGCCGGGCTAGTAGGCTCGCGTCATACGAACCTTGACCTGACCCTGCCCACGACGGGCGATTCGTGCCTTTTCCCGTGCGCCGATCCATCCACGCATTTACTCTGTCCGAGACGAAACGCTAGCTAATGGTTTCCCGAGCCCGCAAGAGACGTGTAATCGCAGCCAGCAAGCAGCAGCAGCAAGCAGGGCCGGCGTGCGTGCGCGGCTGTACCTGTACCGGGGCTTTAATCGCGTCGGAATAGTTGGTTGGGAAGTTTATGGAGCGGCGGCCCATTGATTTGCGTCACCGCCTCGCCGTGGATTAGCCAAGCCAAGCGGTAGTCAACAACCACTAAGCCACGACAGACAAGTGATGGCCAACTGCAGCGACAGCACGCGATTAATCACGCGTCACGGAGCAAAGGATTGTTGTTGCGGAGCAAACAAATATGTGATGGAGACATCAGTGCATGACTATAGACGTTAACATGAAGTGCACGGCGCAGAAACTTTTCCTATACGTCCTAGTACATGGTACAGGTACCAGGTCAGATGCAGCGATCTTTGGGACAGTCTCAATGGGGGGTTTCATAGGAGTTTCATGGGCATTAAATACAGTGCCACATCAACAGTTTTGCTGACATAGCAGGGTAATTAAGAGGGGGAGTTTCATGAAATGTGAGGGAAGTTTCATCACCATGAAACCCCTGTGGCACAGTTACCTAGTTTCCAGTCTATGTAACCGTGTCCATGAAACTCCACTAAGACTGGCCTTAGCTTAAGAGAGCTCAGAGTTATCCTGATAGTCAACGCTAACGAAGTTATGGAACACTGAAGATTCAGAACTGTTCGCCCTTTGTAATGTGGCAGTTCAGATAGATATGATGAAACGACTATACGTCCTGCACATAGATTGATGAGCCATGTGTAGCGGCCTAGTAGTAGTCGTGACCTATGTGTAGAGTAGAACCCATACTGTTGGAGCATGTAGGCAAAGAGCCACAGGAGCATGTTCATCAGAGGTGCGGGCTCTAATCCCACTCCCATATTATACCCGAATGGGGGTTCTGTTATTCGTGTAACTTTTGCAGGAATCAGCATT
Source organism: Digitaria exilis (assembly GCA_015342445.1). Lineage (NCBI taxonomy): Eukaryota > Viridiplantae > Streptophyta > Magnoliopsida > Poales > Poaceae > Digitaria > Digitaria exilis. Next base: position 2,641,730 of record JACEFO010001719.1, read on the forward strand.
CTGCTGTAGCATGAAGAAATATATTTCACTAATTCTTAATCCAAAGTTCCAGACATTTGTTAGTCCGTTGGGGATCCATATCTCTTCTATCATAATTATGATAGTCTTCTAATGCAGTGGACATTTTCATGACGAGAACATCACTGAACAAATCACGGAACAAATGTTTGAACTCACTGCGTTCCTTCCCACTAAAAAATGGGAAGATTAACCACTTTCTACTTTCTAGAATTGTCATTTTATCTTAAAACCAAAACATGCGTATGAAAATAAACATCAATAAGCCACCCCTAAATCAGCCCTTTTCACTTTGCCCCTCTTAGCTTTCTTTTTATTACCGATAAATGAATAATCCCTAAATGACTCGCCAAGTGCAACTCCAATAGAATGCCTCGTGGACCCTGCCTTCACAACCATCTGTATGAGACCTACCGATAAATGAATAATCCCTAAATGACTCGCCAAGTGCAACTCCAATAGAATGCCTCGTGGACCCTGCCTTCACAACCATCTGTATGAGACCTCATTATCAATATGACCCCAACCATGTGCTCAGTTGCGATAGGATCTTGATTTATTGCATTGTGGATCTCAACCATCGATGATGTAAACATTACCTCTTATGCTCATCAGAGCATTTCTATAGTACCTTTATATTCCGTGGTCCGTATTGTGAAACTCATGTGAAATAAAATGATTAGCCATTCTCGTAGCCCTTCAAGAGCAATATATCTCTGCTATTGCTTACGAATATGCATACAGCTTTGATCAATACTCAGAACTCTGAAGTGTCCCTGTTAAGCCACAATTCTCCATGATTTCACCCATTTTGCTAATATGGAGAAACTGCGAAAGGGAGTACTATAGCTATTTAATCGAGAATAAAACAAACACTCCACGCCGATGCTGGAAAAGCACTTCATTAAAGGTGACTCGTTATATCTCACTGTTAGCATGACATAGTTGTTGGGCAACAAAAATAGTACTAGGTCTAAGCTACGCTATCTCTGTGACAAAACAAGGGTATAGGGTACACAAAGACATGTCACAAGACTCGGACTTTTCAACTGAACATGCATACCAGAAATGATTAATGTTCACCAACACACAAAATCGCAAAGGCTGCAGATGGTAATAGTCAGATTCCCTCCCAAATTAATCTTTCACATAGATTTTTTCAAAGTCATCGATTTAAAACGTGAAAGAGCATATAAATATGTAATAGCAAACAAGAAGCAAAAAGAGGCAAAAGCATATACTAACCTGTGTAATGCCAGCTCCAGGAGCTCATGGGGAAGCAGTAACCGGCAGAAATAAGCAGGTTGTCGACTTGCCATCATTTTCTCTAACCCTTGAGGCTGAACCTGAAAATCTAGCATTTTGTTTAGCCATATAGACTTGATTCTTATGTACGGGTAGCCAAGGAGAAACTCTAGAACAGGATTTACATGGTCCTGGGCTCCTGATAACAATAGTCAGTACTACAACATACAGGTAGACAGTTTTTAAGGACTGGAAGGCACATGTGACAGTTTACCATGAAAAATTTATTGATGGCAGTTTACAGGTGGAGTTAAGCTGCAGAGCAAGGCTCACGGACTAAGGGCTTGTTTAGTTGGAGAAGTTGGGAAAAGTTGGAGGTGCGAATAGTGTATTGGTAAGCGTGTCTGTGAGAAAAGATGTGGCTCGATGTAACTGGAAAGTTGGCGAAAGTTGACGAACTAAACAAGGCGATCATGTTTAAGAGAATATTGCCATTTCACTTATCTAGCGGTGATTTGAGTGAAATAGTAATCATCCAGTAAAACCCCAGGAATAAATTACAGTAAACGAAACACTTTCTCTGTATCATAGACTTTCCCATTGGACAGGTCTTCAGCTATAAGATTCTAAAACAAAAATATATGCAAATTAACAATTTGGGTGGTCATGTCATGTAGTAACCTTTCTGTTAGATGTTGCCCAGAAGAAGCAATCAGCAGATGCTTGAATACAATCTTCCGAAAAAAGAACAATGCAGGTAATCTCCTTGGTGACCCGATGGATCATCACGCCCGCCGCTGCCTACAGGTGTGTGTCTGCCGGTTCTACCGTGGCTCCCCGACGCCATCGTTTCTCCCAAACGGTGGTGGCGTCTGCCAGCGAGTCTACCGAACCGGTGAAGCCGAACATGGGCGCGCCTTGAACGCCCACCGAATCGCCTTGTTGCCCTCCCAACACCAGAACCTGGCTCCTTATCACTCATTAATATGTTAGTGGTAACTTATGTTCTAACCCTCGCCGGGGTCGAGTGGTCACCGGACTTGGGGAAGCGACCTGCACACACACAAACACGAAACACACTGGAAGTAATTTTGTGTGGCTTCAACTTGCCCGCTTTTCTCATCGTCTATTAATAGCAGAGAACAAATAACATGCAATGGCTACGAAGCCACGACGCGCACGGCGCAGCATGTTCCTCAACGAGTGGCGTCATCCCACCACTGTAGATCATGCCGCGGAGGTCGAACTTGACTCGTTCCCGTGTGAACTCTGCACATGTCGGAACGTCCTACAACGTGCCCAAACAACGGGCTCCTTTTATAGACTGATGCAAAACAAACTTGGACACAACGCTAACCTATTAAACACTACTTGAACGTGCCAGATTTACTTCAACAATCCCCCCTAATTCTTGCATAGTTCACATGAACCCGCACACCACCCCATCATCCACGCACTCACGAATGTAATGACACTTAGTATCAATGTGCTTAGATCGATCATGTAGGTCGGCATCGAGCTTGGTGTTCTAGGCTTGTGGGGCTTGACGAAGACTGTAGAGCGCTTTGTGTAGCCTCAGGGCCGTAGAATGTCTAGGTATCGGAGTGGCACCGCCTCAACTGAAGAACCATCACCCTCAGCAAAAATCCGATACTACACGATCGATTGAAGCACGTTGATACTAAGTTTCATTACATTCGTGAGTGCGTGGATGGCAGGGTGGTGCGTCTGGCATTTGTGAGCACCCAAGGGCAGCTCGCGGACATTCTGACAAAGGCGCTCATGAGGTTCTGCAGGTTGATCGGCGTCAACAAACTCTAGTGAACGATGCCAAAATTCCTGGGAGATTGTTGTACTTAATCTTGCACGTTCAAGTAGTTTTTAATCGGTTAGCGTCGTGTCCAAGTTTGTTTTGCATCAGTTTGTAAAGGAGCCCGTTGTTTGGGTGCGTCGTAGGAAGTTCCACCCTGTGCGAAGTTCACGCGGGAACGAGTCTAGGCCGAGCTCCCCGACATGATCTGGAGTGGTGGGATGGCGCCATCCGTCATTCGTTGAGGAACATGCTGTATTGTGCGCGTCGTGGCGTCGTAGCCATTGCATGTTATTTAGATGATAAGAAAAGGGGACAAGTTGAAGCAGCATAAAATTATTTGTGTTCCAGTGTGTTTCGCATGTGTTTGTGTGTGCGCAGGTCGTCTTCCCCAAGTCCCGTGACCACTCAACCCGGGCGAGGGTTGGAACAACCACTAATATACTAAAGAGCTAGTGTTTTCGAAGCTGGCAATCGTTTTTACTACTAACCGAGGAATTGTTCCCTTTTAACTGACGATAGCAACATCATTGACAAAAACTATGATGGACCAAAAGCAGCAAGTACGTATCCTGACAAACTATTGTCTGCCATCAGAAGGAAACGGAAGATAAAAACAGTGAAGAAAATGACATGAGCATTCAGATCTAGCTTTTTGTGCAAGTAAGTTGTCATTTGTCAAGGCATGCAAAGCAAGTAGGCTGGTGTAACTAACAGAAAATTGAGGTGGTATGCAATTACTAAACCATGTAGCCACTACTGGGAAAAGAAAACCAGTGAAGTGAAGTATTACTAGAACAACTCCTATAGGCTACCCTAGAACTCAGAACAGCTAATCCCTTCATCCATATGTGCCAACGCACTGAATGTTCTCCACAATCTTCACTGTAGCGTCACCATCAGTTCATGATTCTCAGTACAGGATGGGGATCAGGCTTGTCTGAATTGCAATCTAATTAAATTGCAGAACTTGCTTCAAGCTTTCGCATTTGTCCAAATAGGAATTTCATTAAAACACTTCGAAAAAAAACACACCGAATCACCAGGATAATTAACACAAAGTTCTCGAGCAGATGGAACTAAGCAACAACCGTGTAAAAAGAAAAAACTATATGCAGAAATCGGCGACTTTGAACGGTGCGGCACTGGGTATTCGGGCGTCGTAATTACATCTATAGAAGGGGAACGAGAAGATATGACATTGATTTTTGTTACCTGATCACCTCGGTGAGATCGGCGTTGGCCGTAGTTGCCGGAGGGCGGAGGCGGCGCGATCACAGAAAGGCGCCGCCGCCCCGCGTACGACCTCTACGAGAGGTTGGGGATCTGATTTAGTCTGTGCCATTAGATGGGCCTTATAATGACAGCTGTGGACTGGGCCATTATGTGTGCTGCACCACCAGTATGGGCTATATTCTTGTTACGGCCCATACAAAACCAAATGTCTTTTTATGGGATCCTAAACCAAATGTTGCCTTGACTAATATGCATACAGGAAAAAATATATGTTGTGATGGCAATCGACCAAGGTCAAAGTAAACTTTTTTTTTTGCAGATGATCAAGTAAAATTATAAAAGCATATCATATCCTCTGTTTACCGAATAGTTGTAGGATCGATGCGTGCCTGGTTGGTCCGGGTAGCCATAGATATTCGAGTGATTTTGTCGCCCCTGGCCGGATGACTCGTACTGCCCAAATGATGAAGGTTCACCAGCGCCGCTAATCTGTACGGCCGAAATCACCGTACAAAAAAGGAGGGAGGCTGAGCTTGCCAATCAGCTGATTCCTGCTCGGTGAAAATTTTGCTACGCCATCGATTTGCTCTCGATTACTCCGCCGCCTCCGAAAGTCATGAACAGAAACGTGACACCAAATTCTGGAGAGGGCAAAGAGAGAGAAGAAAGCGTGCCCTGAAAATTCCTTAACAACAACCAAGCACAACCGCGACCACCAATTGGCATCAGTCGGTAACCGAACAGATCCCGTTCCAAAAAAAAAAACAAAAAAAAAACCGGAGAGATCCCAAAAGATGTAAGCGGCGTGACGTCACCACAGCAGCAGGTGGCGCCTACCACGAATGGCCAAGACCATCTGCGCCACACATTCGACCAGAGGGCATGGGCCACCGACAACCGACTAGACCCGCGTATCGAAATCAGCCCAGGAAGGTAGGTACGTGGGCCATGCGTGGCCCATCCGGCCGGCTGCTGGCGGGTCCGGAGATCCGGTCGGAGGGCCTGAGCCCGACCCCCATATCGATCGATCGCACCCGCGCGATTCGTCCGTTCCCGTCAAGTTGCGTGCTGCGCGCGCGTCGCGACGATCGGACAGCAACCATCTGGTGCACCAGTCGCCAGTATTTCCCGCTGCTCCTGCGACTCGCTGTAGTTTCGTCGCGAGCCTGAACATGATTTCATCCACATATTTCAGGTCCTGCGCGCAATGCAACAGCAAACCATGCAATTGCAAATTGCCTTCCGCGGTAGCGATCTTTTCCTCGTCCCACCTGGCCCGGGTCCAGCATGGCATTCAACAGATCTTCCATGGACGATTCCAAAGATCTGCGTGTTTCAAAGATCTTAGGCATATTCCCTGGATATGAATACGCACCTCTAGTTTTGAGTTTTCTCGCGTGGCAGATCTTTATTCAGGAAGCCACGTCGTCAAATTTCTTGTAAATCTTTGAGATTGCTTGGAAAGTGGAAACCTTGCCACTTGCCAGGTTGGTGCTGACGCTGCAATCTGCGAGCGAAGGTACTGAACAAACCGAAGTTGGATTTGAAGAGGTAACCCCCTCATGTTTAATTTCCTGATTCTTTGGTTCTGGAGTATGAACTGCTCAGATCACATAAATTCTCATCGAACATGTACATGCCAAAATTGGTGCAACAGATATTTTACCTTGCTCATCGCGAAAATTGTAGTAGTCCAGCTGCTCCAGAAAGTACAAACAAAACAAGATATTCCGGCAATAAAAAGATGGATGGTGGAAGGAAAAAAAAATTTGCACGTGTTCTTTCCTTACACCGTGGAAGTAGTTCGGTGCCTGTTTCACCCAAACAACCATTGCGAAAATCTCAGTTTCTTCGGAAAGGAATGAAGGTTCTAGAATTGATGGCTTACTAGCCATCTGCGCGGCATGAGCAAGAAAGGCAAATGTCCAAGCTTCAGCAGATATCGCTTTGCTGGTGTGTGAGGGTGTGTTTAGATTGTAGGAAAAAACACAGTAGCATCAGAAAAACACTGTAGCATTCGTTGAGAAACGTGTTTTGTGAGGGAGGAATAGTGAAAAATTGGAATGAATAGTGAAAAGTTGGAATGAATATTGGAAAGTTGAGAATCTAAACAGTTTGGAACATGAGTTGCACGTTGAGTGGAGCGAGGATAGGTGGCAGATGTAACAGGTACGGTGATCAGGGCTTCTCGGAGACCCGGTGACAACGGGTTAACCACACCGGGATAAGAGCAGGACGTGTGAGATGGAATGGAGGCACACGCGACGAGAGTGACGAGCACACACACCGACGGGGATGAAATCGCTGGGGGCGACGTAGAGATAACTGAGGGGTGGCGTCGGATCGTCGGCAATTGCTCATCAACGGCGTCTCTGTCGGATCATGAGTTATCCAGCCGAATCGCTGATGCCATTCAGACGATCTGCACATCAACGGTGTTCTGACGAAGATTATATTACAGAATCGTAGAGTCAGATCAGGTTAACTTGTGATGCTTTTGTTTGTTGATCCGTCTGGCAAGCAGACAATGTTACGACTGTACAGCAGTGGGGCTACAGGATGGAAAATTGCATTCATACGAGACAAAGGAGGATGATACCTGATTGGTTACTCACCATTCACTGCTCGAGGAGGCCCTTAACCAAAATATCTGAGCTGATGAGAAGAGCAGCGAACTATCAGTAAGCCATCGCGACGCCGATTGACGCGAACAGCCACCTGAGGCCGCTGATGGACGCGAGGCAGCAATTTAACCGGTGGTCAAATTTTTGGGTCAGGCCGACAGCAACACCACTACACCAGCTTTTCTCTAAGCCTGCTGCGCACACGTGAGCAGTCTTGGTTAAGCCACTGTTAGTCATGTGGTTCGGCGAGCTTTGTAGCGGAGCAGACGGAGACCTCACCCCGGCCGGTCATGCCGCTGTCACCGTTCGCGTCGGCATCGCGCGGGGAGAGGGAGAGGAGATTGGGCACGGAACGCGCAGCGACCGTCCGCGTCGCGGACGCGAGAGATGCATGTAATCTGGGGACGATACATACACTAACTGATGTAGTCAGCTGTTTAAGCTTCGTTCGATCTCTGAATCGCACTGTGCGTGAGTGCGTCTGTGCCTAGGCCATCATGATGTTATGAATATTCTGGATCGCCATCAGCCCATCAACCCAGCTGTTTACGTCCAACTTTCCTTTTTTAACGTGTAGCAGGAGGAGAAACTCGTACAAACTCTTGCAGGGAACAACACAGGTTCAATTCAGTAACTAGCGTGGCAGCTTCAGTGCCAAGTTTGCTGTAGTTTTGCATTGTGGGTCAGTAATCCAGCATCTCTGATGCAGGAGTAAGGAGTTAGGCGGAGAAACGGAGGCAGTAACTAGCGTGGCAGCTTCAGTGCCAAGTTTGCTGTAGTTTTGCACTGTGGCTCAGTAATCCTGCATCTCTAGCTGATGCAGGGGGTAAGGAGTTAGGCTGAGAAATGGAGACTATTCAAACCAACTTTGTAATTTAGGACTATTGAGCTGCACCAATTTGATTCTGAACATGTGGGTGTCGTTGTAGATTTCGTTGGGATCTACCGGGTTGATGCCGTTTCACTGTCTGGGCTTGCTGCCAAAAACAGCAGGAGCTGCAGGCAAATCAAAATCTCTACACCCACACATGCATATTGAGGCCGAAACGTTGAAGAGGAAGGAGACCTTCATGCCTGACCACACGAGGTTGCTGGATTGCAGCAGTCATCTTAATGTCAACCGTCTTAAACTTTCCAGAACGGTTGAACACCTTGCTGGATTGAACTGTAGCGACCCTGAAGTCCGCAGAAAGAAAAGCGACGCATCTAGACGCGAATGCAACTCTATACTCTCAGTCTTGTACTTCGGTAGCAGTACCCAATTAGTAGTAGTTGGTAGATTCAGCCCCCATGCGTCCAGACAAATGATTCGGGCAGAAGGACCCGGGTGTCCCTGCATCAGTCTGAGCCGTCCATCCGTTTTCGTCTTACGGCACTGTGACTTGTCCTGGAGAAGGGGTGGGCTGTGTGCATACTACTCCCTTTTCTGTTTCTTTCTCTCCTTTTCGCCCCATTTTGTAGGTAAAAGGGACATGACGCTCATCCGTGCCATCTTCTAATGCGTACTACCCAGCGCCGTGAAGTACTGAGTTTGCCCTCAGCCCGAGGTCATTTTCAGAGTTTTCCACACTAGTAGGCAGCAGCTGGAGCACAATCCTACTACGTATATGGCAATGTCAATGTTAAACAAAAGCTGAAAAATATGGCAATGTCAGCGCACCATCACCTCAAAAATTAGAGCGAAGCAAACGCTTCGTACACGGAACGGAAGACGCCAAACAAGCGTCGGCCGTCGGTATCAACAAGCGCGGGGAGAGCAGCAAATCAAAGAGATAGAAGCCCTGTGCAGTGAGCGATCGCCCCAGCGATGGCGATCCAACTTGCACGCCGCCGCTTGGCAGCTTGCCCGGCCCGGTCCCCCGTCGCGCACTTCGCCTGTCGCTGGCGACCGGAGGGCTCGTCTGGCCCACCAGGCGCTACGGAGTGAAAGGACTGGTCCTCCGCCGCGGCGCAGCCGCTTTCGTCTTTCCCCCCAGCATAGACTAGAGAGCACGTCTCGACCGTCGAATTTCGCAGCGGAGGCGGAGGTGCTGGCAGCTGATTCGGTGTGGGAGATCTTCTGGCGGGGTCCAACCGGACGTATGCCGGCGGATGAAAACGAGGCGCCCCAATCGAGGGGCCCGTCGACCGCCGTCCCGGCCGCCCGTTGCGGGATATTTCCGGTCGGACACTGCTCGCCGTGAGGGTCGGAACGGGACAAATGCAGTCGCGGGCTCCGGAAAACGTTGCTGCCGCGATGCCTTTTGCGGAAGGAAAAATCTTCTTCAGACTTCAGGAATGCACGCATGGCTCGCTGTTGCAGCGTTGCAGGTGTGTTACGCTATCAGGAAAAACACATCACGATGTTTTTCTATGTCCTAGCGTCTCGTGGGTTTTCAGTCTTTAGTTGGTTTATTCACTTCCGATAACAAAATGCTACCTGAAAAATCAGTATGTTTGTTTACACGTTTTCAGGTTACTTAATACCTGTCCGCACAGCCCGCGGTTGCACTGCGGCTCACCGCTCTCCACCGATGACACGGCTGCTATAGTATGGATCTACCATCCAAAATAAAAGTGACATCATTCACCTAAAGTAGTCGAAATAATTTTTTTATCGTACTTTTGGGTTTATTTTAACGAGAAGATCATAAAAGAAAAGTAGATTATATTAAGGAAAAAGTATATTATATTAAGGAAGCAATTGCTTAAGAACATTTTCTATGAATCCAAGAAAAATTATGTTAGTTTAGGATTAAATTATCCCCTAAAGGAAAAATGCTACAACTTCAGCAGAAAATTTTCCATGTGAAAAAAACTACTATTACTAATTTGGGAGCCTACTTTTGAAACCTCCATGCACATCACACAGGGTCCTAGGTGGACGTTCTAAAAAAAATAGAGAAATAGTCAATCCGAAGCATTTGGCCATCAATATGGTAGCATGCAATCATGGTTGATAATAATAATCATTCCACATATTGTACTTTTAACAAATTACATATACTCCCTCCGTCCCAGAAAACATGTAATTCTCGCTTCCCAATAAATTCTAGAATCTTAACTTTGACCAATTATAAATAAAAAATATAAATATTTGTCAGATAAATATATATCATTAGATTCATTTTTAAATGTAGTTTTTTAACAAATTTATTTAGAGCCATAAATACGAATACATTTTTTTAGAATTTGGTCAAACATGAACTACTTTAACTGGCACGCATCCCAAACGTGCATGTTTTTTGGGACGGACCAAGTATCTAACATTATAAAAAGTCATAGCAACCCCTCCCCCCAAGTTTGCTTATAATTTGGTCACTTTTGCCATTATGAAAACTATCACAGTAACCCCCATGTTTGCATGCAAATTATCTACCGTTGCCATTATAAAAATTATCAAAGTAGTTGATGTTACATAATTACTCATATTTATCATTATGAAACATAATTATAAATGATACTTTAATCTTCACTGAAATTTACCGATGTGTGCAATTAGAAACTAATAAGTAGGCCGACATGTTCACAAAATGTAATAAAAAGAAGCGATGAAAATTTAAAATGTTGGCTTCACGTAGTTTCAGACCGGCAACAAGTGGTGATAAACACGTGTGTTGGGTTAGGATTACTTGACTTTAGGTTGTTATATGCATTAGGTAATTACCAATTTGTATAATTCTTAATTCATAGAAGCAAGCAATAATCTTATGAGTTATTTGGTTGTTAGTAATTTTAGCTTATCACTGTACTAGGAAATTTGGAAATAAAGGCATCAAGATTAGTAATATAAATATCATATCAAAGCAAAATAGGAATACTCCATTCAGAACAATAAAAATATTGAATTTAGGTGTATTAAAAAACTATAAAAAATTAAGAACATAAAACCATTAGCCCGCTGCAAACTCACGCAACAAAAGAACATTTATATATGTGGTCAATGTATTGAGAACAATTATTAATTGGAAGAAAATATTTGTTCAAGCAAAATAAATTAATTAATGTATATAGGCTGAACCTACAAACTTGGAAAAAAAGACGACCGGATTGTATTATATGAGTGTATGGACTATAGAGAAAAAGAATTAGAATAAAAATCTGCACAGAAATACAATTTTGCTAATAATTGCATAGATATGGCCTATGGGATATGGGTGACCCGAGATAGGAGTTGCCAGTTGACATATGGTCGGACCATACTCTTTTCCGGCCGGGTACCTAAATTCTGCATCTCGTCACTCATCCCGGAGCTTCCATTCCAGCCATGTACTCCATGTGTTTGCCCAGCAGATGACTCGACCGCATATAGACGAACCAAGCAAAATATAAATTAAATAAGGGCAATACAAAATTGTGAGAAATTTAATCTTTTTAAATTTGATGCTCACGTTTCGCGAGGTGCCAATAAATCATATAATTCACGTTCTTTCTGGCAACTTTGTTTGTGTCGTGCATTAGCGATTCTATTATACGTCGTGCAGTACATGTCTATTCGCAAATGATAACCGTACCCATTAAAAGAACACATCATAAAGTAATGCCACAGGCATTTATAACCTTTTATACGCCCTAATAAATAAATAACATAGGAAAACAATGCACGAAACAAACAACACGTGATTCATTCCCGTGCCCGTCCACTGTACACACGTAAGTACTGAACCCTCGAGTCGAGCCCATGCAGCCATGCCATGCAACAGTGCACCGTGGGGACAGGTCCCGTGGGCGGCTTCGATGACTTGTATGGCGCTGTCTGATCGCCGGTTGCCACCGCTGCGTAAAGGCGGACGCGTGTGAGGCGGTGGCGACGAGGAGAGTGAGCTTCAGCGAAGCGAAGAGCCTCGAGGCTTCAGATTTGCAAGGCTTGCGGGGCTGCAGCACCATCGCCGCGGGTGACGGCACGTGAACAGAGGTTGACACGTTGAGAGTAACGTCGATCCCGTCTCTTGCAATTACTATTTTTTCACCGTTCTGAAGTCTTACCACATGGAAGGACATGCAAGTGTAGCGATCCATTCAGTAGTAGCGCGCGGTCAAACAGTAATGTTGCGTGCTAGGTCGTTACACTATGCAATAAAACAGTTGACCGATCGGCAGCACATCATTGCATGTCGTGTATTGACCCGTTTCTAAGGTCATAGACTGTCTTACCTTTGTAGAAAAAAACTCGTATGTACGAGAAAGAAAAGGGGGGAAAACGTAGCTTCAAATATGTGCATACATAGTTTCAACCAGCAATACCATAATATATGATTTAGATCAAATCATCAAATTATACCAAATGTAAATAATTAGGCTCCTGGTATACGGTATCTGATAACCTGCTTTCTGCCATAAAATTTGCAATGTTGAGTTGTTAGAAAGCTTACCGCTGTAAAATGCTAGATTGGACAAAATTACCTATCAATGGACTCTGGTGAACACAGCTAGCGGAATGCTCGTGTCCAAGTAAAGAAGGGGAAAGAAAAATCTAGGCACGCTTTGTCTTCATCTGAAAATTATCATCGCAGATATATACTTGTAATCTATTTTGCTTTTTAGTGTGGCTCCACGCCTACAGAAATAATACAATGAGATATTCCGGTGCACTCTCCATACCCTGCACACACGTTTGATGATGCCAGAAGGGAGCCGCCTGTACGGCTGTACAGAACCGAGACGAAGGCGGCGGTCTACAGATTCTTCGTGCTGAGCACACACATCCCGGTGACCCGGTGGAAGGAGATAAATAGGCTCGGTGTATATAGGGCCTCCTCTACGCGTCGGGCTTGTTAAGTTGGAGTGTAAGAAGCTAAAAAGCTAAAAATATAGCTTAACTTTATCTAAACACATAAAAAATTAGATCAGCCTACCAAGAGACACTGTTAGACCAAATATGTGGGGCCCACTAAAATCAATCTATCTATGAGCCTGCTTGTCCCTTGGAGCCGATGGCTGCGACCCATATATGTGGGGCCACTTTAAAATTAGCAAATTGATCTAAACACCGTTTGCTAAAAAATAAACAAATAGATCTAAACACCTAAGACAAATGCAAAGATCTAATTTATTTTTTAAGATGTTTCTCTAAATTCTAATTTTTTAGCGTGCATCTAAACAAGGCAGAAACACGCTGCTGTTCATCTTCTCCAATCATTTCTGTCCCTGTATTTTCCATCAGAGCTCTGATTTCTTTTTATCATCTCGGTACAGTTTCCATTTGTAGCGACCTGACAGCACCAACTCCTACTAAATTTGGCCCGTGCCTATTGTTTCACGGTGGAGAAAGAGTATCCTGCTCCGGGCGTCTCTATAAAGTTTTGTCTAAAGGTGGTGTCGCCATTGCGGCACTAGCAGTGGCACTAGCTGCTCTCTCTCACACACACACACGAGCCTGCTGCGTCTGCGTGGGGTGGTTGACCGGGACTCCTTCGTTCCGGATCCTGAAATAAGGCCACCGCTCGTTTCCCCTCCCTTCCCTCCCTCCCCTTCCCTTGCATTTTAGCCTCCCGCGGTTCTGGAGCCGCGGGCCATTCCCAACCATCGTTCCGGTGGTGGCCGGTATTGGCCGAGACCCATGGCCATCCAGGTCGCGGCGGTCGTCACGCCACCGCCGTGCTCCTCCCCCTCTTCCTCTTCCTCCTCCTCCTCCTCCTCCCCGGCGTCGTCCTCGGCCATTGCCACGTCGCCGCGGCATCATGGCGTCAGGCTGGCGAGGAGCCAGTCGTCGCTGGCTGGCTGGAGCGCCGCCGCCGGTCTCGGAGCCGGACGCCGCCGCGGCGGGCCGCACGCGATCAGGCGCGCCCTCAGCGCCAGCATCGACAGCGTCGGGAGCGACGACGACGAGGAGTTCCTGAGGAGGATCCAGGAGCTCGCCGCGGGGCAGCACCCGGGCGCCACCGGCTGCGGGTGGCCGGCGAGCGTGGAGCGGAGCGCGAGCAGCGTCGGCCTCCCGCTGTCGCTGCGGATGCTCAAGCGTCGGAAGCAGCAGCAGCAGCAGCAGCTGGAGCAAGCAGGGCTCATGGACCGCGCCGGCGAGTCCGCCCGCGCCGCGGTGGGCCGCGCCTTCGCGTCCATGGTGCTCATCATCCGCGAGCTCCAGAGCTTCACGCTGCAGATGCGTGAGGCGCTCTTCTACGAGGACATCCAGGTGGTCCTGGCCCGCGTCCACGCCGAGATGCACGCCTCCTTCGTCTGGCTCTTCCAGCACATCTTCTCCGGGACACCGGCGCTCATGGTCTCCCTCATGCTCCTCCTCGCCAACTTCACCGTCTACTCCATGGGCGACAGCATCGCGTCCGCCGCCGCGACGCTCCCGTCGCCTCCGACGGCCGCGGCCGTCGAGATTTTGGACACCACACAGCAACCAGAGCAATCCCATTCGCAGCAGCAGCGGTTCGACCCGGCCACGGTCAAGACGTTCTCCATTGGCCGCACGGCGTCGGTGGGCGGGAACGGCGACGGAGGCGGCAAGGTGCGACCAGTCGCCGGAGCCACCGGCGACGGCCAGTCTGACGAGTCGTCGTCGTCGTCGTACCGTCAAAGCGGAGCGGTGGTGCCTCAGGACACTTCGTCACAGGCGACGCCACTGGGTGCGGAGGCGGCGTCCGTGAACGAGGCACAGAGCTTACAGGACGAGCTGGCCATCTGGAAACGGATATCCGATGAGGCCACGAGGATGCAGGCGAGCGTGCGCGCCGAGGAGCTGATGGACCCGGAGATTCTGGAGCAGCTCGTGGCGCCGGTGGAGGCGCCCAAGCTGGCGGCGGACATGGAGTACTCGGCCGAGCACGCGGACACGGCGCAGAGATACGAGCAGGCCGTGTCCGAGGAGCCCAACAACTCGCTGCTGCTCGCCAACTACGCGCAGTTCCTCTACCAGGTGCAGGGCGACCACGACCGGTGAGTGTTCGGCGAAACAATGTCTCGCTCGCTGCGGTAGCACATGCGGTGGGTCGCTGACGGATGGATCTGTGTGTGTGTGCAGGGCGGAGCATTTCTTCAAGCGGGCGGTGCGCGCGGAGCCGGCGGACGCGGAGGCGATGGGGCGGTACGCGGCGTTCCTGTGGGAAGCGCGCAACGACCTCGCGGCAGCGGAGGAGACGTACCAGGAGGCCATCGCCGCCGACCCCAGCAACGCGCACCACGCGGCGGCCTACGCGCACTTCCTGTGGAACACGGGCGGTGAGGACACATGCTACCCCCTCGACTGACGGATGCCACCGCCCAGCACACATCATCCATCGGTGCCTCCCTCCCATAAAACCCAAACACAAAAAAAGAAAGAAAGAAAAAAAGATCACTCCGCCACTCCACTCCGCTCTTCTCGCGGCATGTGCTTTGGGCGGCAATGCTACACTCAAGTGAAGCTGAAGCTGATACACTTCGCGCTAGTACTAGAATCGTTCGTTTGCTTAAGCCATGTGTTCTATCGAATCTCTCTTCCTGTGGTTGCTCGTTTTGGGGCAAGTTATGGAGCAACGGCCAACGGAAACCCGATGCTCCCCGCTGCCGATCTGGAGACCCGGCGGCTGCGAGCAGAGAGCCCAGGGACGCCGGCAACGGGATGGGGTCCGTCCACTTGGCGTCGCGTGTCGAGACACGGCGTGGATGTTTGTACTGGCGCCTTGCGCAGTGTCGTCGAGATTTGCGTTCTGTGAGATGGCGCTCTGTTCAGTTCAGTGGAGCAGGTGAAATGAAGTACATATACCACCAGCAGCAATTTTGCTTCTTGTAACAACTGTGCAGATGAATAAACTGTATAAGAAGCTCTTCGTTTTTTGTTTTCACTCGTATGGGAGCATATGCGAGTAGGACACCCAAATGTTTGCTTTCTTTTCTGAAAAAGATCAACAGTGAGGCACCACCAACAAGTGGGTATGTTTCTTTATTCTGGAGCGTTCTTGAAACTCGCCGTCGCATCCGGACGTGAACCTGGCCTCGGGGACTTTGGAGAGATCTTTTAGCGAAAGCATGTGAACCGGGGTCGGCATTTGACAATTAGAGGCCGTGTTCCACATGCAAAACTGGATTGGGTTAGTGCGTTCTGCCCACAGGCTTTGTATAAGACCACGGTGAGTTAATCCGTACCCCTCACAAACCTCGGAGCAAAATCCAAGCTTTCAAAAGGTGTATAAAACTTTCAACTATTGCAAGTTTCCGCTGGACGTACGGGGAGTATCTGCTAGCTTTCAACTCATAATATATTATTAAAAAAATTATAGTATATAATAGCTGGCCGATGTGAGATCTGTTAGAAGAAATTCAATATTTTTTTTTCTCTAGATCGTGCTATGTATGTGCTAAAAAATTTCTATAAGGATCACGATCTAGAGAGAAAAATGATGAATACTAGTATTGCGCGATCCATAAGGATAAGAAATTCAACACAGTTGAGAAGCCAAATCAAAACCCACGATCCTCCGCTTGATTTGGTCATCTACAATACTATCAAACCTGGAAAACTTGGAACTCTCAAATCCAATCCTAAAACTGCAAACTTAAACAGGTATTTTTGCAGCAAAATTCAATTGGGAAAACTTGTGCTGTTGTGCATCAATGACCCATGAGGATGCATTATGTTAGAACTGAAGAAGCGTGCTGTAAACGCTATTCCACCCTACTTCACTGCACTGCAATGCAATGCAATGGACTGGGGTGGTGTCCTTTGAACTCCAAAAAGACTGCGAACTTAACTTCGTAATTATCCTTGGCACACTAGTGCTTGAGATGAAACGTGTGTTCATGTGTGCGACCCTAAAACACATAGAGCAACAGAAAGAAAACAAACACACAAAGAGATCGTATTTGAGAATTTGCATACCTGTAGGATCTTTTTTTTTAAAATTTGTGAACTGCATCTATGATCGCTGAAGTAGCCACTTTATGGAAATATTCATTTCCTTAGAAGTTAAGGCTACGAAATAATGCTGCGCTCACTGATAATATTCAGCATTTGAAAAGGCAATAATATGCCACCAAATAAATAAA
The DNA here is from genome assembly GCA_015342445.1 of Digitaria exilis. NCBI lineage: Eukaryota > Viridiplantae > Streptophyta > Magnoliopsida > Poales > Poaceae > Digitaria > Digitaria exilis. The sequence goes on from JACEFO010001719.1 coordinate 2,658,614, forward strand.
TGTATAAAGGAAAGTATTAAACGCCATCACCTTGCCATATCACTCTGGTTTTGTCATGCATTTCGTATAAAGTCATTTTGGTAAGCACAAGTTGAAAAGAAAAGCCAGCTAGAAAAGAGCTGGATTCGTTTTCCCTTTCTTCTTCTTAACTTTCTTCTAAAAATATACTAACAAAGGGCAGGATTGATTCAGCCAGATCTTTAGGACGTCAGAAATGGAGCTGTATGACTTGGAAAACTCCATTGATTTCAGATTTCCAGTCACACCGCGTTGTTTTGTTCCTTCAGGAAGTAGCCAGTACGATTACATCAGACTGGTATTACAGGCAGACCTTGGCTTTGAAAATGCAGACGCAATTGCAGACGTAGCAGAACTATAAAACTACTAGCTTGCAATCTCATCAGAATGTGCCCAGCCGAATTTCAATTCTAAGCAATAATTCCCTCTCGCTTGCGCTGCATCTATGCAATCATGCATATAATGTAGTATCGCAGGCCTTCAACGACCCGTCCGTACGAACAAACTTAAAATTTGCGAAGTTGCTGAGTACGAACACTCATCAGTCATGAGTGACACGACTCGATCATGATCACTTGGCGCACAATACGACATTCAGCGAAAGAAGTTCCTCTGCTAATCAATTTCCTGAGCAAAATTCATGGTTCACACTTCACACCAGTATCGGCAAGATGTTACGGAAGACATCAGAGTCGCGGGGAACGGCTTTTCGACTGCCACGAGGATTGGCGAGACAACATGCTGTATGGTTCACTTGATCTGTCGCTGCCTGACGAACCGGTGTCCTTTCCCGTCTGTCCCGTGGCCGTGTCGTTTAAAGATCAGAGCATAAGAGAAACTTCACGTGGTGTTTAGTTGGTGGAGGGAGAAAAGAACTTTTTCTGGGAAGCGTGTTCTGTGAGAGGTATGAATAGAAAAGTTAAAGAGAAACTTTTCTGAAAAACGTGTTTTCTGAGAGGGATAAATAGTAAAGCGCAAAAGAACTTCTGGAACTAAACACGTGTTTTCTGAGAGGGATAAATAGTAAAGTGCAAAAGAACTTCTGGAACTAAACACGTATTTTCTGAAAGGGATAAATAGTAAAGTGTAAAAGAACTTCTGGAACTACCTAAGTGGTAACGTCCTTCTCTTCGACAGATACTCAGTGTCCTTCCAGTAGGTGATTGGTACCCTTGTCCAGCGCCATGCTGGACACACGCCAACCGACTAATCCGCCAAAGATGAGCGGCCAAGGCCGGCAGATCCATGCCCAGTTCGAATGAGAACTACAACTCTGCAAGTCCTTGTGCTAAACTCAGGTCGCTTCATAAAAAACAGTGCTTAGAATTGATACGATTCCGATTGAGATGTGTATGTGATGGATGGGCCAGTCAATCGCTGCGCAACCCATTGCAGGTTACGGGGCATGATCGAGGTTGCATCGCGCCACATGCCTGGGCCACCTGTAATGTGTAAGGTTATGCCTGAACTTATTCTGAGCCTACTGTTCTTGATCGCGTAGACACCAAGCTGTGATGTGAGCCTGTCAGTGCTGCTTGATGTGGTGTGTTCCCTGATCGAACTAGGATCCAGAATTTCTAGTCATGTCCAAGAGGAAGAATCCACGGCGATAGGGTTCAGAACTTCGGATCGATTGTAACATAGTGCGTGCTTCAAAGGAAGAACAGCAATGGACAGAGCGGAAATACAGTTCTGCATAATCTCAGGCTTTAGCTTTTCGAGATTGATGGAGGTAGCCTGTATCCTAATCGCTTCAGGTTTCTTCTTGACTTTTCTGAAGATGATCTGCCATCATATCTGTTGATGCATAATCATCAGCGCTGCCGTAGGAAAGCCCAGATGTAAAGTGGCACGCTGCACGTATGATTACAGTTCTTGGGTATTGAGGAGAGTATTTTCCTCTTGTAAGAAGTTATAAGAACTGGCGATGGTAATCTAGTCCGCTGAAATAGCGACTGTTTTAGCTGTCATGGGCATGGAATGAGCCTGGCCTAGCTTCTTCCGAGTTTGCCCTGCCATGTCTACATTCAATGAATATATCATGTGAGTATGTAGCATCAATTATATGTCCGTACTCCGTGATGACTCAAGCAAAGCTTATCAGAATATCGGAGCCGATGCTGAATCATGTGCTGGGATCCGATGGCTTACATGGCCTTATTGATTTGTACCATACCTTATAAAGCCCAAAAAAAATAAAGTCCAGCCCAGAGAAAGTCCAGCGCCTGCCAAACCCAGTGAAATTTCAAGTAAAGCCCAGTGTGCGCTGGGCCAGCGAGGCCAAATTGTGTGCCTCGGACAAACCAGAGCGAGGCTTTCTCCAAAGGAAAAAGGAAGAAGAAGAAGAAAAAAAAAAGGCAAACCAGCGAGGCGACGCATCCATCACTAGTTCACCATTATCACCAGGGTTTCCTTGCGGCTTCGCTGCCAATCTGCCATCATCAAGCGACGCCGCACGGAAAGGAAGACCGGCGAAGAATTCCACGGATCTTTCTGGGACCCCATGCTGACTTCAAATACGAAAGGTCTCCAACACCGGACAAGGTTACAAATCCCGTTTGGTTTCTTCTCCCTATCCACGAGCTGCTGCATCGGGCGGTTTCTTCCTTTCTTACCTGAGCAATCTCGGAGTCAGAGGCGTGGATGCTTCCAACAACACATCCGTGGAGACGAGAACGAATACTAATCACAGATGCGCGCGAGAAAATACCTCTAACAAACGTGCGCTCACAAGCAGATCACTAAGAATTTTCAGAGCGTAGCAATTCGAGGGCTAAACGGTCTTTGCAGCATAGTTTAGCTTCTGGATAAATCGTTTGGTGCATCATATTCACTGACAGGAAAAGCACTGTGACTCTGTGAGGTTGTACCAAGTGTATGGGCCTACTCCCTCCATCCTAAAATAGATGTCATTCTCGCTTCTCAGGAAAAACAGTATCTTTCAACATTAACCAATTATATATAAAATAATATTAATATTTATAATACATCATTAGTATCATTAGATAGATATTCGAATATAGTTTTTTAACAAATTTATTAGAGAGATAAATATTGCACATATTTTTCTAAAATCGAGTCAAAGTTGAGAAAGTAACACGTGCACGCACCCCATAACGTCATCTATTATGAGACGGAGGGAGTAGTTCGTAGCTGGTTGCACGGTTCAAGAGGATCGATCGCTAGGATGCTTACCTTTGACCAGTTGCAGAAATACTTTTCTGTGATAGTAGATGCGATCCTGATGGATCGTGTGCCAACTCACGGGAAAAGTAGACGTCATTAATCAGATGCGTATGCAGACCAACAGCTGCAGTAGTTCGACGTCATGCTTGTGCGCTTGTCTTTCAAGATCGGAAGTCCATCCTGGATTTAGCAATATATAAACATATCTGCGTACCCGTCCATAATTCTCAACCCAACACTCACCATTTCACCACAACCAAGTACCACTCAACCATGGAAAGATTCTACTACGTCGCCGCCGTCACCGTCGTGCTCCTCGTCTTGCTCCACCACCTCCTGATGCGGCGCCGGAAGCGGCATCAGCGGCTGCCACCTGGGCCGCGGTTCGCGTTCCCCATCCTCGGCCACCTCCCCTTGCTCAAGAAGCCGCTCCAGAGCTCGCTCGCCGACCTCGCGGCGCGCCACGGCCCGATCGTCCACCTCCGCCTCGGCGCCCGCAGCGCCTTCGTGATCGGCTCGGCGTCGCTGGCGAAGGAGTGCTTCTCCGGCGAGCTCGACGTCGCGATCGCCAACCGCCCGCACTTCCCCTCCGTCCGGGAGGCCTCCTTCGACTACTCGGTGCTCACCCTCGCCAACTACGGCGCGCACTGGCGCACCATGCGGCGCGTCGCCACGGTGCACCTCCTCTCGGCCCACCGCGTCAACGTCATGTCCGACAGCGTCATCGCCCGCGAGCTCCGCGCCATGGTGCGCCGCCTCGCCCGCGCCTCGGCTGCCGCGCCGGGCGGGGTCGCCAGGGTCGAGCTGAAGCGGAGGCTGTTCGAGCTCTCGCACAGCGTGCTCATGGAGATCATGGCGCAGACCAGGAACACCTACTCCGACGACGCGGATGAGGACATGTCCAAGGAGGCTCGGGAGATGAAGGGCATCATCGATGCGATCGTTAGTCTTGCTGGCGTGGCCAACGTCTGGGACTACATGCCCCTGCTGCGGTGGCTCGATGTGTATGGCGTGAAGAGGAAGCTCACGGACGCGGTTAACCGGAGGAACGTGTTCGTCTACAAGATGATCGATGCGGAGAGGGAGAAGCTGAAGCAGCTGGAACGCAAGAACGGCGAGGGCGATGCCAACCACTCCGACGACAAGCTGAGCATGATCGGCGTCATGCTGTCGCTGCAGAAAACAGAGCCTGACGTCTACACGGACACTTTTATCAACGCTCTCGTGGCAGTAAGTAGCACTACGCACGTTTCCATGTCCTAACCTTTGATTCTGCTCCATGCCTCCATGTAGATGTACTGCTAATTGTCATGCTTTCTTTATTCCACTCCCTAATACTTTTCCCCCTCGTGCCTGGATTGAAGAATCTTCTCGGCGTGGCAACAGAGACTACCACAACGACATTGGAGTGGACAATGGCGCTCCTGCTTAACCACACAGATGTGCTGAAAAAGGCGCAAGAAGAGATCGACTCCAACGTCGGAGAGGGTCGTCTTCTTGACAAGAACGACCTTCCGCATCTGCCGTATCTCCACTGCATCATCAACGAGACTCTACGGCTGTACCCTGCCGCACCATTGCTGCTGCCGCACGAGGCATCCACCGACTGCAAGATCCACGGATACGATGTCCCGGCAGGGTCGATGGTCCTTGTCAATGCGTATGCCATCCACAGGGATCCGACGATATGGGAGGACCCGGAGGAGTTCAGGCCGGAGAGGTTCGAGCATGGCAAAGCAGAGGGAAAGTTTATGATGCCATTCGGGATGGGAAGGCGCAAGTGTCCCGGGGAGAATCTGGCCATGCGAATCATGGGGCTCGATCTGGGGGTGCTGCTCCAGTGCTTCGATTGGAGCAGGATTGGAGATGGAGAGGTTGACATGGCAACAGGCACTGGCCAGATAATGTTTAAGGCTGTCCCTCTAGAAGCGCTATGCAAGCGAAGAGCAAACATGTCTGCTGTTCTTCAGAAAATCTAGTGTGCAATTGTGAACTTCCATGTGTACAAATAGATGGTACCTAGGCCATTCCCAACCGAAGACACCATCTTATAGTGTCTATGCATCCATGTCAACTAGACACTACACATAGAAACTACCTCCCTAATGTATAGTTTACTAAAAATAAATTATCATCCAATCATATGTCTTCTCTCTCCCTTACTCTCCCTATCATCTTTATTTCTTTCTTAGTTCTTGTGTAGACATGGTTTCTGATGCAAGACAACATGTTCTTCTTTTCCCTCATTAATTACTTTGCCACATCGTCAAATTGCTTATGTGGCAGCTTATTTAATGCTATAGACATCATCCTAATCATTGGGTTGGGGATAGCCTTAGAGTAACCATCAAATTATGTAAAGGTTATACTACCTGCTATTTAAGCTGTACCAGTATACCATTTATTGCATACTTGTACATACTATTGTACAAATCTACTAATGTTCTTTACTCGTTGAATTGAACAGTGTTGTGATTACATCATGAATAACTAATCCAATTAAATGAACTTATTAATCTAAAAAAGTAACTAAACTAAAGGGGGGTCAACAGTGACACTTAAGGCAATTAATTCACACTCACACCATAAGAAAAGGAAATGATGGCCCAAAACATGGCAATGAGAAGTGTCATAGTGGGACTTTGAGGAGAGCAAGACATCAGCATGTTTAGGGGGAGATGGTACTCGAGGTCGCATCAAGGAATGCAATTATTAATTTTTATTATTGTTTATAATCTTTTTCTTTGTATTCCATTTCTCTATGTAGCCATATCCATTGTGTCATTTTAGGAAATACTACAAAAAGTGCTTCATTTAATGCTCAAGTTTTTTTTTGAGAAGAAATCTAAAAAATAAATATAAGCTCGACCTAATAAGGAGGAGGATTAGGATTTACAATCGATAAATATTTTGCCTATTATATCTTTAGGCTTTCAAACTTTTAATTATGAAGGGATGTGCCAAACAATAATGCTTGGAAAAACTATTTGAATGTTGAATCCCTTGCAGAAGTGGACGTCAAAAAAAGAGAGATTCACATTTTGGTTGTCGCTATGAAAATCAAAAGTGGCTTACTCTAATCGAAGGATCTAAATGGCAACTAGAGGAGAGTGAATCAGAGCCAATAAAAATTTCTTTGATGAATGAGAAATTTACCCTGTCTTAACATCCATCAAGCCCCTCTTCGAGCACTCACCAATGAAAGCCCACTTAGTCCTATCAGATTTACTAGCCTTAGAAATGACGCCATAAATTCTTAAAGAACAGCGGGAAAGATTTTGAAATAACAAATTAAGAGCAAACTAAAATAGCCAAACTCGTTGGAAAACGACCCTCTAGAATCAGAACCGGAACATCTTGTTTCCCTTATCGGAACTTCCAATTTCGAAACCAAAACTTCCAGTTTTGTTCCGTGAGGCAGGAGCCTATAGAAGAATAACCAAACTGTACCAAATGGTCTCCAAAAGTTGTGAAGTTTGAACCATAGGTTTTCGTGGCTATTATAAGTCTATTCCCAATAGGTCTCCTCTTTTAGAGGGAGCTGTAAAAAAAACAAAACTTCTAGTTTTTGTGCACGTCGCAAGATCTAGGAAGAAAATGGAAAAAACAATCAAATGTCCTCCGATGTTCATAAAGTTTTAATCATGGTTTCGACTATTCATGGTGAGTCTTTGCCTAAAACATCTCCTAGCAAATATCATCATAAGACATGATAGTGAAAGTTTTAGTAAAGGGAAAACTAAAATTCAAGGAGCTCGGTGAGAAATTAGGTGTGGAATCACCCAAACGGCATGCACCAATGCACCACGTGTCGTCCCTCCATCGGGCACCTCCTTGCAATGCACCGTGTCAACCCCATGTCTGATAGCATTATTGTGTGCTTGGTGCATCACTTGCTTCACACCTCCACTATGGCAGGGTGCGTTGCTTTCATAGTATAGTTGAAGCAGAAGCTTTTTGAACTCTCGCAAAACAATCTTGTGGATATCATGGTGCAAACTAGTACCACCTACTCCAAGGGCATGGACGTGCCTAATGAGGACTGGGAGTGAAGGATATTATCGGGGGGGATCTTCCCTATTGTTGGCATCTCCAACCTTTGATACGATGTGGCCATGTTACACTGGCTCTATACGCAAGAGAGCGAATATGGGGCTCAAGGGTGTGATGAACCAAACATTTCAGAGCCAGGTAACTTCTTGAAAATAACAACTTGATGTACCTAACCTTACCTCTTCCTCTTCTTCCAGCAACAACCGATTCCATAAAAATCACCAAATAAAATTTCTTGTATAAATTGGAAAGTTCTTTCCAGTTAGTTGATACTCTTAGTTTTTTACGTCAATGAAGGTCTACAAATCCAATAAAAACTCATTGGCTTCTTTTTTCCAAGATGCCCCTATTGAATCGTTTGAGTTTCGGTCTTGCGGCGAGAGAAGCTATGTCCAAAGAGAATACTGAGATGGCAGATAAAGGAAGAATGATGAAGAAAACGTCACATGGCATGAGAAATTATTGACTCATGCCAAAAATGTGGAGTGTGTAACTGGTCTATCACAGTTAGGGTGGATAACGAGCGAGCCGAGTCCAACTCGTCTTTTTAACGAGCCAGCTCAGCTCGGCTCGTTAAAGTAACGAGCAGAGAAGCCAGCTCGGCTCAGCTCGGTCCAGCTCGAGCGGCTCGCGAGCCTGGCGCCCAATCCGTCGCTGACCTTTCCTCTAGCCACGCACGGCTTGGACCTCCAGCTGCGAGCAGAAAAGGAGCTCCGCTGAGAGCTGGAGATGGAGAGGAGCTTCGCCGGCGAGCCGTGAGAGTGTGAAAGAGGGAGACTCGAGGCCGGAGAAGGAGGTTGAGGACGATGCCGTCGCCGCTCCACCCCGCGCTGCCGCTCCCGGGCAGCAACCTCGCCATGGCCTCCGCCTCCGCCTCGCCGCAGCTTCCGCATCCGCTTCCAAGGCACGCACCAAGGGAGCTCCGCATCAGGGCGGAACGACGAAGGGAGGCATGGAGAAGAGAGCCAGCGCTGGCCGCCAAGATCCAGAAACACCGCGGGAGGAGGAGGATGGGTTGCGGGAGGCACGGTGGCGGGTGAACCGGCGAAGCAATGGGGAGAGACACGGTGGAGAGCGGAGGTGGAGCAAGAGGGAGGCGCGCGGTGTGTCGCGAACGGCGCGTCCGTGCGTGGGTGGGAGGGAGCTGTCGGCGAGGGGCTACCGGGCTAGGGTTTAGTGGGTGGGGGAGGGATCGTGGGCTGATGGGCTGCATATGTGGGCCGACTGTAATGTTGGGCTCGTTTGGCTCGTGAGTTTTCACGAGCTAAATCTGCTGCTCGGCTCGTTTTCATAATGAGCCGAGCCGAGCTGGTTGCGAGCCGAGCGAGCTAACGAGCATCGAGCATTTTGTCCAACCCTAATTACAGTTAAAAAAAAACTTGACTTCTACTTTCATTGGCCTTACTATAAAAGAGACCTTTACGTTGGTAATTTGTGAGAGATGGAACTTGGGCTGGTGATTTTTTTAACTCATATGTTGCCCTAGTTTGAATATCTAATTTTGCCCATATGGCAAGCAATTTAATGGATTAAATGGGACCAACGTATTGGATGCTCAAACCATTTTTTAACTACTATGTTGCGCTAATTGAATAACCAATTTTGGCCCAGATGACAAGAGAAGTTAATAATGGCTTCAATGGGCCCAATTTATTGGAATCCCAAACCATGGTGGCCCGTCGCCCCCTTCCAAGGGTCGCACCAGTAAGAAAACAATAGTTGGAACGTCATATTTTTGTATAGTTTTTGGCCCTTAGATGTGAAACTGATTCGAGGAGATGAACGGTAGATATTGCGCACTTCTTCTATATATCACAAGAGGATTGGATCTTCGTCTTCCTCATTTCCTCTTTGCTCTCCGCTTCTCCTCTGCTCTCTCCCAACCTAAAATTCCAGCCTCTACAGTTCACTCTCTTGAATCTAACCCTGTCGGCTGTGCGGGTCATGGCGTTTGATGAATCCATCGCTGCCAATCACGCCCTTTCTTCGGTGTTGACAGGGGATGAGGCAGATCTGACTTACCTTCCTAGATCTAGCCATGGCGGTCCTCGATTCGATCATGACTTGGTGGCCCCTTCTTCCGTTCAAGCCGGTGATGCTCAATTCTTGAGTGCCTCCCTCGACAAGAGCTCCCTTGTGGCTGGAAAAGGTATGACTCCAGATGGGTTTGAAGTGCCAGAGGGGGCCATTACAGCTGCTAGCTACAACCGCCCTGGCGGCGTCCTCACTAGCGCCATAACTCCTCCAGAGCAACAAATCGGAAGTGATATCAAGGCAGCAGCCTTCAAGGGGGCATGGACAGAGGAAGAGGACAGGTAAAAATACCAAATCAGATCCCCCTCATGTGTTCACATTAAATCTTTAATTTCACTATTTGATCTGAAGTCTTTGCTTCCCCCATCTACAGCACTCTGAAGGATATGGTAATGCAATTTGGTGAACGGAAATGGTCGACGGTTGCACAAGCTTTGCCTGGACGCATTGGCAAGCAGTGTCGTGAGAGATGGATCAACCATCTGCACCCTGACATTAAGGTCTTATCCCTATCTTCATGTTGCTTAATTTACTTGTATGTAGTTTTTATTATCTGGGAGGATTTTTTTCTATCAGCAACATTAATGAATTTCAAGTGATTAATACCATTAATTGAATTGAAAGGATTATATAGCACAAATTAGTTATAATGTTTCTTGTTTTTATTCTTAATAATAAGCCCATCCAATTCCTCGACAGAGCCATAAAAGTAGCAAAATGTATTTTGCGTGCGAGCCTTTACTTCCCCATTTTGCTGCATATAAACTGAATTGTGACAGAAAGGTCCATTTTATGCTTAGGGTACTATAAATGTCTAGTTATCAAAACAAATATTTCAAGGACTATGCTAATTTGTCAATATTTAATAAGCAAAAAAATAGATTTAACCCTACCCCAACCCCCAAAAATGATACTAAACTCTAGAAGTAAGTCTGGGTCTTTTAAATTTTGAAGTGTTTACTCTTTTCCTTAAATGAAGTGTATACTCAGGGTTTGCTCTAGGTTCTCAATTTTAGTTTTTCACTTAAAGAGTTTCCCCATTCAAGAGCATATGAACCTAGTAAAAATGCTAGGAAAGTTTGCACATCCCAATTCCTTTCATTTTTACGTACTAAGGTTACCATTTAAATACTGCATTTTTTTGTCCTTTCTATCATTGTCATGTCAAGAACTTTCTACATATAGATTGAAACCTTTGTATTGAAACATGTCATTCATAAAGAGTTTCTCATTCACCTATTCCCACCATTTAGATCTTGATCAATCCATTATTGTCCTATAATATCATGCAAACAAATTTATTTCCCCCATCCAATACCTTCCCATTTCTAGCATTCTTTTTGTCCTTTTTATCATGTCAAGAACTTTCTACATATAGATTGAAACCTTTCTATTGAAACACGTCGTTCATAAATCTAAAACAACATTCTACACAAGCCCAAAACTATTTGTTTAATACCCTCCTGTTCTAATACTAGTGGTTTGCAATGGCTCCAATTTAAGGCAGCATGGCTCTTTTCATCTATTTTGTGTGGAGAGGAATGGAAAATGGTCTGTATTGTTTCTTTTATGTTGAGTAAGCAAGAGACCCCATGATGCTTGGTTGCATGGAAAAGCAAAGGAAAAATGTGTGCAGCATACATGCACTTTTAGCTTTTTACTAAAGCGAGTTGTTAGATCTATGTTTCACATTTAGCTACTTTTTATTCCTTTTTGCGGATCTTGCTCTTACTGTTTCTTGCTCCACGTGATGTCCGTTCATTACTCCGCCGAATCCGCCCTATATTCCAAATTCCTTTTAGCGGCTAACCACACAATCCTCATCTGTGTGGGACCCACCACTAGTGGGGGAGGGGGTGTTTGGTTGTGGAAGGAGTTTGCTTTGCCTAGCTGTGTTTAACAAGCATGAATAGCGACAAGCTTGCCGAGAGAGAAAGCAAATTTGGTGCTCTTTTAGAGAAACAAGGAAAAAACTTGCCATCACGCCCTACGATAACCTTACTTTCCATCCAAATGTCCAGCTCGTCCAGTCTCCTCGCTCAGCGAGCAACACAATATTGAGCTATGCATCCAAATTACCCTAATAAGAAACATGTTATTGCACTCACCTACTATGAACACCACTTGTTGTTGTCCTCTTCCTTTGTGGCTACTAGCGCTCTCACTGTCTTGGCACCGAGCCTATCATCTGCCTTCTCTCCGCTTTTTGCCTTTTTCTTGTAAGACTTTACCCATAGGAAGTTTTGTTTCACAACTTTATATTATTAATTGGTAGGATCTTGCCCCTCCCATTTCTATGAAAAGAAAGTTTTTCTTGCACCTTCTCTCCCAACTATTTGTGTTTCTTTGGATCACTTTGAAGCCCGGTTGCCACAAAGAATTACTAAAAGATTCTAAAAGGGAAAAGTTATCCCTCACCTGAGTAATTTGGAGGCCCTCCTCACTCGGTCTTTTGGATCATTGGATCCAACAAATGGATGGGTTAGATTCCTTTTTCTCTCTCTATCTTATCTTCTCCCCCTACAATAGCTAGGAGACAGAGGAGATTGGAGTGGGTTCGTGGTGGAGAAAAAGAGGATAGTTAAGAGAGAGAAGGGGTGAAAGAAAAGGGATAGATCTAAGCCACTGATTTGAAATCCAATGGTAAAAAAACCGAGTGAGGAGTGCCTTCAAATCACTCAGATGGGGCACAAACACTCACTTCTAAAAACACTTATAAAACTAACCCTCATTAATGATACATCTCTCTTGTAATTTGAATGTCGACTAAATGTTTTCATAACTTCAGGGGTTCGAGTGATAAAAACAATTTACATTTTGCATTACATTCTTCAATTATAGATTTGAGATGTCCTAAACATTCTTGTTCAATGACTTTCACAGAAAAATGACATATGGACGGAGGAGGATGACAAGATGCTTATTGGAGCTCACAAGTACTTTGGAAACCATTGGTCATCAATAGCAAGGTTCCTCCCAGGCCGGTCAGAGAATGCCATCAAGAATCATTGGAATGCGACCAAGCGTAGCCTGAAATCGAAGCGTCGATTGAAGAAAAAGAAGAGCGAACAACAGGTGGCACCCGGCCAACTTTCTGCCCTCGAAGAGTACATCCGCGGTGTGTACCCGACTTCTGAGTCTACAACAATGCTGCCACCTGCATCCCCACCACTCCAGAACCTCGCGTACAACGGTCTCATTGGTCCCAAGGCTGAACTTCCACATGTGCCTAAGATGAGGATGAACTTCACTGCCCCCAACCTAGTTGGGTTGCCATTGCCCCAGCTGCCAGGGATGATCAATGACAACATCCCACCATTGCCAGACCTAAACGTCACTTGTGACTCACAGGAGGCGTACCACGTGAGCAATCTGATGGGCGCTACTGCACCGGTGCCACAAGTGCAGATGGTTACTCAAGACCCTCATCAAGCTTGCTTCAACAATTGGTTCCCGTTCGTTGCATATATCCCAGCTTGGAAAATGGAGCATGTAGCAGGTCCATCATTCTACACTAGTGGACCTTCCAACTACATCGATGAAAACAACACCTACAATGAAGCAGGTCCAAGCAACACCTATGGCTATGGCAGCAAACCAGCTCATGATGCCAACAACATTGTTCAGATGGAGTCAAGGGAATTCATGACACCCTCTACTAGCGAGGCAACTATGGGCTACAATAGGTATGAGTGAAGCAGATGGGGGGATCTTATTGCCTAGCTATTCTCGTCTGGTAATGATATCTCCGTGTGTGTGTCAAATAGACACTTATTACCGTTTGATTTGGACTTTAAATTTGCTATTTCAGACATGGATGTGACATTAAGAACCTCTATTGTACTAGACTCGTTTTTTGTATCTGCATGAACTCATTTCCATTTCTGCCCCTTCTGTTTGACTATTTCTTGTGTCTATGGTAGCAAGCCAAACCACATGATATGTTGTAGATTAAGATTTGCTTCGATCAACTATGTGTAGTCGATACATATGTGTCGGTGGGTGACACATGGGGTGCCTCACGCCGGCAAGTATCGATCACAGAACACGCACGTCTCGGTGGAGAGTTTATACTGGTTCAGGAGTGATCCCTACGTCCAGTGAAACGGGTTCTCGGCTGTATTGCTCTCTCGGCGGCGGATTACAACGAAGGCCGGTTCAAGCCTTGTGTGTTTGTGCGTGTAGGGGACTAAGTGCTCTAGAGATCGAGAGTCCAGAATTCGGAATCCTCTCGCAGGAGGACGCCCTCCTCTTTTATAGCTCAAGAGGAGGGCAACTATACAATGGCGTTTTACCTATCTACCCTCGAGGGTCCGGCGCCCCCGACGGTTACTTGCTGTCGGCCTAGTGCGTATTGATGACCCCTTTCTTGGCCACAGCATGTCCTTCGCCTTCCCACCGGCAGCTTCGCGGTATCTTCCTTCTTGGCCGCTAGCGCAGCGGAGCGCATACAGCTACCTTTTCCCTGAGCGCATGGCTGCAGATCAGCTTTTTCAGTTGGCAGGCGGGCAGGTGATGTCGGGTGTCGGTCGGGAGAAGGCGTAGGCCGCACGCCTTCTCCTTCACAGGCCAGATTTGACTTAGGGAGGGTCCTCGGGACTCCCCTTTTCTGTTGGGCGTGCTTGTCGATGGAAGGGACCTCTCGCGGGGGTCTACCCTTCTGGCCCAGAGGGTCGGGGGTCGGGCGAGACGGACGTACCCGACCCCTTTATCCCCTTGTCGTCAGGAGGGTCGGGGGTCGAACGAGACTGAGGCGTCCATCCTTGCGTCCTCCGGGCCCTCTGAGGGTCGGGCGAGACAGAGTTCTCCGACCAGTCAAGCCTAGTGCCGTTTCCCGCCATCGTCAGGGCTTTTCCTCGTTCGTGCGCCGTTAGCGGGCGCCCTGATAGTGGGCCCCCTAATTCATGACCCCCACGATATGGGATATGTTCTCAGGACATGTGTGCAGGCTACAAAGCTTTCCATTTTCCACATTGTTTGGTAAATTTTCATACCATGTATGGTGTGCATGCTACTGATCCAATCCTCTTGCATCCATCTTAATTACTGGATAGCACGCACTCCTTTGGAAGTGACCGCAAGCAATGGTACAGGAGACATTACCTTTTTCCCTTCCCAAAGTGTAGTATATGTCTAGATTTCCAAATTGGCCAACAAATAACTCCAAGCCTAAACATATGGTATTGTTTTCTTTTTGGGAGCACGAGATTAATGCATACAAAAAGTACTACTCGAACTATTTCGGTCTCGAAGTTGCATTTAGAACAAAACCGGCCAAACTCCACACATATCCTGCTACTGCACAGTCAAGAAAATGTGTTGCATTGATTCCACAAAAAATGTGGCACATATAGGTATTGTCCGTATCAGGTTGTGCTTTCAACATCTTCTTCAGCCTAAAACGACTCTGTTTGACACCATAGTAAACTTAGTAGAACCGGGTTCTAAGGCCATCGTCCGACTAAAATTTTAGTGCTAAAATGAAATAGGACAGCTAAAATTCATCAAAACTTTAATTGCATTGTACTAGCTAAACTTTAGTTGTATTGTACTATTCCTTTAGTTGGTTAAAACCAGCTAGAAGACTAATACCCCTACTTGTTCATGAGAATTTACATTGGCATCAAAGTATATGTCCATAGTTAATGACGGGTAGATGAAGAATAGGATAGTCCAATTAGCTAGGTGATTTAAACACACCAACTAAAATTTAGCTATTGGGTGCATCCAAACAGGTATTCTTGGCGCCTGATTTCCTAGAACCTTGATGTTGTTTTCAGTGGGCTGAACCGAAGTGATCATATGGGCCCTTTCATGAGAGAGGGAACGAATTGATTATATAGCCCGGATAATATGAAAGCCATGTATCCGGGTTTCAGTAGGCCAGATGCCCACCCACTTAGAGGATCTCTAGTCAGTCCCCTATATGGGCCTCTATCCTCATTTTAGTCTGTCATATACAAAAAAAAAAACAACTCCAGTCGAGACTCTAAATGGGTTACTATTTTGTGGAGGCTTCCAAATTTTCGCCCATGGCCTCTAGGACGGGAGGCCCTCTATTTCCACCCAACACGTGGGTCCCACTTTTATTTTTCCTCTTTCTCCTTTGTTCTGCTCGCTCGGTCGATCCTCTCGTGCCACGCCGGCCGCCGCTGTCACCATTCTGCATCGTCGTCGCTGGAGATCCTCAGCCACCGCTGGTGGAGTCCCCGCCAATCCGCCATGGCCGGATCCACCACAATGTCGTTGTGGGCCTGCACCTACCCGTGGAGCAAGTGCGCCCTGTGCCACGCACCGCTATCCTCGGTCGGCGGCCGCTCGACGACGAGTATAGCGCAGCCAGGAGCCGAGCAATGTCGGCGGAGGAGCCCGGCCACATCACCACGATGGGAGCCTTGGAGACCACGGCGGCAAAGTCGAGCGCCGATGACGGCGTCGACTCTAGGAGCGCCACGGGGCCGAACACATCGCTCGGGCTCTGGATGAAGTGCACGGAGAAGCAGAGCAGCAGGGCGGCAGCTGGGCCCATGGTATATGGGCCGCATTTGCTCGGGCCGGCTGGAGCACGATGAGAATTTGAGCCTTTATAACTTTGTGGGCCGGCCCAGGAAAGTCAAATAGGGGCTCAAATTTGAAGGCCCGAGTGGAGATGCTCTTAGAGACAGACCCGAATAAAGCATAATAAGTCCATGGTCATTACAAGCCCACATGCGGCTATCGCATCTTATCTCTTTTTCCCTATCCTATACCATAAATAATTGGTTTTTTATTTCGCTATTTCTTTTACGCCATTCCACTACTCATGATTTGTATTTCTCTAGTGCTCGGTGCGTGTGTTTTGAATGATCACGGGAGAGCATCTCGTATGAATTGTATTTAAAGTGTGACAGACCATAGATCGAAGGTCTCGTTTTTTAAAGAAACAAGAAAAACATGAAATTCAAAGTTTCATATTAACCATGCTTTGTATAGTTTTTTGTCTTCACCGGTGTGTTTTTATATTTGGCTATGTGCATGGGGAGGACCAGCACGGCTGGGGCAGGGATGGCTCGTGCAACCCCATCGAAAACCATCCAGTTGTGCGATACGAAGAACTTGCAGGTACAATGGACCTACTGATTCCGTTCGTCTCGTGCTCTCAAACAGTGGAAGACAGATTGCCAATGCCCGCCATGTGACATGTGAGCGAGAGCGGAGAGCTTCATGTGTGCATTGCCGCGGTCTTGAGGAAAGCATGTTGGTCAGTGCAGCAGAACCTTCTTCTCGTTTTTTTTTTAAGACTAGCAAAAACGTATGTGCGACACGTACGTGATACCACTACGGCAGATGTTCGCCGTGTGCTAGACTGCTGGTGTAGTGGCACACGGGGAAGACTTAGTTCGCCGTGAGTCTAGGTTTTGGCACAAGGCGATCCATGTTTTCTCCGTGTGCCACACCTACGCCGTGTGCTTTTCGTATGGGTCATGGCAAAGGGATTCTTTGCCGTGTGCCCGATGGAAAGCACACGGCGAAGGTTTTAGCACACGACCATTTTTAGTTTTCCATAGTGTATAAAAGGTATAACCAACTAGTAAGGAACCGAACCCGTGAGAAAATATTTGATATTTGCCGAAAGCATTGTTCAGCTTTCAATTTTGATGGTTATGTACTTTTCTCTTATTTAGCCTTTACAGATGGTTCCAACACGAAGGCTATGGTGAATCTAATTTAGATGGGAAATATAACAAAAGAAATCACTTGATTTTATAACATAAACACACTTGATAGGTTGTTTGTATAAAATGTGCCAACCGCACGAACTTACAGCAGAGGAAACACCATATAAGAAAAATGCATTGAAGAATTAACTAATCTACCAATAAGAAAAGCATATTGTGGTGCACAGCAGGACAACTGGACAAGGGAGGGGAGCTCCGAAGTCTGGTCATGGATCAGACTTGGTGCTTTAGGCCTTGTGTTCATGTTTCTTAATTGTTCAGTATCCTTTCGACAATGGCATTAGCACCTGCACAGCTGCACCTTCGTGGGCTCGTGGCTGCCTCCTCACGTACGACGTCCAAGAGTATAGCGCACGGAGGGTGGCATTTAGGTGTCGTATGTGGACGTGACTCGTGACGGAGGGAGCGCGATGCGGCGATCGTACGGATACGGACTCCAACAAAGGAAGGCAGGAAACCTGAGCGGCAACACGCGGACTTTGGCCGTGGACCGGTGGCGTGTATATCTTGCGGGTAAGAGTCGTTATTGGTGAAAAAACAAATCGTTATTGGTAGAAACATTTTCTAAATATAAGTTTTGGTGGGTTTGACCCCTTCTCCACCTCCGTTGACTCCTACAGATGGGTCCGGTGTGAGGGGTAAGGTGGACCCAATTTGAGTGAGAAACGTTTTCAATTCTACTCGTTGTTTTATAGATAGATACCGCCTTCTCGTTTGATTTAAACGTTTCTTCTCCTTTACCTTTGCATAGCCGATGGTGAGTGTGGATGTAACGAGGAGTAAAGTAGATGTGGTAGCTTCTGTTTCGGTCTGTTTGTTTAACCCTGAATTCAGCCACCTTATCAGGTTTCTTGAAGAAAACAGAGCGTCTGCTGATCAGAGTCCAATTGGAACTAGTACCAAAAGGGCAACATAAGATTTGCTTTCTGAGGCTTTTAACGCAGTCATGTGCATGTGTGAATGAGTCCATTCGGAATTCTTCACCGTCGATCAACAATATTCAGTCAATCCAATACACGAACCCTCTATACGTATATTTACAAAGTGCGGTATATACATGATGTCCAATTGATATGGTTGCCTAGAGTTACAAATGGCATCTAATTAACTTGAATCAATCTCTCTCGGTAGAACACAACACGACGCAGTGCACGAAAATAAGAGAATCTGGCGCTACACGTAGTACATACACATCGCTATGGAAACGAATCACGATCTATCACCACCGAAATCAGTACGCATCCAGGGACCTGCAAAAACTGCGGTTCGGCCGTTACCCGTTTCAGCTTTGCCGGGACGGAGCAGAGCCCCCCGCCATCTGCTGAACCCAATAGTCCGCCAAGAACGTCTTGGCAGCGTCCAGGCTGGGGTAATAGGGCGGCTCGAGGAACATCTGGGCGAGCGGGTCCATCCCCTCCGCCGGCACGAACAGCGCTCGGTTCCCCGACGCCTCCGCCGTGCCCATCATCGCCGCCACAAGCTGCCGGTACGCGAAGAAGAACCTCCTCACGGCGGCCTCCACCGCCTGGAACGCCTGGAGCAGCTCGACCTTGCCGGCCTCCTCGCCCTCGCCGCGCCTACGGCTGTGGTACAGCCTCATGGCCGCTTCCTGCACCCGCGGGCCACCGTTGGGGTCCACCTCGACGCCGAGCACCCATGGCACGCGCTTCTTGAGGTCCCTGGTGGCGTTCGCGGCGTGCAGGAGCGCCCTGGACCGGAAGCAGAAGGACGCGTCGGACCCCGCCCGAATCGCGAGCTGGCTCTTGATGAGCCGCAGGAAGTCGTCGGGGTCCATCAGCATGTGGAGGTCCTCGACGTCGGCGAGCAGCTTCCAGACGCGTTCCAGGATCCAGCAGTCGCTCGCCGCCGCCTCCCAGCTCTTGGCCTCGATCCGCTCGTTGAGGCGTGTGAGCAGCTGGGACGCCGCGCACAGCCAGGACTCGAGGATCTGGTACATGGTGAAGAGCGTCTCGTTCTCCCGGTTGACGTAGCCGGACTTGGGCTCCGGCGACGGCTTGGGCTTGAGCGCGTGGAGCTCGTGCGGGCGCACGACGCGGTCGTACTCGAGGACGGGTTTCCCGGCGAGGTTGGGCTCGCCGAGGCCGAGCGTGAAGGCGCAGCCCTGCATCTGGGCCTCGATGGCGTACATGACCCTGGACGCGAGCGCCTCGGACTTGTCCCACGCCGCGAGGCGCGGGAGCAGGCTGGCCTCGCTGGCGCGGCACACCACGGCGGCGGCGCTCCCGGGGATCTGCCACACCTCCGACGACGCGCTGCGCTCACGCGGCAGGACGCCACCGGAGGCGGTGAGCTCGGCGAGCGGCGGCGGCGCGCTGCGGTCGTCGCAGAGCGCGGCCACCAGCTCGGCCTCACGCGCCGCGAGGGACTCGAGCCGGCGGGCGAGCTCGCGGCGGCTGGCGTAGCCGCGAGGGTCTGAGAGCGCGAGGGACGCGAAGCGGAAGGTGATCTCGAGCGCCTGCAGCGCCGGCTTGACGAGGCCCTCGCTCGCCCACTCCGGGAAGGAGCCGGGCTTCCACAGCGCCGAGAGCTCGGGAAGGCGCAGGTAGTGCTCGTACGCCTCCGCCGCGGACGCGTCCTGCACCCTCAGAACAGCCGACGGCCCGCTGCACGGCTTGGTGTCGTCTCGACGCACCGGCGAGACCGGGGACAGCTTGGGCGTCGCCATTCCGTGCCCCAGCTGAACGTCTGTTTGCTTTTCAAATCCTTTTCTTCTTCTTCAGGAGAATGAGGTTGTGATCGGGTGCTGTGGTCTCGTGGATCGAGTTTGAGCTCGAGAATGCGAAGGCGAGGCGTGTTTTATACTCGATTCGATCGGGGGCGGGGCGGCCGAGACGACGGACGGAGGAGGAGCGTTGGTTCTGGCGTGTGGACCCGCGACGCGGCGTGGGTTTGAAACCGGGGGGGTGGGCTGGGGACGGGTGCGGTGGTGGGGGCAACACGCTGGGACGGAGGCAATAAATTAGGGAGAAAGGACCATGGGGGAAAGGGTTTTCCTTCGAGCTTATCCGCAGGAGAGCAGCTGTGTGATGCCGTTTCTGGCGTCCGGGTCGCGATGTTTTCTCGTGTTCGGCGGTTCGGCCCGCGCACGACGCCGATGTATTCTACGGAGGAACGACGCGACGACGTCTCCATCCGGCGGCGTCCGGACCATCCTAGGCCGGCAGGCACGACCGCACAAAGGTTCTCCCAACACTCCAGTGTTATCCTTTTCTCAGCATTTTTTTTAATTATTCGTATATGTGACGAACGATGTCGAGTCTAAAAAAATCCATTTACTCTTCTTCGCTTGTAGGCAATTTCTATGCGCGAAAGGTGGAGTTGCTTGTGAATTACGTGTTGGTCCTGTTGGAGTTACATATGCAGTAGCTTTGGTCGGCAATGCCGTGAGGGCGCGAATTTGGATTGTTGACGCGGGGCTGGATTGCTGGAACTAGCCGCACTGGCCGTAACTTGCTGGTTTTTGGCGAGTTGACTTTCGTGTTCCGTTGTTGGTTCTTTAACACTACCAGACATCTGGTCAATCTTTAAAAAAGTGTTTGAAATTGCTTAGTTAGCAAGCTTGATGACTATGGAAATCAATACCCACAATTAGTAGTTGTCGCTACCAAAAAAAAAAGTAGCGCGTAAAGTTACTAGCTATAGCAATGACGTTGTGTAGATCAGTAGATGATCTAACATTGTCGAAACATGAGCTAACACTGTCGATATCTGAAACCGGATGAGATGAGAATTGAGATTTCATGCCTTATTTAGTTGGAGAAGTTGGAGAAAGTTGAAGGTGTGAATAATGCATTGTTAAGCATGTCTGTGAGAGAAGATGTGACTCAGGCTTTGTTCGGTTAGGCATGGATTGGTTGGGTTCCATGTGGAATGGATGAGATTGAGTCCATGAGTAGCCCTCAATGTGCCTAGAAAATTAGCGAAAGTTGGCGAAAACAAGGCTTGAAACCGGAAAAGGATTCCTTCCTGGCTTTCGGCCACTATCTCAGACTCTCAGTGCAGGCCAGCCGAAAATTATGAAGCTGTGCTCAGTTCCCAAAAGTACGTTTTATTTTTTATTCATCCTCTTCATAGAAGAAAATTTATTTTTTATATTTCCTATTCATCCCCTAGCCCAACCTGAGGGGCGTGGCAATACTGATACGACGGCATGCACCACCCCATTCGGTCATTTGACCATGTTCAGCTGCTGGATCCAACTCCACTGTTCCGATCGGCTCTGCTACTACATGCTGGAAACTTTCGTTCTCACTTGTCTCCTAGTCACCGGTCACCGGCAAATGGCGTTGTTATATGCTCCAAATCTTGGACCAGCCAAAAGGTTAGCTCCAACACTGCGTATCCATTGCGCTGCCGAACTTTGACGGCGGCCGCGGCAGGCGCGATCGAGTATGCTCCCAACCTCGTTCCGGTCCGCGGAAGCAGCCAGGAAGGCTGTCGATTTTTAGGAGGAAACATGTAATTGCGCAGCCATTCTCTGTGCTTATCTCTAACCAGTCAATCGTGCGTGTAATCCCCTTGGTTCTTCTTCGCTTTGACCCGGTATAACTCCGTTGACGAGACCTACTATGCTGCTTGGTGCTTGCTGCCTGCCTCAGGCGATCCTGTTCTTCGCTGGGAACAGCTTGTCTCGTCGCGATAACCATGAGAGGCGTGTACAATGAGAGTTGGTTTTTTTAAGCTGACCAGAGAGACCGCAGCCAGGAATAATCCGCATCTTTTTCTTTAATGGGTGTACACGAGAACAAGTGATATAAAAACAAGTTCCAATTATGTTGGTCATGGTGCATTTAACCTTATAAAAGCCGGCGCGTGCGCACGTCGTCAGCTTTTTCCCCGCCATTTTTTGTCAATTTGCAAAAAAACCCTGAACTTTATGGAAATACAACCCGCCGTCCACTTATTTAACAAAACCCCCCTAAATTTTATAGATATACAATCTACCGTCCACCCTCTTTCAGGATTTTTTTAAAGAAACCCTCGTATTTCCTCGGAATTAACCCGCAATCCACCCCCAACCGGCCAATCAAATTTTTTAAGAAAACTCCTAAACTTCCTTAGAATCAACCCGTCGGCCTTTTCTCTCCCTCATAAATATTCTTAAAGAACCCTCAAATTTTACTGAAATTACGTAACAACACATTCTATTAATTACTTTCCTACAACCAATACTATACGTACCAAAACGCGTTCCAACAAAAAAACCAACATAAAATTTGTTCTAGTTTCAAACCTACAACTTTATTATATAGCATATTTTTAAACCCATAAGCACTTTCCACATTCATTCACGCAGACATTTATCTACGACCCGTCGTATCTATGATTCAGATACCAAAACGTCCTCAAATTAAGAAGTGTTCAATACAAAAACAATCAAAATTCACAAACATAAACCTTCGGACCGTACCAAAATTTTAAATTCAAAGTGTCTCAGTAATAAGTTTCTATAAATGATTATATAAGATCCATAGGTCAATCCTTTATAATATATATTCATTTTCCTCACCTATACAAAACTATACGTTACTTAATATTGACAATCTTTGGTTTGTAAATAAATTGTGAACAACCAAATAATCTAAGGATTCTCATAACCTATAACTCTCCATTAGACAGCTACATAATAAACACCTGCCAAGTCATGCACAAAGAATGCAATTATTGTGTCACACATGGAATTAGTTATACGAGTTAATCTATGTATTTAAATGATTCCAACTATGATGCTCTTCTACTGTATGATAACATGATATATAATTACTACTAGATATCGTGCACTCTGTTATTCAAATACCGATTGTATATCATCAGTAAAGGCACATAGGCAATTACTAAGGATAGACTTGGTTTTTGCTCGAGAAAAAAAAGTAATACGAGGAGAGCCTTTTTTACTAATATGTTGCCAAAAGACATGGAGTGATGGCCTCTTGATTGTTGGATCTCAACCAAAAAAATCATCTATTTTATTTTATTTATTTAGTCAAAGATTAAGTCGCGCGTCAAGGCGCGCACAAATCACAAGTATCCATGAAAGAGGTAGAATTACGGCACAGCAGGAAACAATTTAGCTGAAAATGACGTCGTTAAGGCGGCGATAGAGTGATGTCAGCGGGTGCAGGTCGGCAGATAACCTGCTTAATTATGCTACCCGCCGGACAGCGCCGGATATAATACGACGTGCACCGGCCGACGGAGCAGTTGATCGGCGCGGCTGCGGAGCGTCAAATGATGCCTTCCAATGATCGATCACCTCTCTCCATCGATCGTAAGGATCGCTGTTTCAGATTAGCGATTCAGGGATGAAGAATTTCAGAAGGATGGTTGCTTCTGACTCCCTCTCCCGGATCAGGTTCGTCTCAGAGAACCACAAGGCATGCAAGCCACGGAACCAAAGGCCACCGCTACTTGGTCTTTCAGTGCGGTGAAGCCGTGGACGCGTACGTGACACATGCGCAGAGCAGTTGTCTGGACTCTGGACTTCTGGAGAGCCTCGGGCTCTAGCCTTTCTGTCTCTTCCGGTTCCCTATCCACCCATCCATCACGCACGCGAGATGACCAGTGTCTTATGCAATCAAACTAGTGTTTGGCACCATCAGACCCAGTAGACGGAAATTCATCCACAGCTCCCGCCAAATCAGCGCGGCTAAGCACGTGCATCAGCCTAACATTACCCCGGCCGGTACGAGAATCCCGGCACTTGGTGGCGCATCCGCCAATCACGTCACGAGCATTCCGACGAGGGCCATGATCGTCCTCCTCCGCGCGTTGCGTTGCGTGCGCGGCGTGGCATCCCGGCGTGCGGGTCCATATCGATCGACGGACCAAGCTTATGGCTGCCACATCTTTCGCTCATCCAAAGTTTCGGATAAGAGCCGGCACGGGGCACGGTGGTGGCTAGGTAAGCAGCTGACCTTCCGGCGCCCTCCATATCCTCGACCATTCGTCGCGTGCGGAGACCGGTGAGGCGGTGAGCCGTCGACCGTATCCGAACAACCCTGCCCGGGATCTGTTTCTAGATGAACGGGGTACGAAGCTTAGACTCGCGCCCGCCCGGTCTCCATCGAGAGCGACGTGTTCGCCTGGGCGGGAAGGAAGGCATCCCATGAGGCCATGAGGCCCATGACGCTCCGTTCGCCACACCACAGTCGCTGTGACGGCAGCAACGCTGTGCTCGGCCGGGAAATCTATCGTGCCGCACCAGTGGCAGTCGGTGCATAGGCGGCACGGCATGGCGTGGCCCAGCCGACGATGGCAGCTGGGCTTATAGGTAGTTAGGTGTCGTGCGCCATCTCTGTTACATTCCCCACAGGACGCGCCTTCACGTGCGCGGCGGGACGGAGGGAGTCGGAACTCGGAAGCACGAGGGACCGTCGAAGCTGGGCAGAGGGCCCGATGGGCCCGTCGTCGGCCACATGGGCGCCACGCGGGCCGGCTCGCCAGGGGGACCGTACGCGGCCCAGCCTGTGAGACATCTGATCCAAGCAAAAGCGTGTTGCCAGATGGGTCACCCACAGGAGTCGCTGTCAGTCTGTTACTACGCAGTGACAGTGAGGAGGAGATTGTCGATGTTGCCGATGCCATTTTTCTTTTCAGGTGCTGTTTTTTTATATAAGAAATTTTGTTGCTATTAACATAAACTAGGCTATCATTATCATTTTTCTGTCACACGTAGGGATCGGACATATGTAGTGTGCCATCCACCGTTTTGCGTATGTACATCGGGTGCCACTGGTCTCTCATCACACCTTGGTATCCTGGCGGTGGTGAACTTGACTCATTCTTACCCTCGAATTCCTCCATCTATCTTCGGCTTGTCCCTCGTGTCATGGCCTCAAGGAGTTGTTTGGTTAGGCGGCTTAGTGGCTACCCGGGCCTCTCTAATGCAACCATCACATGTTTGAATGACTGAAGAGGGTCCTACGCCAAGCCTAGGAAATGCAAAAAGGAGCCCTTGACTTGGCTTCATATAAACACACGGAGGACTCACATCCGGGAGTGCAGGCTTGCACTAGCCAACGAGAGATTCCTGTCACCTCTGTCACCTCCTCTTTACGCCTCGCTACGCCTTGATGCCCCACCATCCCTTACGCTCTCACCGCTGCCGCCGCCACCACCATCCCTTGCGCTCTCACCACCTCCGCCGACGCCACCATCCCTTGCACTACCGTCGTCGCCACCACCACCATCACTCGCGTCACCGCCGCCACCTGTGAGATCTAAGACGCGAGGACGACGGCGAGCTCTCGTTCCATGGCGGTAGCTACGCCGTCCTGCTCCCATGCTGTTGTGGCGTCGAGCAGCGCCGTGAAGCCGTCCTAGTTCGAGCAGACTTCAGCTACCCTGGCTTAGAGTTAAAGCCTGCCTACCTTGGTCATTTTGAGACTTCTAGTTTTGATGTTGTGGGGGAGTCTGTCTCTTTGCCTGTGTATACATCATTGTTTTTGCCCTTATTACGTTTTGCCGTCGTCGACATATTTTTCCCAACCTGTCATTATTCCGCGGCCTAGATGTTTGGTTCATTTGGTTGATCTTGAACGGTTACGTGCTCTGTTTTCATTGTTGCTGCATTAGTTGGATGGTTGTCATGCTACCACTTGATGCTTAGATTATCAATCTAGTCTTAATGGCTATTGCCTTATTGTTGCTGCTGCTTGGTCATCATTACACTTATGCATGATCTCCGATGGCCGCGTATTATTACTATGTTGCTTGGGGCATCTTTGAGTTGCTATTATGATGCGATGATTATTTGCTCAGTTTTGGTCAGTAGGTATTTATTTCGAATGGTTAGCATTATACATTGGTTTCTATGTAGACTTAATTTATTTTCTTTTGCAAGACCCTCCATCACTCGCATCCGTAGGTGCTCTCAATTTGTCAGCATCTCTCTTGCCCCACCGCCGGCCAATAAGCTGCCTTGGAGCTCCCTCTATGGCTAGACACCAAGGTAACCCTGCATCCCCAATTCTCATCGCTATTCAATCTAGTATAAGTTTAGATGACTGATGGATTTAACCAAGTCTCAAGGTAAATCCTTTTTCTTATTTTATTTATTCACCGTCTCTTCCCTTTTTCCTATTTTTAGTAAAAAACGACACCCGCATCATCAGTGGCTTCCCGCTCGCAATTTTTAGTTTTTGAAGAGCCACCTACCCCGGTCCCAGAGGCGGAGATTCAGACCCGTATTCCACGTTCGTGCTCACGCGTTCCCGCGCGAAGCCGAAAACCATTTCGCGCTCTGCGCGCAGTCGCGCCCCTCCAGCCCTCCACGCCCCGCCCTTTTCTTCCCCACCCGTATCCCCCTCCCCGCCAATCGCATCCCCCAATTCCACACTATCCTAACTGACGCCACTTTCTCGTCCCCTCAAACAGCAATGCCGACTCTCCGCAGCGCCACGGCGAGCGTGTCCCCCGCCGCCACCCCCTCCCCTGTCGCTGCGAGCACGCCGCGCAGCGTCAAGCGCCGTCTGACGCCAGGCCGAGGCGGCGAGTCGCTGGATTCGTCGCGGCACACTTCCCCTCACCGATCCCCGCACGCCGGCGCCGGAACGGTAAGATCCACTGCTCTTCTTGGTCCCCTATGCGGATCTGCTCCGCGGTTGCTTCCTTTCACCCGTTCCCCGTTGCAATGCACACCAACTGCTCGATCTTGCAGGTCTTCACGCCGAAGATGCTATCGGCGTCGCCCAAGTCATCCAGAAAGCGACTCTACGGCGACCTTGTCGCCGCTGAGAAGCCCAAGTGGAATCCCCGAGGCAAGCCTCTCAATTTCCAATTTGGCCAGCCAATATGTTGACTTAGTTGCTTTGTTTGGGGTCTGACTGCGAATTGGGCATGCCACGCAGATCCCGCGCAGATGAGGGCTGTCAAGGAGGCGCTACACTTGGCAACGGTGCCGTCGTGTGAATTGGTTTGCCGGGACAACGAGCAAAGGCGCGTGTTTGAGTTCTGCAAGGCGTGCGTCGAGCAGGAGAAGGCTGGGAGCATGTATGTTTGCGGGTGCCCCGGCACAGGGAAGACCTTATCCATTAACAAGGTCATGGAGAGCTTGGCGCATTGGGCAGATGAGGTATGCTTTGACGACATCTCATGTTCTGGTGCACTTTCCAGTTTTTGAGCGTTCTTGTGTTGATTTTATTGTGTTAATTATGTGTGAACGCAGGTGGGAATGGATACACCTGACTCGCTAGCAATCAATTGTACAAACCTAGGAAAGACATCCGATATTTTTAGCAAGGTATTAACTTCTACTTAGTTATAGACTCGATCTAATTTCCTGTCCAACTCGAATCAAAATTGTAGTTACTGAGTGAGTTTTTATTGCAGATACTAGGACAATTTCAGAACCGCAAGAAGGGAAGCAGCAAACTGTCACCACTTCAGCAGCTTCAGAGCATGTTTTCCAATAAGGAATTGGCTCCGAAAAGAATGATGTAATGACTGCTTGTATCCACTGCAACAATTCCTTGCTGTTTTGATCCTGCTATCTGAATTGCATGCTACTGTTGTCAGGTTGGTCATTGTAGATGAGATGGACTACTTAATAACTAGAGACCGGGCTGTGCTGCATGATCTTTTCATGCTGACTACTTGCCCATATTCAAGATGCATACTTATAGGTGATGTTTTGAAGGATACTTGCTCCTACTAGTAGCTATTTATGCCAACTTACCAATCAATACAGTTTTGCTGACTGATAGTGCTATTTTTCAGGAATTGCGAATGCCATAGACCTAGCAGATCGATTTCTTCCAAAGCTTGAATCCTTAAATTGTAGGCACTAACGGCAATGTCAATCTACATTTTTCTATACGAACTGAACTTACATTTCTTTGGCTTTGCTACTTCAATTGACAGGCAAACCTCTTGTTGTAACTTTCCGTGCTTATTCCAAGGATCAAATATGTGACATAATTAAGCATAGACTAAAGGTAAATATCTCATATTGCTGCTTGTTTAGATTTATATGCATTACCAATTAGTAACCATTCACTTGCTTGCTGTTCATCTCATTTTTTTAATGCCACCTATACAGGTTCTTGAATATGATGTTTTTGAACCACTGGCCCTGGAGTTTTGTGCTAGAGTAAGTGTACTCATCATGCAATGATTGCATTATAGTTTCATTGACAGAAATCATGTTGTACTTAGTATTGTCGTCTATGTTCATTTTGTAATGTTTTCGTGAATGTTATTTTATCAGAAAGTTGCAGCAGCCACAGGTGACATGAGAAAAGCTCTAGGTGTTTGCAGGTAAACATTTCTTTTTTGTTCAAACATTGATATTTTCTGGAACTGTAGCTACTTTGTTAGAGCTAATAAAATTTTGGGAAAACATTTTCTAAACCAAAGGAATTTCCATTCTTGTTGGTGCATGTGCCATCGAATTCTGAAAATTTTGCATATGCTAAATCAATGCAGTATGTTTAGGATGTATGACTCAGCCATGTGAGCCATTAGATTAACATTCTTATCTTGTGAATTCCAGAAGTGCTGTGGAGGTTCTTGAAGCAAGGCTGCAAGACTCTGATAAAGAATTAGGAATAGTAAGTGTTGCTTCTCACATTGTATTTTTATAGTTCATCAGGAAATCGATAAGTGGTTTCTAAGCAGACATCACATAAACCTAGTTTGATAGTCCTAAGTAGCACAATCTAATTTGAGGTGCTGGCTTTTGTATAAATTGTCATTGGCCAACTATGTGCCCTAAATTGCATAAATCTAGTCTTGTACTTTGATTCAAAGAAGTTTGAATTACGGCCATCATTAGGCTTGAATGTTGCTAATTGCTTTATCTTCTACTAAACAACCTGTATGCATTTACTTATACTGGTATAATGGTTCAACATGAAACTTTACTTTTTTTACTTGGCCATGCTCATATACTTCGACATGATTTTGTTTAGTGCCTGAAGCATCTTTAGTATTGGAGCCTAATATTTTTATTTACAGGTGACATTTGACCATATGGATGTAGCCTTGTCAAAGGCATTCAAGTCAGCAGTAGTAGATAGCATACTGTGTCTTCCCCAACACCAACAGGTAAGATCACAATTCTTTAAAAGCCTTAAGAACTTTGCTACTCCTGCCCTCCTGTTCCGTTGTAGTCTGCTACATATCCGAGTCTCAATTCTTATGAATGAAATGTTGGACAGATGGTATTGTGTGCATTGGCAAATACTTTCCAGCATTGCAAGAAAAAGGCTACTACTCTAGGAGAGGTAACACTTACCCCCATGCTGCTTTGAAAGAGTGCACTTGATCTCCTCATCTTGTATTATTCTAACATACATATGCATACCTTTTCAGCTCAACAAATCATACATTGAAATCTGTAGATCAACCCAAGTCCCAGCTGTTGGAATGCTTGAATTTTCTAACATGTGCATGGTTTTGAGTGATCAGGTATGCAAATTTGGTCATCTTTTTTGGGTGCATTGGAATGAAACGAAATGAATGCCAACCTAGATGTTTAGTGTTTGATGTGAGTTTTCTCTGTAGGGATTCATGAAGCTTGGGCAATCCAAGGAAGATAAGCTTAGGAGAGTAACTCTTCAGATTGACATTTCAGATATTGGTTTTGCATTTAAGGTGAGGACGAAGGTTCTTAATCCTGTTACTTAGCAATATAATTAGTGGCTCATTTACTAATTTAATCAATGATGCAGGGAAATCGTTTCTTTCAAAAATGCCTGGAGCAGCCAAGATGCTAGCTAAACTTTCCATAGGCCAACTGTTTCTACATTGTTTGTGTACTGGCATAAACAAAATTTCAGGTAACTGTCTGATACGGTAGATCAATTCTTATGTCTGATTGGGCATGCCAATAATAGTCAAGCATTCTCGACCGTCTGCATTTGGTCATTGCATAAAATTGCAGTACACATGGATTGCTAACAAATTCAGTGTAATTTTCTCATTTCAGGTGTTTTCATTCTACATTATCAGAACTTAGTGCGGAGCGAAGTGTACATGTGATGAGTTATGATAGTATACACCATTCTTCATAAAGATAGTTGACTGTAGTTCTGATTTCTTCATTTTTCCGAAACTGATTTATTATGTACCTAAATCATAGTGTATCAATAACAATTGTTGGCATTTTTCTTGCTAAAAGTTGAAATCGAAATGAGTAGCTGGAATCTTTCTTTGCCAAAGTAATGGCAATCTTATGATATATTACTTGGTGTAAGCTGAAGTTGGGTTGATTTCGCTCGATCAACGTAGAGGTAGAAGAAAACTCGTTGGTCACATACGGAGACTGGATAAAGTACAAAAGCAACTAAAGCCAAAAGATACACAACAAGCTACGAAATTGATTGCCTCTTCTGCGAACCATTTCTTGTAGAACCTTTACTGTTAGGTTGAATGTCAGTATGTTGTCCACATTTGTTTCGCAAAATGAAACTTTTCATCAGCCTTGTATGACTCATTTGCTTTCTTAAAAGCAGAGGTAATCTCATTTAAAAAAAATAAAAAAAATACATATTCCGCCACATTTATTTCGCAACAATCTTCGTTTCGTAGTCTCTGTCGGCCTTTTTGCATTGCAGAATCGTTTCATCGTTTGTATCGGAAATGAATTAGGCATACGTTCTGAAACAAATAGGGCCTCCCATGAATTTTCCGGTTGCTGATATGATTGGGCTTCATATACGGGCTTCAGTCAAGTAGTTTCCTTCTAAAATTGGACCGATGAAGTGTTCTTAAATCTGGGTTTCCTTTGCGCTTCGTACAGCCCAACTTACGAAAACTAGGCTGCATATTTGTCGGGCTAACTGAGGTTGCATGAGCCTCTTTACTACGCAGTTCGAACTGAAGCACAATTATCGGAAATAGAATCGCCACTCAATGAGTCTGTATTTTTTCTCAAAAAAAAAAGAAAAACTCAATGAGCCTGTAGAATTCAGTGCGCCAGAGCTGAAAGATGTGTTCGAGCAGATCTGACATTGGAGTCAACCAGTAACGGGATATCCCACCTGATCGTGTAACGGGATGTGCCGTAAGCACAATGAAACACCATGCAACTGCGACCTCTTGGCACGCACAACTGACTTCATAATGCAGCCGCGTCTCTTTTCGTGTAGACAGACTTTCTGCTTGTAGTCGGAACAAGCGTCAGTAAAGCAAAGAGAAGGTAAGATTAGCAAGGTAAGATTAGCAAAGGGCATAGAGTCAGAAGTCTGAGGTCGTTAGGGTGTGGACGTGAGGGAATAGATGCTGCGCTGGTCCATGTCAGGACGAAGCATCGCAAGTTCCAACGAGGCCCACCCCCACCACGGCCACCACCTCGCCGGCCGGGGGAGCTGGAATTGGATTGGCCGAGACCATCATCAGCATCAACACCATCGCCGTCATGATCACTCCTCACAGCTCAGATAGATCACGGACCATCCCTCCCTCCATTCGATGCCGCCTAGTCGGGCTCAACGTGGTACGACGCCTTCAATTGGAAATGACGGGGCACTGTTATCCTGATCATGTCCAGGTGAGTACTACTGTGTTTAGTACCCCTTCTACTGTGCCACCAGACTTGAACCCCACTCCATGTCCGAAACCGAAAGAACCAGCAACAAACCATTACAAAAAGGAATCGAGAATTTGCATACGATCGAAGAATTCATCAAAGCGGATTCATGGCGCTTTTCCAAAAGGACAAGCCGGTGCTTTTTGAACGAACGAACCCCGCCTTTTCCAGGTTTCCAAAACCTCAGCGCTTTTTGCTTTGCCGAAAGATTATGATAGCCCCCCTCTCTCTCTTTCGAACCCGAAAGCTTGATGAATGAAAACTCGAAAGCTAGCACACGCACATTTCTGAATTTTTGTTTGCGTCCCAACCCCAAAGACACAAAGAGGATATGGAGGGATCGGGCAAGCAAAGCAACCAAGACTGGGATGGCTCAGCGGCAGGATCCACGGCCATCATGGCCGGACCTCGATCCTCCTTAGTTATCAGCTTCGCATGATTGCGAATCGCGTGGCTCGCCTCCCCTCGCCCGCACGCCGCCCCCCGTACGCTCGCTTTCGCGAGCAATAGCGGCATTTCGCGCTCGCCCTCGCGTCGCAGGGTGGCGGCGACCCGGGATCACGCGCGGCACGGAGCCCATGCGGACGCGCGCGGTGGTGGGGCTGGTGGCCAGCGCCCTCTCGGTTTCGCCGTTCGGGACCAGCGGGCGAGGGCGAGGCCAAGGCTCGATCGATCTCACGGATCGGGCACCAAATCCGCAGCGAGTTGGCGATAGAGAGTTTCCGGAATCGTGATGGGGGAACAGGAGACGGGGTGGGCTCGCGCGAACCGGCGGCGATCGTATAAAGAGCAAGGGACTGTAAGCCGGCGAAATCCAACCGGAACAGGAGAGAGAAGCGCTCGTCACCGGCGCATGCGCACAAGCCACGCTCTGATTCACCGAACAACCTGTAACGCATTAACTCTGGCGGGTACCTAGCACCAAAATGCTGCCAGTTGCAGCCCAGTTGTAGCCCGCTGTGGGCGAAATTAGTAAACCTGCTCTAAGCCCGATCGGGCGATCAATCATGGGCGCCGGTGCGCCCCGCGTCGCTGTAGCGCGGGGAAATTGGGTGCCCGCACGTGGAGGGCACGCGGGGTCGGCGTCCCGACGCGCCACACGAATGTTTGTCCGCGCCCGTGCTGCCCCTGTCGAGAACCCTGTACCCTGAAAACAAGCACGTCCTAAAATCCAGCTCGCCATTTAAGGAGGCGCTTGTTTAAGCATTTGTAGATTTCGTGAACACACATCACGACCCTCTAGAAAATCAGAGCTCACGATCGATCCAAGCCGCCTCGGTTGCTCGCTCGCTCGGAACGCCACATGTGCACACGCCTGGTTGAGGGGCAATCGGGCGCCGAGCCGTCATCACCCTGCATTTCCCAAGCTCCTTTCATCATCAGTGCTTGGAGTCGTGGGCGTCACACATGCTTGGACAGATCACAGGTGGGCACAGATCCGTTGCCCTGCTCCTGCGGCCTCATCCCCCAGTAAGTTTCTGTTTCTCCACCGGCACAATTATTGGGCACCCGGAAAAAGGACGCTGAAACCCTGGAGTCCATGCTCCAAGCACCCAGAACCGCAAAAAACTCTTCCTTGGCGCTTGCAGTTGGGGGCACTCTACTATACCGCTCCACAGGCTTAGGCTAGGTCACTGTTAAGGTACGAAACTGGCTGTGTTCAGACTAGAGGTAGTTCTAGATGAATAGTACACTAGAAAGCGTGTTCTATGAGTGAGATGAACAGAAAAAACTTGTTGGAGAAGTAATTTTTTGTGAATCTGAACACACCTGGATCTGCATAGTGCTCATGCTCTTGTGCCGTGCGCACTTCAGCACTTGGCAGGTCAAGTCAGCATTCAGCAGTGCAGTCCACAGATGCGTCTGAGATAGCGTTCAAACCCTGATTAGTACCAGCACAATTACTATACGTCTGAGGAGTTAGCCAGAAGATTCCGAGTGTGATTCTTTATTAGTTGCTCTTGTTAAACAGGGGATTATTGGTACATTAATTGACGTTAGAGGCCAGAGCACTAGGATAGATTACACTGGTGGTAGGGCAATCTAGCCTTATTCTTTGGGCTCGGAACATGCTCACCAAACTTTGACTGTAGCTGGCTGTTTGTTTGATCACTCGTCTTTTTCCGAGCAGTCCACAACTGAACCCATTTTATGAGAAGTCATGAACATCCAAATTAGATAGTGATATCGACGAGTATGTATTTCTCGACGACCATCATGATCCCCAGATACATTTTCTCTGGACAGCGTGCACTTTGAAGCTGGAGATTCGGTGTCCCCAACAGGGAAACTCGACACATCTTCAGCACCAGAATCTTCCCCAACCGAAACAAGAAACATTTACCTCTTGGTAGTAGACGATTGGACGGGCCACTGAAGCTGAAGCTGAAGCTGATGTCTGAAACGGAACGGATCAAACGGAACAAGCCATATGTGGCCAGGAGCGTGAATCATTTTACTGCATCACGATAGGCAAAGTGACGTTGGAACTGTCGTGGGCATCGCCCAATTATTTTCCAACACGGGAAATGGGCCACATTGTGAGTGGGATAGGACGGCCCAGTCCAACTTGTCACCAGCTCGATGTAGGCTGGTGCAAAAAGAGAACGTCACGCGCAGAAATTGGGGCATGGGGCCATGGAAAGAATTCTTTGCAGCAAAAGCTCCAAACACCGAAACATTCTTCTCCATCAACGAGTGGCTGAAATGACTGGATCTGTGAAATCACCACATACCAGCAATTCTTTGCAGCAAAAGCCGAAACATTTTGGTTGCTGTCAAAACTAAAACCAAATCCAAGTCCCAAAGCCCAGCCAAAGCCTCTAAAAAACACCCCGTCACCGTCACTTCACCTCTGACATTACTCCCCATTAGCGCTTGCTTCCTGGGGGTTGGTTTCCATGGCAGGATTCTTCACATCGCCTCAGTCAAATCCTGTTACCGCTTGCTTGCGCACTTGGCACGCAGAAGCCATGGCGTGCGCCCAGCCCTTTTTGACATCCGCGCACATCAGATGAGGGTGATGCACTGATGCAACAGCGGTCGCTTCATTTTGGGCAACGCGTTTCGTTTCAGTGCGCATAATTTTTTTTCACCATCAGCAAGGCCCTTCGCTCCGGCATCAGATACCTTGGAGGATTCGGGAAGTTATACGATGGTAACCACTATTGCTAGCATGCGCGTGGCCGTAGGCTAACGGACGAGCACCCGCTTTTGGGCAAATTTTATTTTCGTGCACGAACAGTGTAGCTTTTTCTCCGTGGTCCGTCATGTTCGTCCACATCAAGTGAGTCAGAAAGTATAAGTATTATGGGACGGAGAAATTCCTTATTTTTCCGAATATTTGGAGACTTTTCGCGATGATGACATATATTCGGCACCTTGCAAGTCCAAACAATTTCCGCAGTCATCGAATAATCGATCTGATTATCGTTTGATTTGTTCACGAAAAAGACGACCGAGCCGACACGCACCAGCCGCGTGCCCCCAGCGCGCCGCGGATGCCGGCCGCCGCCGGATTCTCGCCGGCGCAACGAGCAAGCACCGAATCGCGCACTACACCGGCGGCACTATCCTCCCCGTTTTGCTGCGCCGGTGCGCCCCAGGGCTCGTACATCCACCGGTCTGATGCAACCTGGCTGGCCCCGTCCACACCCTCAACCCCCAGCACTGTGGAGCCCGGGGCGTGCCCGTATGCCACGACCGCGCAGCGCGCACGTACCAAAACCACGGATCGATCGAGCGATCGATCGAGTGGCACCGTCGCTTTACAACCGCTTTGATCGACAACGTAGCGGCGTGCCCCTACCAGGCACCACTACGGCACGGAGAACCAGCAGAGATGGAGATGGATCCATGGATAGACGGCCAGTGGCCACGCAGCGCGGCCAGCGCGAGTGGAGGCTACATGTTTGTGTCCGGCGAGGCCCCTAGTGCAGGCAATGATCCCTGGTCGAAACCATGGAAGCATTGGGATCCCCCAGGGGCAGACAAGAGGGGGACAGGGCGAGGGTAGTGGAGCGCGCGGGTGGCGTTTGTGTGCTGTGCCCCCTCACGCTCTGCCCGTCGGCATTGGCATTGGCATTGCCGCCGGGAGCTCCCTTCGCAAGTGGAGCAGCAAAGCAAGGCGTCCCGGTCGTAGCTCCGACCTGCGGATCATGATTCATGAAGCTCGGGCGCCTTTGTTCGTTTGACGAAGAACCGAGCGGGGCATGCATGCCCATATATTGCTCTTGTTAAATGTGGTGGTGTCTTGTCAGTGCGAGCCACTCGCTGGCGCACCGTGTGCGTGCACGAAGAGGAGAGCTAGCGGCGCTCTGATTGCGTGAAGTGTGCGCTGGATTTGGCCCAGGGTGTGGGGAAAATCAAATCTAGGCAGCTCCAGGAGTCTCTCTTTTCCTCGGGAGCGCATGGCGAGTGGAAAGGGCAAAAAAAGCGCAAGATCTCTACCAGGATTATTGTTGCCAGCCAGCCATAGGACCCCTGGAGCAAAGCAAGGTGATCGATCGATCGATCTTTGGTTGGGTATGGGCAGTGGGCACTCGAGACCATCATGTAAAATGGTTTCCCAACCCGCAATAATGCTACCGCCCATCGTGATTAGTCTTCTACGTTTGTCAATTAGCCAATGGCTTTTTTCGTCGTCATCGTTTTGGCTGTCAGATCGTGTTTACGCGCGCGCACACAATGTCGCGGTTCCGAAAGGTACCGGAAATGGTTTGGTCTGATGTTGGAGCAGCTCCAAGTCCAATCGTTCTCCCAAGGTTGGTGCGCCGTCCCTATGGGAAAAGGGTAGAAACAGCAGAGAAATTTTTTCCAAGCAAGTCCACGTCCTGAAAACACATTCCGATCCCCTTCCGATTCTTGGGAGTTAGGTGGGGCTTGTAGGAGCCTGATCAGGCTGTTGCCTAGCTCTAAGATGCTACTGTCCTACCCAAGCCTGTGGGGCTCTTGTGTAGGTACAGGAATGGCGAGAGCAATTGGCTACAGGAATCAGCTCTCTCCTTACGATTCTTGGCGAATTCCGCGGCCCGGGAGCAAGCCACCTCGCCGGCGAATCTCGACCGTCGGATCGGTCGCCCTTCTTCTGGAAATTTTGCAAAAAAACCCTCGGCTTCCAAGAAAATAGAACCCACCGTCCTCCCTTCACTCACAGGACATTTTTCGAATAAGGCCTCTAACTTATCCGAAATCAGCCCGCAGTCCACCAAACCGGCCAAGCCATATTTCCATAGAAATCCTTGAACTTTTATAAAATAAATCCGCCATCCTTTTTACCTCACAGCATTTTCTATGCAAAAACCCTCGAATTCTACTCAAATTAGGCAAAACCCCATACTACTAGCTACCTTCATACAAACAACACTAAACGTACCATTCAACCATCAAAACGCGTTCGAACCGATAGATGTCCAACATAAAATTTTATCACAATTTCGAGATCTATAATTTTATTGTAGAACATATTTCTAAACCCAAAATAATTTTGCCACATATTTATATAGGACTTGTCGTACCTACGATTCTGATAGCGGAACATCCTAAAATTAAAAAGTTTTCAAAAAAAAATCAAAATTTTAAAAAAATGTTGCTATGTAACAAAATTTTAAATTCAAATCATTTCCGTAATTCATTCCAGCCATGATTTGGACACCAAAACATCTCCAAATTTAAAAAAAATTGACCACTAAAATGGCTCAAAATTTAAAAACAAAAACATATTAAAAAAAATGAAAAAAACAAACTCACTTTTCTAATTCCCACCATTATAACTGACATTACGTAGTAAAATTTTAAATTTAAAGTGTTTCCGTAATTAGTTCCCACCTATGATTCGAACACCAAAACATCTCCAAATTAAAAAAATAACCATCAAAACGGCTCAAAAATTTAAATTAAGAACATATTGTACAGAAAAGTAAAAAACAATCGAACTCACTTCAACAATTCATCCATTATAGCTAGCATCCGACCACCAAAACGAATTTTAAAATCCAATACATTATAGAGCAAACCATAGAAAATGGAACTCATTTCTCCAATTTCCTCATTATAGCTAACATTTGAACACCAAAATGTTTTTAAGTTAACACCCAAAAAAATTTAAATAAGTAATTTTTCAACATCAAAATTCCTCTACAATACTAAAATCTACAAAATTCAAATGTACCAAACGTAATTCAATGCTCCTTTGCGATTCTCTTGCATAAACTAAAATATACTCAATATTCAAATCTATAACGTTTCCATATAGAATTTTATGGTTAAACCCTCTTTGCCATTTATTTTTCAAAAAATATCATATGACCAGACGTTAAAAAACACCGTAGCACATATACGTCCACTGGCCATCCGCGGCAATGCCGCGGCCTTTTCTAGTAGCACATTATTCTGCTAGTATAGCAAGCTGACTAGCTGAGTATGGGGCCATTGACTTTTAAGCTTGTATTTTTTCGATCTATAGCATATGTTGGGCCTACGCTTTCTATACCCGGGTACATTCACTGGATGATTGTTTTTCGTAGTCTAGGAGTAGTACTTTCGAAGTACATATATCAAATGCGCAAACATGGTCTAATCCAGCAGGTAGGAAAGCTTACTCGGAAAGGATGTAGCAGCTCACAGATGGCACAGCAGGTTTCCCGTGCGTGTCCACAAGTTGAAAACGCGTCTCGTCGGCGCGTGACACAGCCCATGCACCTTCCGAAGCAACCAAAAGAAATCCGACACACCGATCTTCTTTCAGGAAATTTAACCCGACACGCCGGCCGACGCAGCGCGTCACCTTGCACCGTCCGATTGGCCACCACCACCACACATGGTGACGTGCGGGGTAGTGGTGTGTGTTCGGGTCCGTTGCCGTAGCCCAACATGCCATGCCCCGGACGTGATCGAAGACTTCCCCGTCCGGAGCACGTACCGCTTGCGCGACGACGATACGATATGCTCCGCCGTCCGAGGACGCGAGGGTCGCCGCCTCGCGCTCGCGTCGGAACGTGCCGCCTCTCATCGACGTCGCGTTCCCGAGAAGATCGCAATGGAAGCCCGCGCGGGGTCTCGCGGAC
This sequence comes from Digitaria exilis, assembly GCA_015342445.1. NCBI lineage: Eukaryota > Viridiplantae > Streptophyta > Magnoliopsida > Poales > Poaceae > Digitaria > Digitaria exilis. The sequence continues at coordinate 2,697,238 of JACEFO010001719.1, forward strand.
ACACAGGGCCATCGGTAAATCCCCTCCCGGCGGCCGACGCGGGGCCGGCGATCTTTGCCCTAACCGTAAAGACCAAGGCAGCGAGGAGCCGCCCCGGTGCGGCGCCGGGCGGGCTTCGTTCGTTAGCGTGCACGAAGCCGTAGGTCGCGAGTTAGTACGAGGCTGAGATTGTTTAAGTTGAACCTAAGGAAATATGATTAACCAAATCGCCGATTTCCTTAGTAAATCACAACATTGCATATGCAAACGGGCTTTATACGGAGTCAACAGAATTTCAGGTGAAAAAAAAACTCCAAGTTGGAAGAAGAATAACACAAGACATTAGACATGCATGAAAGAAATACCACTCCTGACTAAAGTACACGTTCGCGTGAGGGGGCAAAAAAAAAAAAGGGAACAAGCATTTGATTCCCTGAACATATTACGTTCAAATAATTCCCAGAACATATAGGTCGATTGATTTGTTATATGATGGTTGATGCAATGGAAGCAGTGGTGGTCAACTGCTGTTCTTCAACGGCTAGTAATCCCAGACGCTCGTGCGGAGGTCAACTCGTGTGCTCAGCTGTCCCATGCTCAGTACGCAGAGGCCGGTTGCAACGGAATGGTAATCTAGTCAAGAAATACGATCACGGATGAATCATGCAACGGGATAATGGTCGATCTACTGATGGATATTCTGCTTGGCTTTTTTTAGAGAACAGAAAATGTACGCTGCTGTCACGCAATATCAAAATACTGGTGGTACGTCAGTGCTGAACACTTCATTATGCTTTGAGCCGTTAATTATACTGGATGGCTCTCGTACATGTGTTCCGGCAATTCTTCAGTTGACTCTCGATTAAAATTGAAATCAAGTTGCTCGCACATGTATTCCAACGTTCAAAAGCTGCAACGGGAACTGTCTTTTCTGTTCCCGAGTTCTAGCCTTTTCTTTTTGTCGTTGTCAGGGTTCCAACTAGTATTAGACAATGAGAATCAGTGTAAGAAAATAAAAAGATATGTTTTTTTGTTGACAGGGTTCCGACAACTTATTAGAAACTGTGAATCAGTGTAATAAAGAGGAAAAACAGGAAAAAGGATTGAGTACTTAACTGAAACGATGATCATGGCATGTGCACCATGGGACAACAGCAAATGAAAGTATTTTTTTCTCATATTTCTTGATTTCTTTTTTGGTCAATTGCCTTAGCCGTTCGATGCTTCAATCACACAAACTCAGAAGTTTCTTCCTCTGCATAATCCACAGACAAATTGAGTATAGAACACTGGACACTTTAAAGTCGCCCACACCAGAAGTAACTCACGATAGATGGTAGGAGGAGTCAGCTTTAAAGCGGAGTACGCAGACGTATTCTTTGTTGTCTACTTGTCTTACGTACGTACGCAGATGAGATCCACCGAAATCGTGAAGCAACCGCACGTGTCAACTACATTATGTTATCTGACGGTCCGATTAAAATTTGAGCAAGTGTGATCTCTCTGGCTTACCTACTGCCGTGCACCACCCTGAATCCACGGAAACCGACCGACCCAAATACTCTAGTATATGCACGTCTCGTAATCTCATCATAAACGCTAGCTCGCTCCCTTGATGCACATACGAATTCCTCACCTAACCTGCGAAACATTTTTTTCTAGTCAGACGGCCGTTCTTGCTTGTTCAATGCCTCGGGCAAGTGGCCTTAGTTTATTCTTCAAGATAGCTGCGGAGCACTGTGCAATGCAGACCGTACCCTATCCTACGCGAATTATTGGCATGCTTGAAACTCATGAATCTCACGCGAACCAAAAACACTTAAATCCATGCTCTCTAGAAAATAAAATAAAATGCAAACAATGTCTTAAGTTTCGACCGGAGTAGTATCTAGGTTAATAATGAGAACTATGGTCATTAACTGTTAATCACACGGTTAGTTAAGGTTGGACTTTGGGAGCTACGGCATACTAAACCACGTCTCCCAAGTCGGAGCCAAGGTTTGGGGAGTCACGTAGGAAACAATTTTCCGGATGCGTGGTTCGAAATCGGATTCGCCGCACCACATTTTATCGGATCTCGCGTTGGGGTTCCCGGGGCCCCAAGGAAATGAAATCGATCGCGGAGGCCAGTCGGCTCGTCGTCTTGCCTTCTGTCCAAGCATCCACCATGCCTTGCCAATACGCTATGCATGCTTGAACATCGCCACCATGGCACATGGAATGGAAGCTCCGCTATCGATCGCCTCCCTCGAGCCGATGGCCGACGCGCATGCACGCGTTGATTTTAATGCCCCACAGTGGGCGGCCTGTATCGTGTGCAGGGAGCGAGAAAGTCTTCTGCTAGGGACCGGCGCCGAATCTGCGAGGCTACCACTGCGCCGCATGTCCATGACGAGACAGTTGTACGGCAGGCCACAACAGTGTCGCTCGCCTCACACCATCCATGCAGCCTTCCTTCCGGCCAACCCATTTTGGCCATTTCATTTCATATTACGTCCATAAAACCAGCTGGAAACCCATGGGATTTTCTTGGATATCTTCTTCTCGTTTTTTCCAGCTAGCTGCAGACGTGTGTGTGGTGTGTGATCTCTGATCGATCTCTCCCTTTTCCGGCGCGAACTGTTGCGCGATGGGCCGGGCGACGGCCAAGCGGAAAAGGACAGCGCAGGCCACCCGTGTGCACATGACATGATGATTGGGGCCGGGAGCTTAGCAGTTGCTTAATCATGCAGGTTTAAGGCGCTCGCTTTGGGGGCTCGGCGGGGCCAAAAGTCTACAGCGTAATCATTCCGCGCCGGATTAGGCTGCCGGAAGCTGGTGGCTCACGCTTGGAGGTGCGACGCCAGCCAGTGTTTAGTTTACTACCCGCAGATCGCATCCACTAGCCAAAGCGACTAAGAGTGTGTTTAGTTTTAAAATTTTTCTCCCAAAAAAATACTATTTATCTAACTTTTCCTTATTCATCCCACCATTTCCACTTACATAACACTATTCATCTACAGTGTTTTTTTTTCTACAGTGTTTTTTCGAAGAACCTTTCTCAATCTAAACACACCCTAATGCCTTTTTTTTTCTTGGTTGGATCAATTAGCTCGCTAGTGTATCTCGTCTCCACTACACTGGCCTACGCAGCTAGGGCTAGTATGCTCCACTTGATAGGAAGGTAGGTTCATACTATCTTTCTCTCCACTTGATACAAGGTTAGTGCTAAATTGCATGTGCTTAGGTAGGTGAAGACATGTAACTGACCCAGTATTTAAGGACTAAAAAGACGTTTAAATTGTATTATTTTTCTAAAACTCGGGCCTTGAGGTACAAAAGAATCGAGGTTCAACTCATGATCCTGCCTACTAGGTGGGAGTTCCTTTGACAAAATGGTACTACGGCATCCTCAGGGCATATGCTGTGCACAATCATGCCTAACGATATATCCTTGCCCTGCTAGTGCTACCTTAGCAAGCGTCACAGAGTTTGTTAGCAGGATCATTTGACCAGAGTTCACAAATATTTCAGCATTCTGCGCGCTGCCGTTTTTAAAACGGTTCGCGCGGAAAGATACAGTATATGCAAGGAGGGATACAGCTGGCTGGTGAGCGCATACGCACGGGGGGCCCTAAAAGAAGACGCACCCAAGCGACAAATCCCGTATGGGCGGGGGCAGATGCGTGGCGTCTTGGAGCATGGCTTCACGTATCGGGGGCGTCGGCTCGATCGCCGGTCTCCCATGCCGCGACGGAGCAAACAAACCCTCGAAAAGCAGCAACGACGAGTCGACGACCCCTCTGCCCGATTTCCCGTCCCATTTTCTGAGGTGTTTTTTGGACGTGGTTTTGTCCTAGATTCCTACCAATCGTGCTCCGGATTAGGCTTCAGGCCTTGTGCTTATCTGTCCCTCATGGCCTCCTAATCAAGGAGCCCGTAGCGTTGCTAATCAACACCGTACCCCTCATGCAGAAAAATATATCTCGAGTGATACCTGCCTGGGAATATTGACGCCCATGTCACGGTCCAGCTCGGCAGATAGGAGCTACTAGTAAGCTGCAGTGGGCATGGCCAATTGCAATGTGATGCACGTCGTTTTCCTAAGGGCGGTGACCGGTGAGTCATGATAGATGATCGAGTGGTGTGACCCTGCGAGGCGAAGCGGACGATCTAGGAACCAGTTCCTTCGTGGAAAGGGCATAGCATGGAAAAGAGCTAGGGAGGATCATCCGATCCAACCATATCTCGAATCCATGAAGCAGAAAGGGCTCGTCGCTCGATCCGAGCTAGCCCTGTTTTGCGTCTTTCAGGGTATTTTTAAATCCGGGGTCTATGTTTAATCTCCATAAGCATAATGTGTAGGTGTGGAAAACAACAGGTGGAGTCAATAATAGCACTAGATGATAGTATGAAGCCACATGCGAATTCTCCAGAATAGGGAATGTTGGGAATATTACTCCACTTTGATCAGCTGGTATCATTGGAAAAATCTTTGATTTGATACAAAGGCTGATAGGGTGTGAAAGGTCAATTTAGGGTCTACAGTGTCCACTCGTAGTCATAGGCCAGGTATTGCGTGTGATGTTTATTTAAGAGAAAAAAGAGGAATGGCTTTAATTTGGGTAATGCATTAAAAAGTGAAAGATGTGGGTTGCATGATAGAAGAATTTCGTGTGCTAATAGATTAAGCTATTTTTAAAGTAGGCATGACAAAATAAAGAAATGAAAAAAATGCATGATCTTAGGTAGATACTACACATACCAGGGAGTGCCTTGGATATATGGACAATAGTCATCAACTTGTGCTACTGTACCTAATGGTTTTGTGTTCTTTAGATTCTGATACTAAATTTTGTTTTATGTAATGAATTGGCTAATAGTCGTAAAGCTTATTCTCTTTTTTATTTGATATCTCATTTATGTTACTACTCTTGATGCTTTTATTATCAAATTTTTCTAGTATAAAAATAGACTAACATTATCCAATAACTAAATAAATCATAAGATTCTTACTGATTTGGGATTGAAAACTACCTACGCATACATCCTAGAATCGAGTAATCCAACTTCAACCCACTTGTTTATATTTTATATTTTCATTACAAAGCTCACACTTGTTTATCACCATTTGTTGATGGTCATAAATAAGAAATGTTTTGAGGCTATCAAAAGTCAATATTTTAAACTTTGATAACTTTTTCCAGTTCTAATGTATGTATAAGATATGAGCTCTTTTACAATGCATAATACTAGTGTCTAGTAGTATATAGTATTGGTTAACGATAACTTAGTAATTTACCCTATACCTATTTATTTTAATAATTTCAATTGGTAACAATTCTCACGCTCTAATCTATAATATAATCATATCAATTCAAAATAATAAAAACATAAAAGAATACTAATTAATAACATAATATAGAAATTTTATTTTGTTTTTTAATATATTACACTAATGCAATTAAAGTACTTTCCTAGATTACCCCTAGCCCACTATACTACCCTTAAATACTACTATATCACTAGGACCATTTTGTATAGTATACAATTAATATCGACCGTCAGATCTTTATATACTAGTCTTTTTTAACCGCTAGTATATGATGGTTTTGTGCGCTGTAAAAGAACTCGAAGATATAGGCTAGATATGTTTTGTTTATTTTTTTTTATTACCATCATTTCCTGAATGCTTACATATATGGTGTCTACGGTGATGCAAATAATGCATGTATCATTTAAGATAACATTTTCTACGTAAAAAATGTAAAAAAACTAAAACAGGAATATGGAATGATATAATTTATGCACTTTGAGATATTTTTCATAATAAAAAATGTAGGCCATTTTAGATGCTACTCAATCCATTTCCATTTATAAGTCGTTTGACTTTTTTGGACTCATCTTTGATCGCTCATCTTATTCAAAAAAAATATACAAATATCAAATTTTTCTTATTATGGCTTGCTTTTTTATTAAACATTCTTCAAGAATGATTTAAATTTAATTATGTTTGTTCAAATATTTTGAATAAGACGAGTGGTCAAACTTGGGATCAAAAAAGTTAAATGACTTATAATTTGAAATGGAGGGAATATTATTTAAGTTATTTTTAATAATAATGGTGTGCATGACAGTATGAGCAATTTAAATGCAAATTTGAGAATTATTTTAAATTATCTTTTGTAACAGTATAGTTGGTTAATTGAGATGTGGCGGGTTGATTTTGGTAATATTTACGTTGTTGGAGAGGTGTCATTTAGATATAAGGTATCGTTACTTTAGATTGTTTTTTTTTATAGTGGCAGGTGTGACTGTGTTAGTATTTTTTTTTTGAAAATATAATAGATCCAATGGCTACTATTCCTAGTCATGATCAGAGCATAGAAATTAATGACTGTATGTTCTTTTTTTAGAATTTATAGATTTTTATAGCATGTCCCGTGTGAATTAACACAAAGGTTTACTAGTAATATTACACACGCAAAATCCTAAATAGAATGACCTTGAGGCGCGGCATGATTCCAGAAAAGAAATTCTCCGAGAAGTACCATCCACATACTCAAACCTCATGGGTCCCCGCCAGCCGCTTAAGTACGAATGTAAAATTGCTGAGCGATCATACCCAACCTCACTTTCTCGAAAAAGAAGGATTAGCCGGCCTAAACGAACCAAGCATTTTCTTTATCCCTTCGGGAAAGAAGGCCCCGATCGGGAGAATAACTTTGAGGGCGCACTCGATGATCCTCTTGAACCACCCCCCTCATGATTAGCGTTGCTAATGCTAATGAATCCGCCCATTCGCGCCCATAGTCCCATTCCCATCTCTTCGGCCGTCTGGCCGGCCGCACGGCGGCCATTAAACAAGGACGGAGCCTTCACCCCACCGATCATATCATGATTACCGTCGCTAATGTATCATCCCGCGGGATCTTTTATTTGGGAATTCGAATGAATCGAACGCCCCCGTTAGATCTCCATCGATCATCGCCTGAGCCACCAACCGCGTCGGCTCGCTTTGCTCGATCGGCGTCGGCGATGGCCGTCGTCCATCCACGCTTTACATTATTACAGCGAGCGGCTTGTAGGCACGAAAAGAACGGGAAAGTTGATGGGAGATTTTCTGTGTGGGAAGGACAAGCTTTCTGGTGCGGTTTATGGAGGAGGAATGGGCGGAGTAGCAGCTTGTTGATTGCAACGAGCTGCGCCGTACTGTACTTCGGCGACCATGCTCTCATTCTCCTACTATGCACCAAACAGCCGAATTTTCAAATGCTGCTGGTACTGTTGCGTCTAGTTTGTTTTAATAAGGGCAAATAAAATCAAAGAAAATTGTATAATCCTGGGCGGTATGATTAAGTGCACGGAAAGAAAGCTACCGTCTGTCCGCTTCATGAACAAGAAAGTGAACAAAGGAAATACTTGTGTATGAATCAGATTGTACTCCCACCTGTATATGCAGTAGCCAAAGTAATTTGTTTGTCCTGGTTTGACCAGCACCTGAACGCGTATACACGTTTGAAAATTTTTTATCGCAAAGGAGCAGTGTGGTAAATGGACTCCTGATCGGTTCAAAACGTCCAAGGGTTTAAAGGGGGAGGAAAGCTCTCAATCACCCCTCATGCTACTCGTTTAATTTTATTTTATTATTGTTTCCTCCACCTGGAAAACCCATCCACATAATTTATGCAGTATTCATGTTGGACATGTTGTACAAAATCAAAGCCTTGCATGCAGAGAAGAATTTCTTGAAAAATCCTTGCATCTACTGTTCAAGATGTCTGTTTTTTTTCCTTTCTTTCTGGGGCGGCAGGAAGCTACTGCATTTATACGCACGATGCAGATGATCTCACTCGATCGTTGAACAGTGACAACATGATTGATGTGGAACAGAATTAGGCCTTGCGAATAAATACGCCAATAACTCTTAGCAGTACTGACTGCTGAGTGTATTTCTGCACAAAGATACGCTGGAGTGGCATGACGATTTTCTTCACGAAATCTAAAAATTGTGAAAGAAAATGTGCTTATCATTTCCACCTTCTACCTCATCCGTTTCAAATTATAAATCGTTTTTATTTTTTATCTCAAGTTTTTTTTATAGCTTGTCTTATTAAAAGATATGTACAAATATAGAAGTAATCAAATTTAAGTCATTCTTGAAAAACTTTTATCAATAAAACAAGCTATGGTAATAAATTTAATATTTTGCGTAGAGGCTGTGCAGCAAGCACAAATGGACAGCTTAAAGTTAGTGGGAAAAGTCCAATAAGTTATAATTTAAAGCGGAAGTATTTGAAAATAAAAGAACTAATAATGTGCGTTCAAAGTAAGAGTTTGCTTCCCCATGTATTTTGGTACGTAGAGACAACATTTTTTTTTTCTGAAGAAGCAGAACGCAAAAGGAAATCATATGTCATCCTTGAGCCTTGGCGGTTACAAGGAATAGATTATCCGCTTCTCAAGAACAGGAAAAGAGAAGCAAGATTATGTGTCCTCGTGTTCGCATTTTAGGCAAATGCATTATCTGCAACCGGCAAGCTAGACGACGCATCGTCACACAGATCAGAAAAACGCCAGACAGAGCATCTTGAAATTTCACTCGGGGCAGCTGTGCTAGTAAATAGCTAGCTGACGAAGCGTGAGAGGAAAAAAAGCTACCTGCAGGCTGGGTTCATACCATCTAGCTCGCGACGAAGAAATAGCCAGCGACTTGTTTTTCGAGTGTCTCTCTCCTCCACGTGAGATGCTAAGCCTTGTCAGCACTCAAATAGCTGGTCCAAATAAGGCCCCGTTTAGTTTCCCAAATATTCCCCAAAAATCCACTATTCATCCAACTTTTCCCTATTCATCCCACCTCTTCTACTCACATATCACTATTCATCTACAGTGTTTTTTTGGTGAACAATGTATTTTCGGGGAATCTTTCCCCAATCTAAACACACCCTAAATTGTTGGAGACGCCCTAAACGCAGTTGGTTGTCTACCAATCGTACGGCTGAGGACGTGCCGGTGTCTGGGCCCGAGTTCAGTCCCCCTCACCAACCCAAAGAGGTTCAGTGTAGCATCAGCCATCAGTAAAAGTTAGCTCGGCACTGTACACAAACGTTTTCCCGGTCGCATTTTATACTGTACTCCAAGCAAGCTCCTTGCCTCCTCAATTCCTCTTGGATTTGGATGGAAGGAAAAAAAAAAGGTAAAAAACAAAGCACCAACGGGCTCTGACCGTGTGAGTTGAGTAGCCGTGTTTTGCAGGAACTAGCGGAGACTTGCCATGATCCAGCAGGCAATATACAACTCCCGCTGACATCCTGGCGTTGCGTTCGTCGGTCATTTTTCTAGTCCAATCAACCCTGGCCATAAAGGCTCTCGCCGAGTTTACCACACACAGCAAGGGTAAACATCCCGTACGCAGTACTCCTATACTCCATCTCACAATAAAAATAAAAGTCCTAAATTTATGTTCACTATTTTTTTCAAGCTTTGCTTTTAAAAAAAATAGAAGTTTACAATATAAGATATATAAAGGAGGGATTATTAATATTTAGGAAAGGTTACCATTCCCAATGTATTTCTAAACATTTTATTCAGATTCAACCGCGTCATATTGTTCAGAATAAGTGAAACGATAGATTATTATCAATTTGTGAAATTTTTTATTTTCTACTTGGAACATTAAATCTAGCAGGAGTATTTTTTTAATATAATCTAGTAGAATCATGCAAAAAGATCTTTCAGCATAAAATCTCGTCTTGTAAATGATACTACTAATAAATGTACAAACATATACTAGCTGTATAAATAAAGTACCACAGAGGAGAGAGAAACTAAAAAACAAACCAAACAGAAGACCGAAATGTGAAAAGGCCGGGGGAGAGAGAGGCTTCGGCCAGTCTGCAAGCCGCGCGCGTTATAAAGCCGCAAGTGGTTATCGCTCCTCCCTCACCATCTTCCTCCTCTTCTCTCACCGAATCACACACGCAGAGGGGGCATCGCTCCCCTCTCCTCTCTCTCCCCCCGTCCCCTCACCTACGAGTGATAGCCCACACAACACCTGTTGCGCGCGCCCCCTCTCTAGCTCCTCGCCATTACTCCCTCACACAACACCTGTTGCGCGCGCCCCCTCTCTAGCTCCTCGCCATTACTCCCTCATAAAGGAAGAACAGGGCAGGAGCTGAGGAAGAAGCCGGGCCGGGAGACGCGAGAGGCCCCTTCCGTAATCTCAGGCTCTGTTCTGCAACTCCGGCTCGACGCCTGCCAAACTTGCGGCGCGGCCACCACGCTAGCACCCCCGACGATAGCACAGTAAATTTCCGGGCATTCCTTTCGAAACCTGCCCTGCATTTACTGCACACAACTCCGCCCTCCGGTCCGGCCTCCCGCGATCTTCAAAATCCTTCCCTGCCAAAAGGTGAGTCTTGGCGTTGGTGTTCTTCTTCGTGCTTTTCCGTTCCTTCACGCTCCCGGGCTGGTTTCTGATCCTCTGTGTGAGTGTGTTCTGTTTCTCTACGGGCTTGTGTTTTCTTTTTTTTGTGTGTGTTCTGTTTTTATAGTATTGTTCTTTGGATCTTGATCTGGTCGGCGACTTACGTTGCTTCTCTGAACAACGACGCGCAGCGGCCGGAGACGGTAAGTCCCGGCGCTTCACCAGGATGGCGCGCGAGCAGCTAGAGGAGGCCATCGTGGCCGACGGAAACGGCAAGGAGGAGGAGGTCGGGGTCATGGGCATCGGCGCCGCGGGCGACGACGGCGAGCACCACGGCGGCGGCGGGTTCAGCATGAAGAGCTTCCTCTGGCACGGCGGCTCCGTCTGGGACGCATGGTTCAGCTGCGCCTCCAACCAGGCGAGCGCCTCTCATCACTCAGCTCAGCTGAACACACAGTGACGGGAGAGAGCACCGACTGACACTGAAATTTTGTTCTTGCAGGTGGCGCAGGTGCTACTGACTCTGCCATACTCCTTCTCGCAGCTGGGGATGGTGTCCGGCGTTATTCTGCAGATCTTCTACGGGTTCTTGGGCAGCTGGACGGCCTACCTCATCAGTGTCCTCTACGTCGAGTACCGCTCCCGCAAGGAGAAGGAAGGCGTCAGCTTCAAGAACCACGTCATCCAGGTATGGCTGGCTCATCGCCTCCTTGCTTCGTCGTCGTCGTCTTCTCCCAACTCCACTTTCTCCTCCCCGCCATAACATCTGTAACTGACTACAGTTTCGCTCCTTTTCCTCCGGGCTCCGGCTTTTACCAAAAAAATTTCCCTTTCTTTTTAGACCCGTTTGGTCGTTATCGATCCGCCGTGGCTGCAAAACGCCGCCTTTTGCGAAAAAAAAAACGGGCGAGGGTATTGGATCCCCCCGTCCCCTCATGCGTCGAAGATATGCATGCTCCGATGTGCTGCTCGCTTGTCTCGCGCAAAAGCCATGTGTGCCGGAGCGGATTTGGGGAGTTCCACGATCCTTATCTCCCGCAAAAGCTGGGCAAACTACACCTAGTTTGGGCAACTAATAACAGACTGGGATTCAGAGTGATGGTGTTTTATTTAAAAAAAAAAACAAAGACGATATATATAGACGAAGCTTATTATTAGGAGTGGCAGTAGCAGTAATACTAATCTTGTGATGTGATGTTGACCAGTGGTTCGAAGTGCTGGACGGGTTGCTGGGCCCGTACTGGAAGGCGGCCGGTCTGGCCTTCAACTGCACGTTCCTCCTCTTCGGCTCCGTCATCCAGCTGATCGCCTGCGCGAGGTGCTCTCTCGTCTTCCATCGCACTCTCATTCTGCAACTGCACATAGCCTGCGATGGGTGAGCTGAAACCGTGTGATAATATCTTTGTGTGCAGCAACATCTACTACATCAACGACCGGCTGGACAAGCGGACATGGACGTACATCTTCGGCGCCTGCTGCGCCACCACGGTGTTCATCCCTTCCTTCCACAACTACCGGATCTGGTCCTTCCTGGGGCTCGGCATGACCACCTACACGGCGTGGTACCTCGCCATCGCCGCGCTCATCAACGGCCAGGTGAGCCCCTCAGCCACCGGGAGGGATCGATCGAGAGCGCCATCCCAACGCACGCGCGAGCACACGCGCCGTCCTATCCTATCCGTCTGCCAATGATTGACCGTCTCCCTCCGTGCCGACGACGCATCGTGCAGGTCGAAGGCGTCGCGCACACCGGCCCGACCAAGCTCGTGCTCTACTTCACCGGCGCCACCAACATCCTCTACACCTTCGGTGGCCACGCCGTCACAGTGTAAGTCTTTCAGTTCCCCAACATGAACTCTCAAATACTACAATACTGCACTTTAGAAGAATGCTATTGTTAATTAGTGCCAGTAAGTTCTTTGTTTAGTTGTTTAATTACTTGGAAGTGTGCTGCTGTTAAGTTACCTGGAGCAGGGGCTAGCAGAGGGTGGAAGTGAGCTTTTCACCAGCTGCAGCTTTTGCCTGGCGCCGGGGAGGACATGTCCGGATTGGAAACCTGCCTGCCTCTGGTTTCCATTCTATTGGTCCCCCTCCATCCCCATGGTGGGGATGGCGGTACCAGGCTACTGGAACAGTGTAGTTAATCCTAACTACACATGCATGATTGTAGCTTTGCAGCAAGCTGAGATTAGCAAAGCTACCTCCACGGCGTGCAGCAGATCCCCATGAACAGGCAGGACCACTTAGGGAACAATAATCTGTGAGCACGCTGGGCCTCTGGGGGGTGGGAACCAGCTGCGTACGTTAGCTGCAGCCATGGGTGATGAGCTTGACGGACCCAGCCATGGGTGGAAAATGCAGTGATCCAGCCGCTAAAGCCCGGTGCGCTCATGTGCATTTGTGTGTGGACTGTGGAGTGATGCATCCGAAAGGTCCCCTAGCAGTACAAGATATAGCCTACGAGGGAGGGAGAGAAAAGAGATGCAGTGCTAGCCACTTTGCATTAGAATAGACGGCTTGAGGATGATCCCTTTATTCCCATTGCTTGCTCATTGCCTATGCTTGATATTGCCTGGGCTGGATTATTGTTATTGATGGCTGGGGCATGATTAGAGGCCATGCGAGGAATAATTAGCAGCGGCGCTGTAGTGCGGTGTTCAAACGCCCTGGTCTTTAGTGGGCGCCGTTGGGTCGGAGATCTGGGGAATTTTCTATCTCCAGCTCCGGCATGTGGGTACGTACTTGACGGCTTGTTCTAGTGCAGGGAAATGGGAAAAGAAACCATGCCTCATTGAATTCAGTTAGTGCAGAGTTCACATCATGCCCTGCAAATGCAATCCATTCCTAGTTGCCCTCATGCAAGGGGCGATATGATGATGATAAGCTTGCAACCATCCATGGATTGGGACGTTAGTTATTTTTAGGATTTTAGGCTAGCATGGGAAAGCCCTGCTTAGTGGAGCAATGGAGACACTTGCCCACTTTGAGTAATGTTATCCTAACTCCTAAAAGAAGGTGGTGAGTGTCTGTCCACCTTGACTGACAGTGCCTCTCACCATTCCTGGATTCAAGCAATTTTCTCCAGAGCCCGGCCAATTAGGCACTTACTGCTCTGGAGACTGTAATAAGAGAAGGTGAGTGATGTGACGATTAGTAGTAGCGTGCATCACGAGATCTTCTAAGCTGGAGCTGAGCACTCGGCAGATGATTAGTTTACTGGTAATTAACGGCCTTATTTGGCCGCACTTGCCGGGTCCTCCATCATTTGACTGGGAGGGGGAGGCTCATGCATGTGTTGGCGAGAGCTTGCAAGATTCCTCCTGCCGCCGAGATCTTTGCAAGCAAGTATCCTGCCGTGCCGGTGCGTGACTGGGAGAAGCACTAGCTGGATTTTCTTTTGCCGTCGTCGCGTATCATTTGATCAACTAAAAGTCTCGGCATCATTGACTCGCATGTGCGAGGCCGTTTAGTCCGTTATTTTCTTGCGTTTGTTTTTCCATCTGCTAATTTTTTTATAACTCTTGATTGATGATGAACAATTTTATTTGTTTGGAAATTATTTGTGGAGCCAACACCAACAGACTTTGAAAAAGAAACCTATCTAATAATTGGTTGGTTTTGTGGTACAGCGAGATCATGCACGCGATGTGGAAGCCGGCCAAGTTCAAGTACATCTACCTGCTGGCGACGCTGTACGTGTTCACGCTGACGCTGCCGTCGGCGGCGGCCATGTACTGGGCGTTCGGCGACGAGCTCCTGAACCACTCGAACGCCTTCTCGCTGCTGCCCAAGACGGCGTGGCGCGACGCGGCGGTGATCCTGATGCTGATCCACCAGTTCATCACGTTCGGGTTCGCGTGCACGCCGCTCTACTTCGTGTGGGAGAAGGTGATCGGGATGCACGACACCAAGAGCATCTTCAAGCGCGCGCTGGCGAGGCTCCCCATCGTGGTGCCCATCTGGTTCCTCGCCATCATCTTCCCCTTCTTCGGGCCCATCAACTCCGCCGTCGGCGCGCTGCTCGTCAGCTTCACCGTCTACATCATCCCGTCCCTCGCGCACATCCTCACCTACCGCACGGCCTCAGCTCGCATGGTAAGAAACTGCCCCCATTCCTGCCAATTCTATATTCTTGCATACGTTCGTACGTGCATGAATGCATCCACACATCAGCCGTAGCGTCTTAAGTGATCCATGGATCATGAGGGCATGTTTCTGGTACCCATGCCTACACTTACGTACCAGAAAAAAAAATGGCTTTGATGGCAGTCGAGAGGATGTAGTATGTACAACCAACCAACATCTTCAGGCTTGGCCGTGCGCGTTGCCAACTGGGACGAGTCGTGACCGGACCCGATCCGGCCATCCCGTTGTCTAGTGCAGTAGTGCCCCCTGTCACGAACAGTGCGAGGATTGGATTGGAGCACACACGCGGCACAGGCCATAGAATAGACAGTGGAGATCCGTGCACAGCCAGCAGCCCAGTTCATGCTGAATGCACAGAGAGCACCTCCCTCACCTCCCCGGGCCCCACCGGTACATGGGCAAATCCCCAATCATTGAATCCAGCCAACAGCCACATTAATTCCAATCCGGACCCGCCCCCGCGGCGCCCGACAACGATATGGACGACGGATCGTGTGATCAGATGCCTCCCCCCGCGTCCACAGATCCCGCGTGTCCGCCCGTCGCTCGCTTTGGCCAGTCGTCGCAATGGCGGATCGTCCCCGTCGATCCATCCATCCATCCATCTGCCGCCGGTTGCTTCGTCCACTTCCCTCGCCGGCCGCTGGTCCCGGCGTGCAACGCGCCTGGGACTGGAGACCCGTAGGGAGGTCCACCCGCTGCGCCGCGACTTTTGCGAGGATGGGACGGTGGTGATGTCGACGCGCTCGCCTCCGGGGGGGGGGGGGGGGTCAAGTGGAAACAGACCGTTGAGCGTTGACGCATCTGACGTAGCGCCGGTGCGGTGCTGATGTCATATGCTGCCTGTCTGAGCACGCCGGTAGTCGACGACGCGCGCCGCGCGCTCTCTTGGCCTGTTCGGTTGAGCTAAAACGGCTGGACTGGGAGCTGGGGCTGGTGGCCGGTGCACACGTGGCTGCCTGGGACTAGCTCTCGTGCACAAGTGGCCGCCTGGGGCTGGCGCTGGAACTCCAGCCCAGCCAGCCAGCCCGTTCAGCCAGCCATCCGAACGGGGCATCTCTTCTTGGGGATAGAGATGCCGCGCACCGTCGGGTCGGGTGAGTGCCGGAGCGCGAGAGAGGTGGTAGATCGTTTTGATGTGGGATGGCGATGCGGGAGCTGGAGGGTCGTTCCTTTCGTTGCCTTTCTTTTCCTCCGGCTTTTATTTCCGAAAGGAAATCGAACAGGAGCACTGAAAATGCCTCGGAAAAGATAGTCCAAGGAATAAGCCGTGCACGCGCGACGCGATCCTAGTTATCTTATCAGCTGCACAGCTGTGTACTAGTACTATACTACTGCCCCGAGTTTGTGTATATTTTCTGACTTGTTCTTTTTGGTAATGGGAAAATGCAACAGAATGCCGCGGAGAAGCCACCGTTCTTCCTGCCGAGCTGGACGGGGATGTTCGTGGTGAACATGTTCATCGTGGTGTGGGTGCTGGTGGTCGGCTTCGGGCTCGGCGGCTGGGCAAGCATGGTGAACTTCATCAGGCAGATCGACACGTTCGGCCTCTTCGCCAAGTGCTACCAGTGCCCCAAGCCGCCCGTCCCGGCCGCGGCGCAGTCGCCGGCGCCTTTGCCGCACCACTAGAGCGCGCCATCGGTGCGTCGCCGGCACGATCACTTTGCAGCCAGTGCTAATTGCTAGGTTTTGGTCGCCTTGTAATATACAAGCCTCCTCGATCTCCTTCCTCTAGGGTGCCACATCATCACACCGTAGTAGAACTCGACCCCCAGCTCTCCCACCCCCAATGGGTCCGTCGCCATTGGTTTCTTTGTGTTTTGTTTGGCTTGCCACCCCATATAAGTGTGAGTGATGGTCATGCCTCGTCAGGCTCTCTTTCACGCTCTCTGGCTCGCGAGGGAGAGTGAGGGTGACGATTCCACAATCCATATGATATGACATACTTATCCTATAGGGTTCTTTAATTAGTTTTTTTCTTCTCTTCTCTGTCTTTCTTTCTTTCTTTCTTCGGCCACTCTCCCCCCTTGATTCATGGAGCTTGGTCCATGTTGTGTAGCGTGTGGGTAATTGTAATGGACTGGACGATTCCTCATGCTAGCTAAAGGCAAAACACAGTGGCCTTTTTTTATTGCCCCATTGGCTTTGGACCTCCTCACTCCCTCTTCCTGGGGTTGTAAAATGTTTTGTGCGATCCCTTGCTCGCTTGCCTCCTGCGACGTGCCCTTTTGCTCCCTTCGATCGTGTAGCTTTTGCCGAGCGACTAAGTGTGTGTTTAGTTGGGAGGGGAGAAAAAGAATTTTTTCTGGGAAGTGTGTTCTGTGAGAGGGATGAATAGGAAAGTTAAAAGGAGTTAAAAGGGGAACTTTTCTGGGAAACATGTTTTCTGAGAGAGATGAACAGTAGTCCAAAAAATCTTATGGAACTAAACACGGCTTAAAGTTTCTCGAATGGTTTTTATGGGCTTCTTTGAAAGGACCACAAAGCGATATCCACCTACACTGAGGAAAGAAAGATGTGCTCCAGATAATGAATGCCCATGGATGTTGCGGGCAAGGGTCGTGGGTCGGCGCGGACCATAATTACGCGCACACTCTTGGGCGCCTTTGTGACTTGTGTGAGTGAGGCTGAGCTGAGAGTCTGAGATGGCTGGGGTCCAAAAGGCCCTGGCTTTGCGCCTAGTGACACCGTGTCAACGGTCACTCGGATGACTATGATTAGCAGCGGCAGGAGGTCTAATCATGCCATACTACTCGTACAGACGGCCACTTTGGAGAATTTGGACTCCACTAGTGTCGCCGCCACCACTGGCGTACTGCGTACAATACATCGTACCGCATTATTGGCATCCGGGTCGCAGCATCTATACGGACCTTGGTTACCAAGATTGCGCTTTAATTCGCCCATGTGACTGGGGCGAGCCGGCGCTCGCGTTCTGGCAACTGGGAGAAGGAGGAGGTGGATTCCCTGATCTTCCCTCGGGCATCAGCCTCACATGGAGCGGGCATGTGCTTCCTCGACCGGTTTCTCTCCAGATTTGCTCACTGATGCATCTCTGTATCTGTGTTCCAAGTCCTGAAGACTTATCATCGAGGTGTAAGCTAAGGGGCAGTGGCGGTGGTGGCACAGGGGCGGCCATGTGCCGTCGACTTGTTCGGTGATGGTTTAATCTAGCTGCAACTAGCCGTTGATGACGGTTTTGTTTGATTTGATTCCGAACTCGAAGGTTTTCCGCACATGGTTTGGTTTAATTAACACCTCCACTCGAGCCTCACAGTTCACATGCAGCTCACACTCGCCGTTGAAAGGAATCCCATGATGAATTAATGAGCTGTGCTTAGTGCTTGCCGTCTGCAAAGGATTTGGTGATGACGGATATTGCCGGAAAGGACGAAGCCAGCAGCGAAGCGTGGCGTGCCAATGCTTTGTCTTTGATTGCCTGACTGTGTCTACGAAGCCTCTCATTTCAGGTAAAGAAGATGGTAGCTTTTTTCTGTAGAGGAGGAAGCAGCTTATCTTAATTGCACAGAACAAAATTAAAACGAGGTTAAGCAATAGAAAGCTGTGAGTCAAAAAAAAAAGGAATAGAAAGCTGAGTAAGGCTAACAGAATAGCAAATTGTGTTACCGATTTTTGTACACAAGGGACGTGAGTTGAGAAATAGAGAATGTTTTTTTTTGAATGGAGAACATGAGAATTGAGATAGCAATACACAGCCTCTTTACAGAAAGAGTGAAATGCACGGGCGGCCCCTAAACTTGTGTGGGTGTGTCATCTAGGTCTCTGAACTCTCAAAACACGTTTTCAGGTCCCTAAACTTGTATAGGTATGTCATCTAGGTCCCTGAACTCTCGTAACGCATCATCGGGTCCCTAATCTTGTATGGGTGTGTCAGTTAGGTCCCTAAACTTGTGTAGTATATCAAATAGGTCCAAACGGTATCCAAATTCATTTTTTGTGATGACGTGGCATCTATGTGTACTTACGATCACGAAAAGAAATAGAAGAATAATTATGGGAGCGATATCTCAGTCACATTGACCAAATGTTTTGTTACCACCCTTAAATCCCCCTGCCAGGCTGCCACCGTCGCCCCCGAATCTGTCAGTAGCAGGCTAGACCACCACAACAAGGTGAAGCCTAGAAGAGAGAGGGAGAATTGAATTTTTTTTAAAAAAAAATGTCTTTGTGCCTAGCATATGAGTCTTACAGTTATTTTTTTTATTTCTTTTACTTACCATAAGTACATGTGGCATGCCACATCATCACACAAAACGAGTTTAGAGACCATTCGGACCTATATGACACACTACACAAGTTCATGGACCTAGATGACACATCCATACAAGTTTAGGGACATGAAAAGATGTTACGAGAGTTTGAGGACCTATATGACACAACCATACAACCATACAAGTTTAGGTACCTAAAAATATGTTTTGAAAGTTCGGGGACCTCGATGACTCATACAAGTTAATGGACTGTCCGTGCACTTCACTCTTACAGAAACCTAGCGTTGCGAGATGCGGATGCAAAAGAGCTTGAAATTTTATGGGCCTATTCGAGGCGAAAATGACCTATTAGTGGATAGCTAAGCTACACCTATTTGGGCCTCATGTAGCCCATTAGTCGATAGCTACATAAGCACTCATGTACCCCATTAGTCGATAGCTACATAAGCACTCATGTACCCCTACACTTAATTGGGCCTCATGTAGAGACTAGAGAGTGACTTGAGCCATAACAGTCACTATACATACAGGGGTTTCTCAATAAAAAAACAAAATACAGGCTTATGCGCCATATTGTGAACAAATTTCTATAGCGCTGAGGCCCTAGTATAATTCTGAAGCCTTCACATCTATAGTGCGATTATAGCCTACAATGTTCCTTCCCTGATTCTAGAGACCAAAGAACTGGTTACGATCAGCAATTTTGTTTATATTGACAACACAGACAATTGGTGCAAAATAGAGGGTTGATATAACCAGCAATCTGAGTGAAATTGAATAACATAAATCAAGAGTGAACCAGCTAGGACTACATGGCACGAGAGTACTTGAACGGGGAGACAATAACGTGAAACCTTTTGCTGTGGGGGCAGCAGAACCACCAAGCAAACCATGGTTACTAGCCTCAATGAGTAAAGGAAGCAAATGATCGCAACTTAATCAGCTTAACCAAAACCTGGGAATCCCAGAGTCACGTTCAGCTGAAGCACTGTTGCTAGGCAGCCTCTGTATTCTGCCAGAAAATTCGTTAACCTAGGCAAAATGAGAAAAGGGCATCAATACTGGGTTCAGGTCAAAAAGATCAGAGAACTAATTCCAATAAATAATAACTATGAGAAACATAACAGGTGTGAAATTGTCAGTGGGTTTTCCAATACATGGACAAATGGCAGGGTTCAACTATATTAGTATATTAGATTATTGTTTTCTGCATTGTGACAATATCATTGTTATCACGTATACATTTGAAATTGAAAAATCTACAATATGTAGGGATGCCACAGTGATAAATATGGATAACGAAAAGGAACAGCAAATAAAACAGGTATGCCGAAAGCAGAGATACTGCCATCTAGACTCATCACGAGACATGCTTGAATATTTAAGGCCCATAATGTAACAAGCATTTGGAAACGATTTACTTTTTTCAGAAACACGTGTGGGGTTAGAACATGTCAATCTGAAAGAAACAAAAAGCTAAAACTAAAAAAAATGATTCTAAGCAGTTAGATATTCTGACCTTCTCATCAATCCACATCAGAGACCGCAGTTGATTATCCAGTATCCGCACAGCAACATCAAATGGCGTCATACTATCAGCAGCCTCAAGCTCACCACCCTGAGTTAGACCAAAGGAGTAAGAGATTGATCGAGACTGAATAACAAGTTCATTAGTACATCTTGACTAACCTGAGTAGCATTCATAGTCTGAATGATGGATTTTACTTGTTCTGTCATATGTTGCAGCTCGTGCTCCACAACTTCTGCTTGCTCATACCTTAGCATTGCAAAACAAGTTAGTTGGACACAAAAAAATTAAGCATAATGACAGTAGTCTTGGCGTTTTCTATCACAAACACAAGTCCACAATAGAGTAGAAGTACCGTTTTATTTCCAAAATGATCTGATCCGTGTTTTTATGATACAATTACTGTAGATTT
Organism: Digitaria exilis; assembly: GCA_015342445.1. NCBI lineage: Eukaryota > Viridiplantae > Streptophyta > Magnoliopsida > Poales > Poaceae > Digitaria > Digitaria exilis. Next base: position 2,717,940 of record JACEFO010001719.1, read on the forward strand.
GAGCAAGTAAAACTAAAAACTTAGAAACGGTGCAACAAGTTTATTGAACTAACATTGTATCTCTTGCCGAAGCAGCCTCATCTTCACGAAGTAACACTTGTTCATCCTGGAATATGCGTTCAGCTTCCTCCTCCATACCCTGTAGAGCCTTGTCCACCTGCAATTATAAAATTAGTTCTTTCTGAGTTAGAAGTTGAATGATTTGTCTCTCCAAAGTCCATGGCTTTTAGCCAAACATGCATTCCAACATAGGCAAATGCAACTAATACTGATTCGTACAGACTGCAGAAATCATATTGCAGATGCAGTTCAGTAGGTTAAAACAGCATTACAATTCACCGATCAAACTGTGTAGAATTGCCTTTTTTATGATGAAAGGAACTACTCTGGATATAAAATAATTTTTAAGGTTAATCTACATGTAAAATTGTAACTTGACTGATTTAAATATTTTGAATAAATTGCAATCAGTACACTGCCAACGGTATTGTTGGGCTTGAAATCATCACATAGAGATCTCTACTCTAAAAGCAAACTCAGTGACATGTACAAGTTTCACAATAAACCAAAAAAAAAGGAAAGAAAATAACTTCCCCACTAGAATACTGACGGATCCTATAAACTGCCACATTTGAGTTCAAGGACTGTATGGAGTATGGATCCATTCAAAGTCACATCATTAGTTTCAGCAGGTAGGTGTCAAACAGCCACCCTATTTCTGATAGAATATACCTTGCATGTATTGGTGTAGGCCTATCAAATTGCTATAATGTGTCATACAGGATTTCTTCTTAATTTCAGCCACCCTATTTCTAATTTTAATTTTTTTAGGTAGGTGTCAAATTAGGAGTCGTTATCCTAACTCATAATTTAAGTTCAACATGTCAAAACTGGAACAAGCATGATATATTTGATAGTAAATATGCCAAGGAACCTTGCATTTGGAAGTTTGTTCTGTTCACAACTGAAAAATTAGCATATATGACAAGGAAACTATCATATGGAAACACATTCTGTTTCACAACACTGAATTGCACTAGAGTGAAGCTGAACTTCTCATCAAAAGGATTGGTTGACCATGACGAGGTGAGATATTCAACATAGTGCTGGCATGAAAGAATGTAATACCACCCGATGACCAATCAAGGGAATAAAAGAAGCAAACAAGTGCATAGAACTAAAGGATGCATAGTCAATCCAAGCAAAGGAAATAAATAAGAATTTAACAGAAACACAAACCTCTCGCTGATGAGTTTCTATCAACTCAAGTTGGCGTTCCAAGCTTGTTTGTGTTTCGACAACTTTAGCCACCTCAGCCTGCAAAAAAGAGGTACATACTCAGTTTACAGTAATTCGCATAAACATTTTCAGATAAGCAGAAAAAAAAATATGAAACAAATGGTTTCACTAAGAAAATTGGAATGTCAGTGAAATTATCGATTTTCCTAGCCTTTCTTAGCAATAACTGTTACTTAACTTTTTCAGACCTTCAGTGTCAAGCTAAGAACTAATCAGCTCATCAAATACACAAGATGGGAGTAGAATGAATGCACCGTCACGAAATGTTTGCCTTAATTAATTTAATTCTTATCTTTTGGTTTAAAGGAGCATAGGAATTACGAAAGGTTTGCCTTTAATTCGTATCTTTTGATGTAAAGGAGCATAGGAATTCTTTTAGAGAAAGAATATATACAGTTATCTCCAGTTTCAGAAGCAGCAAACAGTATAAATCTTCTCAAATCCACATATAACTCTAGCATCCAATTCGCAAACAACACCACAACAAGACATTCTAAGAAAAAAAAAAACTATATAGCTAATATAGAACAACAAATAGTCCTATTTGAAAAGCAAGTAAAAAAGAGCTAAAAAACAAATAATTTGGACCAAATGTAGTATTAATTTATAGTAGCTGCCCAATGCAAATGCAGCACATAACATCGGCCCTAGGGGAAAATACCACCCCCAAGGTGGTAGGAGTTGAGGAATATTCTCACTGCGGGACTGAGAAAAGATCCCGAAGGCTCCATCTATGCTGCTCGTGACGTGCCTTCAGGACACATACATCTGACTAAACACGAGGAATACCTAACAGCATTTATATTAAAGAATTGTGATAGCAAGTTGCTGCTTTTTACTGCACTAGTGTAAAAGCAGTCAACAATTCCAGGTGAACCAAAATAACACATCTTCATCCACTTTTTCCATCAAAATCGATGGCATACACTATGATCAATATAAGCGAATAAATCTGATATATCAACGAAAAAAACACATTGAAATGAGTGCTGGTGACTATTAAAATGAATTTAGAGTGTAAATTTCCGAAGCAATTCTGCATTATTACTTCAAGACCCACACCAGCAAAACTTTGTCAGTGGCAAACCTCTACCAGGAGGCCACTTAATGATCTTATGATCACCTCTATCTTACAGCAATACATTAACAATCCAGAACTTCAAAAATAGTGCCTCAGGTCTTCACATTATCAGTATTTGTGGAATTAGATTCAACTATGCTTACTATGCCTGCCATCATCTACCATAAAGCATGCACTATCATTTATCTCAAATATTATTTAGAAAAAGGACACAATAACAATCTAGAATTAGCACAAGCATATGCACAGCCTTAAGCTGATCTCTTAACCACAATAGCTTATAGCCAGATAGTTCGAGCCCCTTAACAAATAAAATGAGACATGATGCTCAAGAAAGTAACAGTAAGTGAAAAGGAAAACCTCAAGCTTGATAAGAACATTTCTGTTTTGCAGAATTCTCCTGTCCCATTCAGCTATTGCAGTGGCGTGTTTCCTGAATTTTGCAGTACGGTCTTGAAGCTCGTTGTTCCAGTCCCTAATAATCTACAGCATATAAAATTATGTGAATATATCTACATAGTGAAAAGGTGTCAAGCTACTTAGTCAGAGAAATCAGATGTTCAGCAAGCATGGATATATAAGCAGGTAAGTGAAGTACCTGCTCAACACTTTTGCCCACGATTTCCGATGGTAGCTTAGGTGCTTGGGTTGCTGCTGGAGTGATAGCTGTAGTTGTAGCTGGACTGTACAACACAACAGAAAGAAAATGAAAAATTTCAGCCCAGAATACAAAATTAATAGTAGAATTACATAAAGAGAACTTCTACCAACCCTGTGCTGCTAGCTTGAACACCCAAGGAAGTTGGCTGAGTTGTCCTGGTGCTGGTGGTTGATGTGCTAGCAGCTGTAGTAGAAGCACCTATAGTATAAGAAAACATACAAACATAATGGTCAGTATAGTGCAGGTACAATGATAAATATTGGGTCGTGTAACAACAATGTAGAGTCATTGGAGAAATGGAGATGCTATAACTTCATGTAAGTGATGCTTAAGTGTTTTAAACCCAATGCATAAGCATGATAATTGGTTCAAACAGGAGATATGGGCATGGTTAGCAATAGTGCAGAATCACGGTCACATTTGTAAGACATACTGTAAAATTGAAGAACAGTTGCAGATGATGAACCACGGAAGCTCACCGAATGACAGTGCCGGAGATGGGGTAGAAGCCGGTGTAGTTGTTGGAAGATTAAGATTAGGAAACCCTGTTGTTCCAGTCAAAGGAGACGTGGTAGTCATGCCTGCAGATGTGGATGCACTTGTGACAGTGGTGGTAGTGGTTGTAGCTGCCGCTGCTGATGACGATGATGGTGCTACTGAAAAACTGAACCCACTGGTCGCAGCAGCCTGGAACAATGATCCCGATGTTGCAGAAGCTGCAGCAGCTGATGGTGCAGTGGATGCACCAGTTGCAGATACAGAAGCTAAAGCTGGTGTAGAAGCTGCCTGAGAACCAAAGGAGAAGCCAGATGTAGTTGCCGAGGAGGTACCGGCGGCACCTGTATTAGAGAACAACGAGGGAGCCGGTGCAGCCTGCGAAGTGGCCAAGGAGAAGCCGGTGGCAGCTGAGGACACCGGCGTGGTAGGCGTGGCGGATGTGCTCTTAGTGATAGCAAATGCAGGGGCCGAGGAAGCAGAAGAGAACAAGGAAGAAGCCGTGCTCCCCGTCGTCGTGTTTGCTGGTGGCGGAGTAAAGCCAAAGGATGGCGCGGTAGTCGCAGCAGCCGCTGGAGAAGAGGCGGCGGTGGTGGTGCTGAAGAGTGGCGCAGATGTAGTGGATCCGAACAGCGACGAGCCAGTGGCGGCTCCAAACCCTAAAGCCGGTGAAGATGCCGCGGCCGTGGGCGTGCTCGACGCGGCCGCCCCAGAGCTGAACGAGAAGCCGAACGATGGTGTCGAGGCGGCGGCCGTGGTCGTGGTGGAGGCGGACGCCGAGGAGCCAAAGCCGAAGCCCGTGGCGGCTCCAGAGAAGAGGCTTGGCGTGGACGCAGCGGAGGACGCGGCGCCGAACGGACTAGGGGTCGTCGCTGCTGCGGAGGTGGCCCCGAATAGGCCCGGGGTGGTCGCCGCGGAGGAAGTCGCGCCGAATAGTCCCGGAGTGGTTGCCGCGGAGGCGGTGGCACCGAACAGGCCCGGGGTCGTCGTCGCAGAGCCGGTGGCGGACGCGCCGAAGAGGCTGGGGCTGCTTGCCGGGGCGGAGGCGGCGCCGAAGAGACCAGGGCTGCTTGCCGCGGCGGTGGAAGCGCCGAATATGCTAGGGGTTGTTGTTCCGGGTGTGGCCGCGGCCCCGAAGAGGGATGGCGCAGGCGCGGCCGATGAGGCGGCTGCGGTGGATTGCCCGAACGAGAATGCGGTGGATCCGAAGCCGAAAGGGGAGGAGGCCGTAGTGGAGGCGGGCGCGGCGGCGGACGAGGCCCCGAACAGGGAGGAGCCAAAAGTGGGGGCAGAGGGAGCGGCGGCGGAGGATGCGGAGAAGAGAGAGGAGCCGAAGGCGGGGGCGGGGGAGGAGGCGGCCGCCGGCTGGGAGAAGGAGAAGGCGGACAGGGTGGAGGAGAAGGAGAAGGGGGAGGAGGCGGTGGAGCCCGCGGCCGCGGATCCGCCGAAGCCGAAGGAGGTCGCCATGGCTGGGGCGGCGGGGATTTGGGCGAGATTTTAGCGTGGTTTTGCCGCTGGCTCCCACGGCCGAGCGGCTTTTTGCGGGTTGGCGCTTCTGCTTCTGGGGGCTCAACTTGGGCACTCCGCGCTCGGGCTTCGCCGCTTCGGCTTGGTTGCTTTTTCAAATAAGGTTACGAGAGGGAAGATGATGCGATTTGGAGGAAAATGCCATGCCTGCCGATTGCTCTTGGCCTTTTGTGAGCAAACACAACTGATTTGTATATATTCAGTGGTCATAAATACCATTTTTCAACCATATCTATCTAGGTTAACTCTTACATACAACTCTTTTGCTTTGAGATATCCATGACAAGCAGCCTATTTAATTGAAACATAGAAAATGATACAGCACTTACAAAATGTGATAACTATGTGTGTTGTGTTGGGATAGAGGAAATTGTGTAAAAACATATAGAAGAATCACGATTCGTTGAGGTAGAGAGTAGTATGGGTGATGATAAAATAACATGTTGGCTATAGCGATCTCGTATCACCGGTTTGATTCTCTTATCGGTTCGACTCATTTGGTCTCCATAGAAGCTAGTTTTGGTAATGGAGATCGACCAAATGCCCGACTTGATGGCTAGACAGAGAACGCATTAAAAGCGTACTAGGTAATGAAACACTAAGTGGTAGTGACATGCAAACACCTATACGAACGCTGGTAAAAAGAACCTATAAAACCATCTTGAAGCTATTAATCAGAGAAAAGGAAAAGGATTCCCTACATAGAATTGACGAGCAAATAATGTTTTTTTTCTTCTACATGTAATTTAAATTCTAAAGCATTGTTTTCTGTCAGCACCCGTCAAATCCTCAAACGGTTCAGTCCATGCAAATTTCAACCCAATCCTGTCGCCGGCTCGATTATAACCGGGACAATAATCCAACTAGCGTCCAAAATAATAAATAAACTCCCCTTCTTCTCGCGGAAAAAAAAAACGTAGTCGCGACTCGCCCAACCCGATCCGATCCCCAAATTCCCCACCCCATGGCGGCGAGCTTGTGGCGGGCGGTGATGGGCACCGGCGCGGCGTCCGCGGAAGCCGACTCAGCGGGCGGCGGCGTGGAGTTCTGGCGCTTCCCGGAGCGCACGGGATGGCTGAACAAGCAGGGCGAGTACATCAAGACGTGGCGGCGGCGGTGGTTCGTGCTCAAGCAGGGGAGGCTCTTCTGGTTCAAGGACTCGATCGTCACGAGCGCCTCCGTGCCCCGCGGCGTCATCCCCGTCGCCTCCTGCCTCACCGTCAAGGGCGCCGAGGACGTGCTCAACCGGCCCTTCGCCTTCGAGCTCTCCACCCCGCGCGAGACCATGTACTTCATCGCCGACACGGAGAAGGAGAAGGAGGATTGGATCAACTCCATCGGCCGCTCCATCGTGCAACACTCTCGCTCCGTCACCGACGCTGAGGTCGTCGACTACGACAGCCGCCCTGGCGACAAGTGATTGATTATTCGATTGATTGGTAAGCAAAAGGACCGGGCACACCTTGTATCTCTCCCGCGTCTCTGTACTCCTTTAGGTTTCGCGTTTATCTCTTCTTGTTTCGTGGATACGATCTGCGCATTTGTATAATATTTTGGTCACTGGGGAATAAGTTCGGGATTTTGATGTATAGCTATAGCGTGCTCTCTGACACGGTACTGTGGATCGGTTCTCACCGTTCAAATTTCTGCACCGCGGTTTGATTTCTTTGGTCAGTTGTTTCAGTTTATGTGAAGCTACACCATTGGACGTGTGAAGTTGCTGCAAATTTTGTCGTTCAATTTGACTTGCGCCATTTGAGTATCATAACAGCTTTGATCCATGAAATTACTTATTATTCCCGTTGGCTCTGATCCATTATTTAACCGCTTGTGAACACTAACAATTTAGTGCCATGTGATTCAAATTTTGGTTGCTCTAGCAACTATGTTTCATCGACAACGATGAACTTAACATAGTGCTCTGCTTATATGGGGACGACTTCTAAAACACTGTTGCCTTCTGCGTGAGCTTATAAAAGGCACCACAAAACTTTGTTTTCCATGTGGAAGACTTTGGTGTTCTTTATAAGCTCATATCCTCAACTTATCTATTGAAAGTCATGCTCATGAAAACAGGTTAAACTATTTTGGTTACAGAGTTATAAGTTTAGGGCAATCGAGTTTACTGTAATACTGTTTATGAAAACAGCTACAGCCAGCGATCTTATAGGAGTAGCACTATATTTGTGTCTGAGCTGATATTGGAACTATCTGCCTCGCTATTGGAAATGTTTAGGTGTAGAATGTGCTAATGACCTCAGCAATATTATGTTAAAGATGGGGTGATATCGTGTTGTAATCCTGTGATCAAGGACCAGCACTAAATGCACTTTGTTGTGTTTGGTTCACATTTTACTTATGTGATTTAATATGTTTTCTGTGAATCTTGCCAAACACAGCTCTTATTCTTATATCAGTAAGTAAGTGTATCACAGGTATTCTTATCTCTGTTTATTTTGTGCTTATATACCCTTGTCATGTTCTTATGTCCGACCCAAGTATACTTCTTTGCACTGCATCTCAGTATTACGTTTTCTTACCCGATGATCTGTAACGCTAAATTCAAAGGTGTCAAATATTAAGATGAACTCTTCGCCACATATTTGTAACAGTCAGATTGGGACCTTAGAGATAATAATATATATTTTTCTCCAGTCCACGTTCTAGAATAAATTGTAAATTATGTGAGTATATCATTTAATACAACTGCAGGGACGACTTCTTTTTTTCTAAGTAAATGTTTTAGGGGTTGTTGGGACGACTTATTCTTTCTAAGTAAATATTTAAAAGGTTTTTAACAAAGTTTAACAAGTTTGACAAGATCTTGTCGAAAATGCCAAGTGTTTGTTGCTAGAGTAGTGGAGTCAGGAATGAAAATACAAATGTAACAGCTTTGTCAGGTGAACCTATTAAGTTGATTGTCCAATCATATTGTGATTGCCCTTTTATGAATGTCCGCATGAATTCTGTTAGCTGTATACCATTTCACAAGTTACCACGAAGATTACATAGCTGTAGTAGCCTTTGTTTGGTCGGCCTGCTATCCTTTGCTCAGATGTCTTACTCAGTTACTATTCGGTGGTTTGTCCGGCTTTGTAATCTGTCATGCCGAACATACATCCTTCACGGCAGTTTAGTTGTTGTAAAGACACTTGTGGGGGATTAGTTAACAAGAGATCAGTTTATAAATGTGGAGCCATTTGGAAATATTGTTGATGCTATCATAATTTCCCATAGCTGGTCATTCTCTCCGAAGTCAGAACAACTCTAAATTTTGCTTAGGTGTGTTTGGTTGCATGTACCACATGTGTTTGGCTCTATTACATGTTTGACCATAAGTAGTAAAATAATGTGTTAAGTGGGATGACCAAACAAAAACATTGTTACTATTTTGAATCATTTCATACATGTATCAAATGGTACACTAAACCAAACAAAAGAACAACACAAAATTCCAAGGAAACTTCTGCCAATGAACTGAGCACTAACCTAGTGACCTCTCTTTCATGGATTTGATCACCTTTTTTTTTTTAAAAAAAAAGGATTTGGTCATATATGCTACCTTCTTGCTGCTTCATACTGAGTCTTGCGTCATTCTATTATCCTACATAAATCTTGGTCCCCATACGCTTGTTCGTCACGCCGGAGTGTGCCAGTCATGACCTCATGGATAAAGCATACGGCCGGCACTACGGTAGTGCTCACGTTAACCTGCCCTGTGTATTTTTGTCTTCTGGTTTCACCTATCGCGCGAACTGAACTACTGAAGGCATTTTGAGTTTATTCATGGCATGGCGCCTTCGTAACGTACAAGGATCCATCCACCGCGGGCACGTAAGCCGTATCGTGTTCAGAATGCTTTCGTGTTTACAACCCAAGCGATCCGTCGTCCGGTTGTCAAGCACTTCGTGCCGAATTGCTACAGGAACTCAGGACCTTCCCGGCTTCCCGTAGCTGGCGGGCACCGCCGTGTTGCGGTCGCGGCCGGGCGCACGCTTGGTCGCGAGACACAACACAACGAGCGGCGGGAGCGGACGGGCACGAAACGAACCCCCCGCGCGCGGGGCCGGATCCTGACGCGGTCGCCACGACCACACAGCCACACAGCCTGACAGCCACCCCGCGATCGGCGTTCCCCACACGTAAAAACCACACCACAAGTAGCCAAAGCGCCGCGGGCAAGTCCACTTACCAGAGGAGGAGCGCACTGCGCTGCGCCGCTGCCGTGTGTCACTCTCACTCACTCCACCTGTGCCGTACCGACGGCTCCTCCCTCTCTTGGCTCCGGCAGGCTGGCCGCCGTGCACCCGCCGAGCCTGAAGCCGATGGAAGCCGCCGCCGTGGCGCGCCGCGCTGGGCTCCTCGCGCGGGCACGACCGGGCGCCGTGGGACGCGCGCGGGGGTGGGAGCGCGGCGTCGGCGTCTGTCCGGCGCAGCCCGGCGCTCGGAGGAGGCTGCTCGTCGCGTCGCTCGGGGTCGGGGAGCCACTCCCGGCGCAAACCCTGGGCGAGGAGGCGGTGGCGCTGGAGGTAATCTGATTCCTTTTCGCCGTAGTTCGTTGGCGTGTTGCCACAAAGCGATTTGTCTGCCGGTTGTCTTCGCGTGCTGTGATGGGAACATAATGGCGCTTGATGCGATCACACGAGGATGAACTCCGTTGATTTTGGCGCAGGTGCGCGAGGACGACGACTCCATTGTTTCTGCCGAAAACCTTCCTCCCCCTGACGCTGACGGTATGAACTCCACCCCTTCATCGTGCGTAAGCGCTTAGTCGTTCAAGAACAGATTCATAGTAGTGATGTCGTTATGTGAACAATAAAGCCCACCGTCCACCAAACTAACTTTGGCATGTCTTTTTGCGAAGAGATCGCGCCAATTCCTGAGGCCAAGGCAGTGCGCGTCAAGTTCGTGCTGAAGAAGCAGTGCGCGTTCGGACAGCAGTTCCTCGTCGTCGGCGACGACCCGGCGCTCGGCCTGTGGGATCCGAGCAAGGCGATCGCGTTGGATTGGTCGGAAGACCACGTCTGGACGGCAAAGACGGTGAGCCCTTCGATCCTTTCTGTTTTCCCTCTGCTTCGCTCGCTCGGCCGGCGTGAGCGCCTGACTTCAAACGTTCAAGGACCGAACAGGATTTGCCGACAAACAAGTTGATCGAGTTCAAGTTCTTGCTGCGAGAATCCTCGGGGCACGTCCGTTGGCTACACGGCCCTAACAGGACCCTGCGAACTACTGAAACCACAAATACCTTGGTTGTCCACGAAGATTGGGATCACGCCAAGAAACAGAAAGTCTCCGAGGAAGTGGAAGAGCTCTCGATCGATGCAGAAGATGTGTTTTCGGACAACCTTACGAGAAGCAATGGTGCAATACTGGCAGATAGCATCATAACGGATGACAACCTGGAGAATAAGCCGGTAACAGCAGAAGTAGCAGATGCTCATCTGCAGCTGCAGGGGCAAATAATGGTAGCAAATGAAACGAAGCAACCACAGGTAAACACGAAATCACCTTTTGTTTTGCATGGAATCATATACCTGACTATCATCTTTTTACTGATTCAGTTGATGTTGGACAAAGACCTGACGGTTCTAGCAGAGCACCACGGAGAAGAAAAAACAGTAGCACAAAATGGCACCCCTTCAGCTGATCATCACGCTGGCAGCAACAACGATGACACTAACTTGTTTCAGGAAGGTGCCCTACTGGCGAATAGACGGACAAGTATTTTAGAGAACGACTTGGCCTGGGCCGGGAAAGCAATGCAGCAGGTGCTGCGGATCCTCGGTTTCCAGATCGGCACAACAAAAACATGAAATTAGCATCAGGGATCTGTGTGTATGTTGCAAACCTGCTGTTTTGGAGGATCAGCTGTCTTCACCAATTCATTTCTATGCTGCAGTGACGACAGCACTGAGGATTGCAATTGCAGCAGCAAACAGTAGCTGCTTTTCCCTGCACTGTGTTGCATATAGCAAGTAGTAGTAGTGCAACTATGTTCAGTTTAGAAACAGAATTAATATCATCTGCTTCTAATGAAGGCAGACCCTGCCTGCCCAATCTAATCTCAGCTCCATGAGAAGTTTGATCCGTATCTTTCAAAAAAAAAAAAAGTTTGATCCGTCGAAGTAACTCCAAAAGAGAAACAGATGTGAGCATATGACTCAACAAACAAATCTGAGCACTGGATCATCTTTGAGTTCATGGTCTAACACAAGTTCTGTAAGGGATCTAGCACCATTTATAATAGATATATAAACATGAACAGCCGGTACAATCATTCCATTTTTAATAATCCATAACTGTTAGCGGGTTATCGCATCCTTCAAGGAAACAATCTAGATCCACAACATCTACATTCCTACTTGATTACAGCCAACTATGCTACTATCCTAAACAAGATTGAACCTCTATAGTTGTATGGGAATAAGTTATACATGGCAAGATTCTCTGATGAAGATGGTCAAAGGAATCCATAACACACCATGTCCCCCATCTATGTTATAGCACCTCCAAAGCCAGCCTTTCCAGAAACAAAACATGTGCTTCAAGTTTGGCACATACCATGGGTTAGAGGTGAGATGTCAACCATACTCACAGAAAGAGTAACACACTTATGCTAAATCAACAGCTCGAATGGTGACATGACCAGCTGCCCTCACATTCTGACCTTTTTAAATATCGAGCCCAATTGGTTGTGGAGCTCAAAGGGGGAGGGAGATCAGCCATTGCATCTGAAATAGACACAAGAAAAGGAAACTTCAAAGACTGGCAACGCAACAAGCATTTATTGTTCCACCCAAAATGTCCAAAGATGGCAAACACAGCGAACAGGATAAAACATATTGCAGTTATGCTAAATAAATTCAAGGTACTATGTACGCTACTAAAATTTACAAAATTTATCCAACCAGTGAACACAGGATCCTAACTGCAAAAAAGTTGTAACAGTCAGATTATTACCTCACAGGTCTCAGATACTTCTTAATTTGTGGGTCAGTAGTTGATTTTAAGGTCCTCAGTGCCTCTTCTGCAGCCTGAAACAAAAAATGTGCGGATGATTTTTTATTCAATTGGCACAGTATTTCAAGATAAATAATGACCACTAACTACATTGGGACGCCTAGGCGCTAGGCAGAGCCTCACCTCCTCGTCTAGCACCTACAGCATTTTTTCTAGGCGTTTTTTTTTCACTTAGAGTAGTTTATGACTTGATTAATGTTTAGTGTGAAACAAAATTGAGATGTAGAATGGAGGACTATAATTATGTTAGTCATAAATGCATGATAATGTCAATTTCTATATGTTAAGACACTAAATTATTCCTTAACACCGAGTCGTTCTAACAACCTATAAAAATAGAAACACCTTGGATCGCCTAGACAACGCCTAGGCGCTAGGCGGAGCCAGACCGCCTGCCTAGTGCTTTTTTGAAGCTTGGTTCCCATCCGCATAAAAATTAGCGCACTTCCCAATACAGAAAATAATTTAATATAGCAAGGGAATGTACACAGGGACAAAAGTTTAGAAAACATTGTACCAGAAGCTTTGCAGCATCTTTGTCAGAACCCACGCCCCTCCCAAGAATCTGTCCAGCTAATTCAACCTTCAAAGGAATATAGCAATAAGTGTGATGTTGACTGCACTAACAAGCTGGCACCAGCTGCTGGGGCCGATTCATCCAACTCAGATCGGAACGGCCTGTTTAGATTGAGAAATTTCACAAAAACATTTCACACTGAGAAGCGTACCACCTCTCACAGGGCACATTTCTTAGTGTGAAATTTTTCACCAAATTGCACCATCTAAACAGACCCCGCTGGCAGGTTAAATTTGAATGAAAATATTGGCACAGTTAACCATACAAGAAAACAGGTGGTAACCAGCCAGTTCACACTGCTGTGTTTCCATTTTTTTAAGAAACAAAACAGCTGTGTTACAATTAGCAGACCTGACAGGGTCATATGCTGGTCTACCATTGTAACCAGTAAATCGAAGGTAGATAGCAGCCACAGCCCACAAGTGACTTGGTCTGTTTTTCAAAGTGTAGGACGCAAACTACAACACCCTGATGCATTGCAATGTACGGTGGCCCCACAAGGCCAAGAACTATACCAATAAAATAAAGAAAAAAAATGTGAGCACGTATGTTAACTAACCTGAAAATGATATTCTTCATTTCTGGCTGGGCCAGAATTCTGGACTTGATCTCGAAATACTACATGATGGTCCTCCAAGCACTAAAATATCAGACACAGATTAGCGTTCAATGAAGGGAAAGAAATTGGAAAACAAAATTCAGCACATCAAAACAGTATATACAAAATACCAAGTGCAACATAACCTCTTACATGTTCTCTAATAAGACTCATAACAGATGACAACTTATCCAAATTATTTGAATGATCTTGCTTCAATGTACTTCCAGAAGGCTCTTGCATAGAAATATCAACGTCTGAACAAGTAACATCCTCCAGAAAGCCATTTCCACTCCCAGGGGATTTCCTTGAATCTTCGTTAGGAATCCCAGCGATAGGAGAAGCGAATGACAAATAACTGCCTGCATGTCAATCCGTTTTATAAGGAATTAATGCACATAAAACTCTAGCCAGAGCACTTTCGAACAAGAAAAACTCGTAAAAAAGTTCCCAAAAGTATCCTTGTTATTAGAAATTTGTACACAGATAGTAATACAAAAGCTGAAAACCTTAAACATGCGTAGTAAAGAATAACCAATTGTTGTTTTCACGTAAGAGAGTTATCACCTGTTTATAAAAGAACCTAACCACAGGCTTACTTGCCAAAATAAACACCTCAAGGATATTGAATGTAGAGCCATTTCCGGACTTCTAGAAATATTATCCACTACTGGAACGTCCACAATAATGTGGTATTAAGCATTTTTAGGTTGGCTGATATTCCTGTTCATGCTAACTGCCACCAGCATATGTTCATATTGCAATGAGAGTTCCAGTTGCGATATTTGGTTTGCATTTCCGTGGTGTATGTCCATTAATCAGACATGATACAACCAGTTTTTATTATGTACCTACAGGCTAGTCCAATAAATATTACCAGTTGACACATTCCGAAAACCCCTGGATAAGTCAAGATCAGAAAGCTGTTCCAACGCATCAAACTATACAAGGAAATGATAGTACAACAGTTGTAGATACCAACACAAATAGTTTAACGTGTAATGACCCCTAGAGATGTTTTCCATAAAACTAAATGAACGTATTTTAGGTTTCCAGATGTTCGTTTGCTCAGCTGTAATCTATTTCCACTATAAATTTAGTGTTTTTTTAAGAACATAACAATGCCTGCAATACACAAGATGTAAGGCATATATATATACTCACTCTCCAAATTTTGGAGAGCCTTTTCGGCTGCTTGAACTTGGGCTTCATCTCTTGTTTTTCCAATGCCTATTCCGATCTTTTCATTACTAAACAGCACCTGGAACAGAACATGGATAACTAAGGTGAAGATGAAATGATTAAGCAGAAATGTGGCAGTATCGCTATACAACAACAACAACAACAACAACATAGCCTTTAAATGTGGCAGTATCGCTATACAGATCTAAAATGCATAACTAAACTAGCAGATAAAGCTAACATATAGCAGCCTTTTAGGTGCAATGTAAAGTAGTTGGAGACACTGGAGCTACATGATTTTGTCAAGCAAGAGAGATTTTATCAACCATGAACCATCATAAAACAAAAGTACAGGCATGATGATGCTGTTGATGCGCACTCAGGTGGTAAGATAGTTCAGTTCTTTCAATTCAAAAATGGATGGCATTGACAAGTATAAACACTGACAAGTCATAAATTCAAAATACCAACCTCTACAGAAAATTGCATACTTTTGCCATTGCTTACAGTAGATCTGAATTCCACCTGTACAAGAAATAATTGGGGATTACTTCAAAATCAAATAGGGCTTTAAATAGGTGGAAACAATAAGGTTCTCCTACCTTGGAATCACATAGCCGCCCGATTTCTTGTAGCACCGTGACGAACACCGAGGGGGCTATTGCCACTGCACCGCCATTGGGCTGGATATTCCTACCTCCTGTAATGCCTCGAATTGGCATTCCCTCATCATCTAGACCAAAGATCCTAGTTAGTTAAAGTACCAAGTTTTGATTCTTACAACATATCCAATAAGTTCAGGCAAGGTTGTACGGAACAAGAATCCTAGGCGTGCATCCAGGATGGAAGATCATTCTGACCTCAAAAAGAAGAAAGAAAAGAAGAAAAAGCAAGAAGACCCTACCCCTATCTCCCGTATTGCCTCACTAGTCACTACACAATTTCCTCATAATCTACACCAGCGTTTGTGGCTAATAATTTAGCGCCAAGAGGCACCTTATATAAGGTATGAAGTGACTCCAGGAACCACTGTCTGATAAGGCACAACTAACATATATGATACCACCTGACGTTGGTTCAATAGCGTCAAAATTCATATGATTAAAACATGGCCAAGTGAGAAGAGAGAAACAGAGCATCAACATTAAGTAGTACGGTCTAAGCAAAATAAAGATAAACAATAGTAACTATGACATGAAAATTAGGTTCCAGAACAATGTTTTCCGGATTGTTGCACCACATAGCACAATACTCTTCTCTGACAAAGGAAAATTGCACAGAAAAGGCCATATCCTCTTAGCAAGTTAACACCATAATCCAAACAATCAAAATTAGTGAGCTGATATATATTAAATAAAAGGTAACAGGAAGCGGTAGACGAGAGAGGTACCTGGCGAACGGGTTGAGGATACTGTTTGTTGTCCTTCCCATTGCTCCCCCCGAAATGACTAAAATAAGAAAAATAATTGAACACTCAATAACTCATCCACCTGAAGTTTATTACGAACAGCAAGAGATTAATCACAACCACTAATAATCAAGTAAATAGACTAGGTGTTGAATAGGGATGGCAACCGGACCCGCAGGTGTGGGTGATATATTGCACCCGCAGGTCTATGTGGGTCGGGCCCCGAATAATACGAGCGTCGGGCGCTGCTGACCTCGGGGCCCACAAAGAAGAGTTATATGTGATTTTTGCATGCAAACTTTAACATAGAGATGCATATGTGCCGATGTTGTTCAAAAAAATTATAACTATATAAACATCACATGCATAACATGAGTTACTTAGTACTTATATAGTGAGTTATGATTAACATGGCTCATTTTTTTTTTGTTAGGTTTGTTGCTTTTTATGGCAATTGAATGTTAAAAAGACACTTCTTGGTTCATATTTTATAGTGATTGTTGTCTTGTCAACGCACCCGCGAGTGCGGGTGCGGGCATGTCTAAATGTCGCGGGTCTTGTCAAGGGCGGGTTTTTACTACACCCGCACCTAACCCGACCCATTGCCATCCCTAGTGTTGATAGAGGTGCAAATCTGATCCCAAGCCAAACTAGGAACAGTTGGCACATTTTGAAAAGCATTGCAGCAAAAAGGTATCTAGTTGCAAATGGCTAAAAGCAGTGCATGAGACATATAATGCCATTTAATAGTGCTTGCCTGTAGACTCCAAAATAAATAGTGCACTTTATTACCAAGTAACAAAAGGATATAAAAACTCACCTGCCCATTCAATCTCTTCTCTACTTCAGCTCCTCTCATGCCTTCAGGTATAGGAGGCTGATTGTTTGGTAAAAAATTAGTATCCTGTAGAGAAATGGAAGGTAGCATAAAGTTTCAGAAAAATAAATTGTATAAAGAACAGTAGCCTCAGTAGGTTATCCAGAATCAATACCTCACAGACTAAGTAGTCACCAACATCTGGAGCATATGGCAGATCCAGTAACCCATTTTCGTATAACAGTCCAAACACCCTCTTCAGTAAATTCTCGTCAAACTCTCTGACAGAACAAAAGAAAAAACATGGCCAATTTTGATGTGTTAAATAAATAGACCATCAAATGCAGCAATTTCATCACAATATATGATGACCTACCTGAAAAAACCACCACGGACGTTGCAAGCAACATTTCTTGCCACACAAAGGACCGGAACAACATTTGCCATCTAAAATAATTATAGAAAATACACATATCATTCCAGAATGGGCATATGTTCAACACAAGACATAAAGAGTCATGATAAGTACCTCAGCCTGTGGAGCATAGTATGGAGCATATGCAGGGACAACATGAACCCTGTGCTGATCTTTATCATCCCAAACATTAAGTCTGTCATCAATTACCATGGCCATCTTTGGATGGCATCCTCTGTCTCGAAAAACATTCTGCAGAGACTTTTTGGAACCTGCAATGGAATAGATGGTTGAGCCAGCAAAATTCTGGAGGAAGATCAAACCCAGAGACCGGAGTAATAGGGATGTTACAGTTCCATTGTTCCATCCAAATATACTATATGCTATTTTGTGTACTCTATTCCTAGAGACATTCTGGCAGTTTCTCTAGGGACAGGTTATTTATGAATATAGAGGATTTATTATAGATAAAAATTGGAGCTAAATGTATTTCCTTATAAGGGTGCGAATGATATGAATCATATAGCAATTAAAGAAGGCACTGTTGTATTAAGGAAAGGAAAGAAGAAAACTAAAACATTGGGAATATAAAATTTACAGCAGAAAGGTGCGGTTGGTGAGTTGTAAAAAATAAATTGAACACAAAAGAGACAAGAATTAACTGCACACTATTTGAAAAAAAGTTGACTTACCTGACTTTACACATGTTACACGTTCTGAAAGCTGTTGCGGACTTATCAAGTTGCCTTCTGGATCAAGAAGTCTCCACATCTCAAGAGCATAATCTCGCTCAGCCATTGTGCATACATACACCTCAAATCTTTTTCTTCCCCTAGCGGTTAGGTAACTTCTTAAATCCTCCCAAGCTGGCCTTAGCTTTACGAAAACACTGGTATCACGAATCTGAATAGAATATATCATGCAAATGGGTAAGATAATAAGGTAAGCATACAAAGGTAAAGTAATCAGAAAAGAATTAAGTTGAGTGAACAAACTAAATTTCTAGAGATCCTAAATTTGAGTGCTTGGGTCCATAACTTCATATTAACTCAAATCTAGAGAAACTTAGTAGGGTCAATAAATCATGTCACCAAATTACACGAGGCTAAACTGCAGCCCCAAAAACCCAACAATGATTGGGAATTTTTTCAGCTAAGGTTCACGACATCATACCTCCGGATTGATGCGAGTCAGAATTGCATTCCTTTCAGGCAGTCTGATAACAGGACGAAGAATGCGCTCCTGACCACCAGACATGGACTGAACCTCCTCCTTCTGGGTTCCAACTATTTTGCCATTGTCCGTAACTGTATCTGTGTCAATAAATTCCTTGAGAAGCTCCTTGTCTTCAATGTACCGTTTGATTTCTGCAGACATCCCTGCTATTCTCACTGGATCATCTTCAACATCCATCCTGCGGGAAAGCATGTCGATCCGATCCTCGAAGGATTTCATTGTATTAGCAACTATAAGTGTCTCATCAAGATCAAACACGATGGCAAGGCAGCGCAGGTTGAGCATTCCGACTGAAGATGCATACAGCCCAGCACGTGCTGCGCAGCACCAGAAGCACGGCGACTTGTCTGACTTGGTTGGCATCGCCACAAGGTGCAGCTCCTCATCTCCAACCAATACCACAGCGCTCTACAGAGCCAATTGAAAGAAAAAGGGTTATACTAACCTTCTAGTTTTGTGCACAATTCTATCAACAGAAACCACCCATGAATGAATCTAACTATATGAAACCCATAACCCATGAGAGTCCCAAAATGGAATGTGAAAAATGCTTCAATATCTTAGACCTAGTTCCACACTTCTACGAAGTACAAGGGCAACCACTGTAAGCTACATTTTCTTCTTCAAGGCTCAAATAAACATGGCAATTCTAATCACATCGAGCCAAAGACACCTATGATTGGCCCCCAAATGATGAAAAATGCTTAGACTGCTGACACTTGTTCTACGAATTGCAGATACAGCGAATAGATAGAAATTACAAGAGGTCACAGTAAGTTATGTATTTTACTCGGATTCCAAATGAGCATAGCAACTACACTCACATCGAGACAAAACCACTCATCCGCGGTTGTTCACAAAAAAATTGGGGACAAACCTTGTACTCGTTGAAACAAGTGATGTACAGGCGGTGGAGGCTGGGGTTGGGAGGCATCAGCTTGGACTGCAGCTTGCATCGCACGGAGAAAGGCGCGATGGTCTGCAGGATGGCGAGGGGCGGGCACCTCTCGCTCGGCGGCGAGAGGTGGCTGACGCGGATCTCGTTGCTCGGGAACGGGAAGCCCCCCTCGCCCCCTTGCTTCATCGGGAACACCTCCATCTCTCCGAGGAACACCTCACCATGAAACATCCTCATGCTGACCCCGGCGGCGGGGGCGGCGCCACCGCTGCCACCAGCCCCGCCTCCAAGGGGCCCCAGAGGCGGGGGTCGAGACGCGGCCATCGCGAGTGGGGAATCGGAGGAGGAGATGAGCGAGAAGAGAGAGGGGACTGTAATTTCACGCCGCCCACAAGCGGGCGCTTCCGCTTGCCCGCCCGCTCTCCTGCTTCGGCGGAGACGCAGAAGGTTGGGTTTTTGGTGTCTGAGGGGGAAGAAGGGAAGGGAAGGGAAGGGAAGGAAGGCGGAAGAAGAGGAGGCTGCGGAAGGGGGCGCGGCTGCGTTTATATAGAACTTCGGGGGGGGGGGGGGGGGGGGGGGCGAGGCGCCGGGGCGGACGGTTCGGTTCGTTCGGTCCAGTCACCGGTCTGGTTGCGGACACGCGGACCCAGCCGACCAGGTCGCGTCCCGAGCCGGGACGGGGTCGGCGCGTCAGTGACTGTGACTATGTTTCAGTGTCGCGCATGGCTCGGTGCGCCGGGTGGTGGCACCGGAATTATTTTCTGTTTCGGCTGATTTGGCACGGCTCGGGAAATGGTTGGTTGTGTGCCTGTCGCATGTGATTTGTGAGTGGATTTGGAATGTGGGTTAATTAAACGATGGTAATTGTTTTTTTTTTCGAATCACACAGTACAGACGCAGACGCTCACATACACGCACGCACATTTGCCCCTACAAACATACGTACGCAACCCTACCTCTATGAGCACCTCCGAAAGACTGGGCCGGCAAATCCTCCAAATTGACGAAGTCACCACAGGCGCCTCGCTATCGACGGGCACGTCGCCTACCACTGAAAGAATAACGCCGGTTAAATCCTAGAATAAATCCAGGAAAATGCGAGCACCAGTGCTGAGTCGAGGACTCAAACCCTGGTGGGCTGGTTCCACCACAAGGAACCTTGACAGCTGAGCTAGAGCTCAGTTCGCAACCATGGTCATTATTTACTCGTGAAACCTAGTGACCTTTAATGTGCAAACCTATATTCCATCAGTTTTTAGCAACATGCACGCTCCGAAGCAGTTTACCTCGACACAATTACCACGTGTTGGTTCCTAGGTGGGTGGGCTCAAATAAGACCATCAATCTTGAAATGTTTAGCTTTTAAATAGGATTATCATGTGAATGGGGGAGTAGAAAAGAAGTTCGGCCCCGTATTCTACACTGGGCTACGCCATGAGTGACTCTGGTTTCGAGCTGTTAAGGGTGCGTTTAGTTTCACTCACACCCACCAAAAAAACATTATTCATCCAACTTTTCCATATTCATCCTTCCCCTCCCACTCACAGAACACTACTTATCTACAGTGTATTTTTAGATCTACAGTGGTTTTTCAGAGAATCTTTCCGAGCCTAAACACACCCTAAAACATGGGCATCGGGGTGAAAAGGACGGCGGAGATTTTAAGATTGTGAAGGGCCATAACGTCGATGACGAAACATGATATCCACTTATCCTTAGCACATCAGGAAAGCACTAAAGTCAACGGTAGAACCATGCGTCCATGCCCAAGGTTACCTGTCGTGAACTCGATCACCACACCTCATGCTCCTCCAGTCCACCGTAGTACCATTCCCTCCCTGGACCTAGTGGCCATGCGCTCATGCCCATACGGCCGTACGTTTAATGGCTTCCAGACATACAACCCGTCGGTTAGTTCGTCGCTATTTGCTTCTAAATCCCCCTTGCAGGGGAAGCGGTAACATAGACGAAAACACCCAGGTGATACGCGAGGGAACAACAGAGCTGTGGGATGTATACTGTTGTCACACTGCACTTGTAAACAGTCCACCGTATCCCACAACATACCGCGGTCAGGGGTTGACCGTGAGATACATCTCGTGCTCGTGCCTAAAAAAAGGATTTCATTGCTACTTGCTACTCTCCCAGCAGATATCTGATTGTGTTACAATTACAACTGCTCAAATCAAGATTGAAGGTGCAGTTTGTGCCATGTTTATATCCAAAAGTTCCTATTCATCCTTCTCACAGAACATGTTTCCTAGAAAAAAAAGTTTTTTTCCTCCCCTCCCAACTAAACACACCCTTGATCTCTATTTTCTAGACCACCATTAAAATCGACATCTCCAATCCCCCGTTTCTGAGTCGTAACAGACATAGCCGCACTGCACCATGCAAACACCATGAGCCCCGAACCCATCATGCTCTACTGACCGACGCTTACCTGCTAATGGCCGTTCAAGCACGCCTTCTTCATGCCCAGATCTGCATTACAATTTCCTGACACCGAACCGCCTGTCCCTGCTCTGGAACGAGACCAGGGCCTCGAGGTAGTCGTCCTCCCCAAAGTCGGGCCACAGGGTGTCCGTGAAGAAGAGCTCCGAGTACGCCGATTGCCACAGCATGAAGTTGCTCAGCCGCAGCTCGCCGCTGGTTCTGATGAGCAGGTCCGGGTAAGTGAGCTCATCGGCAGGGCTCGTCTCGAGCTCGTCGGCGAACAGCGACTCGTCGATGTCCTCCGGCCTGAGCACCTTGTCCTGCACCTTCTGCGCGAGGCTCCGGCACGCTTGCACGATGTCCCTTCGTCCGCTGTAGCTGATTGCCAGCGTTAGATCGAGCTGTGAGTTGTTCCTTGTGGCCTCCTCTGCTTCTCTCGCTGTCCTCTGTAGAGAAACCGGCAGTCTTGAGGAGTCGCCGATTACACGTAGCCGAATCCCTTCCCTGTAAAAATTCAAGGAACGAAAATGTAATAACATCAATCAGTACAGTAATTCAGAATACATATATCTACCTAGGGTAAGTAAACTTTCTTGTCGTATCTAGTATTCTAGTTCCATGCGGCCAAGCTTCCTAAGTTCCTAAATGCACCTAGTATATCTTATCGGGAACGCCTGCCAGTAGAGACCGAAGTGTGAGGCTATTAACTGGCGGCGCAAATGCGTACCTCAAGAACTCAGCGACGCTTTCGTGGATCACCCGCTCAAACAGCCCCATCAAGAACTCCACTTCCACCTGCAAGTTCCATCAAAGAAAAGAACCGTCAATCTCGTCGGAGGCGAAGTAAGGCCATGGCGCGTGGCCACGCGGGGCGGGCAAGAGGCGTGCCTTGGGGCGGCTCCAGTTCTCGTGGGAGAAGGCGAAGGCGGTGAGCGCGCGGACGCCCCAGGCGCGGGAGAGTCGCACCGTCTCCTCCAGCGCGCGCCGCCCGGCCTCGTGCCCGGCCGCGGACGGCAGCCCGCGCGCGCGCGCCCACCGCGCGTTCCCGTCCATCACCACGGCCACGTGCCGCGGTAGCGACTCCGCGCGCAGGGCGCCAGGGAGGAGCGAAGCCTCGGCCGCCGGCGTCGCTCCGGCGCGCGGGTATGGCGTGAGAAGGCGCGTGCGGCGGGAGGGAGCGAGCAGCTGACAGGAAGCAGCTGGGGAGCGGGATAACGGCATGGCAGCTCCCTCGCTTTGGGCTTCCTGTGGGTTGTGTTTGGGTCTTCCTGGCTTCAACTTCTTCTGTTCTCCAGCTGTCCAGCAGGCTGCAGCTGAAAAATCAACCGTTCTCACTTGCACGTGTATTGTGCGCCGAAGATGCAATAGGCTTTAACCTTTGGCGCTTGTATTTTGTGCACTGTGACACGGTCCGACGTGTTGGGGAAGAAAAAGAAGGAAATATAAAACGACACGATACTGATCTATGACAAGACCTGTTTAATTTACACGAATAACTTGCAAGTTCTAGTACCTTGTATCATAAATGCATCAAATGGTTTAGATGCATGTTCGTACTCAAAGCATTTTCATGACCAATTCTAATTCATCTAGGCCGCGTTTAGTTTCCAAAAGTACTTTTTACTTCCTATTCATCCCTCTCACAAAACACGCATCCCTAAAAATTCATTTTTCTCCTTTCCTATTCATCACCCTCACACAACACGCATCTCAAAAGAAAAAAAATACTTTTTCCCACCACAACTAAACAGTCGTCTTCATTTTTTTTTCCTTCTCTTCGCGAAACTGTACGTGACAAGATAAGAAAAGGATATCAATCAAGCGTAGCACGCCTGATAAATCGTGTGCAGTTAACAGCTGACATCGAACACTAAAACCGGCATCATCCTTGAAACTGCCGCAACTGAGGCCATGTTCAGATTCCCAACTATTCACTATTCATTCCAACTTTTCACTATTCATTCCAACTTTTCACTATTCCTCCCTCACAAAACACGTTTCCCAGCGAATGCTACAGTATTTTTCTTATGCTACAGTGTTTTTTCCTACAATCTAAACACACCCTGAATGTCGAAAATCTACAAAGAACAAGGACGGCAAAACAAGCTCTGCTGGCTGACGCTAAAGAATTGCAAAATATATTACCCACGCACCAAGCAAAAGAAGGATGACATGCAGCCAGAGGAATTTGTCGAAATATATATAAATTTCTGAAAAGAACAAGAAGCAAATCGAGTAGACGAATACTGTGCTGTTCAGGTTTATGCGAGTGTAGGGGTCTTTAGTTTGAGATTAATTTGTGTCCTTTGTCAACACTAACCAGGTCATCAGCAAAACGGTGGAGACGTGGAGTTGTCTTCCTGTCATCCTGTGCATGGCATAAAATCAGCTGCGGGTAACATGGTCAATGGTAGTATCAATTTATCATACTCCCAGGGAAAAATTGGTTCCGTGGGCATACCGTGGAGGGGTGGTGGAGATTACTGTTCCATGTATCCATTTGGAAGTCAATAGTGAACCTATAGACTAAATCCCATACACGGTTCACAACTCCATCTGACATAATGGAAAATGCATCTTTTGCAGCTCTTTGACGAGCTCTCAGAGTTTTGGTATCACCAAGCAGTTCTTTTAGCGTTTGTAGAAGTTCGATTTCTCCTGAAACCTGAATGATAAAAAAAAAAAGAGCATTCTGAGAAAGAATGTTAGGGGCTGATTCCCTCTGCTAAACATGAATTCTATCATGGCCAACTAATTTCAGTAAGTGATAGAAGCGCAATTTCAGAACCAAAAAACCAAAACTCATTATTAGACCGTCCTTGCTAGGGAGTAGGGAGGAGTAGGTGGTCAATATAGAATCAAATGGTGTACAATAGTCATAGTCGCACTGAATGATGTGTTTGTTAGCTAAGGAGTAAAGCACAGCAGAAACTGTCACCTGCTTGACAGCTAAAGGATTTATTTGCCACATCTCAACCAGCATATGGTAGAAGTGTCCAACATGGGGTCCTGCAAGCCAGAGTTCACTTAAAAAATACAGATATATTTTTTTTACAAAGGAACTTCAAAAAATAAAGTATGTAACTACCTTTGACTCACCAGTCATAACAGCACAACCAGCTGCAGCAGCCTCAGAAATATTATGGCCAGCTAAGCCAGGTCGAAATGAACCTCCAATAACCGCAACTGGGGTGACCCTATAAAGCATTCTTAACTCCCCTGCTTTCAATGGTATTTTATGCCATTAACTAATAGTTCAAAGCAAGAAAGCATGAACTTTCAGGAAATGTTCACAGACCTAATGTATCAACTATGTATACCCTTGTGCTTGAAGACACCACTTCCTTTGTTGACCTAAGCACAAAATTAACATTTTGTCTCCTCAGTCCCTGCAACAACATATGCAAAGATATGGTTCAGCCGTTCAGATATATTGTAATACCAAAATGAATGATCTGATACCAGAGCAGAGTTCAAGCTCTAAATTAAATGCATGGTAATCCTCATGCTGAAGAAATTTAAATTCCAAACAGTGAAATCAGTTACTACTGTAACTACCTTTGTGTATTTCATTATTTTGACTTTTTAGCATCCAACACGATATGATATAAAATACAAGTAAGAAACAAGTAGTCAAATGACTAATGTATTATAAACTACAGAGCTGGTTTAAGGGGGTAACTGGGTAAGAAAGGTATCATTCACATACTAAGGAAAAATTCTTGCAATCCTGAGGATGTCTTGGCACAAGAATTAATAGTAGAGTAGGATACATCTTTACTAACTCATCATGAACCCGGAGAATGACTGAAAAAATAAAGTAAAAAAAATCAATGGCCTGTTACAAACTGAAAACCACTTCCTTTATGATGAGAATGCAAGCATAACTGCATAATAAGGTATCAATGCAATTCCTCAAAGTTATTCTACACTGAGAAATGCAAAAGAGATGAATAAATAACTGAGATACACTTCCACCAATGCTACTCTATTTTTCCTGGTCAACATACTGCCCAAATCACAGAAGAGTAAGCAGATTAAGGATATGGCAGAAGACCAATAATAAAAAATGACATGAATGAAGCTATGGCAGAGATGACTCCATAATTCAAAGAAAAATTAGTATTAGATTATTCCATGCTGGAGGATATAGAAAAATCCAAACTATATTAACTAAATATAAGCCAAACTGTCAGCTCTAGCCATTATATAGGTGGTGGTCAAAGTTATTCTTGGAGATGTTGAAGAAATCAACGAAGATTAGGGACAATGACACTAACAGTTATCATGAGAATGTGAAATGCTAACAGTTCTTTATACAACTCTGAAGGGAGATGATATAGTACATTTGTTTTAGAAGAAGGAATAAGGTTTTGATACAATTCGTCCATGAATGAGTAAAAGGTGCAGTTCTGGTTTCTTACCGTCTTCTTCACCTCTGTGAATAGATGCAGCCATCCAAAGGGGTCTATTGCTAAACTGCTGCTGAAGATCTTTTGTTTTATTGACCTCATTTTCCCCAGCATTAACATCACCAACAGCTATGTGAATCACATGAATGCTAAATCATTTGACTTGTAAACCTGGTTATCTTCCAAGCTCCCAAGACAACCTTTAAAACTAAATCACTCATAGGTTGCTTCAAATGTAATTTCAGAAAAAAGAGTAGACAAAAATTGAGCATACCATATTTTAAATCTCCAGCAAAATGGATAATTCCTGGTGGTGTATGTAGCATCTGAAAACGAACAGCCTGAATAGTACTCTGCAACAGTAAGAAATGAATGGTGACAACAGTAAGAAATGAATGATGGCAACAGTAATAGATTTACATCAAAATAAAGTGCTCACTACCATGGGTACTTACCAATGGGACAACAAGTGATAGTTTAGAGAGCATCAGAGCGACTAATGGCAACCCTAGAGGCAAGGACCAGTTGTTGAAAGACTTCAATGACATGCGAGCATTTAAAAGAGCGACTGCAATCTGCAGATAAGTAGGAATCAGTAGTTAAAGTATATAGTACGGCGCAGACATTATGAATAGCCCAGACAATAAGTCTGCTCTTGCAGTATGGAAAATTAAAGAAAAGGCTGTCCGAAGTCCAAACACTATAGATTAGAAAATGAGCGTGATCATGAAACATGAATAGAGATGTGATCATGCCCCAGGTTTATGAGAAAGACACTTACCCCTTTTGCTGCTGCAGACATGATGAGGTTTGGCCAGAGTTCACTTTCCATAAGAAGTACCAAATTTGGCTTCCAGTATCCAATAAAACTGTCTATTGCATCAGGACAGTCAAGTGGAGCAAACTACACACAAAAAAAAATGAGGTCAGAATTGAGGAACAGACAGCATGCAAAATTGCACAGGAAGCAGTTCAGATGTATAATCCAGAACCCTTGTCACAGCATCGAAATAAACTACATGTTTCCTCTCTCTCAATTCTCACTGAAAGTCTACAGTCAAATATTACAACCTAACAGCTGGAGTTAGGGAAATGATCCTGCAAAGTTTCCATTGAGTAAATCCTGTAGGATATAAGTAACTACAGCTGGAAAACAAAAACTGTACAACTTATTAAACAGCATTAATCAGGAATCGACAGGTGTCAGCAGATGAATAAAGTCACCCCAATTTAGACACTAACACGTACTCTACAGCATTAATCAGTACTGAACACAAATACACAATGTAGATACTCAGTAAGCTAACTCCAGCACAGCCGAATGGCTCTAAGCTACGCGAGTAATATGCAACGCACCTGGTATATGACACCATCGGGGAGCAAATCCTTGATGACTTCGCTGCATCCAAGCCCAGGCAAAGGTATTCAAGGGACAATAACCCATTACCAATTTTCAGAAATGGAAATCACAGCGGTGAACGGGGGCTTACAACGAGGAGAGGGTGGTGGTGGTGAGGAGCACGGGGAGGCCGGGATGGAGGCGGGCGCAGTGGCGGACGACGGGGAGCGCGGCCATTCCCTCCCCAAGGGACACGGCGTGGAACCACACGAGCGGGGATCCCGGCCGAGGCCGAGCCGCCGACGGCCGGCCCAGCCGCTCCGGCCACCGCGTCGGGTGTTCCAGCCCTTGCAGACGCCGCCACAGGAGCACCGCCGGCGCCGCCGCGCGGCTCGCCGCCCTGTACAGCTCGTACAGCGCCAGACCCCCGCGCGCCGCCGCCGGTGCCGGCGCGCGGGCCGGCATCCCGCGGCTAGTCGATCGAACGAAGCGCGAGTCCGCTAGAGAACTGGCCTGGCTGCCCTGGCCCAGCCGCCAGCCGCAGGCGCATCAAGTGAGCTCACTAGTTCAGACATGAGAAGCACGCTCCGCGCCTAGAGTCCGTAAATCGCGCTTAGTTACGTACTCTAATAGTTTCCGCTTTTAAAACGAAAAGGCTTCCCTTTACCGTACGCCTTCAAAATTCAGTGGTCTGTTCCGTGTTTTCATGAGAACTTCGTATGCCAGCATGCCTCCAACGGAAAAATGTAAAGTAACTTTTCTGATTCGGATGATTGGGAAACTTAAGTTTTACATGATATGACGGAATCTTTGTGTTTGTATTTGATACAGAAAATTGGAACTAGGCTATCCAACAACAACAACGGCAGGGTTACAGGCCAAGACCAGTAAATGGAACTGGTCAGACTATACGTTTCGCAGCTAATAAAAGGATGAGTAGAACAATTATTGTAGCTGATTCCGTGATTGTCTTGTCCGGTTGTCCCTAGTATGACAGTCTGAATTTACTTATCGACAGTCACCAAATTGATTCGTGGTTTACTCGGGCCCCCTTAACCATGCAGAAAAAAAATATATAATACACATTTTCGCGTGCTCGAACCATCATTGTACACACCTCTACACAAACAAACAAAAAACCACGAGACGAACTACAGCTGCATCAGTTTTTGCATTGCTGCACTGACGGTCCTGGGTCCTCACACATTGGCGAAAAGCTTGTATGTCTTGGCGTCCAGCGCGATCTGCCGCACCGCCGCGACGGACGCGATCACGGCGAGCGCCGAGAACACGACGGCGATGGTGGTGTTGAGCCAGAACACGGCCCCCTTCTTGGACGGCTTGAACGTGACGTTGTAGAACACCGCCGGCACGGCGAAGTCGAGCGGCAGGAACCCGAAGGCGCCGATGAGCGAGTTCATGTCCCCGAAGAATGGCACCATGGCGGCGACGGTGGTGGCCAGCGCGACGGCCACCGTGCGCGACAGGAGCCGGGGCACCACGTTCCGCGCCGCGTACTGCCCCCGCTTGGCGTCCGAGAAGAAGCCCTCGAGCACCTCGTTCGTCGGCTGCAGGTAGACGACGCCCACCGCCGAGAGCTGCAGCAGCGTGAAGAGCTGGGTGATGAGGAGGAGCCACTTGGGGATCACGGCCACGCCGTTCACCATGAAGTTGCTCAGCAGGGTGCCCTGCGCCTGGTTGCCCACCGCCCAGTACCCCGAGATGGCCACGCTGAAGAAGGTCGTCACCACCACCGTGTAGCACAGGCACAGACCCCTGAACATCTTCCCCGTCACCGGCGCCGCCACCGTTGCCTGAGGCGCATCACATTGCACGCAGGGTTTGTTACTGTAACCATGGTTGTTCATGGCTAATTACTAGATTTGGTTCAGAGCTTCTGACGATGATCATCTGCCTACCTGTATCTCAGGGATGATGCCGTTGCCAAATGAGGTGGCGATAATCGCGATGGCGTTGAACACGCCGAATACACGGTTTTGGACGTCGCCCGTGATCGAGTAGTCCTTCGGGGGTGCATTATCAGAGTTTCCTGTCATGTTGCGTTGTCGTAATCGTAACAATTACTACTACTTGTCATTGTAATTTTCCTTTTGGCCTGACATGATGAATGGGAAATGATGGGTTTGGAGGGTACCTAGGTATATGGAGCCGGCGACGGCACAGAAGCTGTAAGCGAGGCACAGCACCAGCGAGATGAGGTTGACGTGCCGGAGCGAGTGGAACGACGGCAGCTGTGACAGGATGATCATGAAGACACCGAAGATGGCCACGAACACGTACAGCTTGATCGTTCCTCCAGGGTTGGCTAGCAGGTAGATCGCCTGAAAGTGATGCAGGAACACGCATCATGCTTCTCTCTTGTAGTCATTCAAACTTCAGGAAATATTCCTAGAAAAAACTTCAGGAAATGTCATGTGTGTGTACTACTGCAACAGTACCTTCATGCTCTGGCCAGCCAGTAGAGTGCACCCGATGACTGCTCCGAAGCACACCATGAACTGGATCGGGCCGATGTAGTATTTTCCCCATCCAGGTCCTTCAGCATTTCAGCAAAGACAAAATTATCAGGTAACCATCAGAGTGAGCAGGTTAAATGTGCGATCACAGTAGCGTGAAGAGTCTGCTCAAGGAATCTTTGGCAACTGGGGTTGTTTTTTACCCACACGTATTTATGACTTGTTACCTGACAAACGGACTAGTCGACACATACGCTTTCAGGTTTGAGAAAATGAAAATTACAGGCAATGAAAACTCAACGCTGATATTTTCCGTGCAAGGTCGCGTTCTCGAGCGACTATGGCAGGCATGCATTTACACTCTGAATTTACGTTATCTGGACCTTTTACTGGTACATGTCGTAGACAAAACTGTCAGCGTTGGGCCTTGACCTACTGTACCACGGTTTGAGAGGAACTGCTCACGTAACATGCCATGTCCTGTTGCGACATCCCCGATCTCTTCTCTGACTGCTGCCACGGTAACTCCTAGTGGTAATATCTACACGAGCGCTATAGCAAGAGGATAAACTGTTCTATTTGGCCGCAATGGTAATAAGTACCATCAATTATTGGAAGCTGCTGTGTGTCGTGTGCCGACAATGGATGCCCCTAGGCTTTGACCGATCTGCTGCACTGGCCGTTGACCACGTGCTTTGAAATCTGAAATCCCGCACAAAATCAACGGCTAGCATCGAGCGGAAGGCATCACGGCGACACGGCCGAGTCCAGGCAATCTGTCTGCCTCGAATGATGCGTGTTCTGAAGACTAAACATGTCCATCAGTTTCATAGATGCACTTGCATGCTAGTAGTATATACCTGTCACGATCCATGATTTGCATGATTGGCCAGAGAGCAACGACCTAGTGGTGTAGGAGTAGCTTGAGTGCCAATGCTGCTAAAGACGGATAGTCTTGCCTGCATAATTTTGTCATGCACCCATGGCAGGATGGCGCCTGGTACAGGATACAGGGGCAGAGGTTTCGGTTCCAGATCCTACCAATTGCCAATATACGAGCCACTTGGATCATCCAAATTGCTCAGTCTGCCCTAGTTTAAGTCCTTGGTATGCGGGTCTCTTTGGCAGATGCGCACCTTTGTTACGCTAAGAGCATCCGCCGACGACTAATGCTATCATGTGGTTCGACAACTGTGACAGTTTATATTCTCGTTATGGGTATAGTAGTGCAAGGCAATCGTCTTATGGTCATATCACGCATTAATTGAAATGGCAGCTAACCAGGCGGTCAACGAAACCACGCAGCAGGATTCGGTCATTACGGCAAGGGCGAACAATGTAATGCGATAATAATGAAGTGATACCGAGCTTCTTTTTTTTTTTTGAGTAAAAATTGATACGGAACTGACCTAGGATGTCCGTGGCCATGTCCCTGAAGCGGAGCTGGCGGCGGCCCTGCTGCGCGTGGTGCTCCAGGACGCGGGAGATGAGGTTGTACGAGTAGAAGGTGACGGCCGCGCCGATGACGAGGCAGATGATCCCCGCGGCCCATCCCAGCGCCGCGAACGCGAACGGCAGGCTCAGCAGCGGCGGCGCCACGATCGACGTCGTCAGGTGGTACCCGCAGTGCAGCCATGACCCTGCACCATGCATAGTATTATTAGGTCCATCGTATATAGCACAAACTCTGAATTTACCACCCCAAATCTTCAGATCCAATCACAGTGCCAAAACTCAATTCAATTATGAATTGTACGCCGAGAGTTTGAATGGTTCCATTGTTCCATTCCATGCAAGCTAAGTTGGGTGCGTGTACTATTATCTACTCCTGCTATCGTCTCCGTACCGATAGTTGCGCCTGATTTTCAAATATGCACGTAACTACTTATCATTTATTCCCAAAAGTTCAGAAGAAAAAAAAAAGTTCAGAAAATCACAACATACAGAAGCGGCGGCTATGCCTGGGGTCAAAAGATGCGACTTCGGGGGGAAAGAGAAATCCGATTCGTCAAGGGTATACATCATCGTGTACGACTGCATCTGCCTGCGCTTGATTCTGTAAATCTTCTGCTAGCTGCCGCGACTATGATTACTTGATTAGCTAATGCATTACTGGCAATTCGGAGTGCCTCGCCAACCTCCCGGTCTACTTCTGCCACAATTATTGCTCCCCAAAGTGTGTAAGCAACTTGGGTGCATGGTACTTGTATAAAGTATACGTTAATTGTCAACGAGGTGATCATGGATTCATGGCCACCGCTAGTACACGCACGAGGGTTTGAAATAAAACAATTCCGTTGCTACAAATGAATTCCAAACATTTGACTAAACTGATTGAATTTGCCTAGCTAGCTTTTTTTTTCCTTCAGTGAATAAGCGCTGCTAGTTGATCCAACTTCAATAGCATGAGTAAAATTACAAATAGATGGCAGCCCGTGAAGCATCGAATTTTTGTTAGTTGTGGGCTCGTGGTTCAGCTGTGACATGGGGCCAGGGCTAGTTTGGGAGACAGATCGTAGAACGGGCACATGTAGGAGTGCGTGTTGATCATCGGCAGACGGCAGGGATCGTAGAGGCCCTGCAAGTACACCTTGTTTTGTCTCTTCTTTCCCGGTTGCAAAAGAAGTAAAGGACAGGCGAAACGTGTAGGTGTAGCCATGCCGGGGGATGGATACCAGAAAGGAAGCGCGCGCGAGGTTCCCACGACTCCCGTAGGGTAAAACAGTGAGAGAGAAAAAAAAGAGAGGGGTATATTGGCAGGAGTGATAGCATTCAAGCATGCATTCACTCCAAGAACTTTTGATCAGGGTGTGGACTGTGGTCAGATGGGGAACAGTAACATCAGGTAGCCAAATCACTTGCCAAGCATATGATGCAATCAATGAATCTTTTCTTTAACAAAAATAATAATAATAATACTAAGATGGCCAGATCATCGTCTTCGCGATCTCTCTTCTGCTTGCAGCCTGTATTTATAGCTAGTGTGTATTTCTTAAAAAAAAATGGCGACTGCATGCAACTGTACTTCCTTGATTTTACTAATTGCTGGTTACGTTCCGGTTGAACCAAGGCGCGTTTTTTTTTTGGGTAAAAAAGGGACCAGGCTGCTGGCCCTCGCCGTGATCCTTGCTGGTGCTCAAGAAACACAAAGATGGTTGTGGCAACGCACGCTTTGCATGAAGGTGCAGCAGGGAAGAGAGATGCATGATGGAGTACCGAGAAGAAACGCCGAGCGAGATAAAACTTACCCTTGGACTGGAGCACGAAGAGCGCGCCGGCGTCGAGCTTCTGGCCGACGGTGTCGCCGCCGGCCTCCATCTTCTTGGCCTCCTCATCCTCCCGGCTCGCAGCCACAGCTCCCAACCCCATGCCGACGCTGGAAGGAAGGGTGCAGGTCACCAAGGAATGGTCGCCAACTAGCTTTCGCCGAACAGCAACTGCTGGTTGCTCAGGCTGAGACGACCCCCGCCGGCTGTGTGTGCTGCTGTATCTGCAAGCTCACACCTTCCCGGGCTGAGGCGGCTAAGCTTATATGGGCAGAGCAGAGCAGCGTGCGTGCAGGTGCGAACTGCATCGAGCGGGCGAAAAGGCGTGTTTAGTTGGTTGGTGCAGAAAAGAACCTTTTTTGGGAAGCATGTTCTGTAAGAAGAATGAATAGAAAAGTTGGAGAGAATTAGAGAAAAAACATTTCTGGAAAATATATTTTCTGAGAGAGGTGAATAGTAAAGTCAAAACAACTTCTGGAACTAAACACACAGCAAAATGACGGGCAGCTGCTCGCCGTAGAGTTTCCGTGCCACGGTTTGTTGACGGTCCTTGGCGTAGGATCGATTCAACGGGTCCATGATGCTAAATCGATGGTGACAACAACTAAGGAAAATAGGTGGGTTCGAATTGATGCGCCAAGCATTTTCCGATTATTTTTCCCCCGAACATATGGATTGATGTCCATTTCGGTGTAATACACGTGCTTGGTTAGAGAAACGGGGTAGTCTATCGTCGGATCACTCTTTAGGTTTTTGTTTGGTCGAAATGGAATGGATTGATCCATCACCGTGCACCGTCCCGTTCCCTACAAACAAGGCTACAAGCACATGGTTAGCTTAACAACGAGAAATGGGTTTACCTTCAGTAAAATTCATGGGTCTGTTTATGGACCACCTTATCGCGCGTATATATGACCCGTGATCGACACAATGGTACGGTATGATCACTTAGCATTCAAGCTTCACTGCCTCAGCTCGCGTCAACGTTGATGGCTGGACGGACCGACCGAGACGTACAGCGTATCTACTGGCTGGGAGGCGTGCAGGCTCCATGATGTACTACTACACCAGTAGTCCGTCGGTGTACGTGCCCATGTCCAATTGGCTAATGTCCACTACGGAATATAAGTGCAGATAGCAATGCTCACATTGTGACCTAATCTCCTTCAAGAAAATAAAAATATCAAATAAATAAAGACACTGCGAACTAATTTTCTTCAGAAAAGTCCGTCGGTTATGATTTCTTGGATATGCTGAAGCAGACGTGTCAGTTCTGCTAGGAGCTGGGTATCGATTGCACTGGTATTGGATATGCAGCATTCGCTATCAGTGCTATGCACTCTTTGGTAGTTTGGTGGATGTAGTAACCTGTGACTGTGAGCTGTGGGTAAATAATAACTACAAGCATCCATAAATTCAAACCTGTAGATAATAATAATAATAATAATAATAATAATAATAATAATAATAATAATAATAATAATAATAATAATATAGTTCATCTGTGTGTTGCGATCCGTCCTTGTGATGGTTTCTAAAAACACTCGATCCGGTGACATTTTTTTAATTTTTAAACGCCTGGCAACCGGGGCCAGCTGGGAAAGCAAATTTCTAAGAATTTCAACCGGCTGGATCCACGTGCTTCCCTGTAAACAAAAGTTTCTGCTGTTTCGATGCAGGAGGGCTATCAGTACAGGGTAACTATAGAAAATTCCGCGTAGAATTCTTCTAGCCACATATCACAATATAATAGCCTGGGCATTTTCTTGGGTGCCTACATGCACACGCTGCTCGCCACTAAAACAGGCGCCATTCGATTAGTGTGCATCACCCAAAGTCTCTAATGAAGTGACACCGCAACCGAAAATAAAATGTGCTTATGATGAAAATAAAGGATATACAATCAGCTTTGACTTGCCAAGATCGTAGGAATTTTGAGTGCGCGAGAGCATGCCGTGTTGTTCTTCCAGATGAGTGGCAAAGCGAACTTTTCCATGTAAAAAGGTTATTATCTAAATTTAACAGTCTAAATGCAATGAAAAAGTTGGTAGCAAATTGGTGAAAGTAAGCGGTAAGTTGGTGTTTTATATAATAGAAGCATGGTTGTGAGTGTGCCAAGTTGGTAGAAAATTAGGAAGACTAAACAAGGCCAAAGTGAACAAATCTCCTCTAGTATGGTTAGTTAGATGGCTGAGTTGAGCGATATAGTCGCACCGGTAGACCCATGTTTAATTCCTCATCGGTGTAGTTGAGGTTCAGGTTGTTCTTCACCCTATTGGGTGTAGTTTTTAAATGCAAGAAAGTGGGTTGTCACACCCCGAAATTTGGATTTCGGGATGTGATTAGAAAGAGAATTAAATAAACAATTTTTTATTAATTATTAAAACTTTTCCAATATTTGTCTTATTTACAGGGTATTTAGTGTAGGAAAATAATCAACTTCCTAATTTAAATAAATAAGCTTTGTGTTGTGCTTAATAAAATATTGCATTCATGTTGTTGCATATAATATTTCTTGAGTGTGAGATTTTCAAAATACGTTTAGACATCGATCAAATCCTTCCTGAGAATTTTCTAGATTTTCTGGGAATTAATTCTCTTTTTCTTAGAGTCAAATCCATTTATTGGAAGGCTTTAAATTCCCTTTTCTTGGACTCCAAATATTTTATTTTGGTTCAAAGTCTCCAACTCTATCTCTGGAACTTTTCCTAGGATTTTTGGAGATTTTAGAATATTTTCTATGGTTCAAATACTCTATCTGGAATTTCCTAGATTTTATTTGAACTAGATAACCTTTCCCGAAATAAAATATAATTCTCTTTATTTATTGGGCCGACCCGTCTCCTCGTCCCGGCCCATCATTCAGCCCATCTCAGACAACCTAGTTCGGCCCAATCCGCAGCTTCTCCCTCCTCTCACTGACCGGTGGCCCCGCTTGTCATCCTCCCTCTCTCACTGAACCGTGGGCCCCGCCCGTCATCTTTTTCCTCCAGGCGTAATCAAGCCGAACTCTGGTCGAGTCCGACCTTGCGCCGCCGCCCTTCTTCGTGGCGCGCACACCAAGGATGCCGGTACCGCCCTATATATGTGTCGCCACCGCCGCAAGCCGAAATCCCAGCCCCGAGCTCCCTTGCCCTCCTCCTTGCACAACGCCGCTGCCAAATCGAGCTCGCCGACGATGAGCTGCAGGAGCTGCCATTACCGGCGATTCGTTCTAACCCGAGGCAAAGAAGGGATATGGACGCCACCGTGACGATCTCCAGTCCGAGCCTCATCGATTTCTCCGGTCAACCTCGCCTATTGCTCACCGGAGCACCGCCGCCAGCGTTGAAGTCCAAGCCGCCGGCCGCTGTCTCCGGTGCCACCGCCTCCGTCCATCTCCGCCGTCAGTGAGCATGTCTACGAGTTCGCCTCAACCCCCTCTCTCTTTTCCCCAACTTAGCTGAGCTTCCCTATCCCTGAATCGCCGGTGAGCAGATTTACCCGAGCTTCCCTCTGCCATGGCTCGTCGCTAGCCGCCTCCACCGGCTGAGCTTTGCCCTAGATCCCCAAAACGAGATCCCCGTCCTTCCCTCTCTCTTCCAGGCCAACCGCAGCAAGGTTTGGAGCCCTGTAGCGCCGCCGTCGCTGAACTACGGTGAGTCTCCGCTGTAGCGCCGCCGCGAGCCGCGGACTCCAGCGACCCCGAGCGCCCAGCGAAACCTCAACCGCCCGATCGAAATCCGACGACCCATAGTAGATCCAATCCAGGTCAAAACCAGTCAACCGAGCTGGCCATGGCTATTTTGCAGAAAAACCCCTGTAATTGTTGCTAATCAACCCGCGGTCCAACCTCAGTTCAAAAGTAATCTCACTTAGGTCCTTTTCTTCACGTCTAGGCCCCTGAACTTTCATAGATTCGAACCCGCCGTCCATAGGTGCCCTTTTTACGCGTTAGCCCTTGGGTTTTCATACGTAATTATGTTTTAGCCCTCAGTTTCTTTCAAAACAGCCCCTGGAAGCCCTGTTTCTTCGCAGTTAAGCCCCTGGAACCTTGTTTTATCCATAGATTCCACGTTTTATCTCCGTTTAACCTCGTTCTTGATGCGTTGGCTTTCTAAAAGTGCAAAGTTTAGATTAACATCGTTGGTTACCATGTTTCATGTTTCAAAATAAATAAATATCAATTTGCCTAATTCTAATTTAATTAGCTTTTCAAAATAAAAGCAAATTAGAGTTCTATCTTCATGATTTATAATAAAAGTTAATTTGATTAATCTTTATTGAACTAGACTTTTATTATTAAAATATGGTTAGAGTTATATCGTGTCTTCTCATAAACAAAGATGTTAATTTGGTTAATGTTTACTTCATATGTTTTTCCAAATAAAAGCTAGTAAGGTTATATATCGGTTTTAATAAACTAATAATTAATTTGCTTAATGTTCAATATTGAATCTAGTTTTCTGAATAAAACTTGACTAGGTTCATACATAAACTTTTGTGAATAAATATGAACTTGTTTAATATTTATAACCACTTCACTAGCTTTTCTAATTAAAAGTTAATTAAGGTTTATACCCGTTATTTCATAAACAAATGAGGTTAATATGATTAACAATTATTGAGCTAGTTTTCTTTATTAAAATTTAATTAAGGTTAAACACCGGTTTTGTGTGATCTAAATTAATATGAATAATTTCCAACTTGAATAAGCTTTCAATATAACTTGTTTAGTACAACACGATACATGAAGTTAATCGATTAGATGCTCTCACATGCTTTCTCGCAAAATAAAATATTTAATTGGTATAATCATTATATAAATATTTGCAAATAAAATTAATTAGGCTTTACCCGTATTTTTATGTGAAAGTATAATTTGAATTATTTCAAATACCGAATATTTCACTGAAATATTCAATCATGTCTTTCTTAACTAAAATAAATAAAGCATATAGTCTCTACTTTATTTTACAACATAAATCTTTCGATAGTTGTATCCTTTCCACCGTGGTTCTGTTTTCAACGTTTCTTGCGCTTTCGTGATCGTAATATCGAGCCCCATCGTTTAGTACGTTCTTTTAAAAGTTTTTCTTTTAATTGGTGTATTGTTCTTAGTTGTATCTATTTCTTTGCTTGCATGTTTGTGCTTGTGCTCGATGTTTGCTACGATTAGAGGAGCATCGTTCCGAAGTTGTCAAGAACAAGAGTTGAAGACTGAGCAGTGGTACTCTTTTACGGAAAGGCAAGTGTCCCTAACCATCCTTCTACCTGTGCTTTATAAGATCATATATGTTAATTGGAACATGGAGAACCACCCAGAATTACACGTACAACCATAATACTATATGGCTCTGGTCTTGGCTGAATAATTATATGAACTGTGTGTTGTATTTGTGCTGCCTGTTGGGGTGATATTTGTTTGTGGATGTGTTGGTGCGGGGATCGGAAGACTATGTCTTCTGTTGAAACCGTAAGCGCTGGGAACAAACACACATGTAGGAATTCTTTGTAAAGGCTTCGTAGCGTCTCTATGCAGTCACACATCGGAAGTGTGGTACGTGCTTTGGCCAGCACAGCATGGTTGGGTTTAAAGTTCTTCGGAGCTTTTACGCGAATTGTGGTGAAAGTGTACAACCTCTGCAGAGTATAAAACTGTTATAACAGCCGTGTTCACGGTCATGAACGGCCTGGACCCTCACATGATTAATATACTTAAAGTTGATGATTAAATTGTTCTGGTTATTTCGGTGGCCTTGCTGAGTACCAACCATAAGTGTACTCATCCTTGCTTATTGCTGCTCAGTATTCAGAAGGTGTGTGAAGTTATTGAAGATGATGCTAGACGTACGCAGCCCCCAGTCAACTGCTGCCTGTGGTGAAGAGTTCAAGATTCTGCTGCTAGAAAATGTTTGTATTGTCTTTATTTTATTCTTTCCGCTGTAACTTTGTGTTCTGTTTATTCATGGAGTCTATCATATGTGTGAAACTTTGATCCTGGCACACATATGAGATGCATCTGGTTTTCTTTCTAAAATCAGGTGTGACATGGGTGGCGAAAGCTTAGATTTTCAGTGAAAAGTGGGTCCACTAATTATCCATTATCATTAGTGGGTTCTGGTAAAACAGTGACAAAGCGTTGAGCATCCATGATTTTTATCCGAACATTGATCATACAAGGATTTGGTCCTGTAGAAAAAGTCATAATTGCAAGATTTTTACACTGGCTGATAAGAATAGAGGGAAAATTCTCCATTTTGCCCTTCTCATAAGGCCTGGCCTTTTTAGAGCCGGGCCACCACAACTCTAGCCCAACAGTGAGCCTTAGCCCAAAGAAAGTCGGATGAAATCAGCCCCACAATTCACCAACACACAAGCATATGCTTGACATTCCCTTCAACAATCAACAAGTTATTAGCTTTGCAACCTTTGCATCTAAGCAAAGAATTTTTCTCGTAAGACTTATATATCAGCAGAGCCTGGTCCCATAGGGACTTTTGCACGCCGTGAACCTGGCTTGTCGGCATACATCCAAACAACCAAACTAGCAATAGTTGCATCAACAAAGCCTGGTTCAGTAGCGTACAACCAAAACCAACCAATCATCTCCTCAGTCTAAAAGGTTCATAAACAGTTCACCTTAAATAAGAGAAAAAAACTATGAAACCAATATTAACTTCACGTAGAAAAGCACTCCCATGTTTGAAAAAAAAGACATGTTAATTTCCAGTAAAAATATGTAAATATACATCATACTGCTTCAATCCTACAATAGTAATTACATGCGTTTTTGCTCATAGAGAGGACCTTGCCCGGCCTACCCTTGCCATGGCAAGTTTTGTCTTGCGCAAACTCACCTGGTTTGGTAAGTAGCACGACAAGAAAATCAAACACACTTACACTTACATGCTCCGATTTCTATGTGAACAAGATAATACGAGGCTTGTTTGCACAACCAAACACGCGGCTTACTTCTTCTGGCCTTAAATATATGTCGTTTTAGACAAATAAATTAGTTTTATCTGTACTTAAATGTAATATATGTTGTTTAGGATATTTGCTTGTACTCAACGACATATATTTAAGGACAAGGAGTATCAAGTTAAACATATTATACATGCTGAGTCAAGTTAAATAAAGAAAACGCCGCCATAGTTTGATGAGAGAACTTATCAAACTCTCAACTAACGACGCTTAAAATATGTGATGGTATGAAATCGTCAGGTCAACAACGATTTCCCCTTGCCCATAAGGTTTTGCTTTACAAATACCAAGAAAAAAAATTCCTCATCGTGAACACTAGAAGTTCATTAATCGAATAAAAAAAGTTCATTAGGAATTGGGTAGTATTTTTTATGACCACGTAAAGGGGAGGCGATGAGGAAACCCAACCTTTTATCGTGCTAGTGCCAAACCAACGACAAGAGCAGCAGCCAAACAGGCAAACAGCGACCGAGTACGACCTGTCACGTACGCACCACCCGTCACTTGACCCGCGTCTGACCCGGAAAACCACACCCGTCACACCCTATCCCGATTTCAAACGCACGCCGTAGCATGAACCCACCCCGCAACGTCCTCTGACGCCGCGGGGCCCACCCGCCCGCGTCCGCAGAATCTCCGCCTCCTCCCCCGCACGCACGGATTTGTACGCGTCCGGGGGCGTCCAGCTCACCGCCTGCCTCCGCCCGCCCTCCTCCGCCACCCCCACCACGCCACACTCCCCCCTAAAACCCTCGCCACCGCCCTCTCCCCCCGCTCCCTTCCACCATTCCCCACCCCAAGCGCCGCCGCTCGCCGGCGGCGGTACCCCGCCCCCCTCGCGATGTCGTCGGCGTCCGGCGCGCTGCCGCAGCCTCGTCGCGGGCGCCCCGGGCCCTGGCCCCCGGCGCCGCCCCCGCAGCCGCAGGCGCAGCCCCTCTCGTGGGCCAAGCGCACGGGCTTCCAGCCCCGCGTCTCCGGCGAGTCCCTGCCTTTGGCTTCCGCTCCCAACTCCGGGCAGGTCCCCCTCCCTCGCCCCACTGAGGCCCCTGCCGATCTGGAGTCCGGCCCGCCGGCCCGGCCCAACTCCGTCCTCCCGCCCCCTCCCGCCGCCGCGGGAAATGGCGAGCGGCAGCAGCCCCCGCCTCCCCCTCCTCAGCCGAGGACGCGGAGGAGGGACTCCGATGGGGTAAGGCCGAATGTGCAGGCAGCAGCGCCTTCGCTCCCGCAGCTACGGGAGGAGGAGGAGGAGGAGCCGCCGGAGCGACCAGCTCATGTGAAGTACGAGCTTCGTGACACTCCTGGAGTATGTAAGTACTCACCCAAGGAGGAGGAATGTGCATGCGTGATGTGTTGTTATAATATGTGCAGGTGTGCGGCGGTACGGTATGCTAATTTGAGCATTTTTTAAGCTGTGTTGCAGTTCCTCTAGTGATATACGGATTTCAGCATTACATCTCCATGGTTGGCTCCATCATCCTGATCCCTCTCGTTATGATTCCTGCAATGGGCGGGTCGCCAGTGAGTGCGGCATTGATCCTGTATTATTTCTGGTTGTATGGCTGATTTAGTGGGGTACTTTAACTTAAGGGC
This sequence comes from Digitaria exilis, assembly GCA_015342445.1. NCBI lineage: Eukaryota > Viridiplantae > Streptophyta > Magnoliopsida > Poales > Poaceae > Digitaria > Digitaria exilis. The sequence continues at coordinate 2,759,640 of JACEFO010001719.1, forward strand.
TGCTGTTTGGATGTGCATCATTTAGGATGACACGGTAGCGGTGGTGTCCACGGTGTTGCTCGTCACGGGGATGACTACATTGCTGCACATGTTTGTTGGAACAAGACTGCCACTTGTGCAGGGGCCATCCTTTGTGTACCTTGCTCCTGCACTCGCGATCATAAACTCCCCAGAGTTCTTTGGCCTCAATGACAATGTATGCATATATTTTCATTTGGGTTATGGTGTTGCGGTACCTATAACATGGCAAATGTTGCGGTCACGCAGAGCTTGCTTGGTCTTTGTCATTTAACAGTCCTGAGTGAGCTTAACAGCTTGTTTTGATTGCAGAATTTTAAACACATAATGAAGCACCTGCAGGGAGCTATAATAATTGGAGGTGCATTCCAAGTGCTCTTGGGATATACTGGCCTCATGTCACTGTTTCTAAGGTGTGCCTCCTTTTATGTTAGTAAAGTACAAAACAATTTTCTTATCCATCCGATTTAATGCAAACAAATGATTGGGCTTAGATGAAAAAAATCAGTTTAGATGACATGCATTCTAATAAAATATGAAAGTTGATCTGTAATGTCTGAATGTCAAATATTTCAATTTTTAAGTACAGAACACCTTTTGCATGGGCTTCTAATCATATTTGGCATGGACATACAGTACAAATAATGCTCATGATATATTCTTAAACGTGGGTGACTTAAAAGCTACAAGGGTCATCGTAATTATGAGTTGGCCACTAAGTTGTCTAAGCATAAACTGTTTGTTTCCAGCCATTGCTGTAACTGATGAATGCATTTACTCATGCACCTCGTCTTTTTGTTGCACGATTCACCATAAGTTATTATGACAAGTAGTAATGCTCAGGTGATGTCTACCTTATTTGCATTTGTTTTTTTGTCTTTACTATTTATTTCAGGTTGATAAATCCAGTTGTCGTCTCACCAACGGTTGCAGCTGTTGGACTTTCATTTTTCAGTTATGGTTTCGCTAAATTAGGCACATGTATAGAGATGGGCATTTTGCAATTGCTGATGGTGGTTATTTTTGCACTTGTGAGTATGCAGGGAATCACTTTTTGACGCAGTGTGATATAATGTGAATTACAAAACTTTGCCCCTTTCTGATCATTTATCTCTTTCATTTATGGCAGTACCTCCGGAAAATAAAGTTATTTGGCTACAGAGTGTTTCTTATTTATGCGGTAAGATTCTGGCTAACATTGATTGAGTGTCTGATTTGTGCTGTTTGTTGGTTAGTATGAGAAGCTAATTTCTGAACTACTGATGCTGCTTCTTTAGGTTCCTCTTGGACTAGGAATCACATGGGCCATCGCTTTCGTTCTCACAGCAACTGGAGTTTATGGCTACAAAGGTTGTGATGCAAATATTCCAGCCTCAAATAATGTGTCAGCCTTTTGCCGGAGGCATGTATTGAGGATGAAATCATGCCGTGTAGACACTTCGCATGCCTTAAGATCTTCACCGTGGTTCAGATTTCCATATCCATTGCAATGGGGTACTCCGGTTTTTAGTTGGAAAATGGGTCTTGTGATGTGTGTTGTATCAGTTATTGCTTCTGTTGATTCTGTAAGTTGATGTTTGCTCCAAAGCTTGATTCTCTCTACATTGCTTTCCTTTGGTACTTTGCATAATATGTTAGCAATGCATTATTTGGATAAGATCTAACCACTGGTACAGTACCTTACCATACATACCATACATTTGTAGACTCCTTGCTAATGATCAACTTGACATTGTTTTTTTTCTTCGATGCTTGTTTTGCTATACTGATGGTGCCTGGACCCTGGAAATTAGATCACTTAGTAGAGAGCAACTTCATATTATTATCATTTCAAATTCAGAAGCAACCATTTGGCTTCTATGTACTACTACTTAAGTACTTATGATTCAAGTTTGTCTATCTCCTAACAATGTGTTTGTGCCTTTTTAACTCAAGGTCGGCTCCTACCACGCATCATCATTATTTGTGGCCACAAGGCCACCAACATCTGGCGTTGTTAGCAGGGGTATTGGTGTTGAAGGTGTCTGTACAGTTTTGGCTGGCCTTTGGGGTACAGGAGTTGGGTCAGCAACGATGACAGAGAATGTACACACAATTGCTGTGACAAAAATGGGTAGCCGAAGGGCAGTTGGGTTTGGTGCTATTTTACTTTTATTGCTTTCTGTTGTTGGTAAGAAACTTATTTCAAAGTTCTCATGCTACAATCAAAGATCATCATAGTAAAGCATAAAAGACATTCTTCATGCTTATCACAGCTATTATGATTCGTTTGTAGGAAAGGTTGGGGCCTTCATCGCTTCTATTCCTGGTGTTATGGTTGCTGCTCTCCTTTGTTTCATGTGGGCAATGTTATGTGCTCTTGGTTTGTCCAATCTTCGTTACAGTGCCACTGGAAGCTCCAGGAACAGTATTATAGTTGGGCTAGCTTTGTTCTTGTCCTTATCAGTTCCTTCATACTTCCAGCAATATAGTGTACATCCTAGCACAAACTCTCCAGTGCCAATTTACTTTCAGCCATACATTGTTGCATCTCATGGACCTGTTCACACTGGATCTGGTGGGGTATGTACTCAAACTTCCAATCTTTTTTCACCAGAATACTTCATTATTCTATTCTGTTTTTATATGTGCATTACAGTAAAAATAAGATGTGCATTATTTCATGAAAGCTAGATACAATTGATGAGTCTGTAACCTAAACAGAGCCTAGGACTAGCTATTGCAGCACACTTCCCACCCTGCTGGCACCACCTCTCTCCATGCTCGTTGGCTTGACCACCAATCTAGTGTCTCTCCCTCTCCCCCATTACCCTTCCTGCTGCTAGGTTTTCCTGCCACCGCCCACCTGCCAGCTTCTGCGGCACTGGCTATCTAGGAAGGCTACTACATGCTTCACAAATGAAATAGTTTAGGGCTTTATGTTTCTACTCTTTTTTTTTTAAAAAAAAGGATTGAGAAAAGAGATAGCATATGAAGGCACTAATTAAAGGGAATAATATGTCTCACAGTTTGTTCATGCTATATTGTTTGATTTGTTTCAACTGAAAATTAGTCTTGTATGAATAGTTCCAGGGGATAAGAGTGTAAAAAATCTGATGTTGGATGTACTTCATACATGCTTGGTTATCTATGTATGGTGAATTACACACTGTCCTTCTAAGCATGCATCTCCTCTTCTTGCTATAGGGTTAGCTCGTTTGCACCACATTCTTCCACTTAATTTTCCCCTGTTACTAGTATCAGCTGCTGACAATTTTGCACTAAAAAAAGGATAAATTGCTTTTTATGATGCTTCAGATCTAAATGCCTTAATTGTTGACTTGTACTTACCGTCCATCAAATATATGATTAGGACATCAGTACAGTTTCTTTGTTGATCAGAAAAGAGACACGATCCTACAGTGAGCATGTCCAATGTTACCAATTACCAACTCGGTATAACTCGTTGTGTGATCTTGTCATCTTGATAGCCTTGGTTTTGGTAATACCCAAAGTATTAGGGATGCAAGGTGGGGGGGGGGGTACCCCATAGTGTTTTCTGGCTCAACTAAATAATTACGATGGCATGCCATCCTAGTTCATTTCTCCTAAATTAATTATGCACAATGCCATTCTAATTCATTTTATCAAGTTTTTGGGTCGACCCAATGACCCAAAATAAATATAACTGGCATCCCTACCAAGTGTTTGACTGCAGCTTATCTGTTTGCGTTTCAGGTAAACTATGTCCTCAACACATTACTGTCACTCAATATGGTCATTGCATTTCTGGTCTCTCTCATACTTGACAACACAGTCCCTGGTGGCCGCCAAGAACGGGGATTGTATGTTTGGTCAGAAGCAGAGGCAGCAAAGAGAGAATCAGCTTTCATGAAAGACTATGAACTTCCTTTCAAGCTTGGACGTGTGCTCAGGTGGGCGAAGTGTGTTGGCCTATAACACAATTTTGGATAGTTTGTAGCTTCGGCCAAGTTCATCAACATATCAAGTGAAGGGAGTAGTTAGTCATTGATTATGACTGACTATTTCGAGACTAAGCTAGTGTATATCCTATATTACTCTTTAGGTTAGTTATTTTGCCCTAATGCACCTAGATTTTCAGATACTTTGAGACTGCTGTATAACATCGCTGACAGATTTTGTCCTCCTGTATAGGCGATAGCTAGGTAAAAAGAAATATGAGCTACACCTTAACTCTATCCGGTTTTTGTTAACTAAGGTTCACAGGAATCAGAAATCTGATTCGCCAGTTGGTTTGTAGTCACCACTCACCGCAGAACCAGCACCTTGCGTACACCCTGCCGGGAATTCAGATTTCCCTGTTGAATCTGCATCCCAGGTGTATTGTTTAAGGCCACCTTCCGTATCAAGTATGATTGTCTCTTGTCAGACTTGTAATTTGCAATGTAATTTAGTTTTGTCCATGGGTCAGAAGTCAGATTATGATGGCAAGAAGCATGTGGAAGCTGAAGACTGAAGTGGTCGTAGAACTATAGGTAGGACTGTAGGAGCTCATCCAGTTGGCCTTCTCTAGTGTTCATGCATCAAGCGGTTGAAGCTCTATGTTCTTGCTAGCTAACATCCTTGGTTCTGTCACAGCCAATCGTTATACAAGTCAACTATGGGGAAAGTTAAGTACTTCGACATGAGGCCTCTTCATCATTATCGACGTATTCTTTTGTGGATTAGCAGTAAGCTGGTGCTGAGTCGCATGCCAATGACGGCGCCACATCGCTTGAAATGCAAGCAACCAAAAATCCAGGCGGCCCTGTTTTATCTGTGAGGTCAAACCGGCCTGGCTCGGTGGCTCCTTCCCCGGGCACGCCATCGGCAGAAACAGGCTATACCGTCAGCTGGCGAGCAGCACGCTGGCTGGCGCACGCACGCGTCGGACTGCCGCTGTGCGTGACTGGTGGGTGATGACTTTGAGGCAGGACGGTGGCCGCGATGATGGCGGCCGGCGTCGGTGGCGGCACAGATGCCGTTCTGAACATTATGATGTGTGGGCAGTAACAAAAAAAAGGTTCCGCGAAGCTGCTCGAGGAGGCAAGCAACGTACTCATCATGAATGCCGCGGAAGGGCATCTCCAAATGTACAGAACCACTCTCGGTTTTATAGATGGAACCCACGGTGATTTGATGTCATCTGTGGTACTGGCTACACTATATAGAAACAGGGGGTGGATCTATAAATAGGACCCACTTCACTCTTCTCTCTCTTTCTCTCTCACCTCTATTTTATTGTCTGGAACCTGGTCCTATACATGGAACCCGGTTCTATATAGAACCACCCCTGCAGTGTATAGACCTGGTTCTATGTCTGCATTTATTGTATGGAACGACCTCCCATTGGAGACGCCCGAATGCCGCTTTCTTCTTACAGGCTGCAGCGACGCAGCAGTGGAGTGCAGCGAAACTGGAGACCGGAGTTCGGCGAGAGATGACGCACTCACTCACGCACTAGCCAGGTGGTTGGCACTGTAAGATGACTTCACTGACCTCAATAACCTTTCCACGACCTTTGCAGAGGTCTCCAATCCTCAGTCAGTGCTGCTTCTGCTTTGTAAACAGAAGCGTTGTGGTATGCTATGCTATACTACACTGCATTACTGCAGAACACACTTCTATACTGCTTTACCAAACTACAGCCACACTACGGCATAGAACGCTAACACACGAAGACATCAAAAAAAGGACATGGTGTAGCCACAACTTACAGGTTACAACATCCACTTATTGGATATGGTGTAATCGATACCACGCTGCGTGAACGGATATGCATTCCCAAGAGGCCCTGCTCTGCTCAGATCGTGCTCAAGTCCTGGGATTCCATGAAGGAAAGGAGCACTCACAACTGCAAAATCTGGGGTCGGAATGTTGCACCTACCAGGAGCAGGCACTGAGAGACGTGCAGGAGTCTGAAGATCATAGCGCTGCTTCGCTGAAAACCCTGACCCGTCTCCGGAAACCGATCGAGTAACAGGTGCTCCCAAATAAATACTACCAGAGAACATTTTCTCATCCACGGGAAACGAGTCTGTTGGCAACCTGAACAAACCAGGAGTGCCGACAGGGATGTTGGTGTAATCCTCGATCTGTCTGCGGCAATCGTCTCCCGGCGCGGGGAGCGCCAAAATCTCCCCTCGTCGAGGGCTTGAGCTGCTTAGTCTTTCTGCGACAGAAATGCCGTTGTCATTCACAGGCGAATCCACCCTGTCATGGTAATCCTCTGGTGCTGGGAGAGCCAATATCTCCTGATGGGCATGACTTAAGCTGCTGAGCTCTTCGCTGCTGCTGTCTTGGTTACCCAGCAGGTCGTCATACTTTTTGTACTCGTCCCCTGGTGCAGGGAGCGCCAAGGTAACCTGGCTGGGAGGAACTGGCTTGCTAAGCTTGGCGCTTAGGGATATCCTGGCATGTTGGAGCGCTTGCAGGACACTCTCTATATCCACAATGTTGATTGACGCCGGTCGATACGGCTGTGTTTCAGCTTGGCTGTCTGTCTTGTCATGGAACTGCGACGAGCTCCAGTCGGAAACCTTGCTGTTGAGTGTGTCACTCGAGGGACTCCCATCTGATGGCGCTTTGATGGCGTGGTGCTTAGCATATGCTTCATAGCCTGAATCGCCGTCTGATATTAGGTCTCTGGGGTCTTGCTCTTGTTCTTGCCTAGTGACTGTGCTGGTGTTGGAGCTTTCTTGTGCTGAAACGGAAGATGTCTGCACATGACCGTGATCGGGCTCGTTGTTTGCTTCAAGCCGTTGGGCACAATTCTCTGTTGATGAGTTTTGGGGCGAATCTGAAATGGAACCGTTCGGCAGGTATTCAGCAGACATGTTAATGGTGACGGGGAGGTCTTTTTGACTTGATTTAGACTCTGCAACTGTCTGATATGCCTTATTCTTGATGTCGACACCAACCTGAAATATGTAAAACAAAAGTACATTGTTTTTAGTTACCAAAACAAAAATGCAAGGTGAACTAAACAGAACTATAAGCTTCGCCTAATCAAATGCCAAATCCTGAACCATTGAAGCAAAGTTTTCGTTTCATGACACTAAGCTCTGCAGCATTTTTTACATAACTAAGCAGTAAGCACCAAGTTTGTACAGATGAGAAATGGAAGAGTCAATGCCTTCATAATCTGTACGTTTTACGAAGATGCACATCACATGTACAGCGTGCAAGTGTACTGTAGGAGCAACCAACTAACCAAGAGCAACAAGATACCATAATTCAGTAGCACAAAAATTAAATTTTCTGTTGCTTACCTTATTTGCATTCCTGCTCTCATTGTACTGTTTCTCCCACTCTCTTTGAGCTTTCTCCTCTTCCTCGTACTGCCCTATCAGCTCGGCCTGCCTCTCCAGCATCCTCTCCATCTCCCCACCCTTCTCATATCTGATCACGTACTGGCCACCTCCACCATCCCCTGAATTCCGTTCATCTCCACCCCCCTCGCCGTCCATGTCCACCTGACCATCGTCCGTGCAGTCCGGCGCATCCTGCCGCCGCTTCTGACTCCACGCACCACCGCCTTCATTTTCCGGCGCCGCCGATTTGCTGCTATTGCTGAACAGAGAAGCACACACTGTCACGTAAAAATACAAGAACGAAGAACGAAGATGGACAAGAATGACATGTGAAAAAATTGACGTTCGCTCCGGGATAAGGCAGCAACCTCAGCTCTATCCGGCGCTTGTTCTTGCGGCACGACTGGCCCATGCGGTACTTGGGCGAGGAATCGGAGGAGGAGGAGAGCAGGTACAAGTAGCTGCTCCGCCTCTGCTTCTGCTTGAGCTGCGTGGCCTTGCGTGGGCTCACGCTGCGGCCTTTCCACGACAGCCCACCGCCGGGCTGCTGGGCCGTCCCGGACAGCGCGTCCTCCGCCTCGCCCTTCGCCGCCGCCGGCTCCTCCTCCTCTTCCCCGGTGGCGCCGGCCGTGTCGCCGTCCTGGTCGGAGGCAGAGTCGTCTCCCGACAGGTGGCCGCCCAAGCCCTGAGATTCCAGGATGGCGAGCACCTCACCGGCCGCCCGCTCCGCCTGGCACCTCTGCGCCGTCACCGCCCAGACCTGCTCCTCCAGCTCCGCGACCTGAGGAACGCAGCAAGCACAATCAGTGCCAGGTTGCCAAATGCCAATGTCAATCAACAGCATCAAAGGCAGGAAGGACGCGAGGCGTCACGTCACGTACCCTCTTGGCGAGCTCGTCCGCGCGCTCCTTGGCGGCGCGCGACACGGACCGCTCGGAGAGCAGCCGCGCGCGGAGGAAGTCGACGGTCATGGCCGTGGAGTCCGCCATCCCACTGCGCCCGCGCGCGCACGCCGAGCCGAGAGCCACACTGGTCGGTGAAGCCAACGAACTCTCCGGGAGGCGCGGGGCTCGTGTACTAGTAAGCACCGGCGCGCACCGCCACTGGCCACTCAGGCACGAACGCACTCACTCACATGCCGCCTTGACGGACTCTGAGCGGCGGCCGCTCCCCGTAGGGCGTAGGCAACGCATTAAAAAGGGGGAACCGCTCAGTTTTCTGGGACTGGGAGGAGCACGCAACGCCAAGTCGCCAACGCGCCACCGACGCGCGCGCGGTAGTTACACGCTCGACACATGCACGCCGGGCGCACGCACGAGGACGGGTACGCCCTCGCGCTGGGTTGGGGCGCCGCGCCGTCGGTTTCCAAGCGCGATGCCTCACCTACTCGGCGCGGGTCCGGACTACGGACGGCGGGCAGTGTGGCGTGTTGGCATCTTGTACCCCAGCGGTTGTTGTTTACGTACGGGATGAATCTGTCCAGACGCGAGATCCTCCTTGCAGCCCAGGGCAGGGCTGGGCGGGCGAGGCGTGGCACAGCTCGTGGTGCTGGCGCAACGCGACGCGAGGCCAGCCGAAGCCAACGGTGGCTACCAACGCCACCAGGCTAGTCCACCAGTGGCGATGGAATGGAATGGCAGGAGAATGAATGATGCGCGAGTCGGACGGCACATGAGCGGCTGGTTGGCCACCCTCGCTCAGTCGCTCGCTTGGAATCTTTGCTTGACTGCCTGCCTGTCAGTCAGTGCCTCGCTTACTTCTAGTTCTAGAGAGCTCTGCGTTTTTAACTTCGGTAAGCATCGCATCGCATCGCGGCTTCCGAACGGCTTCGATAGGCGCCCTTATTCAATTGACGGTCAGCTCGTCGAATACAGAAAAGAGTGCCCTCACTCTTCAGTAGCGACGGCACGGCGGTCCCGGTTGGAGAGACATCAACTTCTTAAAAATGTGCTTGTGCTGGTTGGAAAGACATTATACTACTTCGCACACGTCAGTTCTTTCGTGTTCCTGCGGGAGACATTGACAGTACGGGGCAACATGTGGATCACAAGCAGTCGATTGTTTGACTAGTATTGGCAACTGATGACAAAAGATAACCAGTTAATTCATGTAATATAGAAAAAAAAGGTGGCTAGCAAATTTGTAGAAGCATGGTTGCCTGAGGAGTACATACAAAAGTCAATAAATCTGAGCATAACAGTTGGAAACATCCAAACGTCAGGAAAAATTTAGTCCCACTACGCTTGGATCCACAGGGTAGTGGCAAATGTTACTAGATGATCTCTATTACATAAAAAAAATGTTAGGATCTCATACCGGCAACCGTTGCTCTTTATCAGCCCATGCTCACGTGACATCTCAAGTGTTAGGTTGAGATGATGAGCCATGAGCCCAACAGCATAATGACAAGATTAGTCACCGCTGGCACAGCCCCTGCAGCCGCAATGAACACACTCGATCACTTGCTCCTCCCTGAGGTGTTTGGGGACTCGGCAGACGCAAGTCGTTGCAAAGTTGTGGTCGCGTGTCTGTATGCACCGAAGGCAGCAAAGGCGCTCATAACCCGGCTACAAAAGGGCAAAAACAAATGCAGCAGTAAGCAATCAGTACATGGGATTAATAAATGTACTTTTCTCTGCACCACTACATTTCTATGCAAATATACTTTCAATATCTAATAAATGTACGAGATTACAGAAGTGCTTTTCAAAACAAATCTAGACATGCTTTTATGTTTCCAAACTAAAATATGAAAGCAATTGAGGGCCAAAGTTTCAAAGTTTGATAGGAGTTTGTCAAAGCATCAGGTATATATGACCAGACAGACAATTTATCTTCAGACGAACATTTTCAGACATCTTTAGTTCACCACCAAAGAACACAAAAATATGCAGACGCCAATATCCAAATTAAGGGAGAATCAATGCTTGATAATTTTATTTTCATTCAACTTAGTAGACCAGACCTATTTTAGATGGTAACATTCAAGATGTTCAATTTTCAACATAAACAAAAACCAATGGGCTGGACTTCAGGCTGCAGGACAGTAATAGTCTTAATAGCCAATTTCCAACATAAATGAAAATCAATGGGCCAAGGTAGTGATTCATTCTGATGTACAGAAAAGACAAGCCATGCATCAGTAGCTATTGCAGTCTATCACGTAAGATATATAAATCTCACATTTAAAAATGAAGTCTAATACTTTGATATTTATAGGGCATTTTGCATATAAAATGTCTACGAAGCATTTCCAGTAAACAATTCTACTACCCGATTGCAGAATATATGGACCCATAGCCTATTGTAGATAAACAACTTACTGAGCAGTAGATATACTGCAAATATGGAGCCAATGATACCTACCTTTTTCCATTTTGCAATCAGATTACGGTCTGCATAACCCTGGTCCAGGCAAAACTCATAAAGCTCCTGCGATATCTCCTTTCTTCTGTAGTAAAGATCATATATGTAGCGGCTCCTCTGATGAGAAATACGGAAAATTGGCCAGAGAGCTTCACACTTTCTCTTCCCATCATGTGGATCATTTTCAGCTGCATTGGTACATAATATTGGTAAAACCTATGCTCTATATATCAATCAGTAGTGAGCGCTCAAATGAAACAAAAAATTCTGTGCATACCTTCTCTCATTTTGGCATCCAATTCACGGATTGTTGGTTCAATAAGCTCCCATCCTTCCGGGTATGAAACACGGCTTGTCTTTATCTTCGGCATGCTGCCTTAAGTAATGTTCCTGGAACACAAGTTGAGAAAAAAAAAATGTACATGGAGTAAGAATAAGGCTCAACACAAAAATTAGCTAACTATACTCTTCAATGAATCTAATGCCGTGCTTTACACAAACATAAATGAGCATGGATCAACAGTGCAATCGGAACTAAGAAGTTCTGCACTAATGATAGTATGCTACCAAACAACTCCTCAAGTATGAGATGTAGGGGCAAAAAGTACAAGAAACATCCACAATAACAGTACTGAATGCTACATAGAACAACAAACGTTCGCAATAATACTGTGCTTGGAACAGTGCACGGCCCATGACGCCATGCTAAATTGCCGATCACGCTCGCCCAGCCCAAATTCAGTCCCAGGATGGCGTCTCTGTAACCATCACAACCTAATGGGTCGAGGTTCCAAAACCTGAAAAGCCCTCTGGCCTCAAAATCAAGCAGGTGTTTCTAAACCCTAGGGGTGAGCTCGACATGAGGCACGGGGCGTTTCAGTTGAACCTAAAACTTTCTGACAAAAAAACAAACGAATCGGCAACAAAGTGGATGGATTGGTACATGGATCGATGCAATGGATGCCCGTATTACATCTGCCCCAGCAAAGGATAGATTTCGAATCGCAGAAACGCAATCTCAGAGGGATCCATCGAAGCGTGGTAGGGTTTCCTTACCAGCCGAAGCGGAAATCAAATCCAAGGTCCAGACGGATCGCCCACCCCACGCCAGGCCACTAGAGCCGAGGATGTGGATGAGGAAGACAAGGGACGAACTCCTCCGAGCTCCGAAGCAGGAAGGCGGTCGGCTCGTCAGGGGCTCAGGGCCTCAGGGGAGGCGAAGAAGCCACCAAAAGGAAGGGGGAAAGGCGGCTGCGAGTCTGATACTGGACCTGCTTTGTGGGCCTTTATGGGGCTTTATGGGCCCAAGTTTATTAACGTAAAGGGTAGAAGTACGCTTTCGCTGGGCGGTGACAACTTTCAGTAAGGCTTCTTCCATCAAGGCTTCGCTTCGACCTTCATCGATATATAACCTTCATCGATATATAACCGCCGAATTCAATGAAACCTTCCGATCGTAAACAGTAACAGATAATCCCTTCGAGAGACACCGGTCAGTGCAGCAGCCACCCGGCCAGCCACGGCGCGCACACCGTCGCTGCACGCGCGCCGCCGGACCCGCCGCCGCGCGGGCGACGCCGTAGAGGGGCAGCAGACAGGCTCAGGAGCGGGGCCGATTGGATGTGGTGGGAGGAGGTGAGGCGGAGGGAGCGCGGGGAGCTGCGGGCCGGGCGGTTCGAGGCCGCCGCACGGGCGCGCCGCGCGGCCTCGCTCGCGCTCTCCAACAGCAAGGAGTTCGCCACCCCGCACCACGGCGCCGTCAACTCGCTCCAGGTCCGCTTCATCTTCCTCCTCCTCGCCTCCCCGCTCAGTTTAATTAGCCGATATTAGTCTGTTAACTGCTGCCTCAACCCAAATCGTTTGTTAACTGCTGCCTCAGCCCAAATTGATTTCCTTATTTGCTGACCTCATCGAGAAACACATCTTGTTGGAAATATAGGTAATTGTAAGTTTGATTTCCGAACTAATTAAACATGACGATAAACAATCCTAGCATGCAATTCTTTAGCAGACTAGAAAGTACGAATAACATAATCATGACATCAAAAAACATGATTAAAACATAGTGTACGTACTGAGGAATTGCCGTAGGAAAGATGAACGGCGCAGTCGGAACTACGACGGTTCTACGGACGGAGCGCAGCAGACGATGTTGCAGACGACGGTACGCCGCAGCACCAGACTTGGACGGAGGACGAGCCGTGGTGAAGACGTTTTGAGCAGTCGCGCGTAGCGCTTCCCAAAAACCTTATTCGCCCTCTCCCGGTGCAGGATCTCAAAGGCGACTGGTTCCGGAGACATGCTCTCCCGTTCGCCGGTGCACGCCGGCGCTCGGAATGGAGTAGACTATGATGGCAACGCAGCAATGAGAAGTAGCAAAACCCTAACTTATATAGACTTTATTAGGGACTCCCTAACCTAGGAGATTTCCATATAGAGTCTATGGTGCACTTCTTCCATGAGGGAGGTGGTCTCTATTTATTGGGAGGAAAACCCCCACACCCTCATCCATTAGCAATATGGGACTAATAGATGACGTACCCCCTCAAGTGCTAATGGGCTTTTGAGATTTACTTAGGATTATTCATATGGGCCGAGCCCAATAATCTAACAATCCCCCACCAAATGTCAAATTCCCATGTAGAGATTTTGCTTGTTTCTCACTATTGTTTATATACCAGTATTTCGGCAAGGACTGTTAAGTTGAACTCTCGCCTAGAACTTCAAGCTACACTCATCGACAACTTGAACAATGGACTACGCCTTGAATTGCAAGTTTTGTGCAGATAAGTTTCACTCAAAGACCAAACCAGTACTTGGCTACCTGTAGCTTACACCACGGATGGAGCATATACGTCATACTCCTTGGTCTCTTCTTGAGCTTGCTAAAGATCACCCAAATCTCATAGACTGCGACGTTTTACAATCGGGCTCATATAGGTGTGTTCTTTCAAGAATGTTCTGTAGGACAACATTTTCGCTTAATCAAGCCAATAGAAATACATTAAAGCATATCGCTAACCTGCCTTACAGCATTTGAGAGTACTGCATCTTCACTCAGAGAGGGTCTAGTAATTGCTCTCCTCAGTCAACCAGCAGCTTGTTTTTCCCAGGTCCTAATTCACGGGATCTCCGATCACATAGGTTGGGTTACTACTGTGGCAACTTACGCGGGTCTCATACCCATCTCCCTCGATGCATTTTCTATCACATTCCGTGATAAACCTTTTGTAAAAGGATCTGCCAGGTTTTTGTCAGTTTGAATATAAGTCACACTTATTACTCCGGAGTTTCTCAACTTCCTGACAGACTTCAATCGTCTTTTGACATGTCTTGATGACTTCGCATTATCCTTAGCACTGTTCACTTTGACTATCACCGTATGATTGTCACAGTTCATAAGGATAGCCGGTACTGGTTTTTCAACCACAGGCAAGTCCATCAAAAGCTCACGCAGCCACTCAGCCTCAACGGTGGCTGTGTCTAAAGCGGTTAGTTCCGCTTCCATGGTTGACCTCGTCAAAATGGTCTGTTTGCAAGACCTCCATGATATAGCACCACCTCCAAGGGTAAACACATACCCACTTGTGGCGTAAAGCTCATCAGCATCAGAAATCCAGTTCGAGTCACTATATCCCTCCAGCACAGCGGGGTGCCCAGAATAGTGAATCACATAACTCATAGTACCTACTAGATAGCGCATAACCCTTTCAAGTGCATGCCAATGATCTGAACCCGGGTTTGACATGAACCTGCTCAATTTGCTCACAGCAAAAGCTATGTCGGGTCTCGTTGCACTAGCTAAATACATGAGTGAACCAATAATCTGAGAATATCTTAGTTGGTCTTTGACTACCTTCTTGTTCTTTCTGAGCATCACATTGGGATCATAAGGCGTTGGAGAAGGCTTACTGTCTATGTAGCCAAACCGGTTCAAGACCTTCTCCACATAATGAGATTGCAAAAGAGTAATCCCATTATCTTCCTTAATTAGCTTAATGTTAAGTATAACATCAGCCTCTCCCAGATCTTTCATATCAAAACTCTTTGATAGAAAAGACTTGACCTCATTGATCATATCAATATTTGTGCCAAAAATCAGTATGTCGTCCACATACAAGCATAATATAACCCCTCCACCCCCACCATAGCGATAGTACACACATCTATCAGCCTCGTTAATAGCAAAGCCCGCAGAAGTTAGTGTTCTGTCAAACTTCTCGTGCCACTGCTTAGGTGCTTGTTTCAGGCCATACAAAGACTTCACCAGCTTACACACCTTGTTCTCTTGACCCTTCACCACAAACCCATCAGGCTGATCCATATAAATTTCCTCATCCAACTCTCCATTCAGGAAAGCTGTATTTACATCCATCTGATGGATGATAAGACCATATGAGGCAGCCAAGGACAGTAATACTCGAATCGTGGTCAGTCTAGCGACAGGTGAATAAGTATCAAAGAAATCTTCGCCTTCTTTTTGTGTGTAACCTTTAGCCACAAGTCGTGCCTTGTACTTATCAATAGTACCATCTGGCCTAAGCTTCTTTTTGAACACCCATTTACAACCCACTGGTTTACACCCGTAGGGTCGTTCAGTGAGCTCCCATGTTCCATTAGAAAGAATCGAGTCCATCTCGCTCTGAACAGCTTCTTTCCAATCATCAGCATCTGGAGATGCATACGCCTCAGCTATAGACGTGGGGGTATTATCCACAAGGTACACAGTGAAATCATCGCCAAAGGATTTAGCAACCCTCTGTCTCTTGCTCCTTCTAGGAGCTTCACTATCATCCTTCTCTAGGATATTCTCATTCTCAATAGGTTGTTCAAACAACTCAAAAAATGCAACTGGTATAGGAGTTATCTCAGTAGAAAATCTAGAAATGCTATGCATATCTTGTGCAGGAAATATATTCTCAAAAAATGTTGCATCACGAGATTCCATAATAGTATCAACATTCATATCAGGTACCTCAGATTTAACCACTAAAAACCTATAAGCAATGCTCCTCTGAGCATATCCTAGAAAGATACAATCCACTGTCTTAGGTCCCAACTTACGCTTCTTAGGAATAGGCACATTTACTTTTGCCAAACATCCCCATGTGCGTAAATAAGAAAGTGATGGTTTTCTTCCATTCCATAACTCATACGGAGTTTGATCTTTATTCTTGTTAGGAATTCTATTCAGGACATGACACGAAGTCAATACAGCCTCCCCCCACCATGCCTTTGATAAACCAGCAGTGTCTAACATGGAGTTAACCAAGTCAGTCAACGTGCGGTTTTTCCTCTCAGCAACCCCGTTAGACTCGGGTGAATAGGGAGGTGTCCTCTCATGAATAATGCCATATTCCTCACAGAATTCATCAAACACTTTAGGAAAATATTCTCCACCACGATCAGACCTTAAATGCTTAATCTTTCTCTCTAGTTGATTCTCAACTTCGGCCTTATAGATTTTAAAGTAGTCTAACGCTTCATCTTTAGTTTGCAACAAATAAACATAACAAAATCTAGTCGCATCATCTATTAACGTCATGAAGTATCTCTTTCCACCCTTTGTCAACACACCATTCATCTCGCAAAGATCAGAATGTATGAGTTCTAGTGGTGCCAAGTGTCTCTCCTCAGCTACCTTGTGAGGCTTCCGAGGTTGTTTCGATTGCACACAACTATGGCACTTAGAACCTTTGGCAATGGTGAAATTCGGAATTAAACACATGCTGGAAAGCCGAGACATCAAACCAAAATTCACATGACATAAACGTGAATGCCAAATGCTCGCATCATCACTAATATTGCCACAAATATGGTTCACGGACTTATTACAAAAATCAGCAAGAGAAAAGCGGAATAAGCCTCCGCAATCATAGCCTTTACCAACGAATTGTCCATGTTTCGACACGACAAATTTATTGGACTCTAACACTACTTTAAACCCGTCCTTGATCAGGATCGACCCGCTCACAAGATTCTTATTGATAGTGGGGACATGCTGCACGTATTCAGCTGCACGATCTTTCCCGAAGTAAACTTCAGATCGACCATGCCAACACCATGAACAGAAGCATGTGACCCATTGCCCATCAGCACGGAAGAATCCCGGACAGCCTGGTAAGAAGAAAACATGGATATGTCAGCACACACATGAACATTAGCACCCGTATCAAGCCACCAACTCGTGGATTGAAAAACTGAAAGTACGGTAGGTAAATTACCATACCCATCAGTATTGCCAATGGTCACCATGTTGACATCCTTGGGCTTCTTAGCTTTGTTTCCCTTGCGGTCTGCACGATCTGGACAATCCTTGGAGAAGTGTCCCAGCTCACCACAAGTAAAACACTTCAGCTCAGCCTTGTTCTTCTTCTTCTTGAAGGTAGTAGTCTTCATGGGCTTGTTTTTCCCCTTGTTGTTGTTGTTCTTGCCTGCACTCTGGACCATGTTGGCGTTGGACTGACCTTGATCTTCCTTCTCAGTAGCATCCTTCTTCCGAGCCTTCTCTTCAACATCAAGAGATGCTATCAGGTTTTCAACTGATATTTCCTGTCTCTTGTGTTTCAGAGTTGTGGCGAAGCTCCTCCACGAGGAAGGCAGCTTTGCAATAATGCATCCAGCCACAAACTTGTCGGGAATAGGACACTTAAGGAGATCAAGATCCTTGACAATGCACTGCACCTCATGTGCCTGTTCCACTACAGAACGGTTGTTAACCATCCTGTAGTCATGGAAGCTCTCCATGAGGTATAGCTCATTGCCTGCGTCTGTTGCATCATACTTAGCAACCAGAGCATCCCACAGGGCCTTCGCATCTGTCTCTTCTATGTAAACACGGACCAGCCCGTCACATAGATTGCTCATGATACATCCCACGAAGAGATTATTGGCATCGTCGAACTTTTTCTGCTCTTCAACAGTTAGTTCGTCCTCTGGCTTGCCAAGTCTCGTCTCCTAGATGTGCATAGCAGTAAACCAGAGGCGAACCTTGGATTTCCAGATCTTAAAGTTCACACCAGAAAACTTTTCTGGCCTCAGTGACTCAGCGAAACCAGCCATCGATAAATCAACAGATTGCCTATAATAAGGTTTTTGGATTGTTGGAAATATAGGCAATTGTAAGTTTAATTTCCGAACTAGATTAAACATGACGATAAACAATCCTAGCATGCAATTATTTAGCAGACTAGAAAGTACGAATAACATAATCATGACATCAAAAAAACATGATTAAAACATAGTGTACGTACTGAGGAATTGCCGTAGGAAAGATGAACGGCGCAGTCGGAACTACGACGGTTCTACGGACGGAGCGCAGCAGACGATGTTGCAGACGACGGTACGCCGCAGCACCAGACTTGGACGGAGGACGAGCCGTGGTGAAGACGTTTTGAGCAGTCGCGCGTAGCGCTTCTCAAAAACCTTATTCGCCCTCTCCCGATGCAGGATCTCAAAGGCGACTGGTTCCGGAGACCTGCTCTCCCGTTCGCCGGTGCACGCCGGCGCTCGGAATGGAGTAGACTATGATGGCAACGCAGCAATGAGAAGTAGCAAAACCCTAACTTATATAGACTTTATTAGGGACTCCCTAACCTAGGAGATTTCCATATAGAGTCTATGGTGCACTTCTTCCATGAGGGAGGTGGTCTCTATTTATTGGGAGGAAAACCCCCACACCCTCATCCATTAGCAATATGGGACTAATAGATGACGTACCCCCTCAAGTGCTAATGGGCTTTTGAGATTTACTTAGGATTATTCATATGGGCCAAGCCCAATAATCTAACACATCTAATGAACACAGAATCACCATGTCTCGATATTATGCAATGCGTGGTCGCATTCGCTGGTGTCTGTGATCTGACATTATGGTCAGGTTGATTTGACAGAGGGGAGGTACCTGCTCTCCGGTGCATCGGATGGGTCAGCCGCTGTATTCGATGCGTGGAACGCGACCGAATGCCAATCCGGCTTCATAGCGAAGCACAAGCACATACTGCTTGTGGACAAGCAGCACCAGAATGGGCACAAGTTCGCCATCTCGGCAGCTGTGTGGTATCCTGTGGATACTGGGCTGTTCGTCACAGCGTCCTTTGATCAGTTCGTCAAAGTTTGGGATACCAATTCGACTCAAGTATGTGCCTGGATTTAATAGTCACCAGCCTTTCTATGTTGCCCATCCTGGCTCTGTGAATGTGATCCTGATGTTCAGATTTGATTTTTGTGTGCATTGTTTTGTTTTCTTAGGTCATTATGGATTTTAAGATGCCTGGAAAAGTGTTCGCTGCAGCCATGTCTCCAATTGCTACAACGCACATGCTTATCGCTACTGGGAGCGCAGATGTCCAGGTCCGTCTGTGTGACATTGCTTCTGGAGCCTTTACCCACACATTATCCGGTCACCGTGGTTAGTTTCTTTATGCTAATGTGTGATGAAAACATGTGTTGTTTGCTTGTATGGTACCTTCTTATCTCCGCCCATCATCTTAGATGGCATCATGTCTTTGGAGTGGTCTGCCTCAAGTGAGTGGATTTTGATGAGTGGTGGCTGTGATGGGGCAATACGTTTTTGGGACATCCGACGAGCTGGATGTTTCCGTGTTCTTGATCAGTCACAGTCTCAGCTTGGAAGGAGGCCTCCTCTTCTTAAAAGCACAACAGAGAATGTATGCTCATCCCCCCCCCCCCCCCAACATTGTTATTGGTTGCTCTTCTATTTGTACTTCTTTCTTGAGAGTATGGCCAGAAGGACGAAACAAGAGCTGTTTGCCATCCTCTGGGCACAATTCTAGAGCCATTCAGATAGTAGTTTACAAATCTGTTTGTTACACTCGAAATCAATGGCACACAAGTTTTAGCATATATAGGTGTGCCTTAGTGCTCTAATACCGCCATGTCTTCTTTACTGGACTTGGAGATAATTCAAATAATAAAAAACAATGTTAAATCATCAATGTGCTTATTTTTCGTATTATGCAGGATCACATCGATTCCTTAGGACCTTCAACTTCCACAAGGAGCTTAGCTCAGAAAAGGACTGGAAATTCTAAGAAGAATTCACCCACATTGCGTAAAAGTCAAAAGCTGACACATGGACCTATGCAACAGAGATTGCATCCTGGTTTGTCATCCAGTCAAAACCGTGCAACATCTCATTATGGTGCTGTCACTGGATTACGAACAACTAAAGATGGGATGTACCTTCTTAGCTCAGGTAATGAACAGTCATATTTTTTTTAGTTTTGTCTGTTGTTTGTCAGTCATTGGCATAATACCTGCTAGGATTCAATATAAGAGCTGCTATTAAGACAGGGTTATCCTTCACTTTAGGATCTGATTCTCGTTTAAGACTATGGGACATCGATTCAGGGTGCAACACTTTGGTCAATTTTGAAGCTATGCGATTGCAGACTGGCAAGCCATTACAATTAGCAGTCACTGATGATCCGTCAATAGTATTTGTTCCATGCATGGCAAGCATCAAGGTGTGTTGCTGTCTATTAGCTTCAGTTTAACTCTGAATAATCATAATGTTCACGTTTCACCATTATGTTAGGCATACAATATATGGTCTGGTACGACATATAGGACATTCCGGGGTCACTATGAACTTGTGAATTGCTGCTACTATAGAGAACAGGATCAAGTAAGTTTGCTTGGCTATCATCATGTTCTAGGCGTGAATGTTTCAATATCTACTCTATTTCTAAGTGTTCATGAATTCAGGAACTTTATACGGGCAGCAATGATAGACAAATTCTTGTATGGTCTCCATCAACTCCAGCTTTTACTGAGATGGTATATCATCTGTCCCTTGGTGCTCTGCAAGCCCTTTTTGTTGGGTTTGCCTGGAATCCTCTACTCTCTCATGGTTTTCAAGAGAATATGGCTTGATCTATCTCAGACAAATTGCTTTGCTAACAATACTAAAACTTGTACAGGAAGATGATGAAAAGCGGCATGGGCTTTCTGCAGCTGACGATGATAACTGGAGTGACTAAGGCCTGTACCGTTTTCCCCCTACTAAAACGGAAGGACTCTATTCGTGTATACTAGATTGATGTGAGGATGCTAACAAGTCGAGATTGTTAGCTCTAGTTAGCAGCCCCGAAAAGGCTGTACATTGTCATGTGTTGACAGTTCATTGGTTAATGATATAATTGGTAGATTTGTCTCAAAAAGGATAAAAGGGGTGTCTCGGGTTCACATGTTATTTGGCACTGAAGCCTTGGTTGCTTTCACTTTGAGACTATTGCGCGTGTTGATTTTGATGCTAAGAATTTTCTTTGAGCAAATTGAGAGGACCCATTCGGATTCGGAGTTCTTAACAAAAGCTGATCTGCTGAGAGAAAAGCACTAAACTGAGAATTCCTAAACTCAGCATTCCAAAAAGAGTACTACGTGACTAAAGGAAACCGGACAAGGATCACAATCAGCGAACACTAATAAACAGATTTTTTGTCCCGGCCGCCACATAATCAGCATTGGTATACCAAGTTAACAAAATCAAGTTCTTTCCTCCTGAAATGCATAGGTATACCAAGTTAACAAAATCACAGGAACAGCTTCACAAAAGATAGGATGGCAACTACTCAGGTTCGTTCCGGCTGCCAAATAATTAGCAATATGTTATTTCCTCCCGAAATGCATCGGGATACCATGTTTAACAAATCACAGGAACAGTTTCACAAAAGTTTGGATGCCAACTACTCAGGTTCGCATGCCAAATAATTAGCAGGCTTTATGGGGCCAATGTAATCAGAACCGGTGGCTACTATTCTAAGCTTTATGGGGGCCAATGTATCTGGTAGGCAGATCTGCTGTTCGCATTACATTACATGATTACATTTAACAGTTTGGCAGAACCACCAAAAGCACCCTAGGTGACTACTGACTAGGTCAAAACTAGTGGAAAGAAATAACAAAATACAGCCTACCATCATTTGCCTAGGAAATGAGCATGGTCCTGTTAAGGAGCATTCACCAACTCCCCTGACACCGTACGATGCCTGCAGCACCTCCATAGCACCGCTATCTCTCAATTGTCCTATTCTACGAGTATTCACCAATTGTGCCCCTTGTCTTTAGATTCTCTGACAACGTACGATGCCAGCAGCACCTCCATAGCACAGCCATCTCTCACTACCTCTGTTCATGTTCCACCGCACTCGATGCAATGCGACAGATTTGGGAGGGAAGACCTCAAAGTCTTTAGGGGATTCACCATCCTTGCTGTTCAACGTGCCATCATCCTCATGCTCTGTAGGCCCAGATAAAACTATTGCACCCGCATCTTGTTCTTCAATGTGTCCATCTTTATCATCCCCAAGTTCTGGATTTACAGCACCTTCTCGTTGTTCTTCGTAGTGTCCATTATCTTGATCATCGCCAAGTTCTGGATTTACAGTACCAGCTCCTTGTTCGTCGCTGTGTCTATCATCTTGATCATTGCCAAATTCTGGATTTAGAATGTCACTGTTTCCTGTGGGGGAGTTGAGCTGGTATGCCAGTGGGCCAGCGCCATCGTTTGCAGGGAGTGCCTGCACTATATTTTGGCATGGTTTTGGACCCTTTTTGTTCCCCATAGGAACATTTGGTAATGGAGATGTTTGCGGCCTGCTGCCAATCTTAATATTTTGTCCATCCTCTGATAATGATCCACAAAGGAAATAAGGAACACGGTTCCGCCCAGGTTCCTTCTCCCAAAACCTTGGAGTAAGCTACAACAAGTTGAACATTTGTTTAGAGCATTGCAACTCGGAACGACAAGAAATGACACCCATAATGTCAGCTAAAAGTTCACCTGAAAGCACACAGCAGTACCATCGGCCCCACAGTAAGCAGCACAACCTGGATATCAGCAAATAAATATTATGAATACAAGGATCACTAGAAACAGTTGACACTTTGAGGCGTTCCAGACACTTCCCTTGAGTAACCAAGAATCAGGCAAGAAATCACCCTCCTAATTCTAAAAGAAAAGCCGTCGCTGTTCTGGAAAGCTACTGGAACCAGTTCGTCCACCCTCTGGTACCGATCTCAAGTAGGATAGAATCTTTTGTGGTGTGACATTTGCTCTCATCTAAGCTGGTGGTCCTATCGTCTAACAACACTAAAAAAAATTCGAATCCACTACCATCCATTGAACTATGTATCAACTATCAGATAGAAAACCAGTATCTGCTGGTAGAATTCTGCAGGGAGACCCACTTAGATTTCTATTAGCACCATGTCCATCTTTGATATTTAGATTCAAGACACAAGTGACATTGACATTATATTTATTATTTAATTTATAATAATTCCTCAATTATGATTTTAAACTACAAACTGACTGCTGCTTTTTAGGAACTTTGTCATTCAGTACCATGTAAGGATATGGACATTGGTTATGACACATGCTTAGTGAAATCTACCTGTAGTGTCTGAAGTGTGGACACTCCAAATCAAATATTCTGACAACTGATAAGTTGCAACACCCTGAGTTTTTGTTCCGCCAAATGGCCTTCCAGTGGCTGCAACATCATTTGCAATCCGGGGCAAGCTCAGAAACTTCAATGTACCATCTTCCATTGAGATGACAATTCCCCTGAAAATATATGACAAGGAATATAAGTATATAACATTAGGATAATGGTTCTAGTAAACAAAAGAAAAATCCGGTGACCTCAATGCCTCATATAAACATATATTCAATACATAGAATTTTCCTTGAGTGTCTAAGCTAGTGTTACCACAGGTGGAAAGTGCTTGCAAATCAATGCGAAACCGCAATTAATAAGATGAAACAAACGAGAATAAACTAAGTGGTTTGGTACCTTGCACTGTTCATTTTTATCAAGAAAACAATAAGGTTCTTATCAAGTACTCCATCCCTTAATATGTGACATTACTAAGTCAGACAATAAAGAACAGCAGTAGTGAGATATACCAAACAACAACAACACCGTCAATGTCCTACGACACGAATACAAAGACACCCTGCCACATTCAGACAAGAAAGCATGCTAACTAGGTTATCCTATGCTTGAGGAGTTGAAGTTGCAGGTGATAGAAGACATGGGATAAGGTGATGATCCTCTCAACATTCCAGAATCTCCTAAAGAAATAAATGCAAACAATGGAACTTATTCGATCACATTATAAATGCAGGAACAACATTTAGTTATGCTTTGACTTGTGAGTTGGATCAACAATCTTGTACAGAATTAAGTTCATGCCTAACAAAGGGCACAAGGATTGGACAATATAAAAGGGCATACTAAGGCATTGATGATGTTTAAAGGCATGTAAATAATGCAAACTGAAAAGCATATAACACATTCAGAACAGAAATAACATGACCCACGCATTGCGTAATGGCACAAGTAAATCCATTTCTAAAATATATTTCTACTAAATGTTTAATAACAAGAAAAACAAGCTAAATAATTCAAGAAAAAAAGAACAAGCTAAATTCAATTAGTGCCTAGAGACTGAAGGTTAATAAAATTGTATCTAGCCAAGAAGTAAAGCAAATTTGCTGGGTTTTATTTACTGCGATACATATAATGGAACTAAGTACTACCTTCCGTCTTTTAACCACTGAAGACTTAATACGGCCCTTGGAGCAGTAGATAGCTCCCAAAGAGGATGGTACGGGTCTCTGTAAAAGACTTCCAAAATCATCAGTAATCAAATATCACATTTCAGAGAAAGAAGAAAACAAAACAAGTACATGCATGTGCACATAAATGTCAAAGGAAGAGCTCTCCAAAACTTGAAATGACGGTAGTGAAGCAACAATTATATTATTACTTTTCTAAGGTTACTGAAAAATAAGTCCATCCTTAGTGTGGCCAAACCCGTGACATTGTCCATCAAACTTAATTCAAGCCAACACAATAATTTCAGCACACAGCAGAGGCGGCTCCAGGATTGGCCTAAGGCCCAGGCTGAATCTGTTGGCCTCTACACACGAGAATGTATGCAGCGAAGCCATTGAGCCTCTCACAGCTTCACACAGTCTCAGGGAGCTTGGTGACACTAGATGCTTGCTGGGCTAGAGCGCCAGCCTCCTGTGCCTTTTTTTCTTTAGCTGACATTGTGTGTCATGAACTCGCACACAAATACACATAAGTGAGCACCTGGCTAGACCATTGGCTGGAGCACCCCCAGCCCAGGCCCTAGATTCGACCTGGCACACAGTAGTAAGACTGGCCTAGAAGGATTGTGAGTCAAGGTTATCCAGTATGTTTTTCTTCATCTAAAGGTTGTACCCCCATACTTCCAAGGCAAAGGAAAACAGTAATAAGAGTGTGCAGTATCAACTAATACAAGTATAATGGTTCTGAATAAGCTTTAGTTGGCACACAAGTAAACTTTATCAGTATCCATTACACTGGATTTTTATAAACAACAATGGTCCCTTCAAGAATAACATAGTTCATTGTATTATTTATTTGTCACCTCAAACATCTCAAAACAAAAGTATGACGATGGACATGTTCTTCAAGTTCAATATGTGCTGTTAAAATGTTTTCAGTTCATAGAACCTGAAGCATGGGTAGATAATGAGGGGAAAAAAAATAGGACAGACTCGATTCAATAGATTTCAGCTCAGTGAAATTTAACAAAAAAAATATTAAACAAATGAGCTGAGATAAGCCTCCAAGGACATGACCATATAGGCATATACTGATCATATGTATGTACATACCTTAAATCCCAGAACTTTAGACCATCCTCTCCAGCAGTAACAAAGGTACTTATGTCCTCACTGTTGAAAAGATTCAAGTTAGGACTGGCATGGCTTTAGAAATGGAACGGAAGAATAATACCGCACAGTACCTGATATAAGGTGCCCAAGAAAGAGCTCTGATGGGAACAGATTCAGCAGTGACACACATAAAGGGTTTTGAATCTGCACATTCAGCAGAAAAAAAACAGCTAATTTTAATTGAATATAGCTTCTGGTAAGTGACCAATTCCAGAGCAACCCACGATTGTCGAAGCTAAGTTATAGAAACCTTGGAAAAGGAAACTATCTAATTACCTTGTGATGGCTGGTTCGTTGAGAAATTCCATAAAGCAACCTAGAACATTGAAAGCCAACCATCAAACTTAACAGCAACTTAAAATAATAGTTAAAAGTCACAGGGTTTAAGCTAAGTAAACAATTCTGTACTAGAGGACAATATACCGTTCCATCATGACAACCCGCCAATATCATATCATGAGGAGGAGAAGGCGACCAATCAACTGTCAAGGGAATGCTGTTTACCATTATAAAGAGGTAATGGTTTCAAAAGGAATATTCATGCTGAAGAATATATCATCAAATAAAAATCTGCCATCTAGCTTTATCAGCAAAAGGATCAAAGGATCAATCATGCAGTTAAAAGAGTCACAATACCTTTGTCTGTTCCCGCACTTCACTTTGACACACCTAAAAGCAGGCTGTAGCTTTAGAAAACGAGGGTCAGAACCCTCCACCTTAGAGGGGGAATATATTTTCTGGATCATGCATGGTGATGGAACTTCCCACCTGTGCACAGCATTGAATTTAAGTATGTGTGCGATGATGTAACAAATACAAATGATATTCTAGCATAACAACAGGTGGTATAACTCACACTTCAAGAGAGCCATTCCCCAACAAGACTGCAAGGAAACCCAGGCGTGATTTCTGTTCAGGCTGACTTAGTAAAGGAGGTTTCCATTTGATATCCCAAGCAACTTTGCCGTTGTGAGCTAAACACAGGACAACCCTTGGTAGAGTAATATCTTTTGGGATTGGAGAAGAGTTTGAGTTTTCCATACAATTAAACATATTGTCTCCTTCGATTGGTTCCTTGAGTGGTATGAGTTCCGCAGATTTCACTTCATCAATAACCCTATCACTGTTCTTGAAATGTGGTGCAACTTGATGTGGTTGTGCATTTTCCTTACAATGAGAAGTAATATTGGCAGAACTGCTTTCATTTACTTTCATGCCTTCGCAACCAACAATTTCATTGTTAGACTGAATCAAGCCAGCCTCATCATCCATGCCTTCACTTCTAGGTGGTCTGGTTGTCATAGAAGTGGAAAGCCTCTCCATTTTGTGTATTTCGCCACCAACAGATGTGCCACTGCTCTCATTTGAAGCAGGTGTCCTTTGAGGTTGCCCCACACCTTTTTTGGGGCATGGTCCTTCCATACAATTTTCAACCAAAACCATAGGTTTTGACTGTGTTTTTTGTTTGTTGCCATCAAAATCTGTCAAATGATTGTGCTCAGTCGAAACAGGCTTCTTTCTAGATCCTCTTCCTCGTGATACAGTATCAGACGATACAACCCCCAAATGAACACTGGATTTCTCAATACCACACCCACTTGAACTAATTAAACCAAGATTACTTGTTATAAATTCACCATCACTCTTACCCAAAGATGTGAGATCGTCTGAAGTAGTCAGTACTGATGTTGTCATCAGTGAGCTGACACCAGAAGCCACTAAAGAAGTAGCTCCAACAGAAAGTGGATTATTTTTAGGCCTTCCTCTTCCCCTTCCCCTTCCCCTTCCTCTACCTCTACCTCTACCTCTTCCTCCTCCTCCCCTGCCACTTGACAATATAGGCTGTACTGAATCACCAGAAAGAGCACCTTTACCTACATTGTCCTCAGAGTTTAACATGCTAGCAGAACAAAGGTCAGTTGTCACTGATACCATGTTCTGCGCAGATATCAAATCATTTTCAGCAGAGACCACTGGACCATTTGGACACATGCTCCTTGATTCAACCACAGAAACAACTGGGGAACATGGTGCAGAAGAAATTGTTTTCTTCTTATTTTGTGCTCTACTCCTCTGACCTTCTGACTTCTCACAAGTTGCATTAGATGAAGATGTAAATAGTGATGATGAATGAACTGCAACAATGCTTAAATTAGAGTTGGACTCTGTGCAGGCGGTGTGGTCCAAACTGCATCCAGAAGAAACAGGCTGACCAGTTGCATCTTCATCTAATTCAATCTGAGTGTCTGAATACTTACGAGGTCTCATCCGTGTCCTCTTCGGTTGCTTACGGGTTGCAGTTGTTGTAGATGATTCTATGCATGTGTTTTCATTTACTACAGTGCCAGGCCAACTGGGCAGTTCGTGAACAATTGGCAATGGTGCATCAACTGCAACAATACTTAAATTAGCATTAAACTCTGTACAAACAGGATGGTCCAAACTACAGTTAAATGAAACAGATTGACAAGTTTTCTCTTTCCCTAAATCGACATCAGCGCCTGAAACAGATTTATCGTTGATTGGAACCGAATGTTTTCGAGGCCTCCCACGTGGTTTCTTTGGTTTTGCACAGATTGCAGTTGTTGGAGATGGCTCTGTGCACACACCTTCTTTTGATACAGTGCCAGATGAACCTATCAGATTGCCACTTGGATTTTTCCTATGTACAGCATTAAATTCTGCGCAAACAACGTGGCCCAAACTGCCACTAAATGAAACAGGCTGACAAGTTGTTTCTTGTTCTAATTCAACATCAGTGCCTGAAACAGATTTATCATTGATTGGAACCGGATACTTTCGAGGCCTCTCTCGTGGTCCCTTCGGTTTTGCACAGATTGCAGTTGTCGGAGATGGTTCTGTACACACATCTTCTTTTGATACAGTGCCAGATGAATTTGTCACCTTGTCACTTGGATTTTTCCTAGGTCGCCCTCTACCTCTTTTTGGAGTTGATTTCTCTGACTTCATGGGTGGCATAGCATAAGCCAATGGAAGGTCATCAGGAATACCTGTTGAAGTGGCAAGAGGGTCATAAAGAACGATTTCCAGACTTCCGTTATTTTGGGATGAATCTTCCAATTTAGCATCTGGCAGCGGATTTTTTCTAGGTCTGCCCCTTGGTCGTTTTAGAACAGGCTCCAACTGATCATTATAAGGTCTCTTCCTTGGCCTCCCCCTTGGCTTTGGTGGGTTAGATGAACAACCAACAGAATTAGTCCCATCTGGTATTTTTCTAGGCCTTCCTCTTCGACTAATACTTTTGCACTCATCCAATGGCCGGCGAGAATGTGCATCTTCAAATGGTGCTAAGAGACACCAAACTTGAATAATGCCTCTCCCCGTTAAGGGCATACCAATTTTATGGTAAGAAGAACCAGGAGGATGGGCAGCAACAGCAAGATACTGCAAAGGACATAATACATGAAATGGCATCATGAGCTCCAATTAACGTTGTGGTGTTACTTAATTTTCATAAGTTCACAGTACTCTTCCAATTAGGACTCAAATGAAAACAAAGATACGCTCAAGAAAACAATTGCACTGTTTAAAGATCTATACCACCCTAACATTTGCACTTAGTAAATTAGCACGAATCTACTTCAAATAGGTAGTATCATGCACATTGATTATGCTTGGCATAGGATTTTCTGGTGACATGATAATCAATTAATGAGGAGAGAGGTGAACTGAAAGTGGTATCTTATTTGAGAAACCGGTAAGAAATCCAATATTATGAAACCTTGCGGACTTACACTATAGTGGATCATATGAAGGATATTGAGAACCTAGAAAAAAAAACAATACTATGAGCATTGGAAGGGTTGTTTCTACCAATGATCTCATTTGAGGGGGCAAAAAAATCAATGCATTCCTTGTGACTTGTCAGTCTTGGATATAGTAGCATAATAGTATAATACTATGCATTGAAAGTAGCCTCGATGTATTATTCACTGGTGAGCACACGACCTACTTGCCATGTCATGGCAGGTGTTATTTTTCTGAATGACAAACTTCATGTGGCATCCAATTAAATTATCTCTGGACACTGGATAACAAAATGGTGTATTTCAGATAAATTCAAACTTTTCACAGTCCATACAGCTTAACAACTACATTCATGGTTATCAAGGCCACAACCTCACAGTTTACAGGAGAGCCAGGCTTGTCGCACAACCTTGGGCACCAGTCTAAGGCCCAGACATTTCCCCCAGCAAATAAAATAAAATCAAGGCTGCAAAATTTAAAGACATTTCATCACAGTTCAATCAACAAGTATAGATATAAGTGAAAGAGGACAGCTTATTTAGTGAAGTAAAAGGAGAAATGGTGCAAATTGATAAGAGATTAGAAGTATTGCCATCATGATATTTAAGAATTTGCTACTGTTGAAGATGAATGCTTTCGTGATTTTATCAAGTGACTTCATGACTCTGCATCTCACAAGTTACAATAGATCATAACGTACTCTGCAGGATTGAACAAGATAATGTTCTAGACCAAGAGAGTTTTTTGTCATATTTATGTAGAAAAATACTTCAACAAAAAAATGTTACTATTTAGTAGTCCATGTATTAAGATAATTAAAGAGATTGTCTATTAAACAGTGCCACAGAAATGTGACCTATGCTAAACAACAGTTTGCAGGGGTAGAGTTTTGGTTGTGCTTGTGGAGTGGGGATGGGGCACACCTGGCTGCATTATCCCTCCGATCTTGCTGTTGTGTGATCTGTATTGATTTCATTATACCACCAAGGGGAGAGAGAGTGTAAGTATCAGCTGAAATATCTTTAACTCTTCCAATGCAAAACATAAATTGGGATCAGAAGCTAAATGCTATTTAGAGTTTATTTTCACTGACCTGGGGAACAGATGCTGATGAAAACTGTGGTAATGTTATACTGTGCATGCCATCTCTTGATGAAGCTGACCCGATGCCATTATTGAAACTTACATCTTTTGGCTCATATGAGAAGTCCCTCCATTCTCTGAAGCCAAAGGGATCAAATGAGGGCGACTTGAACTTGCAGATAACATGATACCGAAGCATATACAAAATAGGTCTTTTAAAGAAAACGAGAAAGCAGATAAAATAGGTTTTTTACATTTGCAGAACTTTAGCTGCAGAAAAAACTAATTGGAGTAAGTAACATGCAGAGCTCTAACTAAACCAATAAATCATGTTGTTATTGTGATAATTAAGAGCGAACAAACACTCAGCAGACCTAAGATGTTTAAACCAACTACTAATTAACCGGGCCAAATATGACTACATTGGTTTGGCTTGACACAAAATTAAGGATGCTCTTGGCGACAGCAGAGTTACACCAAAACATGTCTTATGTCGCAGTTTCACAACTAGTATGTTGCATATCCCAAAATTCAACAGAATTCTCTTGCCTATGTATAAATTAACCAAACTAAAGTGGATATATGCCATGTCATATGCGCAAAGTCCATCAAACATGAACACACGTCATTTTTACAAACACGCAGATGCTTTGAGTGTTAATTTTATAGGAGGATCACAAGTGGGTAGAACAGCTACAGACACATCTCTATACAGCATCAAGGACTATGATACTATAAAATTCTGTACAAGCTACTCTCTCTATACAGCATCAGCACACCAACACTGCTGTAGTATAGTGGTGAGGGAGATACCAACCAGGGTTTAAATCCTGGCGGCACCAAAACAGTCCTCCTTGATGGCGACTCAAAAATAGTGGGATGGCGCCGGCCTGTGGTAAATGTGGTTGGTTAGGGCCCTCCTACCAGTACCAGCCTACCAGGGGTAGTTGCAGTGGTCTGCTTGTTGTCAGCCGAGCAGGTCGGTCAATGGTATGGTGCAGCCTATAGGGTGAGTCCAGGGTTCGGGGTTTTATCCAACACCAGCAAATTTTTTTATACAGCATCAGGACTATGATACTAGTATAAAAATTCTGTCCAAGCTACTCTACTGCCGTTCCAAAAACTGAAAAATGTCGATTACATTGCAGTGATCGAGTGTCCGAGGCTACTCTATTGCCGTTCCAACAACTGAAAAATGCCAATTACATCACAGTGATCGAGTGCCAGAGCAGAGGAAGCCAGGAGAGGTTTTCACCTGAGAAACGTTATTGAGGAGGCAAGCCGCTCGACTTCCGCGTCAGGGAGGTCTGGTTCGGCCTCCAGGTCGGTGAGCTCCAAGATAGCACGCACCGTTCTGGAGAACCCATCTGCTGATTCGTCGAACAGGCACACCTCAACGCCATCCTTAGTAGCCCCCTCCCCATCTTCCGGCTGGGGCGGCGCCTCCGGAGGCGCGGCCATCGCCGGCGAGGGGGGAGGAAGTCGGGAGGCTCGGGGTGGTAGCCGCAGTCCGCAGAGGCTGCGGCTGGCGCTCCCGAAGACGCTCTGGAAGCCGGGAAGCTTGCAGCGGAGGCGGCGGCGGCGCTTAATAAGCTAGGCAGGCGTGGTTCCGGTGGAGGAAGCGGGCGTAGCGCCGACGAGAGGCGGCCGCCGTATGCTGCCGACGAGGCAGCTGGCGGCTGCTGGGGATTGGTGAGGAAACGAGGGAAACGGGGTTCGATCCGAGGCCTAAAGGGGGAGAGGAGGAGGAGACGCCGTGGGGGCGGACGCCGAATTAGGGAAGCGCCGCGCAAACACGGGAGAATAATCAGGAGATGGGCCGGATAAACTTGTGGCGTAGGGAAATCAGTTTGCAACTGCGACTCTGATGGGCCCAAAGTTTCTACAGTAACAACTGGGCCTGACAGCATTTAGTATCAGCAGCGTTTTTAAAAAGAAGGTAAAATTTGACGTGTTCGCAAGGATTTGAACCGTGGTGTGGTGGGGCTTTGGGAGTTTTGCACATTCAGCTACGCCACTACACCAAAGGTGAGATTCATGTCTGTTTCTGTTAATGCACGCAACTTGTAAAGTTTGTATATATGACAGGAAGAACGGGGGACGGATCTACACGTCTGTCACGATCTTACCTACACGGCTACACCAATCCTGGAAAAAGTAACCACGCACCATGATCCCGATGGAATCTTGCCGTGCCACTGCCATGCCACCGTAGTGTCATCCCGGCCGTCGCCATCCATTGTCACCACGAGCAGTGCTCTCCGCCTCTCTCACAGCGAAGCATCAGATTGCAAATCTACCGGGCCGTGGCAGGGTAGATTCGGTTCGCATGCATGCACGGCCGGCAGCGTGGGGGCCGGGCGGAGTCAAATCTCCTTCCGGAATTAGGTTCCGCGTCCACGCGATCGCGCGCCCACCCGGGAGGGAACCAGGCCGGGGGTTACCCTCGTCACGGGCTCACCGTTCTCCCGAGGTGAACGTGCAATCAGATTCGGTACGCCCCCGGGTACAGTGCAATTGCGACGCCCACCACTCGCGGTTGGTGAAAATGTGGTGTGATTCGGCGCTAGATCGTGAGCTATAGCCACTGTCGCCGTTCGCGGCCGCGGAAAGCTGGTGCGCTATACGGCTGACTGGTCACGTCTCGCCGGCCGGGCGTACGTGCAGCCAACGTTCGGGAGACAGCAGAGGTCCGCTGTGCCAACCGATTTCATATGACTCGCACAGTCACACTATTCATATTTTTCAGAGATCGCCATGCATAGACAACTAGCGTCACTATAGTTAGCTTCTCGGCCTGATCGGTCTAGACCGATTCGGTCATTCGGAGGTGGGTGACGTTGCTTGGTGCTTGCTAGTTTTCCATGTCAACTAGCGAGTGTGTGCGAAGTGCGGTGATCGACCACGATATTCTTCTCAGATAAAACCAGCTGATAATAATATAACGGCCATTTCCGTCGACAAATTAAAAGATTCTTCTGTTGGGCCTGCTGGAAAGTGCAGTCATAGCATGGTCGTCATCGTGTCCATGGCGGGTCATAAGACTCATGATCGATACTGCAGTCGTCGTCTGCACTCTGCAGCTCCAAAATTTGCTTCTTGCCACTTGAGCACCTGAGAAATTGACACTTGCCGGAGGAGAGGGACGTTATTCAACCGTTCTTCTTATCCTGATGATGATTCCAATGTCATCAGCACACACTTGGAAAAGTGCCTACACTTTGGTTTTAGCTTCATAGCTGTCGAGGCCTACGGAAGGACAGCGTATTTGATCGAGACTTTAGTTTGGTCCGTAGCAGCGGGGTGGGGATACATGTACACTGATGCATGGACCGTTTTGGTTTGATACCTTTGTCGTGGAATAATGAGTTTTGCCAATTTCAAGCAGGGTGAGGATTTTGTTTAGTGACACAAGTGTCATCATTAATGAGACATGATTGGATTCACTCGGCTAGAGATATCCAGCTATATTTAGTTTTTAACTGATTCAAATAGACCTAACTAACCAACTCCTAAATGTGCATGCTCGTCACGCTGTTCACGTAGTATATAGGCTGTTTTCAAAGAAAATTAAATGTGCCTAGTACCGTGGTACGTTTGAAACCTACCGATGATCTATGTTTTTTTAGATAAAGAAAAGAATCCGACCTCTACAATTGTACACAGCCCAAATATTACAGATGTTGACACCTCAGCTTTAATGGCTGATAACACAAGGAAAAAAACCCGAAAGAAAAATTAAAATTGCTCCAATCTATTATTATGTCTTCATCCTCGATTGGCATGAGCCAAAGTGAAGCTCGCCTTCCGGAATATCTCCTTTATGACATCATCACGCTGCAGCTCAGACCAGAAGCGCAACCAATATGTTCCCCTGAGAAGAGCATGCATATATGATGAATACCTGGATTTGTTAAAAACAATATCATTCCGGTATCTCCAAATAGTTCAACATAGCGCAAATGCTCCCACCAAAATCACCGGTTTTAATTTTTTTTATCTTGATTTGTTAACCAATTCGGAGAAATGGGTGGGCTAATCCGGTTGCATAGAAAATTAATCGCCATATCTCCTTTGCACGGTGGCAATAAAAAAACAGGTGTTGTATTGTTTGATTATCATTAAAAACAACAATTTTTGCTCCCTTTCCAATACTGATGATCCATGCTTATGCAATAAAATCGCATGCGCCACACACTCGACTGCTGCCTCGTTGTAGTTGGGCGTTGTAGTGTCTTCTTCCTTTGGAGATAAATAGAACAAAACGTGCGCCCTGCCTCCGACGTGGTAGTCCACCAATCGAATGGACCGCGCGGGCGCGGCTTGGTTGGCGAGAGGTCCATGGCGGAGGATCTAACGCTTTGCGGTGGCCGCCGCCCCCACGCCGGCCAAAGGGAACATGTATGTGCCCCGGCCGGTTCCTCCCTCCCGTCGGCGGCTCCCACCCCCGACCACCAACAAGAATCGGCATATGTTTTGCGCAGCCGTACATGCATACGGGCAGAGCACCCTGCCCCCCATCGCGTACCACGCGCCCTGGACCCTGCACCAAACACGTGTTGCATTTCCGCCTCTCTTTCTTTCCACTGAAAGCCAAGCGAGCGCAGCGGCGATCTCCAAAGCATTTTGGCCACGAGCGCGACGACGACCGCACTCCCACGCCCAACAATCTCTCCGTCCTCTACGGCATTTCTTTAAGGAATTCTTCCTACCCCATTTTTCCTTTTTCCAGAAGCGGCATCATAAGTTCCATGTGTTCCATTTATGCATGTAATAATATCTTATGAACAAACAGTGTCTGCCGGTGAGGCGTCCAAACTCCAGCCGGCGACGTCTCCTCCTCATCTGACCCCCCAAATTGCAAATCCGATTGGCACTAGAGCACAGCATTAGCACGACGATGATATGACTAATTCCAATCAGCTCTAGGAATCTATCACTGTGCTGTGCCATTCTAGCTAGTAGCTCAGGTGGAGACGATGGACGACTCTACTCTAGTCGTCCACTGCATCGGCT
Organism: Digitaria exilis; assembly: GCA_015342445.1. Classification (NCBI taxonomy): domain Eukaryota; kingdom Viridiplantae; phylum Streptophyta; class Magnoliopsida; order Poales; family Poaceae; genus Digitaria; species Digitaria exilis. Next base: position 2,794,965 of record JACEFO010001719.1, read on the forward strand.
GCTCCGTGGTGCCAAGTGCCAGCGCACTCGTCGCCGGCCGTGGCGCGAGTGGCCACGGAGTCATCGCTCACAAATCGACAGGCACTAGATTACACCGGCGCGTGATATAAATCTTAGCCCCAATGCAATATTCCCTTTGAATACCGGCAAGGAAAGATGACAGGCAAAGCTGGGAGGAGGACGAATCGTGATGACACCAACAGTTTTTTATTCCCCTTGGGTCAGATTGGCGGGCTGTGCGTGCCCGCCGCTCACACGTGCTCGCCGGCGCACTCGCACCGGCAGCCCGCCCGCGAACGTGGCCGTCAGCCCCGGCGCGAACTTTGGCCGCCGTGAGCTCCGCTCGATCGCCTCGACGTCGAAGCTCCTGACCACGGCCACGATCACGGCCTTCATCTCCATGAGCGCCATCTCCTTCCCGACGCACACGCGCGCCCCGGCCTGGAACACGGGGTACCTGTACGGGCTCTCCGGGACGAACCGCCCGTCCTGGAGCCACCGCTCGGGCCGGAACTCGCCGCAGTCGGGGCCCCACACGGACTCCATCCGTCCCATGGCGTAGGCGTGGTAGGTCACCCGCGTGCCCTTCGCCACGGCCGTGCCGTCCGGGAGCTTGTCGTCACCGGCGGCGAACTTGGAGTCGAACTGCACCGGCGGGAACAGACGCATGCTCTCGTACAGCGCCGCGTGCACGTAGTGCATGTCCTTGAGCTTGTTGAAGGTGGAGGCCGTGAGCCGGTGGTCCTCGTCGCCGGCGACGCGCGCGACCTCGTCCCGGATCGCGGCGGCGACCTCCGGGTGATCGGATATGAGCAAGAAGAAGGCGGTTAGAGCAGAGGCGACGGTGTCGCGTCCGGCGAGCATGAAGCTCACGACGATGTCGCGGAGGTACTTGTCGTCGTCGATGGAGCCCATGAAGCGCGACAAGAGGTCGCTCCCCGAGGCCGCGCCGCCGAGCTTGCGACGCTGCCTGATGACCTCCTCGGCGAGCCTGTCCACGAGGCGTACTGAGTTCCGGAGCTTCCTTTCGTCCCCGAGGTTGAAGAAGCGCTTGAGCTTCCAGATGACCTGCAACGGCACGGTGGCGCGCCTGGCGGACAGCGTGGAGGCCATGTCGAAAGCGTTCTCGAAAGACGACACCGGCAACGATAGCTCGAGGCAGCCCGGGTCGAGACCGAAAGAGATCTTGCATATGCAGTCGAACGCGAAGCGCCGGAACACGTCCTGGAGGTCGAACACCTTGCCTCTGCCTTTGCCTTTCCCTTCCCGGGAGGCAGAGTGAAGCAGGGGAATGAGCCGGCTCCGGAGCTCGGATGCCACGACACGGACGGCGAAGGCGCGCAGCGCCGGTGAGGCGAGCTCGGCGGCGGCGAGCTTACGCTGGAACAGCCACGCGTCACCGTCGACGTTGAAGATGCCGCGGCCGAGGAAGTCGGCGAGGATGGCCGAGAAGGGCGCGCCCTTGGGGTAGTTGTCGAAGCGGCCGCGCAGGATGTGGTCGACGGTGGCGGGGTTGGCGGTGAGCACGTTGCGGAGCACGTGGACGTGGACGGTCTGCGCCGGCGAGGCTCGGAGCAGGTGCGCGTACCAGTCGCAGAGGTTGTCGAACTCGCCGGCCCACGACGCCGTCAGGTAGGCCTCGCACACGGGGCACGCGCACCACCACGGCGGACGGAGGCGAAGCACGGCCAGGAGGGCGGCGAGCGCCACCGTGCACGCCGCGGACACGAAGAGCACGGTGGCCACCACCTGCGGCTGCACGGCCTCGTGTAACGCTACCGCAACGAGCTCGGCGGCCATGAGCTCACGTACGGGTGCTCTTCGCGGGGCGCCTGCTGCGTTCGTTATGGTGCGGTGGGGGCGCGCGCGCTTTCATCGCGGGTGCGCGGTGTGAGCGCCGTGGCGTCCCCGGAGGAGGCCGTTTTATACTAGGTTAGCCAGGTAGGGGGAGCGAGGTGCTCGTGTTAAGGATGGGCGGCGCTGGTGCGTGCCAGATTTCGAGGGATTTTACGGGTACTTTGTGTTGCCGGTTTGACCTCGCCCGGGGTGCTTGCTTTGTGTTACGGGGGCCCTTTCGTTCATGGGGGCGCGCTCGTTTTCTCCGCTCCTCTGTTTGCTCCATGTGTCGTGTTGGAGCCTTCGTACTCGGCGAGGGCATGTCATGTGCTCGATCGGCTAAAATCGCATCCCTGGCAGTGCGTAAATGTGCTTGGGCCATCCGGCCATGGACCTCCCGCCACCAACCGCTGGCCGTGAGAAACTTACCCCGGCACCCGACCAAGTCTGTAAGTTTATCGTGGCCAGTACCACTGTACGTACCACACTAGCACAGTGTAGGCGAAGAGGAAGGGCAGATGAAACAGGAAACCTTCACACCTTCCAACTTTGGAGCTGGGGCTACATGGACCATGCCCTGTGGTCACCAGGCATTAATCAGTTTACGGACTACCGGGGCGGCAGCGCTCCAGTCACATATACTGACAGTGGCATCCACCAGCCATGGCGCGCAGGAGGGCGCCAGCCAGCGTCACCGGCGAGCTTCAGGGCATGTTCAGATTCCCAACTATTCACTATTCATTTTAACTTTTCACTATTCATTCCAACTTTTCACTATTCCTTCCTCACAAAACACGTTTCCCAGCGAATGCTACAGTGTTTTTCTTATGCTACAGTGTTTTTTTCTACAATCAAAACACACCCTCGGTGCCAGTGTGCCACGCCGGTCGCCGGCCGTGGGAGTCTCCGGCAGAGCACTTCACTGCGGTCTGCGGCGCGGTGACCACGTGTGGATTTTAATGCACCCACGAGGTTGGAAAAGCAGCACCCCTGGGGCCGATCAGTCAATGCCTGTACGTGGCAAGCAATTCATCGCATTGGTTCAGGGCCGACGCAGCAGAGGAGGATCCGGCCGGGCGACCTGCATGCAAGCGCAGCTACGCCGGTCGCGGGGGCACCGGGCACATGCGTTCCCTGTACACGCCGGTGCAACCGTGCAGGTCTGCAGGATCGCATCACCGTGAAGGACCAACGCTACTGTGGTAGTGTGGTCTCGCGAGCTGTGCTGCACGATGCAGAGTGTTGGGTGCCGAGTCGTCGCTGCTTCACCGTCGACGACACTGCAGCTAGATATGGACACTGGACGCGCTCGATCGTGGCGGCATGTACGCAGCCTCAACGTCGACGACACCGCGATGAGCAAGAAATGGCAGGTGAGTCGTCGAACTGGCCCGATAAGAACTGATGTGGCCACTTAACAGTGTGACTGTGATCCCACTCGGACGCCTTGTACGGAGAAAGGGTATGGCTCGCTTTTTCGCCGCAACATGTGAGCAATTACTCTTTCTGAATCACCTTCACAAAAGACTTTCCCATATAGTAACAAAAACCTTGTATCCGAAAAGCATCAGCGCGTGTACTTCCAAGGGGAATCAAACACCGATCTAGCTAGGCGGCAGATTAGCTTAGTTTTATCACATGCACTGCTGCATCATGCTATTTTTAACATCAGCGTTCCAGGATTCCAGTAGATGCTCGATTAGGAAAAAAAGATAACCATGACCAGGTGCAGGCCGCACGTTCTAGATCTATATACTACTATGCTGCAGAGATGGAGAGTGGCCTGCGAGTTTAGAACGTGAACAGGTGAGACGAACATGTCCACAAGATGACCAGCGCGGACTGTCAACAACACGACAGGAACTTTTATATCACAGCGTTACCGACAGACCACATATGAAAACACCAACGGCTCCACCGCCGAATCTAATGAACAAGGCATATAGCTCATCTTGATGACTTGATGCCTTACTTAAGTAAGTTTGTATGTGGTAGCAAGGTATTCTACAATATCCAGGGGGCGAGATTCCCAAGCGTGCGTAGCCATGGAGACACGTACGTCGAGTTGGAGCAAAGCCATGTGAGCATGCGCTACTGTTTAATCATGCATGCCGGTTCAACTAATCGCTACAAAACATGATGAAGCGGCATCATGTTCTTCACCCTTGCCATGTCTTCGTGTCAACGTAACAGTCTATTAGATCTCGACAGCTTTAATTGTTTATGGAGAAATAAAGTTACCTGATGCAAATATCATGTCTGAAGATGCTAGCTGTTCTGAACTCAGAACGGACAAACTTTGCTCCGCCGTACATTTTGCGTTTCTATTTTCTAAAATGCGTTTGTTCAATAATAGACACATCAATGCAAAGGCTTCAAGCCCTTGGATCTACATCCAGGCTAGTCTCGATGCGCTCGTTTGGTAGGTGGGTAGTATAATCTCGCAGAAAAAACGTCGTTTACTTGTTTGGCTGTGTACCTGCACATTTACAGATTGGTTTGTTCGTTGAAAATTATTTTGTCCATACGAGCATCCGTTCACCTCCCATTAGATATATGTAACCAACTAAACACACTCGAAAACAGCCAAAGGTGCTAGCTAATTTCTTCTTTCAAAATTATAGTTTATTTGGCCCTTTTATCCAAATTTAACCACTCGCTTTATTAAAAAAATATGTAAAATCTTTCTTTTGTATGGTTTGCTTTATTAATTATTTTTTAAAAAATAACTTAATTTGACTATGTTTACACATTGTTTTTAATGAGATGACTAATCAAAGTTGAGTTAAAAGGTCAAATATAATTTAGAATGAAGGTAATATAAAACTAAGCAAATGCTGACACGTGTTGCTCTAGCGCCATTCTCCACCCTGAGGTTAGATGGCAGCAGAGCAATTCAAGTGGGACACTGGGACAGCGATAATGGTGGTTGTTGATACTAGCACAAAATATTAGTTTATGACTATCTTGGACGTATCTGAATAACATTATCATGCAAAGGACCCACCGTCCGTATCGTGTAGTTTTCGTCCACGATGCCATTGAATGACCATTTCTAGAATCCTGGTAGTAGTGTCTTTGAAAGATGTAGATCGATCAGCACATGTGCATTGCTACGTCGCTGTCAGGCGCGCGACCATGTGTGAGACAAAGATTCGTACTCATCGCGTTTGAAATAATTGTCGCGGCGAATAAAATGGCGGCAATTACATCAGCAGCTAGACCTGTATGGTCGATCATCGTCTCAAACTCCACTAGAGATGATATAGAGAGAACACCGGCCAGAACCATACACCTTATTAGTTCATCATCACCGGCATGCGCTCAGTGAAAATTCCGTTTATCTAGCCGTAGTATTTCCGTTCATCCAGTCGAAATGGTCAGCCCGAGCATGTAATCGATCGACTACATGATCCGTTGGTTTGTACAAGATTTTGTGACCGGTCGTCACGCTCTCATGTGGTATTTTTTTTCGTGCAACTGTCCCGACATCTGGCGAGCCGCGAGCAGGTTCAATGATACGATGGGTTCTGTTAGAATATTTGGGCTTGACCCATTATTTTATTTATTCTAAAAGGGTTATAGCCTACTTTTAATGTTATAGTTATTATGGTTAAAATCATATTGGTAGTGGAAAAGAATCTCAACCGACTTAAAGAGTCAACTTTTAGTGCACCTCTTGTAAAGTCGGTAAAGGGAGATTGGCGTGCCACGCGCGCGCTCGCTTGCCGCGCCGTGGGCGTGGAGGGGTCTCTCTTTTGCTGGTTATGACAATTGAAGACGCGGTAATTGGAAGGGCTGATTATGACAATCAATGATACCATAATTCAACCTTCTCGATTCTCTCACATCCAGGTCCATCCTCTCGTCTCCCCCCGAGGGCTATATAAACAGGGTCATCCTCTCCGTTGAGATTCAGATCTTTGACACTACTACTACTCCTTCCTCTGCTGCAACTCTGCCTCCCCATCACCGGTGAGAGCATGTGACTCCGATATCGTTATCTCTTCGAGATCCTGCTCGGGATACTGGGGCAATCAGGTTTCTGGGGAGCGTCTTCACGCGACTGCTCGCCCAGAACCGCTGCGTCTTCACCGGCGTACGGCTCACCGTCCTGGACATTCCGCCGCCGTCGAACGACTACACTGCGCCGCGTCTCCTTCCTGTACGACTCCGGCGCACGGACTGCACTGCGTCAACGGATCTCCCTGCATCGAATTTGTATGACTACTTCGAGCAAGGCCAGTCGAGGAACACCATGAGTTCGGATGGTATTCCTCCAGCTGGTAACGGCGCAACCGATGCCTCCGGCAAAGGTCCCGCCCCGGGGTACATTTCGATGTCCGAACTGCTATCCTTTATTTTATTTGTGTTTTTATTTAAATCTATGTTAAATTTGAACACCTGCACATGGATTGTTTCACTCACTATAGTCATGCAAATATTTGAGAATTTAATTATAACCTTTGGAATTAAAATATAGCCTATTACAGATAATTATCCAACAGGTTTTGGTTGAGACATGGCTATCGCCTCTCGGGACCAAAAGGCCAGATGTTTGAACCGGATGCAACTGTAACATTGGCGGAGTAAAACGTGCAGCTGTATGGATGGTTTTACATGTGCACGTACGGACCCGAGAGATAATGCCCTTTGCTGCCTACCGCCCTACACTCACCAGCCTCCACGGCAGTGTGCCGGCCGGCAGTCCAAGCTCTCACGTAAGCCTCCACCAATACAATAGTGTTGCTGGAGTAGTATATCTACTAGCTTGATGGCTTTGATGCAATTCTGATAAGGCCATGACATGGGAGGCACGAGCCCAGAGTGACGACAGTCGATTCGATATCGATCACCAGACAGGCTCTCGCCGTGCCGTGTACTAGGTCGCCAGATCTGGGCCGACAGCAGCCACTCGGCTGCCTTCCTCACCAAGCACGGCGTCACGGCGACGACTTGCCATCTCTGGCGATCGATGCTCGTGATGCTCTCGCAAGGTCCCGTGAGGCCGTGACTCCGTCCGCCCGCCCGCGTCCCGCACCACAGGGGTCTCGTGATGCTCTGGCGAGGTCTGGCTGACGTCTACGGCGCTGGCGCCGCTATGTGATCTCGTGTATATTATCGGTGCGTGGTGGGAGAGACAAGGTCGTGTCTAAAGGTGCTAATGGTTTGAAAACCACACCAAAACTATACCAAACCAACTAGTATTTTGCTTATTGATTAAACCACACCAAACCAAACTGCATATTTCAAAAACCAAACCAAAACAAACTTCTTTTGTCTTCAACAAAAAACAAACTAATTATTTAACTATATCTATACATAATTTTATATTGTGGGACCCACGTGCAGGTCTATCCACACCACTTTGCACAGAGTAGCTGTCAGTCATACTGAGTCATTTGTAACAAAATCCAGCCGATTTCAGTAAAATTTTATAGTGTGAACGCAAGGTTTAAATTCTAGGGTCCGACACTTGACGTGGGGCCCACGTGCAGGTCTAGCCACACCGCTTTGCACAGAGTAGCTGACAGTCATGCTAAGTCATCCACAAAAATTTCAATCGATTTCGATAAAATTTTATAGTGTGAGCACGAGGTTTAAATTCTAGGGTCCGGCTCTTGACGTGGGGCCCACCTGCAGGTCTAGCCACTACATTTTGCACAGAGTAGCTTCCAGTTATGTTGAGTCAACTGGAAAAAAAATTCAGTCGATTTCGGTAAAATTTTATAGTGTGAACGCAAGACGTGGCTAGGTGTAGTATCTGTACGATTAGACCAATTCAAACCGTTCTAATTGCTAATCCAAACCAAACCAACACATTATTCTTTTTAGCCCATTTACCACCAAACCAAATTGGCTCAAGTGGAAAACCAAACCATAAGAACCGGTTTCGACCCAAACCATTACCCGCTCTAGTCGTGTCAATACATGCGCGAGACGACTAGTTCGTCACCGTCGATCAGGCGGCGGCGGAGTGAGATGCCCGGCAGAGAGCGGGGCACGTAGCCGAGGTGATATCGGGTCCGCCGGATGGCTATACGGCGCCGGCTGCGCCGCAATGCGAGCTCGTCGTATCGGCCCGGATGCCCTAGTAGCTAGCTAGAGTAGCGACGTAAGGTCAAAAAAAAAAAAGCTAGTGTGGCGACGTGCATCGCGACAGGGGTGGATACAGAGGTTCGCCCGCGCGGCGCGGAGCGTCGAGAAGGCCACCAGCGCCTCCCAGAGGACGGAGAAAATTAAAGCGGCGGCACGTGGTAGAAGACTAGCAGGGATCAGGTCACGTACGCACATCGCAACGCTGTCGTGGTGGCCAGGCCGGAGCGGCGCTGCATACGTGTGAAGAGCTCAGGCGTGCGCCGCGCCGGATCGTGAACACGTGACGAATAAAAAGGACTCGAGAGAGAGAGAGAGGCTACTACGATCCAGATGCGTATAGCTTGACGGCCCGAGTGGCACCACTGCCACTGTACCCTGCAGGTGCAGGTCGCTGTAGACTAGTCAGCGCGCGCGGTGGCCGGAGACGACGAAGAACAAGCGAACAACGTCGAGCACACACCCGGCCCGTCGCCGTCGCCGCTCGCGGGGACCGGCGGTGGGCGGGCAGACAGACACGCGCCATGATAGCGCTACACTACACGCGCTCGCCCCATCTAGAATCTGGACTCCCTCTTCTCTTCTGTCTCTCGCGACGTTGCTGTCGCCGCTCGCCTATGCGGATGCGGCTATACAGGTCCAACGGTCCGTGCCGGCCCGGCACGACGGCCCACCGTGCCGGGCCGGGCCGTGCCACCATCGTGCCTCGTGCCGCGGCCTCGGCCCATGGGCCGATTGACCGTGCCGTGCCGCCCGTTGGCACGGCGGGCTTTTCTCGTGCCGTGTCGGCCCATGACCCGTTAACATTCAAACTTTCAAAGATTCACAAATTACAACTACACAATCACATAAAAGTTCCATTCAAGTATTCAACATTCAAGATTTTAAGCAAGAAATGCAAGATTTTAGAATCACATATTCACATTCAGACATTCATAGTATCACATATTCTGATATTCACATAATCACGTTGGGAGACATCGGGCCGGCACCGGGCCGACCATTTTACCGGGCCGTGCCCGTGCCGTGCCACAGGCCGAGGTGGCGGCCCATAGCCCGCACGACGGCTCGGGCCGGGCCAGCCCGGGCCCGCTGCTGCCGTGCCGTACCGTGCCATGGGCCGGGCCGACGGGCCTCGGGCTGCATGGCCAACTATAGATGCGGCCGGAATGAACGTCCTTGTCCCCAGCTCGCGCGTTGTTTCGTTCTTCTTCTCTCGCTCGCTCTCGCCGATCTTTTCTTTCCGTGCGGCGAATGATTCGGGACGGGTCCCTCTCGTGGGGAGGGCCTACACCATTACTGGCCCAACAACCGGCCTTACTGTTGTGCTCTCAGCGCGAGATGTGGGAGAGGGGATCGGAGAGAGATCTGCAGCTTCTTCCGCAGAACCTGCGCCAGGTCAGTTAGTGTAATGATCGTCGTCTCTCCTTTTTCCCTTGGTTGCCTTGAACCAACACTTGACGGTAGCCTGGATTTTATCTGGTTAGGTTTTCTTTCTAATCCTTGGTGATCTGATGTCAGTATGGGGCGTAAGCAAAATGGAGAAAACAACGCAAGCATGAGCTAATTCTAGTCCTTGGTGATGTCATGTCAGTACCGGCGTAAGCAAAAGGGAGCAAATAATAATGCAAACCAGGTGTTGTAGAAGTTTGAAACTTGTTCCCAGCAAAAAAAAAACATCTCTTGTTAATCGATCAAATATCCAACCGCCTGTTGTTTCTAGCCTCTATGTTAGTTCATGGCTGGCCTGAACTTGTACAAAGATGATGACTGATGAATTCGTGACACCACAATCCAACATACTACCGGGAGAGACAACACTTTGAAAATAACACACGGCACCTTCTTATAACCGGCACACGGCACATATAAGCAAGAGAGCCAAACATATACACACACGTCATAGTTTAGTCAGCAACCGGACGACCGGCAAGCGTGACACTAGAAGACAAATGTTGCAGTAAAGCAGGTGGCGAATCAAACATGGAAAACGAAAGGGACGAGACCGCCACGATGGGCGCATTAGGCCAGGGTAAGTAATAAAAGAGCCAGCGATGGCGACCAATGGAGGTTGGAAATCTAACCTTCCGATAGCTGCGTGATTGCATCTCGTCTTTTGTCCGTCCAGGCATGGCGTTCATACGTTCCTTTACGTTGACGGATGATCGGAACACGTGGGAACAAAGCCAAAGCCAATGGAAGGAGGATGCACGGTGCTTGGCTGTACCAATGGCGCCATGGGAAGGTAAATTGTACCGCCTTTGTGGCACACGACACGACCTTTGTTGGGCAAAAAACCGCCGTGCGTTTCGCCACATGGTTGGCTCCGAAATCTCGGTGTAATCAGTCACTGTGGTGGTCGGCTGGGTGTACCGAGCTACCCAGAGCACTGGGGATAGTACTACGTGGTTGGTTGAGATCCCAGCCAGCGCCCAAGCAGCGTAGGGCAAGGGGCGAAACTATTCCCGTGTCGCCCGGTTTCATTGCTGACAAAAACGCTGCCGAGCCGTTTACTTATCCTGCACCGCGCCCGGCATGAAGCTCGACAAAGAAATGGCAGCGGCATCTGATCTGCCGATGGATCCGCTGAGATCCGCCTCGTGCGTGCGACCAAGGCCCCCCTGCACCAGCACCATGTCCGGGCACTGTTCCTGCACATGAGCCTCCGTCCTCACCCGCGTGTATGGTGTATCTCTCGTCTTAGCATGGCGCATGCACGCGCACGGAAGAACATGGGAGGGGGAGGCGCGAGCTTGGCTAGCCGTGATTGAAGGAGAAAGACGCGGCGGAGACGACACGAACGGAAGGACCAGCCGGCCACTACCAACAACGGTCGCAGAAACAAGCGGCGACTCATCATTGATCAACCGCCGCCCGGGCGGTTTTGTCCGGTACTAACCGCCGGTCTGAGAGCAGCTGCTCCTCGCGCCTAGGCTCACCACTGCAATGTCCTACTGCTAGTAGGAGTTAATAATATCTTCTATAATCTTAGTCAAACTTTAGAAAGTTTGACTCAGTCCGAACCCAGAATTATATTCTTTCTAGGACGGTGGGAGTAGCTAATAAAATTGCACCTGTGCATATACAGGCATGGCACACAGCCACAGCGAACGTACAAGATGAAAGAGCTATGATAGGGGAGGCCGGTCACGACGAATGGCCTGCTCGATTAGGATCCGGCGACCAGGTCACAAGGAATGGACAGGGACGTGGTGCCGGCGCCCGGCGGCAGGCATGCAGAGTGCTCGGGTGAGCCTGCTGGATGCCTGGATTCCTCCCATCGTGTGGCTGTAAGTACACAGTGCGTGTAATGACCCACTTATTTGCTCAATCACAGCCGGCCCGGGCCATGTCCATCTTCAATGCCTTTATTTCTCACCTCCTAATGAAGCAGTTCAATAGTTCATCGTGTCACAAGGGAGAGGGCTACCCGTGATCAGAAATGTTTCGTCAAATCGGCCCTAACATCTGGAGAAAAACAAAGCACCTGCGAGTTGGTTGGCAACTTGACTGCCAAAAGCCAAGTCGCCCTAGAAAAATTTGCAAAGAACTAGCACCTACCACCACAGTAGCAAAAGAATGGGCAAAACCACGGTCCAGCCCGTGGATTTCCTGTGGAAAGGGAGCAAAAGCTATTGCAAAATTGCATGCGGATGCAATTAACCTAGGTTTAGGACTAAAGTGGGAGATCGATTTGTGTATGGAATATACGACACGTCCGGACAGACTCCGAGGTAAGCTATCGTGGTGGTGGTACATTTTGCGTCACGGTCGATGATGCGATTCGAGCTAATGTGCAGAGGCAACAGACAATGGGGTCAGGCGATCAGGAAGCATCCGTCCTAGTATGTTCCTCGTTCAGTGTAGGATAAGACCCTGTCGATACAAAAATTCGTCCAGCAACATGTCACGTGGCTCCTTGCCAAATCCTAAATGACTCAGGGCGTCACTCAGCACAAAAACATGACGGCTGACGAGGTACTAATGACTCGGCTAAGACGCCACTACTGGTTGCGGTGATCGAAGAGAATCCATCGGGCGGCCCTATTCGACCCGTTCGTGTTCAGCTCGTAACCGATCCTCTCCCCTCTCGATCTCTGAATGCGACATCGCCAATGGTTTGCACTGTGGTTCCTCGATCGCACGATGCCGACCTCCGAAGTCCCCGGCACAAGACGGCCACGCACGACTGACAACTCGCCAAAAAAAAAAGGACCTCTCAGCTACGAGTAACCATCCATCTGTCTCTCCCTTTTGGCCGCCGAAAGGAGAAGCTATGCATGCGACAGTGGCCGCGTCAGTGAAATGCTAGCGTAGCCAGGGGACCGTCCGGTCCGGGCGCCACCGTCGAATCAGCGACAACGGCAGGAAAAAGGAAGCGCAAGGCAAACGCGCCGAGCGGGCACGCACACGTACCACACGTGGTGTCTCGCTCGCCGGCTACCGGCAAGATGGTTCCGATCGTGAGCTGCCGGAGCTCTGCCTCGTGCGTGCATTGTGGCAGGCGGGGGCGGGCACACAGGAGGACCGCCGAGCACTGGCGCACCAGCATGGCGGCACCATCACCCGTGGTACGACCGGGCGAGCCCGTGAGAGGCGCCCCGCACCCGAACGGGGGCCTCTCCCAGGTAGTAGTAGTAGGAGAGCGTGGGCACCGTGTCCGTGGGAATGAGAGGCCGCCGCCGGCCGGCGTAGCGTGCCTCTGGCCCGCCCCTGTTGTTGGGTGAGAGCGAGAGGTGATGGCTCGGTGAGTAGCGTTGGTTGAGCCGCGTACCGTTCGCCAACCACACACACGGACACACCCGGTCCCCGGTCCTGGGCCGGCCTTAGGTTCATGCGCGTGCCGGCACAGCTGAGCAGTCCAATTTTCTTGCGACCATCGCGGGGCCGCCGTCGCACGGCGGTGACGAGGTCAGTGGAGCGTCCGCGGCGCAGGGCCGAGGTTTCGCTGAGACGTCCATTGTTCGGCGCGGTTGGCTGCTGCTGCGGCCGCGCCTCGTACTCCCAGAACGGGAATGACTGGTGCTCTTCCACCAACTTGCAATGCGGATGATAACATCGACAACGTCGGGCTCAGGCGGTCACTCAGGCCGAGTATAGCACCACTGCATGTCTGCATCAGGTGAGTAGTAGTGACCCAGCTGTGTCAGTTATTCATTGGGCACGTCTCTGCCGGTGACCTTGATATATCACAGAAATGCAAGGAACAATTATCACAAATTAAGAGACTTACCAGTTCTGGGCCCAGGGGTGGGTGTAGTCAAATCATGTTGCTAAGCAGGAACTGTCTCATCTAATAGTGATGAAATCAGATCATTTTGCTAAGCAGGAGCTGTCTCAGGTAATAGTGATGACAGATTGGTTGCTGTATTGACAGACAAGCAAACAATTCAAGTCTTAGTCCGGCGCTCTGCTCCTTCAGCTACTTTTACTCAACAAACACACAGCAAATCCTAACCGATACAGGCATGGCATCCTTGCCAAATATTATGCCCTTGCTGCAAGGAGCAGAAACCTCTGCGGATGGTATGAACTATCAATAATTTCTCAACAAATACACTGCATTGGATGCCGAGCATGGAAACCTAACCAAAATTCTTAGGCGCTGAAACTAAACCATTGGGGAACTACAATCCTCGCTGAAACTAAACCATAGGGCATCGCCATGGAACTACAATCCTTGTATTAACACTGATGAGGTGCCCCTCATGATTAAAAAAACATCTGCACATGTAATCATTGCAACACATCTACTGCAGTAGCAGTACTGCCACTGCCACCAACGGTTCAACAGTACAACACACACTGTCCAAACACCAAAGACGGTGATGCCTGATACTGGGATTCCAGGGTTTGTGCAATCTTCTATGGGGAAGCTGGGGCAGGTGGTTTCGGAGCCTGATTTTTCTGGTTAGCTGCAGCTTGGGCAGCAGAGTTTCTTGTGTCAGTCGCCATTGACTTCTTAATCTGATGATCATTACAAAAAATGAAAAGAGTAATACATCAACACAACATGAAAAGAGCACGCATAGCAGATCCAACAGTCAGATGAATCTTCAGACAGAAAAGATTATTCTTTAAACAGCATTCAGTAACGGTTGGAATTTTGCTAATTCAATAACTATAATCGAGTGTTCCCAATCATGATAACATTTTCTAGAGTATGCTCCTAAATTCAACACATAAGATGTGATATATGGTTACATGCGCTCAATCATACAAGAAATTGGATGGGTAGTTACTGAAAAGTTAAAAAGTGCATACCAGAGCAAGCCTCTCCCTGTGAATATCATTAGTGTGCTGCAAATCATCAAGATAAATGAGTTCAGTATAAGATGAACATAGAAGAAAATAACTACAGGAAGAAACTTGAATGCAAGTAATAAAGAAGAAATAGTAATGTACAACAATTATAAACTACCTGTTTCTTGTATAGTTTGATTTCATCCCCACTGAAGCCTGGTAAGGTGATATTCCAGCTTCTCTCTGCAATGGAGAACACCAAAGCTATAACAGAATGACATTTTAAAGGTTACCTAAAAGGATAACATCACATATAGTCTAGACGACAAAACAAAATGGGATCACCTGCATGGAGGAGTACATCTTTTGCTTCTAGAGTGTTTGACTTCCTATGCTTTGCTAAAGAACAAGCAAATGTTGTCACCTGCTTAAAACAGTTATCAGCAAAGGAAACTTAATCTTCTACTGGAAACAGACCTAAGAGATGTGACATAAAGATAATCGATATCATTGATACACAATTTTGAACTACGAAACCACTGAGAAGTTTTCATCTGCCAATTATCTAATGGAACGATCTCCTATCTAATATAACAATACTGACGAACAAGAGACAAAAACATTGAAAGCAAAGTCTAACGAAGTGAAGATTAAGGGGCCTTCATCCCTGTAAGGCTGTAATGGCCAAGGACTTTAGGCATTTCAAGGGAAACTACATAGAGAAAATTAGTCATTAAAAGATAAAACAACACTGGAATGACAGTACCAATGAAGCTGGGCGTCAACATAAATATGAATATATACAAAAAAAATATAAATCACAAGAACTCATTGCATAAACCCTTCCTATGCATAAAATAACAGAGTTTAGAAAAATGGGAGTGAGCACTAATATTTTCAAACAAAAAATAGATCGACCCAGAACTGCTTGAGAACAAAAGACTTTGTTGGTATCTTCATCTTGTTGGAAATATAATACACTTCCAAAAGTACGCTTTCTTAGGAACAGATCCCTAAAGCAGAGGATGTAATAACTTACAGACTCAACAAAATCTTCTGCAATGTCCATAAGAACATCTTCAACTTCAGGATCCAGCTTTTCGTTAGGATCGATCTGTTACGTATTGAATGATGTAAAATCAACCAAAAAATGTCAATTGTTCACTGCTCACAAAATTTAATACTATCCTAGTTCAACATCTGTTCAAGTATAATTGATCAAAGATATAATGCAGGCCATCAGAATCATAGGAGTATAATGGAAATTATGTAGATGCAATCATAACCGTTTATGGTAAAATGAACTCTACTTTGTTCTGTAATATGCCGTGATAAAGGATATAATTTTGCTCCGGTGACCATATAAATTTGAGATGTCATTTACTCATTTTCTCATTGCCAAGGAAACGTGCCTAGTGGCTCTACCTAAGAGTT
Source organism: Digitaria exilis (assembly GCA_015342445.1). NCBI lineage: Eukaryota > Viridiplantae > Streptophyta > Magnoliopsida > Poales > Poaceae > Digitaria > Digitaria exilis. Next base: position 2,810,574 of record JACEFO010001719.1, read on the forward strand.
CTATACAAGGGTAATTGAACTACCAAAGTGTTGGCTGCCATGACTTCCACAACCACTGCAGTGCTAGCAAAAGATGGACTTGGAAAATGAATTGAAGAAATCAAAGAGACCAGCTGGACCTCGTTACATATTTGACATGACTTCCACATCCACTGTACAAACCTAGCAAAAGATGGGTTTACTAAATAAAGAAGGGTCAAAGAAACCAAAGAGATCCACTGGATCTTACTACAAGAATCTAGGTGCAAGCTTATGACACGGTTGAGATCTAAGACTAAGACAAAAGAAGAGGAAAAATGCAGCACCAAGTGCCTTTCAAACTATACATCTAAGAAATGGTAACATACCTGCGCAACTAATTCATGTATGCTTCTCTTGCTGAGTAGTCGAGTACCAGTTTCGCTTGCATCTGCATCAGTTGCAGCTGTATCCACAGATTGCAAAACAATAGCATTTGGTATAGCAGGCGAATCAGGCTTCTGTGCCATTGACACTGGAGTACGAGCAGCTTGCTGCTGAGAATGCTGTGGCTGATTTTTGGGTGTTGTATTTTGTTGAATCTGATGTGCTGAACTTTGTTGCTGTTGCTTCTGCTGCAAATGTTGATTTTGTGGTAGTTGCTGCTGCTGCTGTGCTGAAATGACGTTCTGTTGTTGTGGAGTCGCAGGTGCAGATTGTTGTGGTCTTGGTTGTGGAACTTGTGGCCTCTGTTGCGGCCTAAAAGCTGAAGATGAGTTTTGTGGAGTTTGCTGTGAAGCAGGGGAAGCAGAAGAAGAACTCACAGACACCGGTCTCATTAAAATATGGGAGGTGGTTCTCTGTAGGAAAATAGTTTAATCAAGCAGAGATCATGACGTGAATTGGGATGAATAATGAAAGCATTCCATTGTACATTGGACAGCAGAATAATCAAAGGCAACTAAGATGCTAGTACCACAAAGGTGATACAATTAGACAAAACAATTATAACAAACCAGAGTCATGTGACACTTTTGTAGATTGATTACTAATAAATCCGCATTTGTGGTGAACTGTAATTGCATCCCATGACAAATATATTGAATATGCAATTTAAGCCTATATTAACTTGGATAGTGAAAAATTATGACCTTTATGACCTGCATTTAGATATACGATGATGTATCCCATATAATTTAATTAGAATGACGAATTACCTAGAAGTACACTTTTCATTGCTTTTAAACTAGAAAGGTTTCTTACCTGTGAACCTGGCATTTGGCTACCAGATGGAATTGGTGTTGCTGATGATGGAAGGCCAGGTCTTGGCTGCTGCGGACCAGATATTATTCCTGGTCTCATCTGGGATGTGCTAAGTGATCCGACCATCCCAATATTTTGAATCCCAGGGGAAGGCTGCCTAAACTGTAGGCCATAAAACATAAGGAATCTTCAGTAAAGTCAAACACACAGGTAAAGGGTGCAATCTACAGCATGAAAAAGCAACAGACCTGTAGGCAGGACAAAATTATAATCCTTTTATACAGCATAACAAACTACAAAATAATCTTTGAAACCAGAAGATGGATACACAGTGATAAATGCCATCCTATACAGAAATGCGAACTGAATTTGACAATTCCATTTGTTGATGGAAAGATTCGACAACACAAGTTAACACAGCAAGTGACCACACATAAAAAATTACGTGTTTTCACTCCTATACCCATATTATGAATTGAGTTTGATAGTTTCAGTAGTGGAGTGAGTGACAAGAAATAAGCAACCGAACCTGAAAGACAAACACTGCAAAACATATGTACCATTCCATAATTTGAAGCTTAACTTTGAACGCCCCATGCTAGATAAGATGTAAACTACAAAATTGGGTTCCATTGTTTTCTGGTAACCAGCTTGCAGCATTATTCAAGTGTTTACTATTAACTAGCCTGCATCATTATTCTACTGAGAGGAAACCACCGTAGATAATACTTACTAGCCAAGGTTTTCCTAGAGCGAAACTACATTTCGATAGCTTGTACAAATAGCAACATACATATGAAATTGACCGGGAATGAAAACCTGTGAAGATGACGGCGGGGGCTGGTCGGGGCCGCGATGCATCGATCCGAACTGGTGAGCAAGCGGAGGCGGCGGCACGAAGCCAGTGTAACCAGCGGGCGTCTGTGCGGGACGCGGCGCAGGAATCCCCATAACAACCGCTCCCCTTGGAATAGGGGGGACGCCAGAGGAAGAGGCCGGAACGGAAGCCGAGGAGGAGGCTGCAGCTGTGGCGCCAGAGGAGGACGAGGACATCGTGATGGGCGAGGCCAGGTGGGTGTAGGGAGGCCTCATTCGCGGTTGCGGTGGCCGCGCGGCAGCGGGGCTGGGGCCTGGAGCCCCTAGGGTTTGAGCGGGGTTTGCTGCCGTACCTGGGTTCGGTGTAGGGGTGGTGATGGTGGAGTCAGAAGTGGTTGCTGTGGAGGCGGCGGAAGTCGGTGGGTTAGGTGGTGGCGCCGGAGAGGGAGCAGAAGCTGAGGTCGACGAGGGCGCCGCCGCCGACGCCGCCGCGGCGTCCGGCTGCGAGGGCGGAGGCGCGTCCATGCTGTTCGACGAATTGCGTCCGGCGGGGAGCGAGCTGCCTATACAGGATTTGTTTGCAATAATAATTTTACAAAATTACGTATAAGTACAAGGACTTCTTTGGAAAACTAGTTTCCAGATGAAGAACAGCGCCCGCTTGTCTCTGTCTCCAAAGTCCAGACACAAATCCATGGGCAAAAGCGGGAAGAAGCCGAGGGAATCGCACCGGCAGGGCCGCGGCCGCCGCGCGTCGCACTTCGGCGACGACGGTGGCGACGACTTGCCTTCATCAGCCTACGACGCGCCACCACCCCACCATGAGGACTCCTCTGATGACGGCGACACCAACGAAGAAACAGCTGAGGACGAGCGGGATGGGGACGCGGAAGCAGTCGAGCAGGACGAGTGGCAAGCAGGATCCATGCCTTCCAAGTTTCACCTATACCAGCTCTCCGTGCAGGTAAACGTTACTTGGATTTGTGAAAGCCTCTAAGCTCACGAGCTGGACTGTATGCCAATGCGGGTAATGTGTTTGTGTTTAGTCTCCAAAGGGGGACATCAGCTACCTGCAGAAGTTCTTCCTGATGTACGTCGGCAGGCGCGTCCCTCTCCATTTGCAGGAGGATTTCTGTGGCACGGCCCTCCTCAGGTGAAAGCATTACGAAATATAGCCTTTGTATGAACGTCGTTTTCTCAAATGCCTTTTGTGCTGTGTGGTATCCTACGTGCTTTTTTTTTTTTCGAATCACACAGCACAGTCCCTTTAGCAAGGAATAGTGGTCCTTCAACTTTGTGCACACGTTTTTATGACCTATCATACTATACTGTCTGAACACTTACTACTCTTCAGAAATTTTGTTTTTTGGTTGAAATGTGCTCTGAGGAGAAGAGAGATGGCTTAGGTTCAGCGTGGAATACATATATTGCTCGTGATTTTTTGTTGTTCTCTACGCAGTTCTGAGTGGATCCGTACTGATGCAAGAAGAACAGCAATTGGTTTAGATTTGGACCTTGAGTCACTTGAGTGGTGCCTTGAAAATAACCTAAGCAAGATTGGAGCTGATGGGTATTCAAGGATGTTGCTTTTCCATGGAAATGTTCTACAACCTAAGGAAGCCCGTCTTGTCAAGCAAAAGTTCAATGATCTTGTGCAAGGCCTTGATGTAAACAGCAACAATGGTGCTAATTCGAAGTGTGTGGCTAATTCAACCATGTCAGGGGCAGCTTTGCCTGGAAGGGATATTATCTGTGCATTCAACTACAGCTGTTGCTGCTTGCATAGTCGAAAGGACTTGGTTTTGTATTTCAGGCATGCATTCAACGCCCTCTCGAAAAGAGGTGGTATATTTGTAATGGATGTATATGGTGGCACATCATCTGAACGCAAGCTACGCCTCCAACGGAAATTCCCCAGCTTCACAGTGAGTGATGTTGAGTTAATGGTTAACACAATCGTAATTAAAAAAAGCATAAAGATCCCGTTCTTTTGGAGTGGTGTGAAACAAAATATCATGTGAGCCTAAGTTTAGGATATATTTATACTTTGCTTTTGGACTTTTCCTGATTCAAGGTTCCGTGTTTGTAATGATTTTCGAGATGCCAAAAGATATATTGGTAGCCCTATCAGTACTACGCAACATACAAAAAAGGCCCAGGTGTAATATTTTCCCTATTTGAGCAATATAACTTGAACTACTTTGCTTATTCTAAACAACATATATTTAAGGACGGAGTGAGTATTTAATGGGGTTGCCCCAGAGTGTTGCCACTGCTTTGGGCCAAGCTAGGGACGAAGCCCAGCTGGGGGCTATGGCAGGAGCTAAGGGCCTTTCCTTTTTCTCTATTAGAGCTGCTGGTTAGGCTGCTGTTTTAGGTTTCGGGTCGTTCTGATTCTGTAAAAGGTGATTTAGTCTCCTTCTAGAGTGGGGGTATGTTTGTGTGACTCACTCCTACTATTAATACAATGATACGCAGTTCTCCTGCGTGTTCAAGAAAAAAACTTAGCTTTCTAATTTTCTGCAGCTACATGTTATGTTCCATTTATTTCTAATTTTCTGCAGCTACATGTTATGTTCCATTTATTTCTAATTTTCTGCAGCTACATGTTATGTTCCATTTATTTCTAATTTTCTGCAGCTACATGTTATGTTCCATTTATTTCTACCTTGACGTGTAGTTAACAGAAACAAATATGAATTCATATTTGTTTTGAAACTTAGAGCTTCGATAATTGGTAGTATGTAAAACGTTGTATAATCTCCATTACACTTTGAGACTTAGCATCCATCAAGCTTAATTTATCACATAATTTGTATCATTGTACTTTGTATATCGATACAAATTGCACTTTGAAATTCTTTATAACCTTGCATACAGTATTTCTGGGAGCAAGAGGAGTTTGATATCATAAGTCGCCAAACAAGGATCAGCCTTCACTTTCAAGCTGGGAAGAAGCAAATGTTGCGACATGCTTTCACATACCATTGGCGCCTGTAAGTTGTTTATACATCATTTGGCAACACTTCACTTCAGTTTCGTTACTTATTATTCCATTCACTTGTTGAAATTTATTGGAAGCTCCAAGTGTATAACTTTCAGGCACTTAACTAATTTGTTAATACTGCATTTCTAGGTGAAAGTTTAACAGCATTTTATCCATGACATGAGGTTCACTTATAGCATTTATATGTAATGTATCTGGCCAACTTTTTGCTTTAGTTGTTTCTGTTACAGTAAGCTTTCTTCATGTGCCATATGCCCATATCTTGTCCTTGTTTGAAAGAAGAGTGAGGCTTTCTTCAATATCGTTAGAAGTACACTTCTAAAAGTACCAGCAAATCTTCATCGCCATTTTATATTTATGTCTGTACATTATGCACTACGATTGCAAGACATTTTGCTAATTTTCTGCTGGTAGAACACTGTAGTCAGATATGTAACTATTGTTGCTCTTTGGCAGATGGTCCATACCAGAGATCAAGGACTGCTTGGAGGAAGCTGGATTCAAGTCCATCCACGTTTGGATCAGGGAGATGCCAAACACCCAGTCTAATGGGAACGCCAAGGAATACAATGCCAACCGAGATGTGAAGTACGAAGAATCGCAGCGTTTCAATCAAGGAGATGCTTGGAATGCCTACGTCGTTGGAGTTGCAAATATCTAGCTGGCGCATGGTACATTCTGCTACGGAAATGTGATGGAACCTGGTCGTTCTCAGTTTTACCTGTCAATTAATGTTGTCTGAACGGTCACACTTTTATCATGCTTTTTTTTTTTTGCGAGTATGCTTTTATCATGACTTTAGCATCACATTGCTGCGAAAGTATGCACAGTGTGCTAATATCTCGGAAAATTTTCACGGGATTCTGATCACGGCTTGTATTAGTTCTTTTATTTTTCATCTCAGGATGAATGGCACTGTACCTTCCTATCAGATGGAGGCATGGAGCCATTGATCGTCCAATCGGCGATATGTTACGCACCTTTCTACCAGATGGAGCTTTGCGCTATAAACCTTTCAGCCTAATTGGGTCATGTCTAATAAGTGAACTGGATATCGTCCACTCATCTGCACTTCTTTCTCCTTTCCACTGGCATTGGTGCGGAAGAAGCAGCTCTGCTTATCTTCTTGTCCTGTCAGTTTCACCGGTATAAGCGTCTTCCAGCTTCATGGAGTACTAGTCATTATTCCAGGTCCACGTAAAATTGGCTATCTAAAATAACGGCTTACAATTCCACATATAGACAGCAAGTATTAGCGCTAAACATTTCAGACACCCTACATGCAATTGTCACTTTATCAGGTAGTTGGACTGCTACTTTGAACCAGTGCAGCGAATTGGTGAAATTACCGGCTTTGCTTTTGTCTGCAGTTGCACAGAGGTGCCCATCACTCCTTTTCTCTCCTAAAAGTGCTGAAAGATTCTTATCACTCTGTGGACGCCGCTAAGGAGACTGAAGATTCCTATTGCCTGCCATGGTGGACTCCGATTAGGCCCCTTTAGATTCAAAAAAGTTTCTCAAAAAATCACTATTCATCTAACTTTTCACTATTCATCCCACCACTTCCACTCACATAACACTATTCATCTGCAGTGTTTTTTGGTGAACAGTATATTTTCGGGGAATCTTTCCCCAATCTAAACGCACCCAACTTTTTCTGGAAAACGTGTTCTGTGAGAGGGATGAATAGAAAAGTTAAAAGGAGTTAAAAGGGGAACTTTTCTGGAAAGCGTGTTTTCTGAGGGGGATGAATAGGAAAGTTGAAAGGAGTTGAAAGGGGAACTTTTTCTAGGAAGCGTGTTTTCTGAGAGGGATGAATAGTAGAGTCCAAAAGAACTTCTGGAACTCAACACGGCCTATAATAGAGACATGTGGATGGATACTTCACACGACAAGGATATACATATAGATGATGGGGAACACACACGGGAAAATATCCATCGCAAGTAAACACAGGACAGGGAGAGCTAACTAATTAACTTAATCAGCTGCTAACACGAATAAGAAGAGACCACATAGTTGGTCTCCTCTCATGCTCGTATTCAATGAAAAAAAAAAGATCGTAAGCTCGTGCAGCGAGAGGAAAGAAGGGTAGGCTCGAGAATGACGTAAACCAGATCGAGTCAATGGGCTTTCCCTATCAAAATATGGGTTCTAGTGGTAGTGGTCTAGTGGAGACTGGACTGGAGAGGGCAGGATCACGATGACTGGGCCCGGCGAGATCAGGGCGTGAACCTTCCGAGCCAGACCAGTTCGCGCGACGTCGTCGTGGCAATCATCTTCGTGAGCCCCAATTCCAAACCACCCGACGTCGTTTGCCAATTGTGAGATCCGAATTCTTCACGGACAAGAAAATAAAGAAGCATGCATATCCATCCTTAAACTTCCCAAAACAAATCAACTTATGCACGGTTCACTTCGTTTGCCTGAGAGATGCATGTAGCTAACTTCGGCAACATGTGTGCCCAAAAATACACAAGTGCCCGCCAGCCGAACATGTATAGTTTCAGGAAAGATGCTAACGAAACATTGAAAAAGCGTAATCGATGCACTTCCTCATATGGAGCATGATCAAATACGCCCATGCAATCATCGAAAACGGCATGCGGCGTGCGCACTCTCTCTCTCTCTCCAGTTCTTGCTCGACGACCTCGCCTACCGAGCATCGAGCCGCGAGCCCAGCAATGGCAACTGGGCGAGGAGGGAAAGGGGGAGAGAAGGGCCACGCGACGGGTCCACCTGTACGTCGAGCAGACATGTTGGCGGGCCCCGCGCACGCTGGGCGCCTGCCACCCGCGTAATGAAAATCATTACGCCCTCCGATGCGAACCGGAGCAGCGCGCATCGGATCCCCCATTCGCCAAACCCCAAGTCCAACCACCCATGAATAGCGCACTCCTATATAATCCCACCTCGCCAGCCCGTTAGCACGGCGACCGATAAAAAACTCGCAGCCCCACGCGGCCGCACCCACTCGGACAGGCATGCGAGCTCGGCCCACCTGACCGGCTCGGCTCGTCGTCTCTTCGCCCCTCGCACACACGGACCCCTCCTCCATCTCTGTCCCCTCCCTGATGCGCGTGCGGCGTGCCCCCATGCGGCGGCTCCGACCCAGTTAGGCCCCCGGCTGGGGGCTGCTTGTGCGCCCGCGGCGGCGGCGGCGGCGATGATGAAGCGGCCGCTGCGGCGCTCCTTCGCGGTGCTCCTCCTCGTCGTGCTCGTCGGCGCGGCCTCCTTCTCCGCCGCGCTCCGCCGCGCCGTGGCGCCCGCGCGGGAGGAGGCGCCGCCGCCGCTCGACGCGGCGCGCCTCAACGCCACGCTGCTCCGCCTCGCCGCCGCCGATCCCTCGGAGGCTTTGCTGCGGCGGGACGTGGACGAGCTCCTCGAGGGCCGCCTCCCGGCCTCCGCGGCGCGCGCCCGCGCGTGGCGCCGCGACAGGCTCGTCCACCCGCTCCACCTCCACCACCACCGCTTCCCGCTGCCCCGACGCGGCGGCGGCCGCTACCCGGACGACGATCACGACGTCCTGCTCCATCCGCTCCCTCGCCACGACCAGCAGCAGCTCCACATCGACCCCGCCCTCCGCCGCGCGCTCAGGTCCTGGCACCGCCTCCGACGCTACGACCCCGCCGTCCTCGGCAGCCTCCCCTCCCTCCTCTCCCTGCCACGCCGCGTCCCCACCTGCGCCATCGTCGGCAACAGCGGCATCCTCCTCCGCGCCAACCACGGCGCCCTCATCGACTCACACGACGCCGTGTTCCGCCTCAACAACGCCCGCATCGCGGGTTACGCCGCGCACGTCGGCACCAAGACCAACTTCTCCTTCATCAACAGCAACATCCTTCACCTCTGCGCGCGCCGACCGGCCTGCTTCTGCCACCCCTACGGCCACGGCGTCCCCATCCTGCTCTACATCTGCCAGGCCGCCCATTTCCTCGACGTCGCCGCCTGCAACGCCACCTCATCCTCCCGGCATGGCTCCCCCATCTCCGTCACCGACGCCCGCCTCGACGTCCTCTGCGCCCGCATCGTCAAGTACTACTCCCTCCGCCGATTCGTTACGGCGACCGGCCGCGCGGCCGAGGAGTGGGACCGCGCGCACGACGCTGCTATGTTCCACTACTCGTCCGGGATGCAGGCCATCATGGTCGCCGTGGGCGTTTGTGACAGAGTCAGCGTGTTCGGCTTCGGTAAATCTTCCGACGCGAAGCACCATTACCACAGCAATCAGAAGGCGGAGCTGGACCTCCACGACTACGAGGCGGAGTACGCCTTCTACCACGATCTCGCCGAGCAACCGCAGGTAGTCCCCTTCCTCAAGGATGCTGGGTTCGCCGTCCCGCCCGTCGTCTTCTACCATTAGGCCAGCTTTGTAGAGTGCGCGCCATGTGCTCGACGTTATGTGGCCTGGGTGTTTTTTCATTTCTGGGTTTTGATTAGTATAAGTACGATGTAAAAGTTGTTGTGTCGGTTGGTTAATCTATTGTGATTAGATGAAATAGGCAAATTGAAATAGCAAATTTTTGGTGTGCTGCTGGAGTTGGGGAAGGTGTATAATTGGGACTTAGGCTACTCCATTGGTATATAAGAAGGATAGCTTTGGATTTTTTTGGCTTCAGTACAACAGTAGGCAGGGTCCAGAATTGTAATCTTAGACTGATATTTCAATTATGAAGATACAAAGTGTATATCTTATATGCAACTGACCATCACTACTATTCTTTTCGCATTTGGCTACGATTTATGTTGTAGTTTCATTGTTTTTGGCCAAGATATCGCAATTCAGGAACAATCACATTTTATTTTCATGAATTTTCTGTACAAACATATTGTTAAGATTGCTGAGTATATAACCCCGTTTTGCAGTCACAAGTAATACCAGATTGGAAAACAGATAATTATATAATAATGGACATTATCTTGATGCATGTCTAGCGCAGAGCAGTAAGCTTGCCTATATGGCTATATTCTGGAATGTTGTGACTTTGCAATTTTTGTTTTCCCACAAAATACAAGGCCACCTCCCACCATGGCCTGACAAAAATAATCTCCATGTTTCTTTGAAGTGAATCCTACCATGTTCAGTGGTTCTGCTAGTTCTCCAGTTGCTTGTTCTGTACATCAGTTGTCATGATTAAGTTCATTGCAGCCACTTCTTGGCTTTTATTTAATCCAAATCGTGCAATGTGTCCAAGAAGCATTTGATGATTTGGTCCACCATGTTACATATCATCTGCAACATTGTATAGCACTGCTTGGTACCTTTGTCTCAAGTAAAAAGGACACCACCGTTATTGCCTGTACTAGATCTTCTCTTCAACCCTGTTAATTAATCCCTAACTTTGTTTCACTTCAGGCATTTGTCCTATCTTTTGAGTACCCTGCTGTATGTATCTCTGAGCATCTATAACCGCAGCTGGAATGATTTACTTATATGACCTGAAAATAGCTGTTGTGCACAAATTCGATTATTTAGTTTATTGCTCTCTATACTATAAGGGAATGACGATCCCTCAATAACTGTGCAATCTTAAGAGCTCCAACAGCTCTTGTATCCAGTTTTGTATAGCTAAAAAATAAAAAAAGAAGTGAAAAAACCTCATCCAACAGCTTATGTAAAAGATCAGTCATCTATCCAGGCTCTCTATCCACCCGCCTCGACTCGGCTTCTTTGCCTATCCCCCGACGCTCGGCATCCTCGCCTGCGCGTGGCCGCGCCCCTCCACGCTGGCGCTTGTTCTCCGCACGGCCGCGCCCCTCCTTCTCCGCACGGCCGCGCCTCTCCTTCTTCACGCTGACGCTCGTTCTTCGCACGGCCGCGCCCCTCCTTCTCCACATCGCAGCAGTCTCAATGTTCCGGCCACCGCGTCCCGGTGCCGCCAGCCTTTTGGCCCCATCCTTGCGCTCGGCTTCGCCGTCGCGCCGCAGGGCCGTCGCGGGTGGCAACGTGAGTGACTCTTCCGCTCACACGTTTCATGCCTCCATGGCAACGGAAGAGGATGTAGATTTAAAATTTCTGATGGATTGAGCATGAATCGATGCCGTAGTAAAGCAAAATTGAATCGATTGATACTGATCAAGTTTCCAGTACAAGGAATCGATCTGGTATTAGTTATGAGCGTCGAATTTTGCCGATTAATTCACCTGTGCTTGTACGTTACCTCTGCAAGCACCCAGCTTTGTTAGCGTGCACCAGGGACGAACAAGCGGGGCTTGCCCCGCAGTCGCTACCTCTGCCCCGCCATCAGCCTCATCTCTGGCGACGAGCTCGAGGGCGAGAGGTGCCCTGGTCGTCAAGTACGCTGTCTGCGGCCGGCGTGAGGTGCCCCGACGTCCGCGTCGATGTTGCTCGCCGTCGCCGCGCTCACCTGCTTCGGAGAGGCGCGAGGTCCCGGCGGCGGAGGGCGAGCTCCCGTAAATCCTCATCAGGGCTGTTGGGTTCGATCAGGTCTTCAGTGCCGGCGAGCACATCAGGGCCGTCAGCGGTAGGCAACGGGGATACGGATACGTGCCATCAGGCTGCTGGCGTGGATGGCGTCGAGCTGCTGGTGTTCTGCTCTGCTGCGCGGTGGTGCTGAGGGGCATCGTGGCGTGCACGGGAACAATGTTGGGGCTTCATTTATTTTCATTTTAGAAAAGCTGTTGGATTTCATCGTTTTTCTACTAGCTATCTAGCCTTACATAATAGCTAACTTAGGATTTTAGCTATTCTTTTTTAAATAATCTGTTGGAGATGAGGGTATGTTTGGTTCCCTTGCATGACACTGTTTCGCCTTGCCAAGCAATGGCAGGTGTTTGTAGCGAACCAAAAGTTTGCTTTGCAGACAAGCTCGCTCAACTCGGCAAGGAAAACCTTGCCTGTCCAAGCGAGCCAAATTGGCTATATCCATGACCAGGATGAAGCTTGGATTGCATGGGGAACTATTGTTTGCTGGGGTTGGCCATCTCCGATCTGTCCAAATTGACCCACATCCTAGTCCCGTCGGTAAAATCTGTTGTCATGTCAGTAAGAATTGTCATTTTTTTTATATAATCCCCAGAGGAAGGGCATGCCATTGTAAGTTTGTAGCAGGAAAAAAATAGGAGTTTCATGTCGCGGCCAAGGTTTTTTTTTATTGATTATTCAATATTACACTGAATGGCTATCAGATTCTGTATAGGATTTCCAGGGTGAATCCTTGTATATCAGATACGAGTACACGACAAGTCTGTTCATTTACACTTGCCATCGAGTATAAACAATAAGTGTCTGCATTCTAACCAGATTCTACTTCCCCTTTTTCTCTTCAGAATTTTATTTACTCCTCTGTTGTCTACTGTTTTGTTTTTTTCAACTTGTATATACATGACGCCTTGTCTTGATTTACACACCCCAGCAATTCAGGTTTGTGGAGTAATGTGCCTCCGCTTTCCTCATTTGAGCTTTATGCTATCTTCTGAGTTTGTGGTGCTTCTGGAGTAGTATTAAAATGCTTTTTTTTTAGCCGCAGGGTTTGCTCAATCTCTCTGGTCTCATCACTAAGTTGTAAGCAAGGAATGATACTACTGGCTGTTTATCATATAAAATACTCTCAATCATTAACCATTCACCTAAAAGCTTCTGACCAGTTGCCTGATAAGGTATTTTTAAACCCTCTGCCACCAGTTCACGGTACTCTGGCCTAATAAACCGATTTGACACCTAGTTTGGTTTATAATTCACAGATTCCACAACCTCTTGCCGATTTTTGTTGAGCTTCCTTTTTTTTTCTTCCTTAGTTTTCCACTTGTGATTCCATATGTCTGGCCCGCCTCCATTTGTCCTGAATTTCCAGTCTTCTTCCTGCGTCTCATAAGAAAGCCTGTGTTTTCAGTGATGGATGGGCCGGATTTCGTCGTCGGAAAAATTCAAAAGCCCAGGGGGAAAGGAAGTAGGGAAAGACCACACCCCATGCAGTATAGGCCCAGCCCAGCAACATTAGAAGCCTAGCTATGCATTAGCAGCGATCACTTCATGGTAACCAGGTTATTTCACAGTTCTGACTCCTGTGAGTAAAACAAGTTCTATACGACTATACCCAAACCACTATAAGACCATGAAAAAGAATTTATATAAAGCTTTTATAGATATCAAAAGAGTGTAAACCAACTCTTAAGTTTTTTTTTCTTTCCGGTTGGAGCTTTTGCTATTTTGGTAGGGCAGTTGGTCTTACATTTGACTTTGACCCGACTTGTGAAGTTGTGATATTTACCACTCATCACCCCAGAACCCGCTATGGACTTTAGCCTCAGCCCTCAGGCGAATGCTTTTGCCAAGTTACCATTGACGAGCATTGTGCGGAGCGGACTACGTCGTCTTACATACTTCCTCCATTCCAAACTAAAGGTGTTTTGACATAATTAGCTTTTAGGCATATTACCTATCTAAATACATAACACAATCTATACATTTAGAAAAGTTAAAACGGCCTACGACAGAAGGAGTAGATAGTTAGATGCATCCATAAATATACATAGTACAATTTTGCTCCACCTTATCCCAGTGATGGACTGGAAATCTCAATTGTTTGGCTGAATCAACTTTTGGCCGGAGTATCCTTGAGAAATCAAATCGCAAACAGGAGTGCTCCACTGCGCCAGCGTGACTACGGTTTGATGCAACTTCTCCAGAAAGTCTCTTATTGCCAGTTTTTGCTGTCTATAGGCTAGCCAAGGCATTTGGATGATGCATCCTGTCAGCATCCTGTCATTTTAATCGCAGACTTTGACGGTTTGACTGATCACGGGAGAAGGATAAATGTACTATGCCGCTGAATCAACTCCTCCGTGCATTCGTCAAGGTAGTATTAATATTTCCTAGCTACTACGTACCAAGTACATGTATCATAATTCATAAGTCCATTTAGACATTTGGGTGTGTTCAACCCTGATGTTACAGTTGGTCCAAATTGCCTTCAATACAATTGCTGTGGATACGCGGCGAGAATCCAAGCATGAATTAACAACGCATAAATCAGGTTCAGGTCTTCTAGAACGCATATAACACAATCGAATTATAACCGAGGCAGCTGCATGGCTGCCAAAACATAGGTCAACCGACAAAACTTTATCCTTTATTGTAGAGATCTTGCTAGACATATAGTGTATCTCCAGAAGATAGCAATGTCTGTATGGCCTTATGCCTTTGAGCACAAGCAGAAATAATAAAAGAACGTCCATTTCTGCAATCTTTTGGTGACGTGACTGTTGCCCTTAATGAAGTATTACTTTGCTCAAAGTTTCCTTGCAGCTGCCGCAGGCATGCTATGAGATCACATAACGTCTGTATTCCTAACCATGCCTGTCAAGATGATAATGGCACTTGGGTTTTTTTTTCGGACAGTCGTATTTTAAGGAGAATTTTTTATGGCCTGTTCGCGGAGTAGCTTGACTGAAGTTCTTCGAGTGCTGATATAATCAGTCATAAAAGAATTAGGACAGGTTGATCTAAGTGTAAAATGTACCTGTAGGCAGTGCTAGTAGTCAAAGCTTCACATTGCTAAACCCTATATGGCTCAGTTATTAGAATATCTGTTTTCCATGTTTGCACATGCCAGCAGCAAAATCTTTTCTCTGGCTACGAAATCGGTCATAGTTTTTGTCAGTATGTGTGACGGGGACATGCTCATTACATGCAAGCGTGATTGGAGATTGTTGGCAAGTGTTAAGCTTTCAAAGGCTAATGAAGTTTGAAGGGCAAAATAAAGCTCCGCACAAGATATTAGACGTGTCTGTGTAGCTCCGCCGTAGTTTGCAAGTTGCAACACAATTCCTAATTGTAGTACTAACCAACTATAATCAATAAAGCCCTCTGCTATTCCCTCGCAAAAAATAAAAGAAGGTACGAGGGGGACATGACAGCAAGGTAACAGTAGGAAACAAGGGTTTAGTGAGATATACGTGGTTTGATGTTGAATTATGATGCTTTAGATTACTGCACCTTCGTTTCTAAAGATGTTCAGAACAAACTGTTACATCTTTTTTCAGTATATAAAATGTATTATGATTAAAAAAAGTCAAACGTTGTAAATTTTGAGCATAGTTAGTCAAATTGTGCGAATGTCTTTGAATATCTTTGAATAAGATTTGGTTTTATAGAAATTGACAGTATAATATAGGGAAAAATAATAATAGGTAAATTATATTTGAAAGTTTTTCTCCACCTACTAGCACGGCTTATAAAAATAACCGGAGCATGCCTTTTCCTCGTTAACAATAAGAAGGTATGCAAATGTTTTTTTTCTTGGAAAATAATAAGAAAAATAAAAGGCTGCGAATGCGTTGCTGCATCCTATACCTCTAAAACAACGTGCAGCGAAGTAGTGAGTGGTTTCCTTTTTTTTTAAGATCAGTTGATACATACATAAACAATTTTCACTTGTTTGGCGTCAATTCCGTCGGTGTGAAAAAGGCAAAACGCCTTCGGTCTGCTCCTTTCCTTGCCTCCTCCGACATTCTTTAGCTAAAGTCGCGCTTACCTCCCTCTTTAATCATTCCATCTCCGGGGCGTGATTGAGATGAAGTTTATACGCGAACAAACCTGGAGAATGATGGACTATTTGCGAAGCTGCTTGCTAGTGTACGTTAAATATTCCCTGCCCCAGGAAGCAAAGCATTCTGCTGCTAGCTACCTTACTTAATCCCGCTCGATCTGAAATCACCGCATCGTTTAATATGATATGTTCGCACGATGCTCCCGTGCAGTATTGCGTTTGCGCACAGGCCCCACACGTCGGTGACAGCCACTCCGTCCCCAGTATTGCCCCCATAATTCAGACGTCAACATGACGCGCGTTGAGGATAGGTGTGTCCAAAATGTTGTCATCCGTACGTGCAATTAATCATCCATGTGAACGTGCAACGGTATGTGCAGCTAGCTTGCTGCAAATGGTCACTTGAGAAACGTCGCCTCGAGACAGCATACGCGTCCAGGTCCAGCCATGGGGCCTAGCATATATGATGATTCCCTGAATGTTGCTTGCTTGCGGCCGCAATGCAGATCGATCACCCGGAGCTAGCCCACTCGTCTCGTTCCCACCCGCCACGCTCATCTCTATATCGATCGATCGCGGTAGAGCCCACTCGATCACACGCGACGACACGCCCGGCAGGATAGCCGCCGTGCCATCTGAAATCTGATGCGTAGCCCCTGAAGCTCCTGCTTGCTCGTTTTGTCATGTGAACCGGCAAGGCGTGATACGACGGATCGGTGTGCTTGGAAGCGTAATTCGTTGGTGAGTTACCTCGGCGACCCGACCCCCGACCGGTGTGGGAAATGGCCGGTGTGGCGGCGTGGCATGGAGCCGACAGGCCGTCGTGGTGTGGGTTCGTCTATTCGGATCGGAGGTATACTAGCAGCCTATAGTATAGCACATGATCCTCCCCGACGCAGCACGTACGGCACATATACGCGCCGGCCGGCCGGCGCACCGTGCGCGGGGATTACATCACACGGGGTCAGTCGGTCACCTTCGGCGCTCGCCCATGGCCTCCTTTTTGACATTCCTTCACCGCCCGCCCGTGGCACTGGCCGTGTCCGGCTCCGGCGGCCGCGGGATCGAGTCCGATAGGATCGAACCCTTCGTATCCTGGCCCTGCAGGCTCTGCACACGTAAACACATTAGGGCTGGGTCGTCGCTGGGCAGCATGCAACAAGCAAGGCAAGATCCTAGCTCGATTGCTACTTCGTATGTGTGCACAGACGAGAACATTTGGATCAGTCTATTGCACGGGCACACATTTTTCAAGTAGTCAACCGCACCAATTGGAATACACGTACGTCAGCCTTTTACTCCCTTATATTTTTCCGGTCGCGGGCGCATACCATCGCACTCGCGCCAAATGAAGGCTGGATGAAGTGAACACACAGACACACTCGAGTCTCGATCGATCGACGATATGGGAGCTAGCTTGGCGCGTGTGACCAGGCTGTGGTCCATGGCCGCCACAAAGTTGGACTCACTCAGCCGAAAAGGAAGGCTCATCTCGTCACCTTATTGCTTGCTTGGCCCCCAGGGAGAGGAGAGGCTTTAGAAATGTGGAGACGAAAGGCATATCTGCTAAAGGCGCCCAAATAAAGCTAATCCCCGCCATAATTACTCTCTTAGCGGGTACGACCGCCCACTTGATCAAGGTAAGAGCTGTGTGAGTGTGAGTGCGATCCTTGTCCAAGTTAGCCTTTGATTTTGTCGACCTGTGTGCTGCGTCGCCCCCTGCTGACGCGATACGCGCGTGCATCCGTCGCTTTCCCTTGTTGACTTGCGCAACATGTGTAGCCTTCCGCGAGGAATGTTGAAAATTTTGCTAGCTAACGCCACATAAGAGGCCAAATTCGCGCGGCATGCTCAAGCGTGTACGTATATATGCATTAGACCACCAGTACTGTATATGCTACGGATTAGCAGAGGGACAGTAGCACCGTCTACATCAATATTGCATGCATGCTAAAGCATTGTGTAGTTTGTGGGACTAGCTAGCTATCGTTGTTTTCTCTACCCCTACATCTGAATTTTGGCCATCGGATCTAAATTTTACCATTGCAATCAGCTTTTCATCTCTTTCTTATCTCCTCCCACATCCCTCTATCCTCCATATCACATTGTACATGTCTATGCTTTCGCCTTCGCCGTGACCCTCTGCCCCCTCATTCTTGTCGCGCCATCCCGAATGCAAGGAACCAGACTCCTCTGCAATACTTCTGCTACAATTGAGTCACTGATGTGTGGGCCCATGCACATGCATTAGTGACTCAACTGCAGAGGCTAGCATTGCAGAGTATCCATGTCCCAACCAAGTGTGGCAATCTCTCAAGCCCTCCACCACCCCTCCGGCCCTCCCTCTCCAAACTCTTCCCCAGTGCCAATGGGTGCTCACCTCCGACCTGCCCCGCCCTGCCCCACCTCTAGCAAGTCTTTCCTCAACCTTACTCCTATCAGGATCGTGACCAATGCTAACTCATTCTCAGTGGACACCCCTGCTGTAGGGATCCATTGTCACCTCGTTTGTCTGTTGTCTCTTAAGCGATCACCAACCATAACTTGTTGCCTCGAAGGTCCCTCTACATCTGACAGACACCGATAATCACCAACTCCCCCCTCCAAATCCCTAACCCATAAAGCTCGCCCGATAGTGAAGAATGGGGATGGGAAGAGAAAACATCAAGTGTGAGGGAGATGTAGTAGAACACTCTGAGTATGATATATCATTTTCTTTTGGAAGTGTATGTACTCAGCTTAGTAAGCTAAATTATCTATGAATACATCAAATTTATATAATCATTGCGCCGTATTTGTCGTCATAGCCAGATTTAACTTTTATAACTTAGTAATACACCAACTTTGAGTTCTAAGCAGATTTTCTAAGAAAAGTAGGATCTGAGAATTTGACCCAAATACTTGCTACTCATCTATCTAACCTATATGCATGTCACATGAATTTGAAAAAAAAAATATCTATATAAATCTAAGATGATAGTTACTGAAAATAGTAAGAAAGAACATCATAATATCGACGGTGACCGATCGATCAATGTATGTCATTGAACAATTAACCGTGCCTCAATATGCACGTCCCATAAAAATTGCATCCACTAGATTCCAGACTACATTTAATTAGCCTGTGAAGCTGGCAAATTTTCTCCATTACAAGAGGTCACATGGGCAGCGGGTAACACTACAGCCTGCAGCCCATGGTTCCGGTAGAAGAAAATTCAGCTACTTCACAGCTTAATTTGGCTCAAGCGCCATCTTATTCGATTCACTTTAAAAAAAATTTCCTTGGATATATCAGCATTGTTGGTGCTGATATATCCAAGGAAAACATCTACACGTACTACATCTCAGTTACCTGCTTGATACTCGCATCGGTCGTCGGTTGCATGATTCGCATGCACGTACGAACACACCTGCAGTATAGCAGCATCATGCAGGCCACACCATGCATGCATATCTTACGGTTACGGGTCGGGGTAGGGTAGTAGCTCGATCTTGACGTCTCGTACAGCCAGATCATCGATCAGTATAGACCTGATCACCGGTTGTGGAAGCGCATGACGATTCGGTCCTTGGCTGCTGCTGCTGATGCCGGCACGGCGGCGGGCTCGTCGACGGGGCGGTGGTCGGCGCCGAAGGAGCGGACGTGATCGTTGAGGGAGCGCTTGTGCTTGAAGTCGGAGCCGCAGGCGCAGAACCAGCGCTTGCCGCAGTTCTTCTCGTGCGTGCGCCAGTCGCCCTTCACAGCGAAGGGCTTGGCGCAGCGCCGGCACCGGAACGGCTTGGCGCCATGCTTGCGCTTGTAGTGTGTTTGCAAGGTGCGGAAGTCCTTGAGCGGCCGCGCCCGCGGGTGGGAGATGTTGCTCTTGCAGCCCGGCGCGCAGCAGTAGCATGGCAGCTTCAGCAACGCAAGTGTCTGTGTGCCCTTGAGAGACTCTGGGCCCTTGCGGTACTCCCGACCGTGGCCCCACATGTGCATCTGCAAATGCGTGTGCATGGATTGTGAGTAATTGATGCTGAGATTGTAAGATCTAGCTGCCGAAATTGTGTGAACGTTTTCTTGTTTGCGTCTGCTACACTGCTGCATTTTTTAGAACTGATAAGTGTTTAAACCGCGGTGCATGCAGCTGGGGATGATATAAGAATGATCAAGGCTATACAAGTATACATGCATGCTGGGGATATGAGTATGATGTTTCTGGAGGCAAAGCTCAATCATGAAACTGAGTTCTATCGATCAAGTTTCAGAAAAAAAATATCGTGATCTGTCGTGTCTATGTATAAGCTTGCGTGTATTCTTCTCTGCAGAATAAAGATGACGTAGAAATTGCAAGACGATTGCGTGTTTCTGCGATTCCAACTTATCCTAGAAATTACCTATCAATTTTCACTCCATTTTGCAAGTTCATGATGCTGGCCCTTTCAATCGCGACGTGTGTCTCTTTGTTTATCAAAATCAACAAGGTAAATCGTAAGTCGACCGACTTACTATATAGGCAAAACATTGGCGAGAAGTAACTAGAAGATCCAAGACGATATGAAAACACCATAATATACTACTTACCTGCATGTTGTTATATCGGTTGAAGGTCTTGTTACAGACATGGCAGACAAACTGCACCGGGCCGATGAGGATCTGCGCCGGCGTCGGGATCCAGTACTGACAGCCGATCGGCAGGCCGCTCTCCACACCCACCACGCCAAATTCCCCCAAGCCGTTGCTGTTCGATCCTGCCGCCGCCGACGCCGCCACCACCTCGCCATGCTCATGCTGATGATCCATCCCCTCCACCTTGCACTCGCTGCCACGCATATGCTGCTTCCACTCCCCCCCCTCGTCATCGTCATCCTCCTCCTCCACTTCGTTGTCTTCTTCCTCCTCTTCGTCGTCCTTCTCCTCCATGGCGACATCCTCATTGCAGGATGATCCACCCACCGGCAAGCCAATATTCAAATCCACCAGAGGCTGTGCCAAACTGCTGGTAGATCCACTCATGATCTCTTCTTTGACAGGGCACTCCTCGGGATCACCGGTCCCTTTCGTCCCCTCCCCTAGCTTGCTGAGCAGCGGCAGGCACGTCATCATGCTGCTAGTAGCTTCCTCCACCCTTCCACCGACGCCTGCTGCTGCTTGTTGATGCCCGGACGGCGTCGAGGTCGACGACGACGAGCCAGACGACGACCGGGACGATGGCGGCGAGGAGCACCGCGGCTTGAGCCAGTGGAAGAAAGGCGACCCCATGGGCTCGCTGCTTTCCATGGCACAAGTCCGCAACCCCATGGACGATCCTGATCACTGATCGAGATCGATCCTTGTTAATTAGCTGCTATATATATAAGTGTGTTCCTCCAGCTCTCTTGATCTTGCCGGGGTTTGGTGGGAGAAGAAAATGAGAGAGAGAGAGGACTGTGGACGGAGGAGGAGGAGAGGTAGCACAGACAGGAGCAAGCTGCAGCCTAATGTCAAGGCGTGCCTGTCACGGCCCTGCAGAAAATGAAGGGTCTGAGAGGCCACCAGTCCATGCCCATATATACGCTCGACGCCAACGCCTCCTCGGTAGCTTTTACGTGTGTGCCCCTCGCGGTTTGAAGTTTGGAGCCTTTCACACTCGAGGCAGGCACGGAAATAAAGAAAACCTGCTTCAGATAACGCGTGGCGGTGTGAACCAACACCGAGCCGGTGCGTTGCACGTCACACACCTGGATGGTTTCGTGTGTGCGAATGCGTGCTGAGTGCAGCGTACTCAGAGAGCCAGCCGGGGTCCGTAGGCCTGGATGGACGGATCGATGGTCCCTGGTCTCAGCATGCCGCCGTGCATAGGCGCACAGGAGGCGGTCCACGGCGTGCGATCGAGCAGAGAGTGGACTGGTGAATGGTCGTCACTGGCCAGTGCTCCAGAGGGCGAGGTACAGGGTGTTGAACACTGGGACGAGAACACAGAGGATCGGATGGATGGACCGACGGAGCTCTGGCATGCTGTGTGTCCTCACTCACCTACATCGGCGGTCTAGCCTCGTTGACGCATCGTCGTCACCTGCTTTCCTAATATAGTTTCTAGCAATACAATTCAGCCTTTCCATTTGGAATCCACAAGTCGTGTTAGACTACTTGTTGGGCATAAAAAAAAATACTATTAGATAAGATGGCCATGCTGCCCTTGTGTCAATTTAGTTGATCCTCAAATATTTTTACTGGAAACTTCTTGTTATGGGTGCTATTATTGCGATGCCCATGCCAATGCAATAGCAAATAGTATGACTCTATCATTTATAAACATTTGAGTTATTGAAATAGGACAATCAAAAGAGAATGGAGTAAGTATGTCAGAGCCTAGATTTATAATGTCTCGTGTGTCTTATCAATGCAACCATTTCTTTTCAATGCACAATTAACAGTGGGATGCTTTGACTTCATGATTTCAGGATCAACTGTCTTCCATATGTGTTAATAGACATGAGTGTGAATTCATATGGGTTGAGTGCCCGCTAATATTTCCTCGGAAAATAATTGCGACCAATTTTCACCGTTTCATGCAACTTGGATGTCTAGTGGTACACCATTGTCACTCTCCCTCCTCCTCTTCCTTGCCCATGTCTTTGTCACTGACTGGTCGTGTGACCAGCTGCCAACATCGTTATTTTGGAAGTTGGTGTGCGCTTAGCCGTCCCTGATGTCCTCTGGTCCTCCTGACCTATCTCCTTCAGTTTATATGTGCACCACTATAGCCTTTCACAAGCATTCAGAGAATGGTGTTTGAGTTCTATTTTCTAATCACTATGTGTGAAGAAGTTGTTAATTACACTTTTTTTTTAACAATGGACATATCTAGTGTTCCAAACTGGACGCTCACTAGCTGTATCTCTCTCTCCCCCACTGCTCTTGTAAGCATGTTCAAAATATACAAGATACTCATGGCATGCGTTCCTTTATGTTCTGCTTTTTTTTTCTACATGAAAAAAAATAACTAGGAAAGTTTCAACTCACTAGTGTCGGCACTGTTGTCGTTCCACTATAGGCCTCCCCCAATCCCCAGGAATATCCAGATTAAGACCAGAATCCAGCTCACTGGAACACCTTTCCTCCCTAATCTCTGCGCCCTCGTGACTGGCAAGATCAGCAGAAAACACCACTGGGTGCCGACATAGCCCCAGTGCAGCTTTACCTTCCTTCCATAGAAGATAGAACATGATGGCCGGGCGAGACGTCGTCAAAAAAGCAGGACACCGCCGCGTGACCGGACCCAACCCCGCCGATGCTCCGATCACCCGGAACGCATGCGGGTGCCGCATGCCGGGGCCGGTTCGTTACACTACTAGCACGCCGGCGCCGAACATTTTTAACCGTTCAAAGCCGTTGCGCTACGTGTCAAACACACCGGGGAACCACACAAGCGCAGGTGGTGATGTGGTGTGCTGGCCAGTCTCTCCCGTGCCCTGGGGCGCGAGGTGCATGCATATGACGCGGCGGTGTTCGTGTCGTGGAACGCTTTTTGGCTGTGGGACACGACGGAGGGCGCCGCAGACGTAGAGGCGCCAGGCATCATTAGCCTGGACCGGACGGACAAAACGTGGGGGGGCACGGTTTCAAAAGCGGCGGAACCACCAGTCGGTCGCGCCGCGTGACGCATTGGCCGTGTTGGACTCGGTCGCCTGGAACGTGACGGCGAGCTACTCGGTATCGGCGGAACGTACACGATGAGCTCGGAAGCAGCAGCAGAAAGAACAGGGTCCGAATTGTCCACGCGCAGGCCCGTGTCTACTAGGTAGTGGGCTCATTCGTTGCGTACTACAGTGTTTTGTGGTGGGCTGGAAGATAGCACTTGTCGGCCCATTATGATGTCCACTGTGATGGGCTGGTAGATTTCCTCTCCTTCTCCGTCGTGACTCGGACCGTCATGATGATGAAGGCCAGGCCAACGCGACACAGCCACTCAGCCAGCAAGCAAGAGGCCGGCGATCTTTGCACGGCCAGAATCGTACGTGATGCCGCTGATGGTACCGCTCGCATGCGACACCAGCGCCCGGTTCTTGACCGTTACGCCAACCACCAGAATCCCCGTCATGAAAACTCCACAATGGCAAGTCTTTGTCCATGGACGAGCCTGGTAGTGGTGCTCGCAACGGTGTGGAGTCGCGGTCATACAGTACACTAGTCCAACCGGGGTGCAACGACCTCCCTCCGTTGCTTGTTTGGCGAACATAGGAGATCGACACCCTGCCACCGCAAAGACAGATCAGATCAGATACGCCGAGCGCGAGCGGACAGCGGGGATCACACTGCACGCTCGCTATCACTACCCGAACGGAGCAGACTCAGGACCCAAATTTCTTACGGCGTTATTACACAAACAAAAACAAAACAAAAAAAAAAATCTTACGGCCGGTGCATCTTGTTCCACCAGATCGCGGGTAGCTCGGCGCACCGGCCGGAATCACACCGCGCACGCGCGCTGACACAGCAGCTACAGGCCTCTGCATTGGCGCACTGCAAATCACAGGGATTTTTTTTTACATGTGAGGACAACGCCGATTCCGCTGCAGCTTCGAGTTCTTCTCTGTAACGACGGGCCGCAGGGAGTGACCAACACCAACCGAGGCGTGTTGGCACGGGGGATGCTGGCTGGATATGGGGCAGGCAGACAAGTAGCCAACTGACGCCTGTCTAACCTGATCCTGATTGGCAGTTGGCTGATCCTGAAACCGGCCGCCTCAAATCACAAGCCAGGCAAGGTCAGTGACCTCTTTCTAATCTGCACCGTTCCACCTGCTCACCTGGGTCTAGGAGGGCCGCCGTAGTCTGCACTTCGGCTGGAGGCAGGCAGGAGCTCGCGTGGCTGCGATCTCGCGCCGTCGACGGCCTCCGCTTGTGCCGGGTTCCGATTTTTCGTCCACCGTCCAATTTGGCAAGTCCGCGCTTCTGGATGTTCAGTCTCTGCAGTCGCCGGATTATCCTACATTTAATTTGATGGCAATTTTGATCGTCTCGCGTGCAGGCTGACTGACGGATGAAGATGGCCGCGCTCTCCAAGGTAGCCATGGTGTCTGCGGTGGCGCTGTTGGGTTGGGCATGGGCGTACCAGGCCACCCGACCGCCGCCCCCGGCGATCTTGGGCGCTCCAGGAGGTCTACCCGTCACCTCCCCAAGAGTCCAGCTCAAGGATGGCCGGCACCTGGCCTACATGGAGGCCGGAGTACGCAAGGAGAACGCAAGGTACAAGGTCATATTCGTCCACGGCTATGCCTCCACCAAGGAGAGTGGCTTCCCAGTGTCCCAGGTAGCGACAGTTCTTGCTCGATCATAATCTGGAGGAGTCGCAACAGCGTCTTGTGTGTTCGTAATGGGGAGTTGGTTCGTTAACAAACCTCGAGTCTCCTCTCTTGTTTGGTCGCCACGCGATCGCAGGAGTTTGTGGAGGAGCTGGGGATATACATGCTGTTCTTCGACAGAGCCGGGTACGGCGACAGCGACGCCAACCCGAAGAGGTGCCTGAAGAGCGACGCCACGGACGTCGAGGAGCTCGCCGACGCGCTGCAGCTCGGGGACAAGTTCTACCTGGTCGGCACCTCCATGGGCGGCTACGTAGCGTGGAGCTGCCTCAACTACATTCCGCACAGGTCAGTCAGAACAGCTACTAGCACTGTATTAGTATTTCAGTTGCAAACAGGCTGCAGCTTCAGAGGATCAACTTGTTTTTCTGACAATTGAGTGGAATCGTGGTTTTCCAGGCTAGCCGGAGTGGCTCTGGTCGTGCCGGCGGTGAACTACTGGTGGCCGTTGCCGGACAACATGCTGAGGAGCGTGTACGGGAAGCTGGACTCCCGAGACCAGAGCACGTTCTGGATCGCGCACCATGCGCCGTCGCTGTTCCACGCCTGGCTCACGCAGAAGTGGTTCCCGGTGTCGCCGATCGTCAGGGGAGAGCGCGACGCGTTCACCGCCATGGACTGGGAGATCCTCACCGAGCTCTGGAGGAAGCAGCGTGAGAGCGGGCAATTGGACCCGGTACGAAAATTCTCATTCCCTATCCCCTGCAGGCCTGCAATTTTACCCATACCGACGCTGGGGAATTCTCTTTTTTCAGTCCAAGGCGACGCAGCAGGGGATCTACGAGTCCCTGTGCCGCGACGTGACGATCCTGTTCAGCACGTGGGAGTTCGATCCAACGGAGATCAAGAACCCGTTCCCCGGCGGCGATGGAGTCGTCAGCATCTGGCAGGGGTACGAGGACAAGATGGTGCAGGTTGAGGTGCAGCGGCACGTGGCGCGGAAGCTGCCGTGGGTGCGGTACCACGAGCATCCCGAGGCCGGGCACGCGCTCTCGGACATGGACGGGGTCGGGGACGAGATCATCAGGGAGCTCTTGCTCGGCGAGGCGCTGCGAGGCTTGCCGCTGCAGAGCGTGGCGCTGCAGGATGAGTGATCGTACATTCTTACTTGAAAGGTCGGTGAAGAAGTCAAACGGGAAGATTTGCATGTAGGTGAAGCTAAAGAATAAACGTCACTGACAATTCAGTGCACTGATTTCCGGACCATCTGTGGACTAGTGTTCGTAGTCTCGTAAAGGGACAGAACTTGTATTATATGTTGATGAACCTCGGTTGATGGATAGCTGCCCTGTGGCGCGTAATACTACTTGATCCACGTTGATGGATTAATACCCAGTGGCGCCGTATGCGACAGGCTGGTTTGGCATGCTGGAAGGTCAGCCCGTGACCTCGTGCCACGTTGTAGAAGATAAATCAGAAATGTCACAATGTAAGCCGGAATTTACCGAATCTTAAAGCAAAGAAATGTGACAATAATATATTGAGCCGGGATAGTTCTCCGAGCACTGAACAGTAGAATTACCCGTCACCGTTTCACCCCAAATCGTTTGGAAGAGAATGGGCCATCCTTCAAGTGATGTGAAAATCATACTATGATCATTGTTCTTGTAGTATATTGAGCAGTAAGCCCTTCTCACAAGTCAAAACTCGCAACGATATGAAGCGAAAAAAAGAACATGCGAGGCTGTGACAGAACACATTATATATAAAAACTGACTGTAGACATCATCAATATATTTTATGGTGGATTACACGCAGAACAAACGCGCCAGAACTAGCACAAGCAACATTCATGTAACAACCGCCCCTTACCTCAGGGGCACATTATCCACTGAGGCGAGCACAACAGCTAGCGCTCCTCCTCGGCTCAACCGCGGCACTGGTAGATGGCCTCGCAGCCGCGGCTGTAGGCCTGACCACGGGCAGGGCACGGGCCGTAGCAGGCTGCCTTGCTGGCGGCGAGAGCGCCGTAGCTGATGTAGCCGCCGCTGTACAGCGCCCTCCTCCGCGGGTACGCCGCCGCAAGCTCCTCTGCCTCCACCAAGCTGCTCGCGTCGTCCTCCTCCACGCGCCGCCGCGCGTCCAGCGACGACAGCATTCTTCCCGCAGCGTCACCCGGGAAGCCCATGGCCGAGGCCGCCGCGCAGCTGGTGGTGGCGAGCAGCAGCGCCCCGGCAGCGAAGGCGAAGATGGTGACGAGCACATCAAGTCGAGATCGCCGCGCCATTGTTGGGTTGTCACGAGTGTTTGTAGTAGTGCTAGTTCAGTGTGTGCGGCTGGGACTGTGTATGTAGATCGGCAGGGAGCGCTAGGCTGGTTTTATGTTATTGGCCTGTGATAGGAGGGTGCGGATATGGTGGTTGCTGCGTGGTGAGACGGAAACATCGTGCCTAACGACTCACGTGAAGCTAGAAGACGGGGCATGTCTTGCTCTTGCATGATTAAGGATCCGAAGCACCTTTTTCGTCGGAAGCATGTGTACCAACTCGGAAGTTCTGTGCCGTCTAGGGTAGGCATCCCAAGTTAATGGTTGTTAGCCAATCCATAAATCGATTGGGGTAATTAAGGCTGGCAGTGGCACCGCAATGGTTGTTAGCCAACAACAACTCAATTTTCTGCCGATTTGTCACTCCTAGATGACTTTCAAGTAATATAAACAAAGACTTTTTCTGCAATAAAACTTGTAAAGATTAGGCTACAAGATAGAATGGAAGATAGGTTTTTTAAGCTATTGTTTGGTATTGTGTATTGAGAGAGAGAGATTACAGTGAAGGCCATGACATATTTGATTATTGATTATTTCAATATGGTGACAAATCACGCAGTGAAATTAAATAAAAAAAGGTATCTTGACCGCTTTTTGGAATTATTTGTTTTTTATTGCCATTGCATAATTAATTATTATAGTCATGCATAGGTAGTGTATGCTTGTGTGGACAATGAAAAATGATATAAATTGTAAATGTTTCAACTAGCAATTTTTTTTAGTCCCCCCTTTAATTTTCTCTCCAGTTTCGCAGTCGAGCACCATGGCGTCGTCGTTGTTCCACGCCTAGCTCACGCAGAAGTGGTTCTAGGTGCCGCCGATCGTCAGGGGCGGAGCGTGACGCGTTCAACCATGGAATGAGATATCCTCATCAAGCTCTCGAGGAATAAGCGTGAGAGCCGATAGTTTTTTTTTATTTTTTTAACACAAGAGCCGACACTTGGATCTGCTACGAAATTCTCACTCCCTATCCTATTTATTTTGCAAGTTTTCCCGTATTGACGTGGGAAAGATGAAGCTACACATTTCCCCAGTCCAAGGCGGCAGCGGTGCGGGGGGGGGGGGGGGGGGGGGCACGAGTCCTTTGTGCCGCGACTTGACGATCATGTTCATCATGTGGGAGTTCGACCCAACGGACATCAAGAACCCGTTCACCAGCCGCTAGGGCATCTTCAGCATACAAAATCGTGCATGTGGAGATCCAGCGCCACGTGGCATAGAGGACATGAGGGAACTCTTGGTCGGCGGGGCGCCACGAGCCGGGATGGGTGGTTGTACTTGAAAGGTTGGTGAAAAAAATTAAACGGGCAGATAGATATTCGCATGTACAGAAGAGTTGACGTCTCTATAGTTTGTAATATCTAAGGTTCCTCTAGTGTCATTCTTTGTTTTTCTTTCTTGATTGTTTCATCTAAGAGCGGAGTTGATTTTTTTTAGCATCTAGAAGTTGAATTGATGAGACATGAGAGGGCTTAAGACGATTGAATGCATTCAACAGGTGCAACGCAGCCAACACGCTAGTTTTCCTTGTTTTTTTTTAATTTACAACAGCTAGCTTTCCTTGGTAAGTTTGGGCCGGGCCTACATCGGCTGGTCTTTCTCGGTTGGAACAATCTTATGCCGTTTGTTGTACGTTATGCTGGCCTGAAAGTCGACACGATCGGCCCAAACTTTCCGAGCAGATGTGTCTTTCCTCCCTCTAGCCCAACGTGTGACCCATACGACACGTGGAAAATAAGCCCGAAACACACACACCACCAGATGTGATCGGGGTACACTTGCGATTCGTTTAATCCGTCTAGCAAAACTAGCCGTAATTTCAACTCCGAAATAAGCCAATTTTTAAACGGTCTTTTCTTCATTTTAATAAAACAGAAACGCAATAAATTAAATTTGACCAAAGTTCTTGTGGTGCATCTATTAACTAGACAGGTAGGCGCGCTACGCTGCGCCATTCAAGTTGTATTATGTGTAATCATGTTACGAGAATATATTTATTAAAAAAACTAATGATACTTATTTAGTATAATTAATGTTAATATTTTGTTGTATAAATTTGGTCAAACTTGATATTATCCTTTGATTCTTCAGAAAGATGGAATGATTTACAATTTGGAACGGAGGAAGTAGAAATTAGGAATTAATTTTTGGAAGAAAGAAAAGGAAAAAAAAGAGAAGGGCAAGGGTTGAAGGGAAGGGGGCAAAAAAAGTATTAAAAACAATTTACAAAGAATCATAAAAAATATAAAAAAAACAATGTGCATATTAGCTACCTAAAATAGAGTTTATAGAAAAACTCACCTAATCTTACAGCTCTGATGCTTCTCGTTCCATGCAAGTTTCTTGTTACATCAACGCATGTGTAGTAAGTTCAATCGTATGTGGTAAATTGGTACAGTTCATTATAAATAATATACGGTTCCACATATTAGGAATATAATGATGTCATAGTATACTCGGTGTAAGGTGGGTCCTGTGAATATACAGTATCCACTTGCCACTTGTAGCGACCGTAACAGGTGGGTCCTGTGAAAATGGAGCAACTGCTGCAGACTTGCAGTACCATATAGTGATTCTTTTTCAATAGTATCATTTTCAAAAGAGTTAATTATGTTGTTAATACATAAACTTGGCGAGTGGGTACATTTAGGTACATCATCTTTTAAATTTCTCATTTATGAACAACAACTTGGCATGTGGGTGCATATAGGTCATCTGGATGACATGTGGGAAAAAACTATGTGGATGCTTATGTGTACATTTAGAGCTTATGTGTACATTAATCATGGTGAAAATGATTAAAAATAGACCCGCTAATTAGGATTTTGCAGATTTCTTTTAGCATTGTTGATAAAAGAAGATTTGGTTTAGGGTTAGGTCACCAGCTGTAATATCTTTTTTTCTTTTCACTAATTAGGATAAAAATTATCTAATTTCTTCTCCAATGAAAAATGAAGCAGAGTACAAGTGTGCCATGGTTAAATATAAACCGAAAAGAATAGAACGAAGTGTAGAATCGATATCTCAAGCTTGAGAAGAAAAGGATTAGGAGAGGATAAGCTGATTTTTTTAGTTTTTATGATAAATTGGAGGATATGCAGGACTTTTTCGATAAAGTACCAGATAAGATGTAAGCCTCCACATGATCTTTTTCCCACATGCCATCTAGGTGACCTATATGCACCCACATGCCAAGTTATTGTTTCTAAATAAACAATTTGGAAGATGATGTACCTATATGCACCCACATGCCAAGTTGTTGTTTCTAAATAAGCAATTTGGAAGATGATGTACCTAAGTACACCCACTCATGAAGTTCATGTACTACTGACGCAATTAACTCTTTTCAAAATTTATCGGATAGAAAAAAATACAGGAGTATGAGTTATGCTAATGTATGAGAGATGCCTAAAATATATATTGAGAATATAAGACAATAATATAAATTGGACTAAGGGAAGACATGCAAAAAAACAACCCACTTATCCAGCCCAGATGACCAAGCACCCAAAGTCACTGCCTGACTGGAGAAGCGGAGAAGGAGCTTGACATGTTGGCTTTTGCCACAAGAATTATCCATGAGACCCACTGCTACAGTGCTACGACCCCTGAGGGCGCTCCAAATCTTGGACGCTTAGTATATGTACCCAATATACTTGAAGATAGTAATTCATTTCTCCTTTTTTCTTAAGAAAATATAAAATGGTTTTAAAAGATATCTCTTGTAAAATGGGACACGGATCTTCTACAGTTACGTTCCTTGTAGTTGGGTCACTGACATATGGGATGGAGCCCATGCAGAGGATATGGTTAATGACAGGTTAAAAAACACGTCAGGAGGTCAAACACGACGGGACAAGGATTGGAAAACTTCAACCCCAAGCTTTGTTGAAAGCTTGAAAGCAGACGAATGCTTTTCATATTTGCTACTGAAGCTTACAGAACGGTCCTGCAAATCAAAAGCCAGATTTGGCGACGTGATTTTGAAATTTCAGCGAAGAAGCTCAGGCCTTGTCTGGAACGGAGGGGCGCGAAACCTTGGAAAATATACATCTTGAGACTTGAGAGCGCTGCATGGAGCACTCGTGTTGTTTTACTCTTCCCACCAAAATCTCAAGATTTATACATCGAAGGAAGGTCTAAAAATACCTATAAATGAAACATGGAAATTAAATGATGAGGTTAAATTCCTTTTTTTGTTTATTAATCAAAACGTTGCTACTCTGGCACTCCGCTGCAACAGAATCGGATCCAATTATCGGTGCCTATCAGGCCCAAGCACTTGTTTCGAGTGCACAAGAAAATCTTCGGTGCCTTCCATTCCCCCCATTCATGGAGTGCCAGTCGGCGGCTCGCATGGGCTGTGGATGCTCTGCTGCAAGTGACCGGACAGGCCAGTGGATGCGCTGCTCCCTGTGGAGCTGCGGACACCGGATGAGCAGGCCGAGCAATTGATTGCACTGCGCAATGGGGATTGGACCGTCGACTGCAAGCATGGAGTGGGGATCGCCGTCACGGCACGTATCCTACACGTGTCCATCCCTCGCGGCCTGTACGTTTTGGCCCCCTCCTCGTTTTCCTACGACCACCCCGCCGGGCGCCGGCACGGCGCGCGCCTGTCTCTTCCACGCTGACATGATACCCGCGGGGACTGCAAACTTCCGTGGTGCCTTTCGTGGACGGTGGATCCGTGGCAACTTTTTCCCTATATCTGCTTTCGAAATTCAAATGAACTATATGATCAATGAAGGGGGTATATATGCTGCATTTAAAAAATGCAACTCAGCTCGGGCAAGTTTTGGTGTCTTTTACATTAGAAGGCCATTTTTTTTTTGTTTTGGTTCGTAGATAAAGTTCTGATCATTCTACGCTGACATGCATGGATGTCTTCCATTTCCTCTCGAGCTCTCGACAGGGCCAACCTTCGCGCGAATCTGCCGTGCAGAATGTGCCACGCTAGAGAGCGTCCCTCCGGTGTACAGCAGCGTTGGTGCCCGCAGCGGTGGTGCGCAGCTCGACCACAAAAAGCAAGGAGATAACGCGCGGCAGACTGCGGCGTTGCCTGCGCCTGCATGGGCAGCACACACACAGCAAGCAGAGCTGACAAAACCCCGAGGCGGAAGCAAGCAGCATGCAGAGCCGTAGCGGCCCCTCGGAACTCGGAGCCCATCGCGCCTCCTCCCCTTCCCCTCCCCCGAAAGGAAAGGATAGACGATTGCTGGTCGATGCTGGAACGGGAAAGCCAACGTGCCGACGAGCCCGACACGTCCAAACGACACAGGGCGAAGCAGCGGCAGGCGCGCGTCGTCTCCGTCCCACGCGGCCTCGCCTGCTATAAGTAATGGCGAAATGCCCACGCACATGCCTCTGGCTAAAAGCTTAATTCCCTCCGTTTCGGCGCCGCGTCCATCTCGCCCCGCCCGAGCTCTCCATCATCCCCGGCGTCCACGCGTCGTTCTCGCTCGCGCGGCCAGCTTCGCACTCCCGCTAGTCCGCTTCGCCACTTCGGCGCGGCGGCCGGCCAAACCGCGCTGGGCATCGGCTGCCGGCCGGCCGGCCGGAGCGCGGCCGCCGCCTCGGTGCTCCATCGATCTCTTCGGCGGCGCTTGAGCAGGTACGCGCCCGGCAGTCTTTGCTCCTCTCGTCCTCACATTCCCGGCTTCCATGCAGTCACCTTGTTTCACTGCCGTTTCTGCTTGTTTGGAATTCAGTTGGAAATGAGAGGTGTTTAATTGTGCATGTTTGCGTAATTCGTGATGGTTAGAGATTTAGAGGTATTAGAGATGGGTAGGAATTAGCCCGATGGGATTGTTGCGTGACTTACACCATTCATGCATCATCTTTTGCCGTGATTTTGTAGAAGCAATCTTCTGTTGCTGCATGTTTGGTACACTGGTCCTCCATTCCTTTGCAGTTGAGGTAGCCCATACAATGCGAACAGTACCGTTCGTCTGCTACCAGTAACCCGTCACAATCCCTGCCAAAAGCAAAGCCTACAAGATCCGTCGGATTGCCGTAGGTACGATCTTTTATCATTGGCAATTGATAGAGGACTAGACTGTGCACCTTCTTCGGAGTAAGAGTTTAAATGGTTTCGAGAATTTTTTTTAAAAAAATATCTGCGCAAAAAAAAGAAATTAAAAAAAGTAGATAGTAAAAAGAAAGTGTCAGCCTTTGACGTGAAGAAGACAATAGTAGGTGATACGTACAGTGGTAACAGTAGCTATCAGTGGTTTGCACATGGGCCTACTGTGGGCCAACATCGGATTTATGGGGCAATAATTGCGGGCTTACAAACATATTATGGGCCTACATTTGATTCCAGATGATAGAGATGATGGTCCTGCCTGGTCCAGCCTACGTCGTATACGCTCAGAACATTAAGCCTGCGTATGCTTCAGAGTTCAGAATTGATTGATACAAAAATGAGAGACGTATCGTGTACTTCCTTTTCTTTTCATGTTCATTATTAATGCGGACCAGGTTTTTTCTTTATTCTCATATTGATGGATGAACCCTCCTAATAAAATAAGTCTAGGTCAAAACTTCAAACTTTTGATGAAGCAGCTGCGGTTCATTCCAAGTAACAATTCGAATCCATAACTAAACCTTGGGTACAATTGGAGTGAACCGCTTTAAAAAAAATTAAGAACCTAGACACCCATCTTGAGTTTTTTATATACCTAGGCGGGAGAATGCAAGAACAAAAAAAAAATGTAAAGAACCAAATAAATCGTATCTTCATGTTATATATTGTGCGTCTACATGCCAAAAGAAATGCAACTGCATATAACACACGGTTCGAGATCGAATAGGAGAAGACGATCGCGCTACGCCCCCGTGCTAAGTCGGCGCAGTGAGGTGTCTTCCTGGTGGCAAGGCGAACGGCGAGCTAAATGTCAACAACGAGTTCGTCAGATCTCGCGCAGTGAGGTGCCTTCACCCAGCAGAAGCCGTCGGAAAACGGTTCGGATGGTCACGCCCACCTCGCAGTCCAGTCTATCAGCAGCGCTGTGTTCCGATCCGTTAGGGAAACGGACAGAGAGCAGCGTCACCCTCGCGCTCTCTAGCAACCGCGCTCTCTGGCTATTGCCAGAGCAGAGACGACGCACGCACGCAGGCCTAACTGAATCGCACCGCAGGCCAAAACTCCAATGAAAACGTGCGCGGCGGATGACCTGCTATGCATATCAAAGTGCAGACCCAGCCATAAGCCGCCGCGGAAGAACGGGGCGATACAGACTCGCCTAACGTCTGCCGTTGGCTGGTAGTAAGTTTTTTTTTTAAAGACTATTGGCATAACAATACGCATACCATTATAGCAATACAGGACAGGAGAGTGTAGAAGATCCCTGGAACTGCAGGAGCAAGAACGAGGAGGTTATCTACGTAACTCACGACGCAAATGTCCAAACGAGGAGGTGTCGTCCGTCCGTCCGTCTATCAGTCTATCCACCATCCACTCGCATTAGTACGGCTGATCAGAGCCTGACCGAAGCGCATCAACTGCGCTGCCGTACGTTTATTTTTTTCAAGCGCATACGACAAGCTCACAAACACCACCGGCCTCCGGCACCTGGGTCTTCTCGACGCGCCACCGATCTGTGTTTAGATGAAAAGATCTTTTGTACTTACTATTCATTCCCCTCACAGAATACGCATCCCAAAAATTCCTTTTTCACCTTTCCTATTCATCCCCTCACATAACACGCATCCCAGAAACAAAAGATCTTTTCTCTTCATCAACTAAACACAGCCGAAGACTCTGACCATCTAACAGGCCGGGAGACTGTTCTAATCACCGAGCTTTGCTCTCGCGTGCAGGCTATAAATAAAAGAGCGGCGTGTGAAGCGTTCAAAGACGCACCATTAGCAAAGCCCTGAGGGGGAGAGAGAAAAGAAAAAAACTCTTGCAGATGATCGAGGGAAGGAGCGTGACGATGGCGTCGGAGATGAGCAAGAACGCCAGCGCCCTCGACGAGCAGGAGGTCACCTCTCACCAGCGCGACCAGGGCGTTCGTGCCCGGCCCGGCGGCGCGGCGGCGGCGGCGGAGGAGCAAGCGGATCAACTGGCGCGTCAGGCGTCGATCATGTCGCTGACGCTGGAGGAGCTCCAGAACTCGCTCTGCGAACCCGGCCGCAACTTCGGGTCCATGAACATGGACGAGTTCATGGCCAACATCTGGAACGCCGAGGAGTTCCAGGCCACCACCGGCGGCTGCAAGGAGGACAACAGGGAGCACGACGCGGCGGCGGCGGGCATGGTGGTGCCGATGGGGACAGGTGAGAACGGAGGAGGAGGGGGATTGGTTCGGCAAGGGTCCTTCGCTCTGCCACCGCCACTGTCACGGAAGACGGTGGAGGAGGTCTGGGCCGAGATCAACCAGGAGGACCCAACGGATGCCCAGGCCCAGCCCACGCCGCAGGCCATGGCGCAGCCGCCGCAGGTGGGGAGCGGTGGGGTCGTGGCCGGTGGGCGCCAGGCGACGCTGGGTGAGATGACGCTGGAGGATTTTCTTGTCAAGGCCGGCGTCGTGCGAGGGTCCTTCGCCGTCGGTGGCCACGGACAAGCGGCGGCGGTCGGAGGCATGGTTGTTCCGGCGATGGGCCGCCACATGCAGCAGCAACAGCAGGGGCATCAGCTCGGGGCTCCCATGATGTACCAAGTGGGGGCGCCAGCGGCCAACGCCGTGTACCCGGCCGTGATGGGGGACGGGATGGGATACCACCACAACGGTCGGTACCCAGGGGGCATGGCGGTGGTGGTGCCGCCGTCGCAGCAGTGCGTGGCGGCGGCCGTGAGCCCGGGGTCGTCGGACGGGATGAGCGCCATGACGCAGGCGGAGATGATGAGCTGCATTGGCAACGGAGGAGGGATGGTCCGGAACGGCGGCGGCAACGCGCGGAAGCGAGACTCGCCGGAGGACGGGTGCACCGAGAAGGTGGTGGAGCGCCGGCAACGCCGGATGATCAAGAACCGTGAGTCCGCGGCCCGGTCACGCGCCAGGAAGCAGGTGTGCATTCTTTCGGCGTCGTCAGTTTCTGGTGTTTTGTGCTTGTGATATTTTTCGTGGGGTCTGAAGAAATGGTGCTGGTGCAGGCATATACCGTGGAGCTCGAGGCCGAACTGAACCATCTCAAGGAGGAGAATGCGCGCCTGAGAGCCGAGGAGGTACTGATCAGTGAAGCATGGTCCATCAAAATTCCCCGTTATTGTTTCTCTTGGTTACTATGTGTTTTTTGTTTACATTGGTTACTATGTGTTGATCTGACCAAACATTACGTCTCTGCTCCATCAAATTTTGCAGAAGACAATTCTGCTGTCGAAGAAAAAGATGGTAATGTCCTTCAGACGTGTGCTGATCCTTTTACATAGTGTTCATCATCTGCTAATTGTCAGTGTACCAATCAACATTGTTGTCAGTCAGTGTGCTGATGGGAACATGCCATGGCTCTGTGTCGTCTGTTTCAGCTGGTGGAGAAGATGATGGAGCAGGCGAGGGAGAACGTCAGCGCCAAGAAGAGCGCTCGCGGGCTGCGCCGCTGCGGCAGCGCCATGTGGTGAAGTGTGACTATAGTTATGCAACTCCAATCCGCTTGCTTCCGCGGGGAAGCGACTGTAGCTGCAACGGTATCGGTTGCAACATCGTTAGTAACGCCCGCCGCGAGGGACCTGATATGGCACGATCGAGCTTCTGTGTTGGCTTTGCTACTGTTTATAAACCGTGCGTTGTACAAACAATAAACCAGCTGTAAGATAACAAACACCGACATATTATATCTTCATTTCTGCATTTTTTTTTTATTTTTTGATACTGATGTTCTAGCTTAGTGTGGGATTGTGGCCTGTGGGCACAACGCACACAAAATGCTTTTGGAAAGTGTCTAGTTCCAAGCTTTCTTTCCTCTTAACAGATTTTATATTGTATCTAAAAAATACTAAAAGGTTGTTACTCCATTCAAAAAAGAAAACAATTCTCGTATTCTAAGAAGTTAGTCAATATTAAAATTTAGCCTAATATATAAAACGCAACGTATCCTATGGAAACCAACCTCTCCATGAAAACTATGAAAACTAAAATCTGGGCCACACGATGTTGATCTAAGGGTGCGACCAGATCAGGTGGGAGGGGTAATTTGCAAAAATGTCTTGCAAATCACCCTTTCCACCTCCCCTGAGTTTTGCAAATCACCCCTTCCACCTGATCTAGGCGAATAATACTATTTATGATAACAAATTATTATTATTATTATTAGATTCATTATGAAATATATTTTCATGTCATATATATTTAGAGTTATAAAAGTTATTTTTTTTAAAAAAAATGACTCAATCGCCTCCTCTTCTATCAAAACAAGAGTCTCTCATTTTATTCTAGAAGTAGAGGGTGAGGCTAAAAGATTTGATAGACTCTCAAAGTTAGAAATATAAATAGAGTAGGAGGTGGAATAGGAGATGCGTCGGAGTTGCTCTAAGTAGTTTAGTTGGGAGAGAAATTGAGAAATACATTGTAGTAACTTTTCTCGAGAGCATGTTCTGTGAGATGAAGAAATAATAAATTTTCAATAAATAGTGAATGAGGCAGCTACAGGTTTGTTAGGATCTTTTGATAACCACTGTATCTACCTGAGCAAGGAGATGAGATGAACGTGGCGCTGGAGTGGCCTGCACTATATTTTCCTAGCCAACCCAATCGAGCCAGAAACGCTCTACGGCGTGGGCAAGGATGACCTTACCTGTAGTAAAGTAGTAAAGCAAGGCAGGCCAGGCCAGCAACAAAAATGCACCCTACAGTTACTGTTTGTGCCGCTGCGTGGAGCTCATCCGTAAGACCGTGGCCGTGAGTACTGAGTAGGATAACTGTACCTGTAGTAAACTAGTAACGGCAAACTCGTCCCTTCGGCACAGTTTTTCCTTTCTGGTGCTCTTGTGGTTTTGCCCCTTTTTTTCTGCTAGGGAGGCCCTTTTTTCTTTTGCTAAATATGGGCCGCCGGTAGCCGGAGAAAATATGGGCCATGGGCGCCCTTATTTAGGTCTGTAAATATGCTGTGGCTTTACAGCAAAGCCCATATACTGAGAGAGACTCCTCCACGGCGCACGCGAGTACGCAACGGCGGCCACGTCCGGTCCGGACTCGTCTCCACACCCTCTCTTCAACAGTTCATCCCAGAGGGAGAGAGAGTGTGAGAGAGAGGACCCCACCCCACGCGACGCGATCGTCGACTGCGAGCCCCCAAACCCTAGGTCCCGCGAGCAGGGCAGCGCTCCACGGCGGGCCGTTAGGGGGGCATCGCTACGACAGCGCGGGGCGAGCGAGGCCGATTGGCTAGCAAGCGGCACTAAGCAGAACCCCTCCCTCCTTGGAAGCTCGTAGCTGTGAAGCGCGTGTGACTCTAAGATTTGCGTCCCTGAGGGAAAGGTGCGACAATGTCTTGCCCATGTTCTGCTGATTTTTTAATTGATTTTGATGCTAATTTTCGGAGCCTTGTGATTGGAGGAGGTTCTGAATGGAAACGATTGTGTATCGGTACAGTAACTCGCTAATTTGCGGGAATGCATAGAGTATCCTTGTGTTTTTAGGTTGATCGTGCCTTGTGCTATTTCGGAATGTTGATTTTCAGAAATATTGGATTTGTGCGATCACAACTAGGTAAGATTTTGGAAATAGTGTACTGCGAATGGGGATTTGGTAAAGTTGGCATGCCTGAAATGTTAAATTGCTGAAACTGCTGATGACTATGACTTAGAAACTAAATACAACTGAGCCGGGCATAATATTGAATGTCATTATGTCACTAAAATAACGTAATTCCATTACATTGTGTTTATGAAACAAGCTGTAGTTTCTTATGCTTTGACTACATGTTTTTGTTTTTTGTCCTTGAATTTTTGACTAAGTCTATATCTAATGACCTGCAGAGATGGGTTGGGGAATATCCAGATTGATTGGACTGAAGGCTGCTGTCCTACTTTCTGTGGCATATTTTTTCCAAAGTCTAGGAGTGACCCTTATCTCATTTCCCCTCATATATGCATCCATGATTGCAATGCTAATCTCCATAGCTTCCCACCCAGCGATTGATCTTCCTTTACTCCTTGGCAAGGCATCTGATGGAAGCTTTCCTTTGTGGTCATGGATCATGTTCTCGCCATTTCTTCTTTTCATCCACCTTTTTGTGCTGTTACGGAGATTTGTGAAAAATGAACCCTTGTACACTGAGATTGCTGATGGGGTGTTTGTTGGAGGATGGCCTTCTTCTATTGAACACCTGCCTCCAGGTGACCCTGCAGTCATAGATTGCACATGCGAGCTGCCAAAAAGCTCAACTCTTTCTAAAAATGCATATCTGTGCATTGCTACCTGGGATACAAGGGCTCCTCAACCATCACAAATTGAGTCTGCGGTGCGTTGGGCTGTGAGAAAGCGGTCGCAGAACAAGCCTATCTATGTCCACTGTGCCTATGGTAAATATGTTTTCCTACTTCAACTTTTGGATTAGGAACTGTATTGTTTTCTGTGTTTTTGTCTTGAAAATACTTATATTTATGTTCTTGAGTGCATTTCTGTAGTTTATTTAGTCATATTTAGGCAAATATTAAGACTTGAGATACATATTTATCTCAGCATGGTAATGAACCATGGAGTTCCAATGTATTGGTGAACCATATATCATGTAAGATGTTGGTTCATCGTGATTGTATACTCGGGAAACAAAACATACTGATACATCAATTTTCTACATGTCATCTAGTGTCATGTGGGTTATTTTCTATGTCTAATTTATCTTTGTTTATCCACGGACAAGAAGTGAAACTGCAATGCATAAGCTGAATGGCGTCTGCATTATGTTCACACTATCGAAGTTTATCTCACATACTGTGGAGGTAGACAGGTATTCTTGTTGTGGTATCAGACATTACCTTGAGAGATTGTTTGGCCAAGGTTAACTTTAAAAGCTGGATATGTGCACCCAACTCAACCTTTAGGTTTGCCTCTTAGCTTAAACCTCCTTGTTACTAGTTTCCAATATAAAAACCTCTTTATTATGATTTGTGCATATCTCTTTCATCACTTATCTAATAGGCCATCCAATTTAGCACTTGGATTAGCAGGTTATTTAACAGCATGTTGTATCTCTAACAGGTCATGGCAGAAGCGTCTGTGTGATGTGTGCACTTCTTGTCGCACTAGGATTGGCCGAGGATTGGAAATCTGCTGAGCAAATGATTCGTGACAAGCGTCCTTCTATTAGCATGAACACTCTTCACCGCAAAAGCTTGGAGGAATGGTCGAAACATTTGCTCTCCTCCACAAAAGGAAGTGGGGAATCAGATGTGAGTTCTGTTATCCGTTCGGATTATAAAGGAAAATGAAACTGAACCAGGAAGAAACATACTTCTTCAGTACCTATGATATGTAAGATGGACTGTACCGTTCAGTAGATTTGTATACTGCTTTTCCTAGTAAATTTCCATGGTTTGTTCTATAAGTTACCCTTTTGTGGTAAGTTTATGCTGTATGAACTATATGCATTAAGTTCTGCTACTGTAGCTAGCACCAATGGTTCTTTGAATATTGAGCCTGCCCTCATTGAATGCTTGCCGGACAAGTGCTGTTATAAAACCCTTTTCTTCCGGGAGAAAAAGTCTGCTAGGCTGCTGGGTTCTCATTTATAGTTAAATGTGATATGTTTCCTATGCTCAGCAAACTTCATTCAATATGGTTGCTATGTTTTCTTCACATTCGGAAGTTGTTGTCCAGGTATTCTTCAGTTTCATCTGTTGAGCATACATTTCAGTCTTGCCATGCTCTTGTGGAGTCTTCTGTCTTTCTTCACTCGTACATTTGGTGTCTGAGTGCTCTTGCGGCCTTTTATCCCATTCACTATTGCTGGGCATTTCCAAATCAACAATTTTGGGCTACATGGTTGGAATATGGTTCATTTTATCTTCTCATGGAAAATTATGTTCATGGCAACAGCATAATTCAAATGTTTCTGGTTGATGGCATTCAAGCAGCGCTGATGTTGAATATCCGAGTCCCATTGATAGGATTATCACAGGTCATTGGAAAGGTTTTCCCTTCCGTTCATTTGTCCCTCAATATATGCTATTCAGTTTAATGCTTGCGTTGTTTCTAGCTGTGCTGCTGAATATTGCCCCGTTCTTGACGTCTATTTTCTAGTTGTTTCAGCCAATTCTGTCCTCTTCATTAACCGTTCTTTATAATATTTTTTGAAGGTATTAAAAAGCTTTGTTATTTTGGTTATATTATTATTGATCATATTAAACTTTCGTCTTGGCTTTAGACATTTTCAAGTTGCTATTTCTCTATTTCACATTTGTGCTTGGCAGAATCAGGTTTGGAAATCGGCTGCCACCAGGGTAGCTGGTGTCATTATTTGTTGTTGAACAATACCAGATGCTAGATTATTGTTTGGCTACCATATGTGGTATCAACTTTTGGAGATAGTCAACTGAAGTGTTTGCCAAACAATTCAAAAACTTGAGGCGTATTTAAAGGTTACTCTATCACACTAACTGCAATTAGTCCTCAGGCAAGCGAGCAGCCAGAATCTTCTGCCTCTGCTTTGTTTTCTCCTAAGCACAAAAATTCTGCGGTGCTAACTCTTCAAACAGTTCAAGAGCCATATGAACGGGTGAGCCACCCGACATCGCACCACAGCAACTCCTCTCCCCCCAACCCTTTTTCCTAGTGATGTTGCTTTCTCAGTACTTTAATAATAGAACATTACAATGCATCTCAAAATCTCTAATCTTTTCAACATCACCGTCGCCGCCCAAGTTTATACACCCTCCAGGCGAGGCCTCAAAATCCTGAGAAATGGCTCTGCTGCTGCTGCTGCTGCTGCTGTTGGTGCTGATGCATGGCCTGCAGCTCCGTTGCTGTGGGGCTGAGGCTCTCTGTACCGATGAAGTTACTGAGAGGTGAAATGCATGAGTTGTCAGCCATGTCTATTTGTCACTTTTAATACATTGAAATCTGAAGAAATACAAGGCGATGCGAAGGACATGGTTGGGTGCAACCACAGTCCAGTGGCTCACGAACAGGTGCAGCGCAAGATTGAAGAAGTATGAATTTCGCAGCTGAAGATTGAAGAAGTCTGAATCTTACTCGCAAGGACGGGAGGTCCATAGGTTGCTGAGAGCTCGGAGGCGGCGGTAGTACTCCCCAATGGAGAGGAAGCACCGCGCCGCCTGCCGAGTGGTCAGGATTCGGCGCATCTGATGCAACGTCTGCTGCCTTAGATTGTCGGCCTGCAGTTGAAACAGCACATATGAAAAGAAAGGTGAGATGTCACATTAGTTTTGTTTCTTGTCTTGGCTATGCTGCACATCGGTGCTTCCATTATCTTGAATGACAGGGCATTTTCGGACCATGCAGGCGCATTCCTGATATATT
This sequence comes from Digitaria exilis, assembly GCA_015342445.1. NCBI lineage: Eukaryota > Viridiplantae > Streptophyta > Magnoliopsida > Poales > Poaceae > Digitaria > Digitaria exilis. The sequence goes on from JACEFO010001719.1 coordinate 2,853,144, forward strand.
CTAGTATGGACGCTGGAAGTTCTCCGGTGTTGCTTAAGCTTAATCTAATGAAACGTTAATTTCAGAAAAGTTTGGACTTTTGATGGTGAACAATTGCTTTCAGTGTCGGATGCAGCAAGCAGCTCTATCTTCTCCACTAAGGGCACCCGCAACAATATAGCAGGGTTGCTCTTTACAAGGGGTATACACCTCATCTGTAGATAGATGGAATAGATAACCCATTTAACAGGCTTACTGTAGGTACAAGCTACAGTGTCATGTAGGTCCCACAAGTCAGATTGATCTTACTCCCTAGGCACGGTAAATCACGTCGGCGGGGCCACTGGTCTCGAACCAGGTGCTAGCGAGAGCCGCTAGACGTAGCGACACTTCCTTCTCTCTCCTCCTCCTTCTCTCCGACGTGGACTCACTATCGAGAGCACTAACGGCCCGTTGCGGTTGCTCTAACTCACCAACTGTAAGGGGGAGGGGAGGGGGGCTAGAGCCCCCCACACCACCACCACCACCCCAAATCCACCGCTTTTCCACCTATTGCAGGTTTGATATCAATCTACTGAATTGTGCCTATCATTTGGTTATATTTACATACTAATTAGAGAACGGAAACAAATAGGGTGCGAGTATCAGCAAGAAGCAAGCCTCAATCCTGAAATCTTGATTAAAAAAAAAGGAGAGTGGCCTATGATTTGTGATATGTTTATGCACCATCTTTCTTACAAGGCTTTCTGTGAAATGATTGCTCTAATCATCAACCTAGGAAATACTTATTAGCTGTCTTCTAGCAAAGTTGTGTTTACTCTCTACAGACCAAAACAAGCATACATCTCAGAAGGAATCATAGTTCAGGAAAGGTGAAGACAAACTAACAAAATGGAGGTCACAATCTCCTTTTACCCCCCCCCCCCCTGCCCCCCTGATAGAGAAGATAATCCATAAAAAAGGATGATCGTTTCTTTTATTCTGCTTCCCGTCCATGGGGTTGAAGTTTTGGTGGCTGTGTCCTTTTCATGACCACTATTTATCGACTGAGCCAGTGCAACTTTTGCAAGGCACGCAGTACACAGAGGCCTCGAGTATTATGCTACCCTTGTGGGGTCTCTATTCTGCCGAGGCACCAGCAAACAAAGGAGGGGGAGAATAAAAAGGGCCGGCACAGGGAAGGCGCACAAGAGGCATTGTTTATACACAGTGCTAACCGTATGTATCCGGCCATTGACTTTCTGTAGAAAGAGACAGGTGTGTACGTGTATGTACAGCCAGTACACATGTATGATCAAAGAACAAAGCCTTGCCAAACCCACACATATTTATGTTTTTTTTAAAAAAGATCAAAGCCTTGTCTTCTTTGGTCCCTACCAGTCCTCAACAGAACGTACTACAATAATTGTCACCAGCAGCATTAGCTTGTAGTTTGTTGTTTAATTACGAGCTAATTATGCGTGCTGGAAAGTGATAATGATGCTTATCCGTTTTTTTGCAGGTTTAAGCTAGCTCTCTGACAAAAGGTTGGCCTGCCATGGAGAAAGCAGGACAAGGCCTGTAGCCTGTAGGACAAGGACCAGCAGCTGCATTGCTGCCGTTACTGTGCACTTCTGACAGGGAAGGACTAGTGTACTTGAAAGTTTAATCCAGCTTTTCGTCGTTGTATTGATGCTTGGGTTAAAAATGTTTACCGATCATGATCCAGCAGGAATTCAATATCAGCTTGTGTTAAAGATGGAGAGGGAAAGTAAAATTTTTGACCTACCTGCTGATAGAAGCTGTCGAGGCTGGCCAGCTTCTCCAGCGCGACGGCCATGAGGCTCATGTAGTTGGGTGCGGCGGCGCCGTCGTTGAGCGTGCCGGCGGCGACGGTGTCCGCCAGCGACTGGTGCAGCTGGTTCAGCCCCTGGAAGAGCGCCTCCTCCGCCTGCTCCGACGACTGCTGCAGGTTGCAGATCCCCAATAGCTGCTGCTCCGTCAGCGGGTCCAGCTGCGGGATCAGGATCTGCATGGCAATTTTTTTTTAAAATGTTTGCATGGCAAATTGGCAATGCAATATTGCCATGACCAAGATAGAAAAAGAGGTCAGTACGGGCCCCGCCGCCCTCGACAGCTCTGCACGGACGGACGCCATGGCATGGCAGCAGCGGATCGTACTACTAACCTTGAGCAGCTCCGACGGGCGGAAGCCACCCATCCAGAAGAAGCAGCGCTCGGCGGGTGTGGCCCAGCTGCCGGTGAGGAGGTGGAAGACGTCGGCGCGAGCCAGCGCCGCCTTGAGCTGGAACAGCTCGTCGTAGTGCTGCATGCACTCCTCCACGATGAGGCCCAGGTTGCCGTCCAGCAGGTGAGCTTGCAGCCCGCCGCGGAGCTCCGCCAGCCGCTTGCTGTCGTCGTCCAGCCACCGCGCGTACTCCATGTCGAACAAGGCGGCGCCTGCACACAGCGTACGGAAGGAACGGAACGAAGTTAATACGACGGCCGTCAGCACGTTTTCCACGCCGGAAAAGAGACCGCCGCCGGGCGTCTCGGCAGCGGCAGCGGCGCAGGCCTGCATGCATGGCAGGGCTATGAATAAAATGGACGGTGCTGAGGTTACCAGAGCTCATGTCCCCGGCGGCGCTGCACCCTCCAACGAACAGGCCCTGGACCACGGTAATGCCATGACACAGATCAAGCTCTGAATGATACGAACTCGCGTCCAATGCATGATTCAGATCATGATCAGATGGGGTTTTTTGGGGGTTCGGGCTGCAACAAACCTGTGACCGTGCTCTCTGGAGCTCATGCTCGACCTGCTGAAGCCTGATCCTGCTAGTCTCCAGCTGCTGCACGTAAGCCTGCGGTGAAAGGACAAGCAAAATCACTCGCCAGTTTACCAGAGGCATTTTTTTTTCCTTTTGTTTGTGTTGATCAATCAGCAGAGTTCAGAGTTCATTTTTCTCTCTTTCTAATCAATCAATCAGTCACCTTCTTCCTCAGCCTGCTCTTCCTCGCCGCCTCTCTGTTCTGCGCCAGCCGCCGTTCCGTCTGACAGAATTCACAGCACGGTGAGCAAAAAAGAAAAACGCAGCATGCAGGCCCATGCATATGAACAGTGTGATACGTGCAACAAGGGCAGCTATCCCACCTTGGCATCGCCCAACTTGCCATCTTTCCTTGTGGATCCTTGCTTCCTCTGTGCAAAGTACACCACCAACAAAAGGCACCAGAATTAGAGGGGCATACACACTATACACCAGCACAGTGCGTCCCCCATCTCGCCATCGAGCTAAAGGCAACTACAGCACATTGGAGCCGAAGCTCCTGTCGTCCATCACCGTCGATGGATGCAGCAGCTGCACTGCCACTCCAAACGCAGGCAGCTTTTGGCTGTAGCTGTCCCGGAAAGCTCAGTGAAACCGGTGTTGGCAGCCACAGCTCTGTTGCTATCGGTGCTGTTTGGGCAGCCGTGCAAGGGGATAAGATGGGGGTTTATCACAGCTTTTAACCTTCAATCCATCCACACAGGGGAGAGTGATAAGAGAGGGACAAAAGGGAGGTTAGGGGGTGACCCTGGCCATCATTTGGCATCCCCTCCGTAGGATTGACCAGATGCCATTAGTCCAATCAGGACTCGTTGCTGGCTTTCTATTCAGAGGCCACATCACACTAGGCATGTGTGCATTTGTGTTTAGCGGCAGCGCTGGCCCCCCTTAAGATGGGTCACTCCAATCACTCACCCTAGCGGGACATGAGCTAAGCGGCAAAGTGACTGGGGATACACTACAGCGCGGTGTGCTGGCTCTCGCCGTACGTGCACTGCGTCGGCGTTGGTGTGACATGAGAGAACAGCATGTTACGTACTGGGAGTACCGCAAGATTCACGACCCAAGTTTTTCAACGACGTGACAGCAATATTCTGAAGAGACTGGTGAGTTGTGTTGGACGGAGCTCGTGGCCAGGGCCGTAGGAGGAGGTGGGGTACTAGTGTACAGTACTAGTACTACTACTGCATGCTGTGATATGAACCCCAAGATGAAGGGTTGGCGCAAGAAGAGGCAAGGCAAGAGGCAAGAGAGGCAGTGGTGGTGGTACCTTGTCATGGTCTCCCCCTCCGTGCAGCTGCAGCGGGAGCGGGTGGTGCTGCTGAAAGCTTGGCGGGGCGGCAGCAGCGAGGCCTGGCTGCTTGTAGCTGTAATCATCAGTTGTCACTATCATGACCTCCTGCCGCGGGGCAGAGGAGGCTGGGGACACCAACTCCATCTGAGACATTGTGTTCTGAGCTGAGCTCGAGTCAGTGGTGCTCCCTACTGACTGCGAATTCCCCTGTTCAGCAATTACACAGGCCGGACACGGCAACAGTGAGCGGCCGGTAAAAAGATTTATGCCAATGTTTGTCTATCTGCATGCATGGGATGGATGCGGTAAAAGCGTAAAGAATCACAATCAATGACTCTCAATGAGCCGCCCATCGTCGCTGCTCTCGTCGTCGTCCATCGCCGTGGGCCGTGGCTGGCTGCCGGTGCAGCAGGGCTGCAGGCCAACACAACATACAGATACAGGGCGAGCGTATCACCCAAGAACAGCCACATCTTTTCTTGGGTTCAGCGACGAGCGCCAGAGAGTGAGGGGACGACGACGACTTCGACGAGAGGCAGCAGGCGAGGCGAGCGATGGGCGAGTGAATGCGTGCATGCATGCATCAATGATCATGGGAGATTGGGGCCTTTACACTGTGCAGCTGCTGTTGGTGCCTCATTGGCCACGAAGGGAAGATCTCCAGCGTGGGGGGCCTGCCAGCAGCGCCCGAGAGGTATCCTGCCGCTGTCGCTGCCTCTGCCTCTGCATGGGTACAAAGAGAATTAACACGGGGCTTTATCAAACACCGATTGCTCCCTGTTCATGCGCCTCTCTCCCCTCTCTCTCTCATCCACCCTCGTCTCCCTCCGGGAGGTTTCAGAGAGCGAGAGAAATGAGGCAGTATAACACAAGAAGAAATGTTTGTTCCATAAAAAAAAGAGAAGAAACGATCAAATGAAGAATGCATATATATAGAGAGAGAGCGACGAAGAGAGCAAACGTGATGTTTCCATCTTTGTGGCATCATACAATTATATGCAGTGCAGCCGCTGCATATGCACTACACTGTGTTGCATAGGAATGGAAACCAGCAGGGTCGGCAAAAGGCGAGGCATGTCTCGCCCTGTGCGGCGCTGTCCACAGGCGAGGCGAGAAACGAAAGCGAGAGCCTTTTTGGCAAGTAGCCGAGGTCCGGAGAGAGAGAGAAGAAAGCTTACGCTTTGTCTGCGCCGCGACGTCGCTCTTGATGATCACCCCCGGATCGACGCCGCCGGCGTTGGCCGCCGATGCGCCGCCGCCGCCGCCATGGATGAGTGCCTCCTCCAACTCACCGAACCCGAAGTAGGCAGCCGCCGCGGCCGCAGGCTGGAAGTCCCTGCTCAAGCAGTTGCGCACACAGAGCCCATCAGTCATCGCCCCCCCACAAGCTATACACCGAGGAGGAGGCGGCCGGGCAGGCAAAGCTAGCATAGCAGATAAAAACTTTTCAAGAATGGAAAGGCCGAGATCGCCTAGAGCACGAGGGCAGCAGATAAGGATGACACCCGGGCGAAAAGATGGAGCGGCCGATCAATCGATCGATCTCGGTGCCCAAATCACTCGCGGCCGGCCGGGATGAAAGGCCTTCGGCATTAAGAAATTCCGGTGCGTGGGCAGAGGTGTAATCCAACCAAAGTGGCACGGCATAAGCTTGTGGAATCAGTTTGTTATAAAGACGACGGATAAAAGGACTTTAAAGAAGCTATGCGCACTCAAGGATTTGAAAACACGGCAACTAGTGCTATAGCTAGTTGCGACGCGGAAAAGGTGCAGCAGCAAGCTCTTGGATGAGGATGAGGCGAGGTAGAAGATGGCGGGCCAGCCAGAGGGATCAAAGAGAGAAAAAAACGGAACTTGAGTTGAGGGACGAGAGGCCATACACGTAGCAAGAAGGCGGCGCAGCGACGCCGTGGGCTTGGACTCCATACGCGAGCGCCTGGTTGAGAGGCAGCGCTGCCCTCTCCATCCTCCACGAGCTCTCCTCGCCGTGCACCATGGGTCACGAGCTCTACCACCACCAAGACGAGTCAGTGATTGCTGAAAGATAGGAGGAGATGCTGTATGTATGTAGGAGGCATACCATCCTTGCAAAAAGCATGCAAGGCTGCAAGGAAGCAGAGCCTCGCCGCGCCGCCTCTTTGTTTGTTTCTGCTCTCAGCTCTCGCACGCGGAAAAGAGGAGTGAGCACTGGCAAATTGAATCGGCCTTGGAGTTTCATCCACTGTACTGCAAAGAAGATCTTGTCCTTTTGAACACGTCCTGCCTCTTTTTTTTTTTCACAGGCTTGTAACAGCTAGTTGGAGACTTGGAGGGAGGGAGAGGCCAGGCCAGAAGGGGTGGCCGGGTGAGGTAGAGAGAGAGCCAGCCAGGGCCCAGAGAGGGGTGTGGTAGGGCTTTTCTGTCAGCATTTCTGTCTCCTACTCCACTCCCTGTAACCACCTTTCACCTCTCATTGGCCGCCCTCTGGCCCTCGCCCTCTGAGACGGCAAGTACTCAACAAAAGAAGCATTGAATAGAGAGGGGGCAAAAGAAAACTGAGAGGGGAGAAAGGAACACAAGCTTTTTTTTTAGAGAAAAGTCTGAGCTTGAGAAGTTGTTCTACACTTCTAGTATCTCCTCTTCTCCTATCATGTTGAAACTTGGAAGCAGATGGAAGGCAGAGAGCTAGGAGAGGTAGGGGAGAGTTGATTAAATCTGATTCGTCAAACTAGATATATGCTCTTACTCCATAATGCATCTCCAATTATCACAAGCAACTAGTTTAATTCTAAGCAATCCTAACCAAAGCACCACCAAATATGATATGGATACACATCCAATGCGGAAAATTATAAAAGCCTAGGGTCATGGAAAATATTAAAGTCCGGTAGGTGCTTGGAAATGGGTTTGTTTGGGATTATCCCTGTCTTCACAAGTCAACATCAATGCCTCGTCATGCACCAAATACTAAAAACATTATTTACTCGAAGAGAAATATTTGTTCTTTGAGAAGACCTCCCCTTGGCCTCCTTGGCTCTTCCCCCCTCCTTAGATGTTATGGATCAATGCAGATAGGGAGCATACTAAACACACTTGTGTGAGTTTATGGCCAATTTGTTGACTGGTCACTAGTGCCTAATCCTTTGCCTAAGTAGGGCCTCAAGCGCATGATAAACTACTAAAAGAAGAAGAAGAAGCTGCATTTATACTTGCTGGCCAACTCCTCAGGTCACTTCACCAATTTGCTTGATCCTTGGGCTGCAAAAGGCCAACCAAGTTCATTACTCTGGAAAATTCTTATTGGTTTCTCTCACCTCACTGCCAGTATTTTCTAACACTTGTTTCTCTCTCTAGCGAGACTTTCTTCAATCGGGCCTGGTCAAGGCTGAAGTCCTAAAAGGCTTCCTGTTCATGTGCCGGAGGCCATGGGCCAGTGAATCATTGAACAGTACGTACGGAGAAGGACCAGGAAAATACTATACAGAACTATACAGTAGAAGGTCGTCACCAGTCCATTTCGGTAGATTTCGGTAGATTTCGCAAATCTTTTGGCAAGAATAGGCCTGCACTCTACGACCTAGTATCTCGTTTTCGCAGTTTTTTTAATTGTGCAGAGAACATTGGGGAATCGGCAAGTGAGCTACACGCAAGAAGAGGGAGATGGCATGCAGTTCTGGCGAATCACGCTTTGCCGTCTAACAATGGCAAAATACGAAAGCGAAAACGAGACAGATTCCTAACTTTTCATTATTCATTCCAACTTTTCACTATTCATTCTAACTTTTCACTATTTCCCCCTCACAAAACACGTTTCCCAGCGAATGCTACAGTGTTTTTTTCTACAATCTAAACACACCCTTAGATAAATAAAGGAGAAACCCCAGACATCGCAACGGCATAGTCTTGGATTGCACCACTTACATCTCGTTCGTTGTCTTCTAGATTTTATCACTGGTAACCTTTTTGTTTTGACGTGACTCGCCTGTTGGAATTTCACGCTCAGTGGCCCGAAAATGGATAATCCAAATGCTTCCACGGCTTCCGTTTTTTTTTAAATCCACTTGACTTGAGAGAGAAAAGAAAGATTTTGTGCCAGTATGCTACTGGTTCCTGCCAATGCCACTACGAAATTCTCGCCTGCAAACTTGTGTAGCAAAGCAACTGCCACAGAAAGGTCAACGCTTTGAACTTTCAGATCAACCTTGTCTCATAATATTCTATTATTGAACAGGTCAAAGAAGAAAAATAATCGTTTTTTTTAAGAGGAAGACTAACATGAGATTCTCATCATAGCTTTCAATGGATTAGTTTAGCAATGGAGAAGCAGACCAGGATGGAACAGAACTTAAGCAGTTTTTACAGAAAATGAATATAAATGATTCTACTCAACACAAATCAAAAGTTTAATACTCGTAGGCCTAGAGAGATTTTGTCAAACCAACCCAACCCAACCAAATCCAGCATGCATTCAATAATGCAAGTTGTAAAACCGAAATATTATGTGAATAACTAGTGAACCTGCATCAATAGTGAGGAACATCTATTTGCAGGCTAGGCAGGACCCATAAATTCGATGTTATCCACCACGGAATAAGTTCTGATATAAACAACTGTAAAACAAAAACCCGAATGGAATAAAAGCACACGATTTTATAACAAATCCCAGCCCTGAAAACTAGGATTAGGCAGTGATGCCCATGTGGACTAGTAGTTCTTAATTTATCATGGAATCTCTAGAAGTGGAATGTCAAGTTAAAAAGATACAACGGTGAATGTCGAATTTCCCAAGAGAATCAATCATACACTTTACAGCAAACATGAAGTCGTAAATTTACAGTTTACCAAATAACATATTTACTGTTCTTGAAAGAATTTTGAGGCAAGATTAGTCTCATGAATCGATTAAAGGTCCCGATATTGTGTAGCAAAGGCTAACAAATCTCAACAAAAGCATTTCATTCCAGACCTAAAATAAAAAGGAGAGGATTTTGTTCCAGAAGAGGAAGTGCATTCTGTTCTGCAGCTTGCATTGTTGTAATGCATATGGGCAGGGCATCTGTGACTGTGAAGAGGTCAACACGAATTTTCTTTAATTATTTGGAACGGACATGAAGCTGAGATGACATTTACACAGACGGCCTCATGGTGTAGAATCAGAAGCAAATCTGCCAAATGCATAGAACGAAAAAGAAAGTTAAACTTCTATTGAATATTAGAGGAGGTATGATTCGGTGTGAAAGGGCACAAAAAAATAGTAATACATCTCTTGAAGGGTGTAATGACATGCTAACAAGAGTCAATAGTACTACATATCCAGTATATACAACAAAACATGCTGCTATAGCTCTATCAGTGGTAAATCTATTAAAAATTCAAAGAATTATTATGTTGTAAAACTAGTGAAGCTAATGCCAGAAGCCTACTGGCATGGTGTAAATTATGGTCTGCTCGATGTCAGGAACCATAATTAAAATGCAAAACATATATGCACAGTTGACAAATCAGACTAACAAGAACTGCAATTTAGCTCAGGTGCTATGATAGAATACGTTTGGACTATGGGGACAAAAGGGTTTGCCTGCCACCATAGTCGTGCAAAATCTGGACATGACATCACAAAAGATGGATGGAATCAATGTGAGCCATGGTCCGGAGTGGTGGCTTTCACGAAAGTCCAACATAAACAAGTTACTTTCTGAATCTCAATGACATAATAAAACCATTAACTATCAAATACCCAACCTCTTTCCATTCTATAAGTATATCATGAAGGCGAATAAGCTTGCTAAAAATTACAATTGCCTACCAATCGCTATCGCATAAATTTTGCTAAGAGAGACAAAGGTCAGACAACAAGTAATTAACCAGTTAGAAAAACGCCACAACACCAGTTAGCATCTCCTGGGAACATTTTTTTATATATATCACATAGATATACATGGTACAGCCAAGCTGACTCTTAAGCAAAACCTTGACGAAACAAACAGCCAAATACAGCACATGCATCCTTTCATAGAATAGCTTAACCTCTTGCTAGCTACTCTTGTTCCATTATTAAACATCAAAATTCCAAGAGCCTGGAATTGATTAGGTTATTATGAAACTTTGTTTTTGGCACTAAGGATTTTAAGTTAAAATTAAGACTCTTTCAGGACAAACATGAAGCCCAAGACAAACCATTTACAAAAATCTGGTAACATGAAAATATTACAGAAGCTGTAATAAGACCATGCTGAATAGAATGTTCACACGCTACAGAAAGGAAAAAGATTACCTGATGGCGCGGCTTCAACTGAACTAGTACAAGGATGCCCATTGAACCTAGTAGATGTCACTCGTACTCAAATTGCACATCAACATGCACATACTTCCTCATAAGACAGACTATAAATGAGGTGAAGCTTGCTAACATCTGCCGCTCTTCTCGTGTTTTTGCCTCAGAAAGAACACCATGAATAACAAGTTTCTTGAGATTTGGACATCTTTCAATCATACCAAACACCCAGGGTCCAAAGTGCTCACTTATCACAGTCCAACCAAGTTCCAGAACTGATACATTCTCCAGTGGTGATGAACCCTGCAGGCTGTAGTGAAGCAACCCATCCCGTAATTCATAACTCAATGAAAGATGCCTAAGAAGAGGAAATGAAACAGCTATAGTTTCTGAATCCACAATCTCATCCTCATCATCAAACACAACACCCCAAAATCGTAGCGTACGCAAGTTGGATGCTCTGGATATCATACTATAGAACTTTGGCCAGACAATTGTAAAGTTGCTCACATCTACTACCTCCAGATGATCAGTGCTGTCCCCAATATCCAAATGTGTAACACTGACATCATCGATCTTAAGGTGTTTTAGTGTCCCTTTCCCGATAAGCTCGAACAGATCAAGATTCAAAGCATTCAAGTGTAGAACTTCCAAATTATCTGCATCAAGTATGATTTTATCTACACCAACTGATTTTGCAAAGAGGCCTTCAATGTATGGCTTGTGAGCTCCATTGTAGACTGTGGATCTGACGTGACAACCTCAAGGACATCAAGTGCTAATAACTCTATCTTCGGGCAAGCAGCGACTAAATAGCTCAGATCCATTGCTGAAATGCTGACATGCCTCAGCGAAAGGGATTTCAGACAAGTGAACCTCTGATAGCTTGGTTCAACACCTGTGATTGTGTTATGGTCCAAATCTAGCACTTCAAGCTTCTGCCTGCCGCATTTTTCCAGAATGTTTACATTAGGTATTGTCCTGACATTATAAGACAAGCTCCGGAGTGTTTCCCTGGTATACATGAGCCATGCAATCACTGGTGCTGCAGAGAACTCATGGGTGTTATCTATGTGAATCGAGAGGCATTGCAGCCCCATCGTCTGAAATATAGTCTGTGTAATGACAATCTCCAACTGACGTGTAGTCATGTCCCGTGGAAAGTCATCGGAGTTGAAAGACAGCAAACGAAGGTGTCTCCTGCAGGCATCCCGCCACTTCCGGCATACGGCAGAGGCAACCATAACATCACGTGCAATGCCAAGATGCGAAAGAATGTTGCCGATGACTTCAACAGGTAGGTGCTCCATTTTTGGAACTCAAAGAACACCCAACACTATCAGTAAATCTAATGAAGGATTTTCTCCATAGCAACCCCTTCTAGGAACTAGGATGGAGTTGTAAAAAATTCAGATGCCAATATCAATGCTACTTAAGACCTCATCACCTTTGTTCCCTGAAAAAAATGGTGGTTGATATCATTGTGGAAGCTCAGGTTTAGAGAGCAAGTAAAACCAGTAATTTAGTAATCATCAGGACGTAATTTCTAGAGACCGCGGAAGCTCAAGGTTTAGCGACAGAGACACACCTTTCACGCCATGACTCATCTAACCAATTTTAAGCTAACCGACAATAAAAATCAGGGTTGGGTATCATTGAGCGATTTCTAGTGAGAAGATCCTGTGCAACCAAATCTAGATCAAGATCAACTAAACACGGAAGATGACATCGTGCAATTATTTGATTGGAAGCAGAAGGGGGTATGAGATGATTGAATCTAGATAACTCACCACAGAATTCTTTAATTCGAACATCGCGTACAACTTCCAACCCTACAACATGAGTAATACAGAAGTGGGGGCGAGGAGGAAATGAACCAACCAAGAACGGTGTAGCAATACGACGACGACGACAGGGCTAGCGGCAACGACAGCGGCGTGACCGTGGCAGGGAACCCAGGCTGAGCGCTCTCGCTGGATCTGCACACCACAGGCCGGTTCGTCCTTGCGCAGCCCGAGATCGACTTCATGCGATAACCCGCATCCAATTCATCGCGTCTTCCTCGACTCCGGCTGACGCCCAGGGCGAGAACACGCCGTCGTCTTCAGAGGGCCCGCGTCGCTGACGCGCCGGCGCAGAGACGCCGGCGAGAAGCGACGTTGTCAGCGCAAGTCTCGAGAACGGGAGATGCGGCGCTGACTCTTGAGGCCGCCGCGTCCGACAGGGAGGGGGAATCGCGACCACGGCGGCGTCCCGGCGAGAGGAGAGAGGAGATGCGCCCGCTGCCCACACAACCCACGGGTAAAAAAGAAAAAAGGATCGGCTGACGAGGCGTGGGCCGTTTTTTTTTTTGAGAAAAGCGTGGCCCATTGGCTTGGAAGAGAGAGGGAAAGAGCCCTCCCGGATACATTTTCAGCCCAGCAGGCCCAGGTGTGGCAGGTGGCCCAACAACGCCACGGAGGAAATATCCTTTTCTTTTTTTCTCCCCATCTAATAACTTTGCGATTGCGCTGTCAACCATTTTGTATTCTCACGAGGTCATATGAGTTTTGATTTTATTGGTTAAGAAATAGAGACACACGTGGAATAGTTATACTTAACCCAAACTACGAAATTACTATCTTAAAGGGTTTAAATAACCGCTATTTCGTTTTACTGACGTGATATGCTGATGCTAGATTACTCTAGACCAACCGTCAGTGGATTTTTCTCATCGTATCTCGAAACCCGATATCTGTCTTTATTAGACAGCAATTGCACTGAGATATATATAGCAATTTTAAATATGGTCCACATGGCATTGTTCAAGTTATTGCAATTCATGAAATACGTCATTCTCGCTAAAATCCAAGTACAGGGAAAAAGGAAAGCTAAATCACTTGTTAGAGGATGCCCTCACACATGCAAATTATATTTCGCCCGATTCTTGTAAAACTGATTTTGTTCTTTACTTTCTGAACCAAAAAAAAGTAAAATTAATTGTTTATTGTAATCTCAAATTTTTTTTATATGGGAATTATATTTCGACCGATTGTCATTTCCTAAAAATTGATTTCGTTTTTTGATTTTTTTCCCTCCTCCTATCCTAACTTAGAAAGAAAGCCAGAAAAATGTTAAAGCCCATCAACCGACAAACTTAAGCCCATGTCTTGTTTTTAACCAAGCCCACGGCCCGTTTATTAAATCTCCATCGCGCGAGCGTTTTAGGGTTTAGGCGGCCCGCTCCAGTATAAAAGCATGCTCTTCCTCTCCTCCAACAATTCTAGGGTTTCCACTCTGCTGCGCCGCCACCCCCTACCTCGTGGTAAGCCGCCGCATCTCTCTTCTGCACACACCCACTCCATTTGGGTCGTTCCTTCCTTCTCACCCGTCCTCTTATCCGTCTCTTCGCAGGAACGCTGCTCGCACCACCAGCGCCATGAGGTACGGCTGCGCTTCTCTTCTGTTTCAGTCGTACTTTCGTGTTCCGTTTTGTGCCTGAACTGGCAGATATTTCTACAACGTGATGTCCATTTGGTTGCTAATCGCAATGCGTTGTTCATGTTAGTGATATGTCTAGCGGTGTTTAGCAGTTACCCTGACCTTGCAAGCTGTTTTGAATCGTGTTGTATGCCTGATATTGTCAGTGGTGCTCGCATTGCTTAGCAGCCCTGTACTAGATTCACTATTTGCAGGCCTTTTTATATCTTGTTATTTGTCGATTTATCTGGTTATCAGATACATTTTTCAGAATGTATTGCGATCCATGTTTTTGTTCTTAGCTTGTTTCAAGGTTAATTTGAATGCAAACTTGCGTTGGCAGTAAAGTAAAATTTAATTTGTGCTTGATCTGTTGTATAGTTTCGTGTTGCAAGTGTTTCGAAGCAGTCTGCTGCAAGCATCTGGTGTTTCCTGGAAATGATGTGTTCTGAAATACTTTTTTCTAAATTTTGTTCTAAAAAGATAGCTTGAAGCGTTATATTACATCATTCACTTAACTTTTCTTATTTTATTTCAGTAAGCTGCAGAGTGAAGCTCTGAGGGAGGCTATTGCCTCCATTACCAATGACTCTCGCGAGAAGCAGCGCAAGTTTGTTGAAACCATTGAACTGCAGATTGGACTGAAGAACTACGACCCTCAGAAGGACAAGCGTTTCAGTGGTTCTGTTAAGCTGCCGCACATCCCTCGCCCAAAGATGAAGGTTTGCATGCTTGGTGATGCTCAGCACGTTGAGGAGGTATGCTATGCTTGGTCTCCATGTTTTGCATCGAATTACTTGTCCCTAGAATTTTTCTTGTGATGAATTATAAGCTCTGAATTTGGGCATTGAGTGACTGTCGTATTTGGTTCTAACAGTGAGCCTGCATTTTTTTTCAGTTTGTTGCATTTTTTTCAGTTTGTGTTGCGCTATGGCACCTCATTCTGTTAATTCTCGAATACATATTTTCAACTCATAACTCGAATACATATTGCTTTGTTTAAAACCATTTAGGTATAGCATGTTGTCTATGCTATTTCTGTGCTAACATCTTGTCAATGTTCAATTCAGGCTGAGAGAATAGGCCTAGACAGTATGGATGTGGAAGCCCTCAAGAAAATGAACAAAAACAAGAAGCTAGTTAAGAAGCTCGCAAAGAAATACCATGCTTTCCTTGCATCTGAGGCTATCATTAAGCAAATTCCTCGTCTTCTTGGACCTGGTCTTAACAAGGCAGGCAAGGATCTCACTTTTCCATCTGTGATATGGGCATTTGTTGTGATGGTATCCTCTGGTCATGGCATAACATTTTTAGTACAAGCATTTACTTTCTATAATTAGCTTTGACGACGTACATTTCTTGATGTCTGTTATATCGTGGAGCCTTGTTTCTTGAATCCAGAATCATATTTTCTATTCTGTTTTTTATAAACATGGCAACCCTTTTCTTTAAATTTAATTTGTAGCGTTCTATTTTGTACCCTATAAATTAGTATACAACAACTACAACATAGCCTTTGGTCCTAAGCAAGTTGGGGTAGGCTAGAGATGAAACCCAAGAAACAAATCTCAAGGCTTAGGCACGTTGATAGCTAGTCTCCAAGCGCTCCTATTGAAAGTACTTAGAAATATTCCACTCCTTAAGGTCTTTGTTTACCGCCTTGTCCCAAGTCAATATAGGTCTACCTCTACCTCTCTTTACATTATTGGCCCGCCCTAAAACCCCAGTACGCACCCGCGCCTGTGATTTTTGTACCTTATAAATTACTTTAATGTTGTTTTTGTGAGATCCTCACCTGTGATAGTATATTTTTTCTTTATGGAAGTGAATTGTAGTTTTGATTCTGATGAATGATGGTATTTGTTCTTTGTTGTTGTTGGCTTGAAAACAAACATGTTTTACTGGCAGCATTAGTAAAATATGAACCATTCTATATAAGCGTGTGATGATACCACAAGTGCATTTTTATGCCTGTACTTGTACTGTTTTGCTAATCTTGCTGCATACTCGCTGCAGGAAAGTTCCCTACTTTGGTGACTCACCAGGAATCCCTTGAATCTAAGGTTAACGAGACTAAGGCTACAGTGAAGTTCCAGCTGAAAAAGGTGCTTTGCATGGGTGTTGCTGTTGGCAACTGTGGTATGGAGGAGAAGCAAATCTTCCAGAATGTCCAAATGAGCGTCAACTTCCTTGTGTCACTCTTGAAGAAGAATTGGCAGAATGTATGTCTCAATGTTCCTTGCACCTGTAAAAATTTGTCCTGACTCATGTATGATTTGGTCATCTGGTTTCACTGACACCTTATGTTTGTGTTTTCAGGTGAGATGCCTGTACCTGAAGAGCACCATGGGAAAGGTGTACCGGGTGTTCTAAACCTTAATGTTAGGCCTGTAGAATTTCCAGGAGACTTGATTACTGGGGGACTTTTGCTATTTTATCTACCACCAAATTTTTGTGCAACCATCGAGGTTTAAGGAGTTAAAACCCCATTGTCTTGTGCGAGATGTTATTGTTCTTGATATCAAACTTATCTTATTTTTAGTTTGTCGCTGCCTATGCTCCAGATCTGTGTTGTTTTCCCTTTTTCCTGAAACGTTCGTTCGTATAGTTTATCCAGATTCCTGTCATTGCCAACCGAGTGGTTCATTCTATCGTTTGCTTAATTGCTTGGTCGGTGCTGACCCAGTCGATTCAAAGAATCTCGGTGTATCCGTGTAGGTACTGGTACCCCAAAGTGGACTGTTTGGACAGTTCCGTCCTTTAGGTTTTCTCCACTGAGGGCTTCCAAGTTGAAAGTTTAGCATCAAGCTGTAAATGCAATATTTTCTTACTATGTAAAGATAGAGGAAGAAGTCTATTTATGCCCATGAAACCCTTCTTGTTCGATTTATCCCTTAATTCCGAAAGAGGATATCCATCCCCTTTCAACTATCAAAATAGTACGTTTTACCCTATGTCTGGTTTTTGGAACGGTTTCGTCCAACGTTGTTGGGTGTGTGTGTGGGGGTGGGGGGGGGGGGGGGTTGCACAAGTCGGAGCGGTTTCGTCCGACGTGGTTGATGGGTCCACAGGTCGAGGCTGTGCTGAGTCCACTGCTGCCCGACAACTACCCCGGCAAGTGGCCATTCCAGCGTTCGCCGTCGGCCTGGATCTAGGGTAGGAGAAGATGGAGATGGCCCCTGAACTCTTAAACCGGATAAAAAGGGGGTAAATCGAACTTCAAGAAGAGTTTGAGGGATTAAATGGACTTCTTCAAAGATAAAAATCGACGTACCCGTCACTCATCAACTACCTGATCGCTATTGCGTTTGTCTGGTTCCGCATCTTGTTGGGAACAGAGCATGGAGCAAACTCAAAGGCATGCAGCCTGGAAGATACAGGAAAGACGCATTTTTTTTGTCGCGTGTGGTGTGCTGATCAGCAGGAAGCTTAACGACGCAACGTCATGTTCCTGTATCCCGGCTTTCCTTAACCGCACCACTCACGCTAAGTGCGGACGATCCACGGCACGAAACCTGAGCAGAATTATATTATTTCGACGCTATAAAAAGCAGACCCGACTAAGCACACTTCGCCAACCATCACTACAGAACCAAGACAGCATTCCTACTAGCTAGTAGTGGCCAACCTAGCAGGACACACTCAAACCAAACCATGGCAGGCCGAGCTCTGACTCCCTTCCTGCTCAGTGCCAGCATTCTGGTGGCGCTCCTCGCCACGTGCCACGCCGGCGGCATCGCCGTCTACTGGGGCCAGAACGACGGCGAGGCGTCCCTGTCCGAGACCTGCGCGTCCGGCAACTACAAGTTCGTCATCCTCGCCTTCGTCTACAAGTTCGGCAAGGGCCAGACGCCGCAGCTGGACCTCGCCAGCCACTGCGACCCCTCGTCGGGCGGCTGCAAGGGGTTGAGCAAGGACATCCACTCGTGCCAGCGCCGCGGCATCAAGGTCCTCCTCTCCATCGGCGGCGGCGACGGCAGCTACGGCTTGACCTCCGAGGGCGACGCGCGTGACGTGGCCGCCTACCTCTGGAACAACTACCTCGGCGGCTCGTCCTCGTCTCGCCCCCTCGGCGACGCCGTTCTTGACGGCATCGACTTCGACATCGAGCTCGGCGGCGCCAAGTACTGGGACAGACTCGCCAGGTAATTAAAATCATGCACCCCAGCTACACGTTGATGTTGCACGCTGGTGGTTTTAACTGTTAAGTACACGACACTAGCTGACATGACAAGGTGGCCACATGACACGCAGGGACCTGAAGAACATGGGCAAGAACAAGGGCGGCAAGGGGGTGTTTCTGAGCGCGGCGCCGCAGTGCCCGTTCCCGGACGAGTGGGACGGAGGCGCGATCAACACGGGGCTGTTCGACTACGTGTGGGTGCAGTTCTACAACAACCCGGAGTGCCAGTTCAGCTCGGGGCGCGGTGCGTTCATGGCCGCATGGAAGCAGTGGGAGTCGGTGCCAGCAGGGCAGATCTTCCTCGGCCTACCGGCATCCAAGGACGCAGCGGGCACCGGCTTCGTGCCCGCCGGCGAGCTCAACTCTCAGGTGCTGCCGCTCATCAGGGGCTCGCCCAAGTACGGCGGCGTCATGCTCTGGTCTAAATACTACGATGATCGCACGGGCTACAGCTCGGCCATCAAGAGCCATGTCTGATATTTCATATTTGCCGTGAAAAGGTCGATCGGCATGCCCTTGTTGCATGCGCTTGTACATGAGGTCCACAGATGGTTTATGTTTTATTTTTGTGCGTGATCGTGTTTGTTTTTCAGAGTTGCGAGAGAATGTATTCTGTAGTACAGTGATTTTTCACCATGTTGGGTTGGTGAACCGATTCATTCGTTTGTCACATGTAAAATGTATCACACGGTTTCAATAAAAAGGCGTCCGATATCATTTCTCTGCGGCGCGGTTCCTATAGTGAAAAAAAGAAACTGTATTAATGCGTTATGATTCTCAGTGGCCATTTAAGATTCTCAACATGATTATTGAAAAAAAAATCTATTTTACAAACCATAATTGTCGACCATGTCCCATTTTCATTCCTCAATCATGAAATGGTTTGATTTGAACACTAAGCTATTGAAACCACCAATTTTGACTTGAATTTATAGTTGTTTCACTGACATGGTCTTGGCATGGCGGATGTCCAGTGACTAAGTAGTATTTGCAATTTCAAAACTCATAATAGTCTAGGCAACTTTTTTTTTTAAAAAAAACTTGTTTCTACAAAGGTGCGTTTGTACCTAAATAATAGTTAAGAAGTGAAATAGAATATATCTACTTTGAAACTAAGCCAAAGCTATTTCATTGTTAATTCTATTAAACTCCATACAAATTTGATTTGGAATATAAAAGGTAACTTTATCATTTTAATTATTAAACAACTATAAAGAATACTAAATGCATATATCATCATTAAAAACACAGTTTGCTTTGGAGAAAATAATATAATATAAACTATTTATTTGGTTTTATAGAAAAATAGCCTACATGTATTTCATTTCCATAGCAAAAGTGGAAAATCCAAGAAAAAACTCGTTATTCTACCCATCATTAAAACATGATTACTATTTTATCGTTGGCCATGTCGCCTCATTACTCAAACTATGTTAGAGGCAATCTTGAAAAGTTAACGGCTCCAAAGTGGACATTTACAAAGGAAACTAATCGATAAGGCATAGAAAAAAAAACACTAAAACTACTCAATACTTGCTTCTAAGTTACCCATTATCTATTATGTAAAAAATATCTTACAAAAACTTGGTTCATAATTACTAATATCTATTTTTGTCTTGCATTGTACCAAATACTTTTAATCTGAATATTGATCTAGCTCTATTTTTTTGAGGAAACTTGATCTAGCTCTATTGTCGTTTAATTATGTGGTGAAATCGAAAGACAACACAAAATAAGAAGGAAAAATCATTATACGATGGTGCAGACATGCAATGAACAGAAAAACCACGAATGTAACCTAGCGCGAAATCCCGATCAAACATAATAACACAATAAAGCTTATTATACATATATTAATTGGCTCTAAGTTATAAATGATAGGGTTTTCATGACGGTTCTATTATTTATATCTTTTTAAAATATATTGCTAGCACCTATAGGTGTATATCTTGATTGACCGGTCAAATCCAATTTTAGAGATATCAAACAAGTACAGGGAAAATCACATAAATGAAATAAAAAAAGTTAAAATTATGGTACTGATTTAAGAAATCAGGTGGCCGAGGAAGAGAAAGATATGACAATTAGCATTTTGGAAAATGCAGGTTTTGTAGTAACTTGCCAGTAGTGTAAATCTCCTCTGTAATCGAGAATGATCTAATGCTAACATTATTTTCCCGTTGATGTTTCATGACACCAGAGAAATGCATAAACAAAATCCGTTCAATTATTACTAAGGTACAAACATGCCACTACGGATGCAAAATGAAAATGAAGGAACACAATATTTCGTGGCACCATGTATGAAAACGAAGGAACGTAATATTTCGTGATACCGTGTATGAAGACGAGGGAACGCAAACTATGTACACAGGGGAATAAAAGTTTGTTAAACAATGTATGCAGGAAAGCAACATATTTTGTCGCGTGCGGTGCTGTGGTTGAGTTGGGTACGATGAAGCAATTCACATTCCAACTAAGCCCACTCACAGTAAATCCAACTTTACTTGACCGCAACTACTACTCACGGTAAATTCACACACGAATGCGCACGAACCACGGCACGAAATCGACTCAATTTTTTTCTCCACGGCGTTCATATTTGCGTATGCTAACGAGCCTAACACAGTAACACTACCAAACCAGTATAAAAGGGACACACCAGTATGCCCAATTCGCCATTCAATTCACCCATCTCTACTCGAAGCTCATAAAACTTCCCCACATTTAGTAGCTAGCCGGGCACGCTCAAGCCATGGCAAGCCGAGCTCTCACTCCCTTCCAGCTCATTGCCGCCCTCTTGGTGGCGTTCCTTGTCACATGCCACGGTGGCGGCATCGCGGTGTACTGGGGCCAGAACGACGGCGAGGCGTCCCTGTCCGACACGTGTGCGTCCGGCAACTACGAGTACGTCATCCTCGCGTTCGTATACAAGTTCGGCAAGGGCCAGACGCCGCAGCTGGACCTCGCCAGCCACTGCGACCCCTCGTCGGGTGGCTGCACGGGGCTGAGCGATGACATACGCTCGTGCCAGAGCAGCAACGTCAAGGTCCTCCTCTCCATCGGCGGCGGCGAT
Organism: Digitaria exilis; assembly: GCA_015342445.1. Taxonomy (NCBI): domain Eukaryota; kingdom Viridiplantae; phylum Streptophyta; class Magnoliopsida; order Poales; family Poaceae; genus Digitaria; species Digitaria exilis. The sequence goes on from JACEFO010001719.1 coordinate 2,874,198, forward strand.
GGCAGCTACGGCCTGACCTCCCAAGGGGACGCACGTGACGTGGCAGCCTACCTCTGGAACAACTACCTCGGCGGCTCGTCGTCGTCTCGTCCCCTCGGTGACGCCGTTCTTGACGGCATCGACTTCGACATCGAGCTCGGCGGTGCCAAGTATTGGGACAGCCTCGCCAGGTAAACTATCGGGAAAGCTAAATCACACTCGAGTGCTGGGAGACCCACTCGTTATGACAGGCTCGATAATACATGCTTGCTAATTGCTCATATGCTCAGTTGCTCACTGTCTCACCTGGCTGGACGCCGTGCAGGGACCTGAAGAACATGGGCAAGAACCAGCTGGGCGGCAAGGGGGTGCTCCTGAGCGCGGCGCCGCAGTGCCCGTTCCCAGACGAGTGGGACAACGGCGCGATCAACACGGGGCTGTTCGATTTCGTGTGGGTGCAGTTCTACAACAACCCGCCGTGCCAGGTGAGCGCGGGGCGCGGCGCGTTCATGGACACGTGGAAGCAGTGGGAGTCGATGCCGGCGGAGAAGATCTTCTTGGGTCTGCCAGCATCCAAGGACGCAGCGGGCACCGGCTTCGTGCCCGCCGACGATCTCAATAACAACGTGCTGCCGCTCATCAGGGACTCACCCAAGTACGGCGGCGTTATGCTCTGGTCCAAGTACTACGACGATCGCACGGGATACAGCTCGGACATCAAGAGCCACGTCTGATGTTTGCATGCTCCGCGTTCGTGTCTCCACCTGTTAGTCTGTTACAGAGCCCTGCGAGATACGGTAGTGTATTGTACATAGTACAGTGATCTGTTGTACTCTGTTGGTTTTGGGTCGTTTTCCATACTTCCATGCTCATTTCTTTGTCACATGTAGTGTCAGACTGCTGAATAAAAATGAGATACCAGATACCCATTTGTTTGCGAGAAGTAGTACTCCTTTGCAACCAAATTTTTTTCTCGGCGTCTGATCATCAAAGCGTGACAGAGAATTGGCAAACCTTGAACTGACCTCACGCTGCAAGGATAGAAACGAATAAACTGAGTGCTCGCTATTGTTTGTGCTATAGAAAATCGTATCCACGTCCTAATTTCAAATGGGCCACCTAAATTCCTGTAAACTTAAGCAAGAGTCCGTGAAAAATAAGACCATGGAGCGAGGTTCCCCTGAAGCTTGCTCATCAGTTGCAGACTAGACTAATCTTAAATTCTTGATAGTGTTGATCTGCTCATAGAAAAAAGAATAGTTAATTCACCAGAAAACAATGGAAATGGGTAGATTCGTTTTAGTGAGGAACTTCGTTTTAGTGAAGAATTTGTAGAAATGAAATGAGCCAAAGAGCACGCCTAGTTGGAGCGGCCGGTTGTCCATTCTTGCGTCTAGGAACACCATAATATGCCGGAGCGGTTACTATCTATAGGCCCATCCTCTGAGTCATATGACCGTGAACCCTTGACGCTCAAATTGCTCTGCTAAGTGCTAACACTGCCAAACCACTATAAAAATGGTTAGGTGCCAAACCCACAGCAAGCAAATCCTTCCTTGCACTTAATTAGCACATTGTCGTGGGATAGGCTAGGCGTCGCTTGGCTGCTAAACCATGGAAGGACGAGCTCTCAATCCCATCCAGCTCATCGCCACGCTCTTTTTGGCGATCCTCGCCACGAGCCACGCCGGTGGCATTGCCATATACTGGGGCCAGAACACTGGTGAGGCGACCCTGTCCGCGACGTGCGCGTCCCGCAAGTACCAGTTCGTCATCCTCGCCTTCGTCTTCCAGTTCGGCAAGGGCCGGACACCGAAGCTGGACCTGTCCGGCCACTGCGACGCCTCTTCAGGTCGCTGCGCCGTCCTGAGCAGCGACATCCGCTCGTGCCAGCGCCACGGCGTCAAGGTTCTCCTCTCCATCGGCGGTGGCGTTGGCAACTACGGCTTGTCGTCACCAGCGGACGCGCGTCTGGTGGCCGCGTACCTCTGGAACGGCTACCTCGGTGGCACGTCGACGTCACGGCCACTCGGCGATGCCGTCCTCGACGGCATCGACTTCGACATCGAGCTCGGCAGCGCCAAGTTCTGGGACAACCTCGCCAGGTGATGAACTCTCTCAACCTGCGCCTCTCGTCGCTGCATATATGTTGTTTTATGTGCACATATGCTCATGCTAAATTTGCCAATGTTGCATTGCAGGGACCTCAAGGACATGGGCAAGAACGCCGGTACGGAGGTGTTGCTGAGCGCGGCGCCGCAGTGTCCGTTCCCGGACGAGTGGGACGGGGCCGCGATCAACACGGGGCTGTTCAACTACGTGTGGGTGCAATTCTACAACAACCCGGAGTGCCAGTTCAGCTCTGGGCGCAAGGCGTTCCTGGCCGCATGGAAGCAGTGGGAATCGGTACCGGCAGGGAAGATCTTCTTGGGACTGCCAGCTTCCAAGGACGCGGCGGGCACCGGGTTCGTGCCCGCCGGCGAGCTCAAGTCGCAGGTGCTGCCTCTCATCAGGGACTCGCCCAAGTACGGCGGCGTAATGCTCTGGTCCAAGTTCTACGACGACAGCACGGGATACAGTTCTGCTATCAAGAGCCACGTCTGATAGACTGACACTGGATGCCATGTAGACAAGCGAGCATGCATGAATGCGAGTGTTTATTTGTATACGTGGGTGTAGCAGTGCACGGTGGCTAGTGGTAGATCATTCATCTTTCAGTATGTTCGTGTTCGATCTTGTATCAACGTGTGCTACCGTACTTGGGAGACCGTGTTCTGTAGGAGAGGAAAATACCAGCTGTCAAGCTTTGCAATTTTCAGTCATCGCCCTAGTTCCTTGGCCCTTAGATCAACAAATAAAAGAGATCGTTCGCCATTCGTGATTTTTTTTCATAGTCCTATTCTCCAACTGACCACTCCTCTACATGTTTTATTTTTATTTTGGTATCTTCATCCAAATAGAGATCATTTGCCATTCGTGATTTTTTTAAAGACCCGGATCCTTTTCCGGCATTCATTAATAAATAGAGAATAGAGTTATTTTACAAATTGTGCAAGAAAAAAAAGAAATTAACCCCCTTCTGGTAGACTACCTAGTTAGGGGAAGAAAACTTTAAGACAATTACTCACAATATCTGTGACCAACTATATTTGCTAGAGCCTTTCTCCTGAAAATGATAGCCACGACCACGAACTTTCAGACTCAGCCATCAGCACGTGAATCGCCGTTTCCCATTTTTATTTCGCCGTTGTGGTTGCTCTTAACATCAATCGAACTGTACTTCTTATCAGGTAGGAGTTTCAAAGTATAGTACAAACTAAGACTGAAAGAAGGCAAGGAGCAGGCCCAGCTGCAACTGTGTTCGGCCGGCTGTCCGTTCCTCTGTCTGGGGGCACCACAACCAAACCAATCTCCTCACGTACGTGCTTCCGTGCTGGGTTCCTCTGTCCCTTAAAGTTGGTTAATCCTTGGATTAGCGGCAGGTTTGGGGGGTTTCCTGTCCTTATACGCCGAGTAGTACGAAGATTCGTGACTGTCATGACGTCGTCCTGTTCATCATACAGTTCTGCTAAGCTTGTCCCCTTTGGTGGCTCAGGACGGCAGAAGAATGGTGGTACTATCTGGAGTCGCTGTCCAAACAGTCGAGTCACCTTCGTCACCGGCAGAATCGCATTAGACCTGATTGGTAAGTTACACACCTTGTGGGCCTGACTGCCTTTACACACCAATATGACAAACTAAAGAGTGTCCGAAGTGAATCTCCAACTCCACCAGACAAAAGTGTGCATGGGAAGTTGTATTTTTCATTCATTGAAGACAGACTCAAGTTCTTCCATCCCTGGTTTAACAGCGATATGAAGCCAACTGTCAATATGATCAAGATGACAGCAATCCTTCTGATTGTAGATTGCACCAATCTCAAGTTTGAAAGTCTTCACACCAATGCCTGAGTGTTTTTTCAGTACATTGTCAACTCTGTCAGTGAAATATCTCGTTTTGTCATCCTTTCCACACACATTCCCATTTAAGCCTAGTGTTTCTTCACTGAAGGTGAGATTGGGATGGTATCTCCAGGAATGCCTAAAGTTCTGAGACATGCAGGCAACTTGTGCAGGCGTGCAGCATATCTCACTGGCATTAGGGAATGTATATGCCACCAAATATCCTGCATGCACTCATATAGGAGAAAATTCATTATTGGAATATAAAGGCAGTAATTGCGACTTGGTTACTCCGTCTAGAGTTTTACCATGGGTGGCGTGTGCATATAAGTGTACAGTATAATATGTAGCATCTGAATATATACACAGCCCAGTAGAGACATGGAATAGAATTCAACAGCTCTGGTAGCTAAAGTACCAGATACATAAAAGGAACAATATTCCATGTAAATAAGATGAAGAGGTAGCAGATCGAACGGACATATAAATAGGAGACTTTTTACAGCGCTTGGAAATAATGAGAGCCGTTCATCCTCTTAGATCTAATGGCCACAGGTTAAAAGGAACGAACCAATGTGGTAGGCCAGGAACTATTTACAAAATTAAGAAAATGGGCATTTTAGTATTTTCCGTCTAAACAAATAACTTTTCGTTTTTTTTCCTGTTGCCCTGTACTCCAGCGACGCAACTCCGGCCAGCGGTTGGCAGCAGGCAGTAGCTCGACTGCGGCGTCCTTCGCGTCCGCACACTCCTCTGCCTCTTCCGTACTATTTATAGCCTTCAACGGTGAGTGGTGACCACCAAACGCCGCCGCTCACACATACTGCTGTGCGTCCGTACATATCCATCCGCCATGCTCGCGAGGGCTCCGGCCTGGCCGTGCTTCGGCGCCGGTGAAGTCCGGTGCCACCACGGCCGCCACGACGCGCCGAACACGAGGCCGTGGGTAGTGGGTACCCGAAGGTGGCGTGAAGCTCGTCGTGGCGAGGCCGGCGTCGGCGGTGGTGGAGGCGTCTGCCGGGGAGAGGAGGATGGCGGGGCCGGAGCCAGTGGCCGCGGCGGCGGCAGAAGGGATGACTGAACGGTGGCTAGATAATTACTAGGAAAGAACCCTTGTTTAAAATAAATCTTCTTTTTTAAGATTAATGGCCGCCGAGAATAATTAGTGTGGGAGGAACTTGAGGTTCTTTCAAGCATGTAACAAGTCTTAATAGAGGGGCCCTGCAATGACCAAAGGTTCACTAATCTTATTGACCGATGCCAAGTCACGCCAAGCTAGAAGGCAACAATTTCACTATATTCTGTTAAAGCTAGAGATGATATAAAGATTTATGGTACATCTTTGAAGTATAACAGGCAACTTTTGCAACCTAGCATAGCTATTGAGCTACTAATTTTTTGAGCTCTTTTACGGTTCCTTATACTACTATTCGGTAGCATATAGTATAGAACAGATCAAACCATCTATTGTAAAGGGTAATTTGGTAATAACTACATATGTATTACTTGACTCTCTTACAAGGGGTGAATCTTTAGTGTCAAAAATATATTATCGTGATGCCATTTTTATTTTTTTTCATAATACCCTTATACTATATATACTACTCATGTATATACTACCCATACCACTGGTGAAGCTTTTAGTAGTACACAATTAATTTCGACCGCTGCAAGTGTGTGTTTATTTGTAGGTTTGGTGTGCAACACTGCAACTGTGCACGGTGGCTAGGGGTAGATCATTCATCTTTCCGCATGTTCGTGTTCGATCCTGTATCGACGTTACCGTCGTTGGGAGACTGTATTCTGTAGTAGAGCAAAATACCAGGTTTGGTATTTTTCAGTCACCTTGACCTAGTTCCTTAGCCATTGGATCAGAGTTTTACTGCCTTCACCGACTAGAGTGGTGCGGCCGTGTTGATGCTCCAATTTAAGCAGTCGGCATTTTCTTGCGTTAAATGGTTACCTGATGTCATAATCCAACCAGACAAACCTAGTTTATTTTTTTCATGTATATGGCCTCCCAATGATATAGTCTTATATATTTTTAATATATCAATAAAACATGCATTATCTTGTACGGTTCGTTAAAAAAAAAATAAAGTAGATATCAGTAGTCATTTTTCCATAGTCCTATTCTCCAACTGACCACTTAAGCCTCGTTTGGATTGGACAGAGATTTAAGAATTCGATATAGATTTTAAAATTAGATTTCAATAATCTAGGTTGAGATAATATGGGAGCTGTTTGATCCATATAGATTACGAGTGTCAGAACTCAGATTATTGGTGGTTAGAGTATAACACATGGTGGTGGGAGGGCAAACAAGTCTTTTGATTGTGTATTATCTGCTAACAGCTGGGTTCACCCAGATTATGGGATTTTAGAAAGGGCAGTTAGATGTTTATAATCCACACAATTATCTACGTGACTGGATCATCTAGAGATTTATTTAGATGGTTTTCATAATCCCAAGCTGATCCAAACACCAGAGTCCTCGTCATGTTTTTATTTTGGTATCTTCATCCAAATTCTATTCCCATTTTAGAAGAGAAGTTCTCCACCCCATGACCACACACAGCCACACAGGCAATCCAATTCTATTCTAATTGGATATTTTCATGGAAACAATAAAGATTGGATTGGAATATTTGAGATTGACGAAACTGCCGCTCATTTAAAATTAACTAGCCGAAAATGAGCCATGTGAAGTTAGAGAGTAGAGACTCAAGAATTTGGAGGTGTGTTTGGATCCATAGGCAAATGGCATGTCATTTTTTATGTCATTTGCCTCCAAACACCCCCTTAGCAATGAAAAATAAGATGGCAAAAATCTCTTGACTCTAAACTCTAAATTGTGGCAGAAACTGAGAGGGCAAAACTTTTGTCATTGGAAGGGTGATAGGAGAGGGAGAAATGGGCTTTTGCCATTGGATCCAAACACTCATAATGGCAAAACTTTTATCATCTTTTCTTGAGAGAAAAAGTTTTGCTCTTTTTTGCTCTTGCTATACGGATCCCAACACACACTTGGGTAAGAAAGTTCCATTTCCATCATAAAGGACCATGAATTGAGCTAAGCACGAGATTGCTATGGAAATTCTCAAATCCCGTGAATGATTCAAGGTTCAGTGATATTTCTTCTTCTTCTTTTTTGATAACTTCCTAAACCTTTGAAATGTCACTATAAGGCAGCTGCTTGTGCAAGTATATCAGTGTAGACAACCTCTTAAATTGGTAAATAATGCTCGGACGATTTATATAGAACAGTGTAGTGTCTTTGTAAGTTGTAACTTTTTTTTTTTTGCGAAACATTTGTAAGTTGTAACTGTAAGCTTATTCATGAAAATAACACCCAACTCATTTACCACATCATAATGGGCCACTGATACGTTGGGTCCAGGGGTACATATTTGTGGAGTATTGATGTCAAATCATAAAGTGGCACCCGAATTGTTCTGCCAATTGTTTCTCCAACGACTTATGCCCTTGCACATTTTGTATCTTATCATTATTCAGACATGGTGAGTTGAGCTGTCTACGCCTGTGGGTTATGGGGACTTTAGTAAAGGAGAAACCATTAAGATTTTATCCAGCTGAATGCCGGCACTGAGTGGGGTGATATCACAAGGAAATGTCTTCCCAAATCCACAGCGCTAATTTTAGACTGTACTTATGCTGTGCTGGAGCACTTACCGTTCCATATACCCCATATGCCCCTAATGTTTTGTTTGCAAAGCTCTTTTGAACACCTGCTTATTCACTTCACATCATCGAATGAGTTGTAGAAATAGCAAATTCGCTCTTTTACTAATATCAAGACCGTGTATGGTGACATTTCCAAATTGCGGTGTGGAGCCTCTGCTGTCGCAATCTGCTTTCTGCTGAAAATGATAGCCACAACCTTTCAGAGTCAGCAATCAGCACGTGAATCGCCTTTTCGCATTTTTATTTTCGCCGCTGTGATTACCCTTATATCTATCGAACTGTACTTCTCATCAAGTTGGAGTTTCAAAGTACAGCTCAAACTGAAAGAGGGCAAGGAGCAGGCGCAGTTGCAGTTGGTTCGGTTCGGCCGGCTGTCCGTTCCTCTGTCAAGGGGCACTACCACACACACTCTCTCCTTACCTAATGCGTGCTTCCGTGCTGGCCCATCCCTTAAAGTTGGCTAATCCTTTTGGATCAGCGACAGGTTTGGGGGGTTTCCTGGCCTTATCCGCCGAGTAGTACGAAGATGCGTGCCTGCCATGACGACATGACGTCGTCCTGTTCAGCAAATAGTTCTGCTGAGCGTCTCCCCTTCCCTTTGCTGTCTGTATTTGGCGCAGGACGGCAGAAGGATGGTGGTATTCTCGCAGAGTCGCAGTCGGACTCGGTATCCAAACAGCTGAGTCATCTCCATCACCGGCAGAATCGCATTGGACCTCCGCTCGTGCTCGGAGAGTTGCGGACCTTGTGGGCCTGACTGCATTTGGAAATGGACAACGAATAGCTGAGTCACCTACTATGACATTTTAGCTGACTAGTAGTCCATGTCCAAGGCCGCCTAGGATGCGATTAGCAGGGCGTGCAGCAAATGCGCATGAGCTCATGACGGCGTGGTCGGAAACGCACTGCCTAGTTGTCTTCCTCCTCGCTCTCCCGCACTGAGCGTTCCTGAATTCCGACCCTCTAGAGGCGAGCGTGGAGATTCGATGAGATGGGGAGAAATGGTCGTCGCAATTTGCCGCGCGATCAGTGGAAGTCGCTGCTCTCAGCCCGGTGACCCGCGCGCAGAGGTCAGTGGTCAACCACTGCCGACGCACTACCGTCTCCCCATGCTAAGATGCCAGAGTATAATATTGGCGATGCCCTGCGCTCTCGATGATAAGCCCCAAATTTCGACCACAAATTGTGCCATCTCGATCGTGCCCGGTCAACTTGTGACGGCTAGCACACCTAACGAATGACGGAGTCGTTGCTAGAACCGTTAGAACACAACTGGTCAACTGCGCCGCTGCTAGTTGCGCACCGCATTGCTCAACGGATTGTACATACAGTAACAGCTATAAAAAGACGGTGATCCTCCGAGCACAATTCAGACCTCAGAGCACTGCCACAGCATACCAAGAGCTAGGCTCGATCGAGGAAGACAACAAGAATGGCGAGATCTTCTCCAACAATGCTTCTGGTCACGGCGCTCACGGTGGCCGTGCTAGCCGCCGGAGCGCTTGCCGGCAACATCGCCATCTACTGGGGCCAGAACGGTAACGAAGGCACGCTGGAAGAGACATGCGCCACCGGACTCTACAAGTTCGTCAACGTGGCGTTCCTCCCCACGTTCGGCAAGGGCCAGACGCCGGTACTCAACCTCGCCGGCCACTGCAACCCGGCCACCAACGGGTGCACGGGCGTGGGCGCGGACATCAAGTCGTGCCAGAGCATGGGCATCAAGGTGTTCCTCTCCATCGGCGGCGGTGCCGGGAGCTACGGCCTCTCGTCCCGTGCCGACGCGAGGAACGTCTCCAGGTACCTCTGGAACAACTACCTCGGCGGCAAGTCTGAGTCCAGGCCCCTCGGCGATGCCGTGCTCGACGGCATCGACTTCGACATCGAGACCGGCGTGAGCCTGTACTGGGACGACCTGGCGAGAGCACTCAAGTCCTACTCCAAGAGGGGGTACAAGTCCAAGCCGGTGTACTTGGCCGCGGCGCCGCAGTGCCCGTTCCCGGACGCGTCGCTGGGCACGGCGCTCGGGACGGGCCTGTTCGACTACGTGTGGGTGCAGTTCTACAACAACCCGCCGTGCCAGTACAGCGCGAGCGCCGGCGTCGGAGGGTTGGCAAGCGCGTGGGCGAAGTGGACGTCGATTAGGGCGGGGAAGGTGTTTTTGGGGCTCCCCGCCGCGCCACAGGCCGCCGGGAGTGGGTTCGTGACGACGAGCGATCTGGTGTCGCAGGTGCTGCCTGTGGTCAGGAACTCGACCAAGTATGGCGGCATCATGCTGTGGTCGAGGTACTACGATGGGCTCACCGGGTACAGTGAAGCGATCAAGAGCGAAGTTTGAGGTGAGGTGAGTGACATGTTGGGGGGGGGGGGGTGTGGTGCACATGTGGCCCATGTGCGTGTGGATCGTGTAAGATCGAAGTATTCTGTGGAGAAACGTAGACACAGAACGAGCATGTGTCTAGAGATCTCTCTGATGTGTTTTGGCATGTACTAGTCTGTCTCCATTCATAAGCACTGTGAACAAAATTGATGTGGCGGCAACATAACACATCCTGCGTGCTAGTGCAAATTAAACTTTGCCGCAAACGTTTTCTGCATTCACGGTGATCAGGTTCTCATGGCTTTCAGGGATAGCTTGCTGCTGCTTGCCTTCATGATACCCTAAGCTCTAAGCTGTTCAGGATAATAACACTGGTACTAGAAGAACAACTCGTTCTAGGCTCTGTTGGACTACCTCACGCGATGCAAAGGGCTCTGTCGTGGCCTGAACTCTCTGTATCACCATCTGCGCTGTGCTGGTCTGCCTACAGTCCACAGGGCCGACCGTAACGTGTCGTGGAGTATGCCTCGACCAGTTACCACCGACTGCGCAAGGCTTTGCAACGTGCCCAGCTTTTGGCCCCTGGCCGCTCTAAGGGACGCGCGGCAGTGAACTAGGCCATCGAGCCCAGTGTGCAACCAGGTGTACCAGGGAAGCTCAATAGGAGTACCTCCAAAGTGTGCACTGCACCTGCGAACCTGCGCGAAGTGGGCGACACCTGTAGAGCATATTCTGATGCGAGCGTTCTACTACCTTCATCTAGCACCTTCGTCACATCACCAATGGCCGTTTCCCACCATCGATCGGCCGAGCGTGAGCCATGCTGCTCCTGGTTCAGGCACGCCACTCGACTTCGAAGTCTTTAAATACCGTGTCGAGTAGAGCTCGTGCCACTGCACATCAGCTGGCGCTGTAACTCTTGTCTCTGTGCTCCCGTTCATCAGCCCATCACCTACACTACAGGCTGCGAAAACAGGTACTTGTCGCCGCTGTCGGACCAGTGGATCCGATCGAACCGTATCCGTCTTCGCTCCCTTCTTGTTTCTGATGGTGCTCGTGTCGATTCCGTCTTGGTTTTGATCTTGTTCGCAGCGACCACTGCCACCCTCCTCTCGAAAACGATTCGAGCCATGGTAGTGGCGATGGCAACTGCTCCAGCTCCAACAATGTACTCCGTTCCGGCACCGGGCGGCATGCGGTGCCGGACCTTCGCGCCGCTGGTCAAGACCGACGCCCCGTGCATGGCTTCCCCGGCGCGGCCGCCGAGCATCGCCGTGGCGCCGGGCAGTCGCGCTCGGGTCTCGAGCCGGTTCATGGCGGCGGCGCACAAGGTGAAGCTGGTGGGGCCGGACGGGTCGGAGAGCGAGCTGGAGGTGGCCGAGGACACGTACATCCTGGACGCCGCGGAGGGGGCCGGGCTGGAGCTCCCCTACTCGTGCCGCGCGGGGACGTGCGCGACGTGCGCGGGCAAGCTGGCGTCCGGGGAGGTGGACCAGTCGGAGGGCTCGTTCCTGGACGACGCGCAGATGGCGGAGGGCTACGTGCTTACCTGCATCGCTTACCCCAAGTCGGATTGCGTCATCTACACCCACAAGGAGGGAGAAGTGAACTAGATTGGTGCGAGCCCTGTGGACTATAGTGGTGTGCGTGCGCGTGTTCCAGTAGCGCACGTTCAGAGGGATGATTATGGGCTTCTTCAGCTGTGTCTTGTGTCTACATGATGATCAGTGTGTTTGTTGAAGGTTTTGGTTTCATCACTCTCTGATCTGTAGTGTCCTATGTGGTCATCTATTATTTATATTATTACTTGAAGAAAAAAAGAGCCACCACGTTCGCCGAGAGGGTCAAGAAATTCCCACGTTAATCAGAAAAAAGAGAAGAATTTGGACCATTGGATTTTATGAAGACCTAACGGTCTAAAGTAAGCCAAAGAGTCCAATCTAACAATAGATAAGGCTAAAAAATCCTTTTCCTAACCATATATAAGCATCTATACGGTTGATTTTTATGAAAGATTTATACGGTTGATTTTGATGATCATCTAATGGCCCAAATTCAACACAAGAAAAAAACAAAAAAAAATTAGATGAACACATAGAGTCGTGGCTTACCACAACTAGAATATGGCATGTATGGTACTCTATGTAATGTGACTCGGACAAAATATAGTAAAATTAATAAATACATGGTATAAATCTATCTATCTATATATTCTATCTATTATTATTATATTATTATTTGAAGAAAAAAAGGAGCCACCACGTTCGCCGAGAGGGTCAAGAAATTCCCACGTTAATCGGAAAAGAGAAGAATTTGGGCCGTCGGATTTTTTGAAGATCTAACGGTGTATATTAGATCAAAAAGTCAATGTCCAATACGACTAACAGTAGGCTTAGGCTAAAGAGTCCATGTTCAATACGACTTACAAATCGATTAGAGCAAAGAATCCATATCAAATATTTAATAATTATATTTTAAATAATCAATATTATCATGTTAACAAATATTAATTTTGGAATAAATAATTATGGAAAAAATTAGCTACCGTATGTATTAAACCATTTTATGAGTCCCTGTCAGGTTAAGATCCATGTATATGTGCATGCAAATACAAGAAGAGATAGGTGTAAAACAGAAGAAAATTACTATAAACAAAAGAAAGTTGCACCCATGATGATGCACGGTAGCATAAATTTGTAGGAAGCAGCAACTATAAAGTGCTAATATATACTGGAAGAAATCCTCACAAATTTTATGATAATGCAGTGGTTTATAATAGCCTAAGGAGTCCATTCAAAACACAACTGATAAATAGATACATAACTTTAAATAAAATCTAATATGTACAATTATACGCACCTACTTTGGAGTCTGTACATACAGTCCATCTACAGTTAGTACTACCATATAAGAACCGGTTTACAAACAATTTTGTTCTATAAATAAAAAAGAATAATTTTACGAATAACCATTGCCATTGCCGTGTATAGTCATGGTCGTTAACTAGGACCCACGTAATACATCACCAAATAAATAACGAACGTTGTGACAGAAGAGAGATCAAGCAAACACAGACAACTGTATGGATGGCATGATGGATTGACGGTAGCTCCCACGAAGAACTGGACTTGAGAAGGCGCACGAGGTCGTGGGCAGCGCCGCTTTGCCATGACTTTTAGAGAAAATTAGCTGAATGTAATGCAACCAAGTCCCTCCGATGATATATTTGAGACGAGTGAGGTGGCACATCCACACATGGTATTGTGCATATTTACATGAAAATCGGGAGGAAGCAAACAGAAATTTGAAGAGTAATATGGCCACAAGAGAGCTTCTCCGCTAACATCTACCACAAGGTCGACTAGGGACAGGCATGAGTTTCACTAATCACGATGAGGTGGCTCAGTCATCTTAAGACAGAGAAGTGCATCGTCTCAAGAGTCCAAGTCGTAAGTAAGTTGCTTATTGGCTTATATTATCATACTTGCATGCAAAGCAATCTCCAAGAATAAATGAAACTGGGTTTAGAATAAAAGAAAATCATATTTAAAAAATAGGTCGAGGTTCCTACTAACTTCGTAAAAAAAAAGATGCCATGATTATATTGTTCTGATCATTGTTACTGCTATTAATCACGCATCCTTGCAAGGGGGAGACCGAACTTCCAAAAGCTGAAGGGTATCATAACGCAAGGAATAATTGCAATGCAAATTAGGCATGCGAAAAAACAGTACAAATCCAACATACGGTTGATGCATGCCGGTTAATTAAAGGTACAGAGACAATAAACAAGAGCTTGCTGACCTGAACTAGAGTAGTAAAGTATTCTATTGATTTGACCAAGTTTTACCAAGTGGAAACGAAGAATCATGGTCTATATCGATGCTTACCATAGATCAATTACTCAAAATAGCAAGAAAGTATGGCAACTATTGTGAGGTGCCGAGGAAGCAATTGATCATGCCAAACCGAGTGAGCATCGACCAAGCAACCATATCAAGCATTGCAACACCACTAACCGCGTTAATGCCTTAATAAAAAATCAATGCGAATAATTTGTTTTCAAGTAATAAAATCAAATTATTAACATGAAAAAGAAATCTAGCTACCCGTGCTATTTGCGCGGGCCATCTTGCTAGTTACAAGATGATAAGAAAGCTCAGAATTCCTCTGTGTGTGCTTGATGCTCGCACGCATCAACGGAGGTTTATTTGCTTCCTGAAGCCCAACTGCCCTGCCTGAGCATGGGAAGTGTCTAAATCACTAGGAATGCAGATTAGGCCCGGCCCAACAACCCCGTGGGCGCGTTGTGTGACGACCTGTGTGACGTCATGTGTTGCGTGTAGGATTCAGTTTCAAAGTTCAAACTAGTATGTAGCAGCACTAGAATCTACTATGCAGCAGATAAGAAAGGCTAATACCATATCAATCAACCATCGACCATCGTTTGGTAGGCTAATCACCTAATGTTGTCGAGATACATAAGATAAGGCTCGCCTAAATAACCCTATGCATGATTGTGACATGCGCATGATTGACCCCCCAAATTAATAGCAACGTTTTCTTTCCCTGGCCTGACCTTCGGTCATAGATGTATCTGTTCATGATAAGGTGCCAGTTGCTTTCAGAGTTCAAGCGTATGTTTAGTCGGGAGAGAATGAAAAGAATTTTTTCTGGAAAGCGTATTCTGTGAGAGGAATGAATATAAAAGTTGAAAGGAGTGAAGGAAAACTTTTCTGGGAAGCTGTGTTTTCTGAGAGGGATGAATAGTAAGCGAAAAAAATTTTAAGATCTAAATACGACACAAACACCCTAGGAGGCAGCCGACTTCTCGCATCAAACGAGTCAACAAATCCACGGCATGTCCGCGTGTGAAAGCCGCTCGAACCAGCGACGATGAAAGCTCCGCCGTCTGAACCCACCAGGTGCATGCACTCACTCCTGCTGCCCCTGCACGAGCACCCTGTTCGGCTGTTCCCTCACGCGCGTGCGCGTTCAGTTCAGGGAAGCCTGCCAGATTTTACCCAAATGCCAGTGGTAAACTGCTGACAGCATCAAAGTATCATACTGTTACAGCGTGCTTGACCGGATGACGTGGAGGCATTCCTCTTCTGGTCAGCGTCTAGTCGTGTTCAGCGACCAGCGTGCGCCCGGCCTCTTTCGGCACGTGTGGCGGTGTGGGTCTCGCCGACGGCGGTGGCTCCCTCCGCTCCTCTTTCCACCCTCTCGCAACTAATTAGGCGGTGTTTAGTTCTCAAAAGTACTTTTTACTTCCTATTCATCTTCCTCACAGAACATGTATCCCTAAATTTTTTTTTCCTTTCCTATTCATCCTCCTCACATAACACACATACCAGAAAAAAAATACTTGTTTTCCACCACAACTAAACACGGCTTTAAGCAGGCAAGCCGCCGGTGTTTTTACTTCCGTCAGATTCACATCAGACGCTTGTCTGCGTTTCATTAGTATAATCTCAATTCATCCGTCCACTTTAGATTCAAACTTTCTGCCATATTGTGTATTAACGTAGAGTAAAGTACTATCAAACAAATCACATGGTGAATTTAATAAACTACTCCTTTCTTTTCAAATGGTACGTCGTTGTATTTAAATATATGTCTATAATGGAACTCTATGAGTGTGTTTGGATTGTAGAAAAAACATTGTAGCATCAGAAAAATATTGTAGCATTCGCTGGGAAACGTGTTTTATGAAGGAGAAATAGTGAAAAGTCGGAATGAATAGTAAAAAGATAGGATGAACAGTAAAAAGTTGGGAATCTGAACATGGAGATGAACTCTTTACCAACCGTTATTTTATAGAGAAATAATTTTAAACTAATTTTCTAGGGTGATTCTCTAAAATGAAATAAGAGACTAGGCTAAAAAATTAGGTTAACTTATTCATTTCCCGCACATGAACATTTTATTGTTATAGAATTTAATCCAAAGAATTAAAGGCAACCGCGGTCATAAGAATCACTTCCGTAAATCAGTACTCCTATCATGCTTTTTTTTTAGTGTTGGGGTGTAGGTGTTAGAATTGTGCTTTAGGCTCTCCAAAATTGTCGAAAAGTGGCACAGCTTTCCCCTGGCTGTCAAATGACGCACCATTGACATTAGTTGTGGCGACGAGCTTTGTCTAAACCATCATCATTGGTAGCCTAGCCTTACATCATCAGAAGAAACATCCGTGAACAATAAGGAAGGCAAGATTAAGGCGTGAACACTTTTGCATCCCCAACCCAGTAGGAGTGGATGACAGAGATGTGAACAGAGTGGAAAAGGAAGGGATATGATCGATAAACCTTAGGTTTAGACGTAGCTTATCACGAGAGGAGGAGGATTATGTCTGGACAAACATACGCGCATGATGGGCTGTGTGCTGTAACGAAGCCAGCCGCAACACGCACCTGCAAAAACTTAATGTTATCTTTGGGGCCATGGACCTATACGGTTCATTTCATACCTGTTTCTCTCTCCATACACGGAGTCTCCATGCAGATGGAACCTGGCTATGAAAACCTGAAGCCTAATACAGTACGAGCATTTGGATCCATTCTCCACTGATTGAACATCCCAATGCTGATAGGCATAGGCTCTTCAGGTCGGCAATGGTTTGTGAGGATCTCACACTGAACGGAAGGAGAAACACTATTCTGTGTGGTCCATGGTCCACACCACCCGACCGGATCTCCTAAATTCGGTAGGTCTGCTGGTGGCATCGTTTTAGTTATTAACACGCACAACGGCACAATGCCACGGCATTACAAGCTCTGAAGAATATTCACAACCACCAAGCTCTTTTCGGCTCAATCATCCCTACGAGACAAACAGCAACGAGGCGAGCTACTGGTACATACACGTCGAGTTCCATCCGATATGTGTGCCTCCTCGCTTTCAGAGAGGCGTAGGGGATGTTTAGTTGAGGGGTGGAAAAAGTACTTTTTTTTTCGGGATGCGTGTTATATGAGGGAGATGAATAGGAAAGGTAAAAAGTAAATTTTTGGAGATGCGTATTCTGTAAGACGAATGAATAGGAAGTAAAAAGTAGTTTCGGAAACTAAACAGGACAATCCGTGAGAACCTGAGGAGACATGATTGCCGGATACGATGCAGGCGGCAGGACTCTTCAGGTGTCCTACAAAGACGCGCTTCCTTCCTGTTAAAATAAGCATGACGGCCGTCCACACCGTCCGGACTCAGGTTCTCTTCAGACTGCTCCAGAGAGCAAGCTGAAGAAGTTACCTTCGGTTGGTCCTCTTCCCGTGTCCCGCTAACGCCAAGGGAACGAGCAGTTCTCAGCAGCCCAACTTCAATTCAGTGATCACTTCCTCAGATCAGACCACACAAGGTTACACGATGACTGTTGGGCGCCCGCAGTGACGTGCAAACTGCAAAAGCCCCCTGAACGGAACAACAGTTCTGAGTTCTCCACTCGCTGCACACTAGGAAAAATATCTCCTCCGGAGAAAAAGGGGAAACAGGGACTGAACGGTGTTCTTCGTCAAACGGTCACCGTCTGATCTTACCGCAAATCACACATGAATCATGCTGTCAGGGCAGTAGAGAAATTGACCAGCCATTGGGGCCGCACACGTACGCAAGAACTGAGGGTAGTGGGCGCACGGAACGGTCAGCAGCAACCGCTGTGGAAATCCCAAATGCCCCGACCATCCTGAGTGTACCGAACCGGACCTCACCGGAGGTAAAATCATTCGTGGCCGGGGAATGGAAGCAGGATAGAAGTGGGCGCTGGGCAGGCGCACGAAGCGTAAAGGGAACCCACCGTGACCGGCGCGCGCACGTGCCCGGTGAGGCGGTGGCAAATTGGCATGACGCGTCGCCGCGTCGGGGTGGCCGACCTGACTCCTGAGCAAGGAGGCAGAGCCAAAGATATTTCTTCTCTCTTTCTTGCAGCAAACGGGCAGTCTTCTTGCATGTAAACGCCTTTTTTTTTTTTACCGACGGGGGTGGCGGACGTCACCGGGGAGTATAAAGCCAAGGCCGCGGCAAGGCCACCGGTCCCGACGGAAGGGAGGCTGTACCCCACTTAAATGCGAGCTTAACTACCTCCCCTGTACCGACGCGGAACGGACAGAGGTGGACGGAGCAGGAGGAGGCGAAGCGGAAATGGGGCTCCGCGTCCGCGCCTCCTCGCTCCTGCTATCCATGGCTCTCGAGCTCGCCGTCCTGCTCGTCTCAGGTAACTCCGTCACCAGCTCGATGTCAGCAGGGGTGCTGACCTCACACTCGAGTATTTGCTCGACCTGTTTTTATTCACTGTCGGTTCTGTCTCTTCTTGGTTCTTGCTTGTGCTCTGCTTTGGCAGCCATTGCTGTTGATTAGTGTTCGTCGGCCTGTCTCTCCTTGAGTTTTTCTTGTTCGTTCAAGTTTCTGGGGACTTTGCTCCGTCCAGGTTCCATTCTCCATACGGATAGGGATATGGTGTTCTTTTTCCTCCACAGTTTGATGAATGGTTGGAATTTCCTCTAAGGGCCGGGCAGCACTGAAAGAAGCTTAGGAACCAGAGCATGGAGGCCTGAGACCCGGCAAAACTGGATAGGATTGTCTTTGCAAAGAATTAAGAGGCCATGCTCTCGCGATTAGTTGACTCATCTTGCTAACTCAGCTCTGGTGCCACTTTCTCTGCTCAGCCATGCTGCCGATGGTGATTACGGCCGGGAGTGTATTAACGTTGCTGTTGGCCTGTTATATGATCATTTCTTAATTTCTGAAACCGCACACTTCTGAAGTGACCCATGTTCTAGCTATATGATCATTGCGTCTCCTTGCACAAATCTATGATTGGGCATAGGCACTCTCTTACTTTCTTTAAGGATTTTTTTCTGCCGTTTAATCACGAAAGCGACTTGGTACCTAAAGTTTTCATGGGTCTGTCTGAAAAGGAAATTTTAATTCCGAGTGAGAAAAAGTAGCCATCACCAATAGTTAGTGCGTGATTACTGAGTGCTGATGAGCTCGGCTTGTGCTCCAACGCAGTGTCGGCGCAGCAGAAGTTCGGGATCAACTACGGTCAGATCGCCAACGACCTGCCGGACCCAACGCAGGTGGCCGGGCTCCTCCAGTCGATGAACGTCAACAAGGTGAAGCTCTACGACGCTGACCCCAAGGTGCTGACGGCCTTCGCCAACACCGGCGTCGAGTTCATCATCGCCGTGGGCAACGAGAACCTCCAGACCATGGCCACCAACCCCACCGCGGCGCGCCAGTGGGTTGCCACCCACGTCCAGCCCTACATCCCGGCCACGCGCATCACCTGCGTCACCGTTGGCAACGAGGTCTTCGCCGGCAACGACACCGTCATGATGTCCAGCCTCCTCCCGGCCATGAAGGCCGTCTACGAGGCCCTCGGCGACCTCGGCCTCGGCAGCCAGGTCACCGTCTCGTCGGCGCACTCCGTGAACGTGCTCGCCACGAGCTTCCCGCCGTCTTCCGGCGCGTTCCGGGAGGACCTCGCCGAGTACATCCAGCCCATCCTGGATTTCCACGGCCAGACGGGGTCGCCGTTCCTCATCAACGCGTACCCGTTCTTCGCGTACAAGGCGAGCCCGAACAGCGTGTCGCTGCCGTACGTGCTGTTCGAGCCCAACCCAGGCGTGCGCGACACCAACACCAACCTCAGCTACGATAACATGCTCTACGCCCAGATCGACGCCGTGTACGCGGCGATGAAGGCCATGGGGCACACGGACGTGGCCGTGAGGATCTCGGAGACAGGGTGGCCGTCCAAGGGAGACGAGGACGAGGTCGGGGCTACCGTGCAGAACGCCGCGGCGTACAACGGCAACCTCATGCAGAGGATCGCCATGGGCCAAGGGACGCCGCTCAAGCCCAACGTGCCCATCGACGTGTACGTGTTCGCGCTGTTCAACGAGGACATGAAGCCCGGGCCGACGTCTGAACGGAACTACGGGTTGTTCTACCCGAACGGCTCGCCGGTGTACGCGATCAGCGCCGGCTCCGGCGGCGGGTCGAGTCCCGGAGGGTCGCTGAACCCGTACTACACGTCCATGTTCTCATCCTCGTCCAAATTGGCGGTAAGCACGGCATTTTTGACAGAGCGGGTGATGCTATTATTGCTGCTGCAAGCAATTGTAATACTCTTACGGCCGTAGTTTTTAGTCAGTGATGATACCTTGTAATCTTGTATACGAAAACACAAACGCATTTCAATTCAACCATGGGGGTAGGCCTAGATTCGGTAATTTGGCAGGAAAGTGAGAGTACCCGGAAAGCTCTGCTCTTTTCTCTTATTCCCCCCAGCAGTGATCTCGAAAAGGTGAACCCTTTCTCCTCTGTTTCACAAACATATCGAGATGTGGAAACCTCTAAAGGTGAGGTCGATCGGTGGCCGAGGCATCGAGGAAAGCGCGGCCATCCTTGAGCTTTTTGACTGGAGGAGGCGAACCAGACATTTTAGCCGCGTATCGCATGGTTTTTCCAAGCTGCTTGATATGATACCAGTAGCTAACCGATGGCGGCAGCCTGAAACTGAAACTCTGAAAGGGGCATGTCAAAACCTAGCAACAATCATCTCTCAATCTGTACGTTTTCTGGCATTGACAACGAAGGAGAGAAGATTTGCTTATCTTTGTGATCGCTTGCAGATAACGTTTCCGACGGGGGTGGTTGTCCTGCTCTCCGGATTATTCCTCTGAGCTTCCTCCACACGTACCACACGTCCACACAGGGATAAAAGGCGCGGAAATCATTGGCGGTTTCCCTTCCAACTGACGCAAGCCGGACTGCGTTGTCATCGCCGCCCATCAGTGCCGGCGCGTGCATTGCCCTCACTGACAGCGAGGTAACTGACACTGAACTGATCCCAATTCCAATCTTCTTCCATTTGCTGACGCAGTTTAATCTCGAAACAAGCTTAGAAAAAACACACCAGGTTCCACATGACGATGACGAAAATTGCGCGCGATCTCCAACATAACGGTGCGCTAGAGACTGGAAGGGTTGCTCCTGTGGTTAGGTAACAGGTCGTGTCCAAGCCGTGACACTTTGGCGATTAGTTTCTGGTGAACCATGTGTGATGCCCGGCAAACGTATACGGTATACCCGTCGTGTTCGCCTGCTACAGACGGATGCCGCCCCGTTCGTTCATGTCCGTTGGGCGCAGCTGTTGCGGATGGTCCCTTGCGTCCGGTGAAGCGGTGAGGGCGCCGCCGAAGTCCGAACAGACGAGCAAACCACCGAGAGCCGTCGAAGCCCTCGTCGCGTCATCCGCAAGTGCCCATCGCGCATGCAGACTTTTCAGATAGGGGTCCGGATCAGCCTCGTCCCGACGTCCCTGTCCGCACACAGATGCAGTGCAGGCAGCTGTGCTGTTGGCCACTCGTCGCTTCGTTTTGTTTGGCATCAGGATGAGGTTGATGCATTGGCCCAGCAGTAGCAGTGCAGGTAGGAGGACGTCCTTCTTGAGAGCTCAAAGCTAACCAACTCTCTTCTGAACATTGTGATGTGTTTGTGGGCTTAATCATGCGGGGCGTGGCACCGTTTGCTCGAAAGGGGACGACGCACGAGTGGATTGACGAATATCTGCGCCTTTGTCTGGTGCCCTTGTGGGAAAGTTTATTCTCCATGCGGCATTGTGTGTGTGTGTGTGCCTGAGATTTCAGGGCTGGAGGTTGGAGGCTTTATTCCCGGGATTAGGATGCTGGAGCTACTAGCCTAACCCTTTATGCCTGTGTCCCAGTGTCCCTGTGCAGTGGAAGTACTAGTAGTAGTACTACGAATTCCGTTCTTAAATGGATAGTGTTTAGGAAAACTAAATTGGTTTATTTGTTGTCACTCATCAATCATCGCCTAGATGCATTTTGCAAGTATCAGCTCATAGTTCACGAGATCACATTGGTAGCGTATTGCTCACTGTGCTTCTTTCCTTTTGTGATGATGCAGGGTAGACAGTTTGTTGTTCTGTATATACGTTATGATCTGTGAATCTGTGGTGTGCCTGGCTGCTTGCACCGACCATGGAGGAAGGATACTGCCGTACTAGATAGATGGGTCAGGCGTAGCAGCTAGGCTCGGCTTGCCCGTGTAGTACTTGTTAATTGTGAATCCTGAAAGAACAAGATGAACCGTGCTCCTCCGTGGAAAGAAGTGGCTGTACGTAACCGGTGGTTTGCCTACCGCACGCACATGGGCTGTACTTGTACCTATCCATTTCTATTTTATTGGCTTGATGTATTATTCAATTTATTGTTCATGCTGAGGCTATTTATTCGTCACGGATTTGATAGAGGATTCGCTTTTATTAATATAGCTAGAAATGGTGCATGTACACTTACATTCGTTAATACCACAGGTTCATTTTTGGCACAATATATATTTTGTGTGACTGATAAGTGGAAACCTGGCATTTTTATTTCACTGCTGAGCTCTTGTGTACTGATTCTTTGTGAATAACTCAAACGGCTGACATTTTTATTTCTATTATATTAGCAAAGAAATTGAAACTCAGAATAGTACGGTAGTATATCTAAAGAAATGAAAACTTATATAACTAAAGGCAATGGAACAACAGTACGGCCCAAGAACATTCGATTGTCTCGATTGGGTCCCAAAAGACCTAAATGAAACTTTTGTACTAGGCAAACACACACACACAAAAGAGAACTAGGTGTGTTTTTTTCATTAAAAATACCTTTTCACGAACTAGTATTTTTCATTAAAAATAAAAAATAGACACCGAAATTCCAATTAGAGTGTATTTAAACCGAGTGGTCAGGATACACGACCACACCTCTCCCCCTAACTAACTAGTTGAGCTAGACTCACTTCCTTGTACCAGGCAAACACATATATGTAACTTCTTGTCGCGGAGAGGTTTCCAGCCACGGGAGTAACTCTCCTGTTTTATCCTACGGCTGCTCGACGCGTGTTATTTTTCACCGTCTCAGCTCAGCTAAAAAAAAGTAGTGTGAAACGGACCCAACAGTCCATCGATTGGCCTCGGCGTGCGCATCCTCCTTGTGTACAAAAGAAATCCTTAACGCCTATCACGCCTATGGATGTGCTCCAGGACAGATTCTACCGCCCTCTCTCTATTTGTTTGCATTTTCTTAGGTCCATATGTTGATTCGTTCTGTTTTTGTGAAGCTATCATGGGCCACGTCAGTGTCTTGCCAGCGTTTTGGCCTCCCCTCATCCACTGCTCAAATGGCCCAACGCAAGGACCTGTTATTGCTGTCAGATCTTTTCATCAAGAAGTGCTCTTGGTTTTATCCGGTTGGCCTTACCTCACCATTTTAACTCATCTTATGGTCTTAACTCATCATTTTACTTACCTCATGGTCGTACTCATCAATTTATATTATTTACCTCCGCTGACAACGGAATTCATGGAGCCTAATGCAAACGTAGTCATCAAGTTCAACTGTCATCACATTGTGACGGTTGATGCTTTAGCAGCTGAAATAATCATGTGCGTCATTTAGGGTCTCCTACAGTTCCGAACAGAATATTTGAAGAGTAGTTCCTTTATTTGTTGGCATGACCTGCACGTCTAAACAAACTAATGGTATCTGAATAAACTGAAGGTTTCTCCTTTACACAATTATTTGCTCAACAGAACACAAAAATTGTTCTTACCTGAATGCATTTTACCTTTGCCCACATGTCTGAGTCCTCTATTTCTGTCAGGACTCATATTGGCATGGGCGTTCAGGTTGTTGAATATAGGGCCAAATTGAAGCCGCTTACATTTACAGCGATGACTCCTTTGCCAATTGTTGTGTATCTGAATTTGATATGCTATCTCATTGGATTTCTCATGGTAATTATGTTGGCAAGGAACCATCTATGTAGGTTTTATAAAAAAAAGTGGCTTCTACAAGACCCATTCAGGTTGTGGTACTGGGTTTTCCCCCATCTTATATATTGCCTGAAAAACTAAACCCGCCGGGGGTAAGAGCCCTGAGGTTTTTCATTAAGAAGAGACACATTTTCAGAGCCTGGAAAAATTTCTGAACTAGCAGGCGAGTGGTTTTTTTAAAGCCAACCTATAAATTTGCTTCTGTAAAGAATTCAACCTGGTTTTTACGACCATACCACCAGTCACTAACCACTAACCACTAGGCTAGATGACCTTAGATATACGTTGCACTAGGTTAGAGGACCTTAGACATACGTTGCCTCTTCAGATTATTCATACTAAGCTTTGATATTTTATATGTGTTCTCAATATGTATAAAACATCAAAGCTTTAGAGTGGCATGAAATAAACATGTCTGTTGAGTGTAGAAGTCAACCCAAATAGTCTGAACAAAGATTAGCTATACATTAATGGTTTGTGATTCATTTTAATTTACCTCCACAACCTATAGATTTCATACTTCTATTTTAGTTTATGGCAATTGAGTGTATCGTGCTCTTTACAGATCTATATTTCATTGCTCTCATAACCTTGCATCGTTCACGAAATGACAACACATGGTTTATAGAATGATGAGTCACACGACGATACCCCAATATCACCACGAGTAAATAAGAACACATGTTTCGAGCGCGGCGAAGCGCGCCTTTCAACCTAGTCTTATTGGAGGAGGAGGGGGGGACAATGTTCCGTCTTACAAAGGAACGTACTACGCTTAACCTACATATTAAATTTAGGCGTAATAACAAAATTCGTCTTTCAACTATCATGAAAAGTTCAGTTTCATCCCTTAAATACAATAATGGTCGTTTTCGTCCTCAAACTTTTTCAGCTGGGTCACTTTCATCCCTGGTCTGATGTGGAGCGCCAGCTGGCTTGCCGCATCATCGTCTAGTCAGCATTGTGACTGTGAAATACTATTTTTACCCTTGGTCTTGACCATCTCTTTCCCGAGGAGGCTACAAGAACATCAAAAGAGATTTTGGGAGATTGCCAAGGCATCAATCCTATTTTGGTTTATGGTGCGTTTAGATTCAAAGTTTTTCCAAAAAAAACACTATTCATCTAACTTTTCCCTATTCAACGCATCCCTCCCACTCACAGAACACTATTCATCTATAGTGTTTTTTTGGGTCTATAGTATTTTTTCGGGGAATCTTTCCCAATCTAAACACACCCTTAGTCGCTACAAGAATGTGATGGCGAAGGGAAAAAGGTAAAAACAGTATTTTCACAGCCCTGAGCATGGACACAATGAGCCAGCCGTGCTCCACGTTGGACCACGAGTCAGTTGTAAAAGTTCGAAGCTGAGAATGCCTGTTTTTGTAATTCAAGGATAAATGATGACGAATTCAGCTATTCTACGTTAAATTTATTCTGATTAAATGGCCAACCAAGATCACATCAGCGAAGAATTTGTTCCAATAGTTTTGCAAGCAAGTTTTTTTTCCCAGTGGTTTCCTGAAGATGGAGGACATTGATCTTTTCTCGAGATGATGAAGCGCCGAAGAGGACAAATATACTAACCTTCTTATCGCTCGAAGAAAGCGAGCGACGAAGCACTCCGCCGTCCAACCACGTATCCGTGCGTGACGCGTATATGTCTATTTTATTTTACTGCTTGCTCTTGTGCTTCTGTTTCATTTGTTTGGTCCTTGGACTAAAATGGTCCTGCAAAATGCGATGTCGGTGTGCGGTAATCATTTCCCTTCTTCCTGATTGCGTGGGCCGCATACTGTCAAATGAGGTACATCGTTAATGCATCATGTGGTGGCAATAGGCACACGCATCGTCAATGTATGATGAAAAAATCACCTCCCATCCACACGCTAATCGTCCCTGATCTTCTAACCAACACATGCGGTAGCCCATCATTTGTCATATATGATTTCCGTCAGATGAGGCACGACGTCAACGCATCACGTGGTCGCCGTAGGCCTACGCATCGTCGATGTACCTCGAAAAATCACCACCCACCCACAAGCTAATTTTTTTGACCGCTTCCGTCAAATGAGGCGTAGCGTTAAAGCATCATGTGGTGGCTCCACCCACACACTAATCATCCCTGATCTCCTAACCAACACAGGCGGTAGTCCATCATTTGTCATATATGGCAGTAAAATTAATAGTCTCAGAGCCTCTACAATTGAGCAGCCTCCGTCGTAGATGTGCGATATCATGCATGTGAAATAAATAAAATGACAGAAAGTCGTTTAGCGAGTTATGTCATGGAAATGCATAGTACGCACGTCCTCTTAGCCTTTATGTCATATTTACGAAGAAATTGAAGACTTGTGTCGTATAACTAGATAAACATAGACTAATTATAATAGGTTGAGACTACTTTATGAAACAACGACAGTGACTCTCCGAATTTAACCCAACTATTACCTGGCGCGTGTACGTGACTTGCATGACTAATTTTTTTTACTATACACAACACCAATTTGGCTATTTTATTGGCCATACGTAGTGGCCATATTTTTTCCTTTATATTTATTTTGGCATATCATAGCATGTTTTTGTCTTGGCCCGTTTGTCATGATAGGCTCGGCCTGCTAGATGCGTATTCGTACCTTTATCGTTTGCCACAGCCTGCTACACCCAGTGCAGCCTATATAGCCGGTGATATGTACGATATGTAATTGTATTTAGATACATGGTAAAAATTATTTATCAAAAAATTAAAAAATAAATAGTATCTAGAACGGCGAAAGTATTTTTTATTGGGATGTTTTGATACTAATTAGAAGTATTAAACATAGACTAATTACAACATAAGACGAATAAATTAGGCCTAATTGTTTCATGATTTAACAATGTGGTGTTACAATAACTATTTGCTAACGATCTTGCTCAATAGATTCGCCTCACGATTTAGCCTACGGGTTCTGTAATTAATTTATGTTTAGCCCACCTAATTAGCATACAAATACTCGATGTGACATGATATAAATTTTTACTTAAGGATCAATATAGTTAATACATATGCTGATTTTTAGTTGTACTATTTTCATTTTTCATTGTTGCTTTACGTGGAGTTGGGAGGCCTTCAATATGCAAAACAACGCTAACCAACCAATAAATTTTAGGGAAAAGTCCGTTTTTCAACCCTCAACTATCGCGCTCGTCCAATTTTCACCCTCCAACTACAAAACCAGATAACTTGCACCATTCAACTCTCGAAACCGGACATTTTACCCCCTCCCACCAAACCACCCTGGTATCAGCATGAGGTGGCAGCGGTTTGAGCTGACGTGGCTGCCACTGTGTACTCATAAATAATAATAATAATAATAATAATAATAAGACCCACGTGTCATACTCATTGGCAATTGTGAAATTACTAATTTGCCCCTAATCTATCTCTTCGTCCGCCCTTCACCGGCATCGGCTTCGGGGCGGCGTGTGTGGGCCTTGGAAGGCGTAGCGGTGGCGAGCCAGGGCGTGCCCATGCTACAGGTGCGCAGCTCGAGCTAGCAACCCGGCCCATGGCGCTGCCGAGCTTGAGCTCGGCCACGCCATGGCCGACAGCTCGAGCTCAACGCCACCAAGCGCCTAGCCAACCTCGTCGCAAAGGACGCGTGGATCTTTGTCCAGCTCACCTCAAGCGCCGCCGATGCATGTGTCCTACGGCGGCCTGCAGCACCTCTGTCCGCACTTGCGCGTGTCCTTCGACACCTCCATCGGCCCCTGCGCATGTCCTCCGGCACCTCCGTCCGCCCCTGTGTGTGCCCTGTGGTGGCCTGCAGCAGCGGACAGGGAGCTCAGGCCCCTGTGGGTGTCTTGCAGCTGTGGACGACGACCCCCGGCTTGGCTCCATGGCTCCAGCTCCACCACAGGATTTGGTCGTGGATCTGCTGCAGCAAGATTAGAAGGGGAAGGGTGAGATGCGACAAGGAGTGAGAGGCTTACAGGTGGGTCCTTTCAAAGTTGACCTGGCAAGTGGTGCCATGTTGGATGCTGATGTATACAAAACCGAGATAGAATTGGGTTAGGGGGGTATTTTGTGTGGTTTAGACAGTTGGATGGCTTATGTTATCTGGTATTGTAGTTGGAGGGCTAAAATCGGACGAGCGTGATAGTTGGAGGTTGGAAAGTGGACTTATCCCTAAATTTTAACACTACACCCAATTACTAACAGCTTAAAAACAATTTGGAAAAATATTACATCTTTCAATACGAGCACGGCGAGTGCTAATATTTCTAGTATCTTTTCTACGACACGTCACCTCGCGCCACATATGTGCCACAAGTACGGGGTGGTGCCCGGGTGGATTTCAATAGCCTGAACAATGGAGAGTTAAGGGCGTGTTTAGATGAGAGGTGTAAAGTTAGCGAAAGTTGGTGAAATGTCACATCCATCCTTTTGATACTAATTAGGAGTACTAAATATAGACTAATTATAAAACTAATTACACAGATGGACTCTTCATCTCAAGACGAATCTATTAAGCCTAATATGTGCCGTCATTAGCGCATTTTTAATAACGGATTACTGTAGCATAACAGTGTCTAATGATGAATTAATTAGGCTTAATAGATTTATCTCACAATATGGAGTCCATCTATGTAATTAGTTTTTTTACACCTATGTTTAATACTCCTAATTAATGTCAAACATTCGATACGACACTTTAGCAAAATGAGTTATTCGCACGGCCGTGCCGTGCATAGATGTGACTATTTCAGACTTCATCAGTAAAGAAAAAAAATTGTCCACAGGAGGCCGGCCTTTTAACCTTATGAAAGCCGGCGCCTCCGGCGGCCAGGGAGGCTGGCCACGTCGCCGATCGGCCGGCCGGACGGTCCAGATCGTGCTATTTTTTGTTGATTTATAAAAAAACCCTGAACTTTGTAGAAATACACCCTCCCGTCTACTCATTTAACAAAAAAACCCTCTGAATTTTATATATATATAACCCGCTGTCCACCCTCTTTCAGGATTCTTTTAAGAAACACTCGGATTTCCTCGGAATTAACCCGCAGTCCACCCCCAACCGGCCAATCAAAATTTTTTTAAAAAAAAACTCCTAAACTTCCTTAGAATCAACCCGCCGGCCTTTTCCCTCCCCCATTAATATTCTTAAAGAACCCTCAAATTTTACTAAAATTACGTAACAACCCATTCTATTAATTATTTCCCTACAACCAATACTATATGTACAATTCAACCATCAAAACGCGAACTCCTAAAGTTCCTTAGAATCAACCTGCCGGTCTTTTCCCTCCCTCATAAATATTCTTAAAAAACCCTCAAATTTTACTGAAATTACGCAACAACCCATTCTATTAATTACTTCTCTACAACCAATACTATACGTACAATTCAACCACCAAAACGCGTTCCAACAAAAAAACCCAACATAAAATTTGTTCTAATTTCAAAACCTACAACTGTATTATATAACATATTTTTAAACCCAAAAGCACCTTCCATATTCATTCACGCAGACATTTATCTACGACCCGTCGTATCTATGATTCAGATACCAAAACTTCATCAAATTAAGAAGTGTTCGATACAAAAAACAATCAAAATTCAAAAACATAAACCTTCGGACCGTACCAAAATTTTAAATTCAAAGTGCCTCAGTAATTAGTTCCTGTAAATGATTATATAAGATCCGTAGGTCGATCCTTTATAATATATATATTCATTTTCCTCACCTACACAAAACTATACGTTACTTAATATTGTCGATCTTTGGTTTGTAAATAAATTGTGAACAACCAAATAATCTAAGGATTCTCATAACATATAACCCTATGTTAGACAGCTGTATAATAAACACCTTACAACATCTGTATAATAGGAATGTACAATGTATGCACCTACCCTCATGAATAGACTTTAGCTGCCAAGTCATGCACAGAGAATGCAATTACTGTGTCACACATGGAATTTGTTCTACGAGTTAATCTATGTATTTAAAAGATTCCAACTACGGTGCTCTTCTACTATATGATAACATGATATATATAATTACTACTAGATATCGTGCACTCTATTATTCAAATGCCGATTGTATATCATCAGTAAAGACAAATAGGCAATTACTAAGGATCGACTTGGTTTTTCTCGAGAACAAAAAGCAATACGAGGAGAGCCTTTTTTACTAATATGTTACCAAAAGACATGGAGTGATGGCCTCTTGATTGTTGGATCTCAACAAAAAAATCATCTATTTTATTTTATTTATTTGGTCAAAGATTAAGCCGCACGCTAAGGCGCGCAAATCACTAGTAGATACCATAGCAGGTCAAGCGTCGCTCCCGTGCGGCGTCCGCAAGGAACAAACACCTGGTGTCCTGCACCTCGTGGATAAAGCACGCAGTGTCTAATTTTGATAGTACGCTGGAATACACGCAAGACACGACTGCAGAGGCGACTAAGGGTATGTATAACAGTTTAGACAGCTGTTGTCTTTTTGTTTCGCACAGACTTAATATCTAGGGTGCTTTTCCTCCATCATTGCTCAACTGAAACATCTGATCAGCCAAGTAATGTGCTGCAGTGCTGGTTGCTCACGCCATTCATCTGCAATCCAGCTGGTCGATCTCTCAATTGATCCAAATGGAGATGGCTAATGAATTTCAGAATGCGTAGGACAAAATTGAGAGTGATTTATACACCTGCTAATCTGTATATACTTAAATCTTTCCTAAATCTATATACACATGGTAATCTGTACCAAGTAATCGGGAGTGATTTGTCATACCAGATAGCCGAATCTGAAGATTGAAGAAGCAATAGCAGCTAAGCCAAATCCACAACTGGAGACACCAGCGCCCTGACGGAACGGCGCCGCCGCCGCAGCGTGTCCTGCGCCCTCACGCGACGGCGCCGCCGCTGCAGTGGCCTTCCGCTCCGCTGCTGATGTTGTACCCTTCCGCGTTTGCGCCGCAGCTGCATCAAACAGCCGGCTGTCTTTTGCCGCGCGAACTGGAGTCCCGCGCGCCCGCGCATCGAATCCGTGTAGTTGCCCCCGCCGCGTGAATCGGGTGTACAACACGCATCGAGCGCCGTCGACTCGTCTTGGAGCACGCGAACCTGCCGTAGACGAACGAGTCGCTGGCTCCACTCTCTCTCTTTGATAAATGCAGTCCACGTCGGAGGAATTCGCTGATGTGGCTTCAAATCGACGGCAGCCGGCTGTCTGTTGTACATGCCCTAACTGTTCGGAACACAAAACCTCCAAG
This sequence comes from Digitaria exilis, assembly GCA_015342445.1. Lineage (NCBI taxonomy): Eukaryota > Viridiplantae > Streptophyta > Magnoliopsida > Poales > Poaceae > Digitaria > Digitaria exilis. The sequence continues at coordinate 2,905,252 of JACEFO010001719.1, forward strand.
AGCTGCAACAAGCACGAGAGGCAAGATGGAAAACAACAGGATAGTCTCGTCGTCAATGGTGCGCGGGCCATTGAAGTCGCGCGGCACCGCCAAGTAGCCGAAGGACGCCCCGACGATCCCCAGGATCGCTACGGCTACGAGGGTGCCATAGTATACGTACAGAATCCGGGTGTGCTCGTGGCCTGTGGCGTGTGGGACAAGAGGTCCATCTTCGTTTTGATTTTGCTTTGGAGGTTGGAGTTGGAACACGAACGGGCAAATTGGCATCAGCGACCAAGCAGTCAATCCTCTGCCGTGCACTCCGCGACCCCGGCGCCACGCTACGGCAGCCATGCACTGGTAGGCTTGGTACATTGGGGCGCGTCCGCGGCGGCGTACCAAACTGAAAGTGAAGCCGGCCTTGACTGCACTCACACGATCACGCGGGAAAAAGAGAATGAAGACGAACAAAATCTGTCAGTTTCAGCGTTTCTTCTGAAGAACACGAACTGTTGCGACGAAGAGATGAGGAAGGCAAGCGAACGGTAGAGCGCATTGTGCGCCCGTGTTTATTTGGTGAGGTTGGTAGTAGTACTCCGTACGTACAGCGTACACCGATCGTTGGTTCAAGTCTCAACAAACAAGCTCTTCCAAACATGGTGCGAAATCCCAAGCAGAAACAATCCACCGAAATCCAAAAAACTCGCAGTTCTAGGCCAGTCTCCGATCGCCATCGGCCAACCAGAGCCCATCCATCGCTGACGGGTCAGCTCGAGACGCCCCTACCGGCAACCGTATCAGTCACTTACAGCTGGGGCCCAGCGGCGACAATATCCCGGGCCCAACGGTTTCCCGCCCTCGCCGTCGGCACGGACGAGTCTGACCTCGCAGCAACCTAATTTACCTGCCGCCGGGACCACTGCTCAGCGTCCTCGCTGTCGGCCTTCTCCCTCTCCTCCTCGTCCTCCTCCTCGGCCGCCGCCACCGCCGCCGCTAGGGCCTCGTCTCCCCACGAAGCGGCTCGTCGCCCGGACTTGAACCTCCGCATTCCAGCAATGCCCGGCTGCTGCTCGTCCCCGTCGTCGTGGTCGTCGCCCAACGCCATCTTCTTCCTTGACGCGCCGCCGCCGACTCGGCCGCAGCCGTCGCACCGGAACATGGCCGCGACGCCGTGCCACCACCCACGGCGCGGGCGGCGCTGGCGGCGGCGCCCTTGACGCTCCCGGTCGGACAAGACCTTGCCAATGCACGACACCTTGGGCGACCTCGGCTCCACCTCGCCTTCGCCGCCGCCCGCGCGCTTGTCGGACAAGATCCGGCCCTGCGACGGCCGGCGGCGGGAGAAGGCCGGGCGGATCTTGGCGGGGAGGCCGAAGAACGTGGTGCCAGCCGCCGCGGCCGGGGCGCCACCGGTGGCGCGCGTGGAGTTGGAGCGCGTCTTGGCGGCGATGGTGGGATGGTGGGACACGACGGCGGCGGCGAACTTGGGGTTGGTGCTGCCCTTGGTGGAGTCGTCCCGTTCGTATATTATCGGGTTCAGGTCCACGAACGCCACCTCGTCGCCGATGGGGATGGTTATCGAGTCCGGCGGGAAGTCCGGGTCCGGTGGCGGCGGAGGTGGCATCCACGGCGGCGACGCGTCATCCCCGCTTCCCGCCGCGATGACCGTCTCGCACGACACCTTCCTGTCCCCGGCGCCGGCGCCCGACACGCCGCACACCAGGCTCTCCAAGTCCACCTGAGGCATTGCACGCAGCAGCTTCCTTTCCCGCCGACCTAGCGCCGCCTCAAGGTTTTCTCTGTGCAGGGTAGAGCGAGAGATTGGTAGCTGCTAGGAGCAGGGGCAGCGAGAAATGGCTGCGGCTAGGCGCTTCCCTTTAAAATTCTCACGAGGAAGATGGGGTACGAGCCGTGGAGGCAAAGCACAGCGAGGCTGCATCAGCAGTGGTCAGAGGTTGTCCTATAGAAATAATACGGGGTGACGCAGAAAATGCCACCTCTGAAACGAAACGAACTCCAAAAACGGATCTCGACTATTTGTCTCCCCAAAAAACCAGTCTCAGTGAGCTGGACGGAGTGTTCACCTACCATCAACAAAACTGAGGTTAAAAGAGGAAATATGGTTACGGCACCGTAACAAAGCAGCAAGCAAGCGATCACTGTAAAATCTCCATAATTACAAAGCAAGATTCTATTTCTGCAGAGCTAGCTGATTTACCTGGTCGCTCTACGATAACGGCGAAGCAGGGTAGTGGACAGGAGTGTCCGAGGCGATTTTATGCCGATCTGGAGACCTCCGACAGAGCCCATTTTCTTCTGTGTCCCTCACAATTAATAAGCTTAGTCTTTTCATTTCAGCGTGGAACGGCAAGTGATCCCGCTGAGACCGATCTGTCTTTTAGTTTTGCAACAGCCAGTGGCCAGCCACCAAAATGTGATGAATCTGTCGCAGCGCTTAAAGTTTTTGCAAATAAAGAACGGTTGCGCCTGCAGGACCAACAGCCTGTCGACACCTGTCATCGGTTAAAAATAATTTCACCGTGTCAAAGTTTTAACTATCATCAAGGTCAGAGAACACCGTATGCTAAACCTCATCCAGCTGCTACAGATGTTATCTTTACGTACAGAGATCAGAACCAATACTTTGACGGGTAGATTAATCGATTTACGGTGCAGAAGAGCAGTGCACGATCACTTGATCAGAAATAGGACTGTTCTTTGCAAAAACGTGGCGGGGCTCGGTAAAAGGAATCAAGGCCAGTTCTTGGCACGAGTCCTGTTCGGTTATCACATGGTGATGTCGGCCTGGGCAGTGAGCAGCAGGATGGGGGCATCAGCGGGCCACCAGGCCAATTTGTACTATTTTGTTGTCTTCGCCGCACATATAGCTGCAGTTTTTCATCGATCGGCTATCGTGAGAAACGCTTTGTAAACGCGCTGTGCCGTTTTGCTCAGTCCTCCAAGTATCCAAGTTCGCTAAACATAGCAGTCAGAGCCAGAAGCACATGACTATACATGAGTGGCCTTGCAAAGCGACTGAAACCCAACAGGAGTAGGAAAGAGACACCTGAATGGCCCTAGGCAACTACAAGTCACTGAGGGGTCAGCCTGCAGCGATCAAACACAGGGACTTCAAACATGTCACACGCCTTTTATCTTGGAGGTGAAAAGAAATGAAAAGCAAAAGCAGCCCTGAAAAACATGAAACTTCTAAGAAATCCTAGATGCATATGCAAGACCATATCTAGGATCAATCTGTAAACCTACGAAGATATGTAGTCCCCAATTCACGTGAATAAGCCAAGCTGCATCTTGATTGCAAAGAGGTCCATGCTTGGACCTTGGTCAGCACTCAACAGCACCACTAGCTCTCATGGGGTCAGCATTATTGTACTCTGCGACAGATTCACATTAAGACAGTGGAGAATGGGCCGAGGAACCACATTAAGATCAAGTGTCAGGTATTATAAATTAAAAATAATATCCTTCTTATGATAGTCCAAAGGGAATTAATTTCTGCAGCCCCGAATGCTGCTTGAATCTTACTCGGCTAATGATAACATGATATGAACACAGCTAACAATAACAGGCATCTAAGCCATGGTTTCTGAATCGGATTACCCTAGTAAAAGCTACTGCAGAGTACATGCTAGAAAAAGGGGCAGAGTGGGGGAAATTGGAGGATCAGTAGAACCTCAACTGTACAACAATCACATTGCACAATTAAATGCAAGTTTTTCAAGATTCAGAACAACCACCACCTTATAAATGCAAGTCTTTCTACAAAAGCAGGAAAGTTCTATATTCAAAAAGGAAAAACGGAAAAAGTGAAAAGCAGTGATGATAACCAATAATGCATCGAGCAAACTAATCAACTTAGTATAGTTACAAAAACAAAAAACAAATGCACAAGCTAAATTGAGACTTGGCAATGTTGTTGTTGTTGTTGTAGTTGTTGTTTGTTGCAGGCTAAATAGAGACTTGGCTATCAATTGGTCTGAGCTACATCGCACAAGATAGCACCAGAAAAATGTAAATATGGTTTCATAACTTGATCCTCAAATTTGTAAAACAAGGAAGCTATGGATGCCAGCTAGGCAGGTGCAATATTTGAAGGCATAACAATGAGGCTGAGCACTTTTGATTTCTACAATTGAACTTCATACTGACTTTTCACAATAGACAATGTTAGGTTGAGGATTCTAGAAATTAGCAGGAACATTAGGTGTGTTTGTAATGCTCTTTCTGTCAACTTATCCAGAGGATCATGCAGTGCACTGCTAGTCTCCAGCAACCGAAAGCTATGTTAAACGCCAAAATTAGGCTGCCAAAATGATGCTTAAGCTTTCTCTATCCATAACAGCACATAATGTACTACAGTGATGATATTCAAGAAGATCCAGTGAGATCTCAGTATTACAGGAAGTGGCATTATTACAGGAAGTGAAGAAGTGGATGTGGATGGAGAAAACTGCAAACTAGCATCTTGCAGTCAAAACGAATCATGTCACTAAGAAAGGTTTTGGTGACATTAACAGTAAATTCAAATCATTCGTGGGAATGATCATACATGATCCACAAAATTTTAAGCTTCTCCCAAATGATTCGATTACAAACAGAGACTCACCAATACCTCACCTCTACTTCTGATCTAGGATCACCAAACAAACAAAAAGGGCAGCCGCAAGCTCAAAAGATTCGGAAACCACCCTGTAACTTGTAATCCGTCATGTCAAGAAGCTGGAAATGTGGCTCTTACCCCATCACGGGCCGGAGGCGGGCTTGACGGGACCAGCACCCGGCTGTTGCGGCGGGGGAGGGATCGGGGCGGTGGAAGCGGAGCTGGATGCGGCCTGCGACTCCTCGGCCGCAGCGAGCTTGCGGAGGCGTTCCTGAAGGACACGGACGCGATCCTCGGTGCGGCGGAGCTTGCCCCAGCGCCAGGCGAGGTAGGCGCCGAGGCCGCCGTAGACGAGGATGTAGGAGCCCCAGACGTAAGGGTACGTCTCGGCGTGCTCCTTCGTCTTCCGCCACTGCTCCTCCAGCGACGCGATCACGCCTCCTCCTGAAGTGGACCCCGCCGCCGGCGCCGGCTCCTGTTGCCGCGGCGGCGGCGGCGCCGTGGCCTCACCGTTCCCGGCGGCCGCCATCGGTGCGCTTGCTGGTGTGCGGCCGTGTGGGTGGGGCTCGTGTCGGTTTCACTAGGGCAAGCGCGGAAATGGGCGGGCCGAACGACTAGGGGTGAACGAGATGGCCCAAGTTGGCCTGATTTTGGGCCGTTTTGGATCGGAACTTGGTAATGTTTGGCCCAAAACTGGGGCACGTCGTCAGAGAGTTCGTGTCTACAAGGAATTGGCCTGATTCTGGGCCGATAGCGAGCGGGCTAAATTGCTCTGGGCCGAAAGCCTTTATTGAGTGATGGTGAGGACTGTGTAGGTAGATATGCGGCAGAATCTGTTCGGGGTCAGCTGCTGCCTGCAGTCAAAGCTGATTGGAGCTGTTCGCTGTCAGGGCTCCTTCACGTGGGATAACCGGTCAAGCATGTGCCGCTGCTAAGTACAGCAGCCAAGATCTATCGTGGCTATGAGTTATGACTAGCATGAGCTCGATCCACAGCCGGATCACTGGATCAGCATTCAGAGGTTCACATTACTGAAGCATTAAAAGAGACTCATTACGCCCATCATAATGTTCATTTCTACGTACTCCACAGTGAAAAATGTGGCCACCGAGCACCGGACGCACGGTAGCCCATCAGTCCATCATGCGGTGGGTAGACCGTGTTCTATTCTCTCTATGAAAAGAGGTCGTTTTGTACGTAGTGATGGCACTCGATTCAGGGTTCGGACGTCTGGTTCCTCGGCGTGGTGGCGTCAGTGATCCAGCGAGCGCACGTCGAATACCGTGCCATCGACAACGACGCAGCGGGGAGCGTCGGAGCGAGGCGTGTGTCATCGTGTGAGACGAGTGCGCGAACGGCGCAGACCGGGTTGAGGATGGGGAATTCTACACGGGTCGTGCGACACGCACACGCGGATTGGCCGCGACGCGGGGACGGCTCCCCACTCTCGCACCCACTGTTGCGGCGTCGTCCGAGCGATACTTGACCAGGTTTGGGCACGTCTCAGTCTGACGTCTGGGCGGTCAGTGCCAAGACGGTTGCTAGGATTGGGGACTACTCGACCGCTAGGACTGGACGACTCCACTATATGTTGGAGTAGCTTGCTTTCTCTTGTCCTGTGCTTGCTTTGGCTTTGTCGCTAGGCAATCCATCAGCATCGACTCGGGGGCACTATTCGTGTCTTGGCAACATCCGGAAAAGGAATTTGCTGTTAAGGCTAGCAATCGTTCGACGAAGAACAGGTCGTTGGACCATCTGATCCAACGGTCCCAGGATCAGACAGTTGATTACAATCGAGTAGATGCCGATTCAGCAACTATCCAGGCATCCAGCCAGAAGTCCCTGCCAATGGATAATCGCTGCAATTATTTGATCCTTTTTTGTTTCTCTTGATGCAACGGTAGTACACGAAAAGAGCTCGTCAACGAACTTCGACGCTCCATCAGAAGAATACTCTTTAATGCAGCCATTATTGTACCGTTGCAACGTAATAAGTACTTGACTCCTCTGAATAAATGATCGTCGGAAGCACGGCACTCAAATGCCATCAAGTGCAAGTCCTTGTCTTATATGAATTGGAGTTTGTTTGTTTGTTTGTTTGGGCACTGTCTTTTTTGCGGAAATGATTTCCTAATTAGGAGTGTGGCTTCGGAAAAGAAAAATCAACGTAGACTGTATTTTTATTTTGTCGTGAATGAAGTGTACTACGTGCATTTGCGCAAAAAAAAAAAGTGTACTACGTGCAACACCCTTGGCGGCAAGCCGGCAATCTTGGAAGATTAGCTCCTAACTAAAATCATTACAGACTAGCTTTATGTATCCCAGTAGCGAACACACCTATGATTCTTTAGTCCTTTGTGACAAACTCGAGATTATAGGATAGGATAGGATAGGATGCTGCGATGGGTGTGAATGATTTCAAGAGAAGACATAGGTGCCACCTTTCAAAAACAAGCCAAACAAGCTTGTAGCTTTCCAGCGCAACCACTCCCCATGGCATATTCTTATAGCAGACTGTTATTATCAGAATAAGCTTCAAGCCGCACCAGCATAATTATTATGCATGCGCCTACTCGCATTCAAAAAATCTGAACTACTACGTACTCGTAGTTGTCTGACAAATCCATGAGCCATGATTCAGAACAAAGAGATCGTCCTTTAGGAAAAGCAAAACTTGAAGTGATCAATTGTACTACCTGATAACAACATTTCCATCTTTCCGTGGTAGGTTAGCCGACTAAATAGGTTAGACTCATCAAATGCTAAATTAACTCTCTGCTCCGGAAAATGTTCTGCACTTTAATCCATGATAACTACCAGATCATAAATTAAGTTTCAGTAGTAAAAGGCATGTGAATATACCAATTAAAATTTAAAAAACTCCCAACATTTCATCCACTCGGCCCTACATGCTCTCTTCTTTCCTCAGAAACAAATCTTCCGGATCAAATCAACATCCTTAACAAAAATCCAGGCACAAAAGGGTGTGTTTAGATTGAGGAAAGATTCCCCAAAAATACACTGTTCACAAAAAAACACTATAGATGAATAGTGTTCTGTGAGTAGAAGAGGTGGAATGAATAGTGAAAAGTTGGATGAATAGAATCTTTTCGGAACTAAACGGGTCTAAAAGGCCGGCTGGCCCGGGCCCACCATCCCCTCCGCCAACCTCGCCCGCACCCCAACGCCACGCCCTCACTACCTCCTCCGCCTCCCACGCAAGCTCCCCCGCGATCCCACTCGTTCGTCGCACGCCGCCCCCGCTCCACCTCGCGCCCCTTCAACCCCACCCCACCCCACCCCACCCACACACACTCCCCCCAAACCCCATCCCCCACCCGCGCGCGCTCCCGCTGCGCTCAGCCCCCATGGGAAATTGCTCCCCGTCCCCGCGCCGCCGCCGCCCGACGGAGCCGGGCTCCCCGCCGCTCGACGGCACCGTCTCCGCGCCAACCGTGACGGTCAACTCCATCTCCGTCGCGCCCTACGCGCTCGCCAGATCCCCCTCCGTGTCCGCCGCCGCCGTCGACGCCGAGGACGGGGCCGTCGTGCGCGTCTACGGCTCCGACGGCTGCCCCGTCGCGTGGCGCCTCCGCGTCGCGCTACTCTACAAGGCGGCGGCGCCCCTCCACTTCACGCCCTCCGAGGCGGCCCCGCTCGGCCGCCCCGTGCTCCGCCTCTCCGCAGCCGACCCGGAGGTCTGCGGCACCGCCGACGAGCTGCTGCGCCTGGTCGACGCGCGGTTCGAGGGCAAGCCGCGGGTCACGCCGCCCGAGAGGCCCCGCGCGGCGTCGCCGGCGGCCGCGGCCGCGGCGGAGGTCGCCGAGATCGTGCGGCTGCAGCACCGCAGCGCGGAGAGGCACCTCGAGGGTGTGGCGGCGAAGGTGTCGGAGATGGTGAAGAAGGGGAAGAAGTCAGGGAAGGGGAGGACCGTCGTGGAGGCCGCCGAGGTCAGGAGGCTCGGCAAGTGGTATGGGGACGCAATGGAGGTGATGTTGGAGCACGCCAGGATGGAGGAGACGCTCATCTTTCCTGATATACAGAGGGCATCGTTTCCAGGTTGATTCACTTGATCTTAATTATTTGTGCTGCATTGCGTTCTGAGAGGTTTAGGACATTTTGCTTGTACTTATTTTCGCATGATTTTGCACCTAACCATATCTGGCCAAGTTTGAGGACTTTATTGTGGGGGCGTGTTTAAGTATTTCTGCACTCACCATTACGGGTCGCACAAAAGCGGTGCGTCTGCATTTAGACAATTTGATCTCTGCTCACCCCTATTCGTAGTTCCCGTTCTATTTTGGTCGCCCCCATTAGTTGTTCACTTATGTTGGTGAGTTTTCAGGAATTGGAGTGACATAAAGATGGCATGTCTCCTTTCCTTTGTCTACGTGTTCGTGTACTTTGATCCAAAGCCTGTATTCCCCTAACCTTAGCTGTACGAGTCTCCCTTTGTTCTGATTGGTAAAGAAGCTTTTTCAAAATATTGCAATGTCGTGTACTAGAGCAAAGCTAAACATTTGGCAGTTCGCAAGTGAAAAACAAACAGACGGGGTTTTTCAGATCGGGCTCACTGGGATCATACCATTACACCACATGCCAATCTTGGCATCTTCGATCCAACATATTAGTTACGCATTTTTTTAAGCACCAAGTGGTTGCATCCTGATATGATTAAGCTGTAATCAAATCTGACTATTTTTTGTGACAGGGGTATGCGATAAAGTTAATGAGCAGCATGGCAGGCACCTGCCAATGATGAATGGAATCAAGGAGGATATAAAAACACTGCTGACATTGGAATTAGGCAGCCCCCTATTCCATGAAGTGCTGGTCAACCTATCAGTTCGCCTCAAAGCGTTGCAGGTACAGGTTCTGTGCATATTATATCCACTATCCAGTTAATCGCATCTGGTTGTGCTTCATCTTCCAAAAGCTTCATAATTCTGACTCTGCATTGCTAACCTTTCTGGTTCATAATATATACTGGCATTAGTATTAGGCTTTCTGGTGGTTGAGGCTAGTATTTAGGTTTGAATGCCAGGCGTGAAAGAGTAGGCAAAGCACTATAGGTATCTTCAGAAGCGTTCCATATGCCAACTGCCTATTGTTTAGGATGTTGTTATGTAAACTTCCTCCTTTTGTAACTTGCAAGGCTTCTCTACTGCAGTACTGCCTTCAGGCAAAAGTGATAGTTTGTTGGTGTGGATGTTACCCTGTCCTAATCTGTATCCCTTTAGCAAACCTGTCATGAGATATTCTCTAGAAAAGGAGTAACCGAAAGTGATATGGAGAATGATGAGGGACCATTTCCATGTTACCCCAAAGATAAAATTGATTCCTTTCTTCCTCCCATGGAAAAGTTTGTTATATTGCAGTACTGTACGCTTGCACTTTTCATTGAAGTGGAAGATATGTAGGTCCTGGATAAGGACCACTTCTAACCTATTATCGCTATAAACTTGCATTGGCCTATCAAAGTGTATCTGGATTCACCATCACAACACCATGGTTACTGCATACAGCTATGGTCATAGTTCTACTGCATTGGTATAGTGTGCATCGATGGAAAGGAAAAGTAGCTCACAGCCTGTTTGATCTGTAAAACTGGCATTATTTCAGCAAAAGGTTACATGTAGTGTATTGGAACTGAATAGGAATCCGCCACCTGGGTTCGGCATACAGTTCTCCTTTACATTGGAAATTTGGAGGGTGTGCAGTAAAAGTTGAGAGGAGAATGTAGGGTGCAGCCTGTCCCAAGCAATTAACAAATAATTGTTTTGCATGATAATAAAGTTTTCAACATTTATGCTCATTACAGCTGGCCCTGTTCCACATGTTCCTACCAAGCCTTTTAAAAGGACTTTGGCCTAGGTCTGAAGACCATTTATCGCATATGGTGCAATCATCATGGGCACTTCTGTTCCATGGATTCTAACATCTCTTTGGTTTTGACTTGTGACACCATGCAGAAATCTTTACCCCAATCTTGAGATTTGGTGATTGCACTCACTGTGTGGCCTATGTTGCTTTGAGCTAATTAACATTGTTTGATATTGGTCTGGCAAAATTAGGGAGCAAGTTGGCTCAGAACCAGCTAAGAAACCTTTGACCCTTAGCGGACTTTTAATTTGTCTCGATATTTTTTAGAATATAGTGTGGTGGACATATGCATATACTTGTATGGATAACGATAGACTTTTTACTTTGTTAGTAGAATGTCTGAATTATTTAGAAATGAGGTGATGCAATACGATTAGTTATGGATCTGATTTTTGTAAATCAGAATCGATTACTTCTTGTACTTTTTTTTTTGAGGAATACTTCTTGTACTTTGGCTGGTTGCCCAATGACTATCAATAATACCAAACCCTTGCCTGGATTTTTAGCTATATTGTAACAAATTCCATTGGAAGCCACTACAACTGAGCTCCGTAACTTCATATAATCATATGTCTTCATGTTTGTTGTATATCTGATATGTGGCAGGATCACACAAAAGAACACTTCAAGGAAGAAGAGAGTGATCTACTCCCAAGATTAGAAGGGGTACGGCGGATGCAGCGGGAGGAGGGGAAGGTTTCTGACAAATCTAGTTCTGCATGGGCTTCGGAGGCAGTGTCTACAATGGAGGTGACACACTCGAAGCTCTTTCCCTTCTTCATGACCGGTCTGCTTCCACAGGAGGCTATGCAATACTTAGACATCATATGCCGATGCACGAAGAACACACGGCATCTGGTCTCCATGCTCAGATCCCTTGCAGAGCGTCTGGAAGATGCGAACCCGTCCATAATACACAACAACCCCACAAAACTGTATGAGCATCTCCTTGTAAAATCCCCATAAGCCTCAAACCCCCCCTGTGCAGCGATTCGGTATGTTCCACTTAAGTTGTGAATGCTAACCTCTTCTTTTCTTGTTTGGAGTGCCGCTAATGTATTTCGGGTTATTTGAACGATGGTGAAAGCGTGTATAGCTTATTGTGTTATCCCCAGCGTGTGTAACTACACGGGAAAAAGAAGGAAATGATTGAAATGGGCATGATTGTTCTGACCAACTTCACTGTAAGATTATTTCCGGTTGTTCTGGGTTGATGCTAATCTTATCCACAATGAAGCATGTTGCCATGCTCACGGCTTCACGTGTTCAGATCTGATCTGACTTATGATGCATCTGTTAGTATGTTGTAGATCTGTGAAGAGCCTTTAGTTTGACCTGAGATATTCGTTTTATCCTTTCTTGCAAGAGAATCCAGATTGAAATCACAGGATCAAGGGTCCATGGTATCATCGGTATAAAGATTGCCAGATGAACTTGATACAGGGCAATATCGTCATCTGGCGTGCTGGCGAGGCGAGAGATTGCTTCTGTATTTTGGGTAGGCGTTTTGGACTGTTGGAGACTTGGAGTCATGCTGGGCAAGTGGGCATGGCCAAAAGATATCAATATGACAAAATATCAGTAATGTCTTTCAGAAAATAAATGAAATGTCTATAATGGATTCCTTCTTGCGTCCTTCGTATTGCTATACCCAAATCCAACCATCCAGCTGATATTCATCGTTTCTGATTTGTTATTGCCGTAACTATCAGTGTCATTTTCTTCTCTCTTTTTTTCCGTCATCATATGGTCAGATTTTAAGATATCGTTCATATTTCGTTGCTTTTACCTTGTAAAATCTTAAAAACATTCTTAATGCAGGAGCAATTTGTAACGCAAATTGCCGTTGGAACAAATCAAGCCCTTGCTGTTTGGTCCTACGAAATCTACTGATCCTCAGAAAACACCAGGCGTAAATGTACAGTTTTAAAACCAGATAGATAGCAGAAAGAGGCCTCCGTTTTACAGCGTGCATCAGGACCTGATATTTGGCATCTGTTTCAGGCACAATATACGTTGTTTTGTACTAGGACTCTGCGATAAATTTACTAGATTACAGCCTCCACCTGAGCATTTTTATTGGCATGGAGAATCGAAGAATACAAGGCTGACACAAGGCATACTGTTCACATTTCACTACTTACACTCACAACCTCACCTCCGAAACCGAAATGCGCTAGGTGCACTCTTCAAAGTTTTCATCACTTGCATGGTGCAGAATCTGCTTCACCTTGTCGAAGATCTCCTGGATCTGCTTCCTGGAGTGCAGAGGAGAAGGGTACATGCACGCGCAGTCCAGCCGGCCGTCCCTGATCGAGTCGAACACGCCGATTGACGGGCCAATCCCATGCACGGTGGCGCAGCAGACGCAGTCCTCGACGCCGGCCTTGCTCTGCAGCTCGTCCATGTCGGCGACCACGGGCTCCTCGAACACGGAGACGAGCGCCGTCCGGAGCGCCGCGGCCATCGTCAGCTGGGGTGCCTCGATGGCCCGGCACATGAGGAAGTTGAGGTCGCCGATGTCCGTGAGGTGCTTCTTGTTGGTCTTGGCGTTCGTGTACGCGTCGTGGCACCTCTTGGCCAGCTCCCACAGCCCTTCCTCGCCGTGGACCGTGTGCGTGTTGGTGATGGCAGAGTAGAAGAACCCTGCGACATTTAACACGCGCGACGCGACATTAATGGTGGTACTTATAATTGCAACATTTAATATGCTCGCTATTGGAGATCACAGTATCACACTCACCAACGTTGTGATCGTCCAAGGCCGGCTCAAGAAACTTGCGGCAATTGATGAGGGTCACGATGGAGTAGGTCTCCTGCTGGCCGCTCTCCAGCGGCTTCGACTGCCGCGCGGCGAGCATCGTCGCCGCGGCCATGGCGGAGCAAAGCCTCACCCCGTTCTCCTTGCACGCCTAGAGGACATGTAGAGTATGAATCTACATGTGTGGCCAATGCAATCGCACAGGAGTTTGGAAATCTAGAGAAATCCAATAGCACAGGAGCATGGAAATCTGGAAAAAAACATATTCGAACTCACATCGAGCAGCCTCGTGGTCTCGTCGCGGCCGAGCCCAAGCCGCAGCAACTGCGTCGACCTCGCCGTGCCGGTCTCCACGAACGGCAGCGTGGACGTTTGCAGGCCGTTGATGGAGTAGCCCACCATGTCCAACCCGCGAGCCCAGAACGGCTTCCAGGTGTCCCGCTGCGGGATCCTCTCCTCCAGCGCCGCCTCCGCCGCGGCGTCCTCCGGTGCGCGCTCCCCCTCCTCCTCCTCCCCGCCTCCAAGTAGCGCCACGAGCTCCCTCGCCAGCGCGTTCGCCGCCGAGCGGTCGCACGCGACCGTGTGGATCCGGACGAAGAGCGCCGCGCCGCCCGTGGCAGGTGGAAGCTCGTAGAGCGTGGCGAAGAGCACGGGGGCGTCGCCGGAGGGCTCGGGGTCGGCCCACGGGTTGCGGTTAAGCTCGTGTTCGAGGAGGGCGTCGAAGTCGGCCGCGGATTCCGGCGCGGAGAGCGGCTCGAGGGGGAGGAGCGGCGGCGGATGCGGCGCGGACGAGGGGAAAGCGAGCGTCGGGCCGGAGGGGGTGGTCCGGAGGCGGGCGCGGAGGGCGGGGTGCGCGCTCTGCAGGGAGCTCAGCGCGGCCTGCGCCACCGCCGCCGCTTCGGCCGCGGCGCCGCTGGAGAAGCGGAGAGCGATCAGCGTGGTGCCGGTGCCTCCCGGGACGGCGCGGCACCAGCTGTACTCCGTGCCGCCCGGCGCGCGGGTGCGCCACTCGGCGCCGTCGAGCTCCCCGGCCGCGCTGCCGCTCGCGGCATCCATGGAGGCGAAGTGAAGCGCGGCCACCGGTGGCGCTGGCACAAGTATGCGTGTGAGTTTGGATCGGAGACGTGCTGCTGGATTGGTGGTTGTGGTGGCGCGGTTCGGTGGCTCTTGTCGTCTTGCTCGTCGGCCACTCGGCACCTCGTTCCGTGGGCGCCTCTGCTGATGGCGAACCGGCGAGGCTCGGCGTTGACGGGTTTGGAAAATGGCGCAAGTCGAAGCTCCAGACAACAAACCCGACCTGCGACTCTGCGAGGCTGCGAAGATCACGATCACTAGAGTATCCCCACTCTACAGTGGGGTGATAGCACGATCACGAGCCGATCTCGTTGATCCTGCCGTGCCGCTGAGGACTTGATCGATTCGGAGAGAAAGAGGCGTGGCCTGCGCTCCCAATCACATGTTTCCAAATTGGGTTTCCCGTTGCTGCACTCGACAGCGATTAGTCTCCACTGCTCAAATGCTGGATCAGAAATTCTGAATGACAACGCCATTGCTCCTGTCCAAAGATTTTTACAACTGAAAAATGGAAGAGGCACGGATGAAAACTGCAGAAACGCAGTGCCCCAGTGCCATCCGAAAATCCTGAAGCCAATCTCATCAAACCATCATATGTAATCAAGGGAACAATGATTCTCACTCACCCAAGTCGTATGCCAAGTGGATTACAGTTCGAACATATAACACTTTCTCATATGTCTCTGCTACATTAATTCAATGTTTCAATAGGTAATTTATTAAAGAAACGACTCTGAAACAATGCGCTTTGATCCAATAATCGTGCTGAAAGAGAGCAAGGGGCTCTGAAAATTGTTTTCTCTATTATTAACAGAAGGTGCAAGTATGCTGTCAGAAAAAGAAAAGGGAAAATGTAAAGAGCTCTCATTCGGCAACTAAGTGAGAAGAAAATGCTATCCCACCAGTCATCAAACTTGACATGTCACGCTAAGTGAAGGTTCCAGTTGAAACTATTGCTCAATTTTTAACACCTGACAAAAAGTTGGGCGCCATGATCTCGAGTAGTCCCTTGGGGTTGTCCACATGAACCCAGTGGCCAGAGTTGGGTAAAACGTGAAGTGACACCTTCCCTGTATCAGGCTTCGGCTCCCTCTTTGCTAATGCTTTTAGCCTTTGAACATCATCAGGGTCCCATCGATCGCTCCGCTCTGCTTGTACTATTGCAATCTCCAAATCCTTAGGTGGCTGCTCCAGCAGTGCCCAGTAGCTCCTTTCCCTTAAAATGAAAAATAATTCAACTTGGCAACATGATTTACAGCAAAGCATAGGTCTTCCTAATGTTATTAGTCATGTCAACAGGAAACTATTGACCCTCATGCATAATACACACAGTTACCATGAGAACTTCACTAATCGAAGATGGATGAGGAATATAACAGGAAATAGTCTGTCGTTAGCAGTAAAATAAATGAAAAACTTACCTGTAAGAATCAAACATGTCTATGGCAGCCTGTAGATCGAAAGCCCAGGTCACTTGATCATTGTCCTTCTTTAAGTTGCTGCCAATCCATTCTGAAAGAGACTTCGAAAATCCAAGGCTGAGCATGTGGTCGACAACCCACCTGGTGGCACACAACCATCGAATTAGCACTAAGTATGCGATCACATGTAAATCGTTTAACATGTGCAGTGCCAACTGTGGTTCATGCTAAACATCCAAAATATTTCCTATCCTAGAACAGTAAGGTTGCTTGCCTGATTGAATAGTACAGAGAAAACCAATGATGCTTCAGGCATCAGAACATATTTCAATTTTTCAGTGGACTACAATTCTGCTCGACTGTTACTTAGAATGATTATAGATTTTATGAAGTGCGAGAAAATACTCCTAGAAATTAGGTTTCCCTTAATACACACTATTATCACTTATGAACATCAACAGCCAAATCGTCCAGGACACATGACTTTTTAAGTTGATAAACTTGTTAAACTGCCCAAATTTTTCATCCATGCACATCTTCTCTCCAAACGGTTATAGCCTATAGTTTTACAATAGTATAGTTATGGACCATACTCCCACTTTCACAATTTATTGTTCATTTGTTCCACTATTCTCTCTAAGTGTCTACTTCACAGTGTATGTCCACATCCATGTAGCCACATAAGTGCATCAGGT
The DNA here is from genome assembly GCA_015342445.1 of Digitaria exilis. Classification (NCBI taxonomy): domain Eukaryota; kingdom Viridiplantae; phylum Streptophyta; class Magnoliopsida; order Poales; family Poaceae; genus Digitaria; species Digitaria exilis. The sequence continues at coordinate 2,921,686 of JACEFO010001719.1, forward strand.
AGCAAGAATGACTAAATCTCAGTAAGGGAAGGGGTGAGATAGTACTTGCGTGATGGAAGTGAAGAAGGAAGACTTGCTAAAGTGTGCAAAACCCGTTCAACTTCACCATCACTGTTATCTGTTACTACTTGTCCGGGGACAGAATCTAGGACCCAGAGCTGTTCTGCATCAAAGGAAAATTTAACATAGTAATACATAACATGTCCAATTATCAAGTGTTATAAACTGTAGGCACGGACAACTACATCCACGATACCACAAATGGTGAACTTCTTTACAGAAATGAATAATAACATGAAGTTGTCTCTAACAGTTGTACATTCAAGACAGAAAAAGATAGCGAATTGTAAATAGCCATACTGTGATATAGATTCAAATTCCAACTACACAATTCAAAGGGATGCGCTTTAGTCTTAACATATAGGAGTAAGAAATTTCAGTTTCCACCTCAACTTAGTTACCTCATCAGTTAACCATTGAGCTTTGTTTCAGATTACGATATCAAAACAATATGCAAGGATTGCAGAAGAACAATCTTAGAACAAGCTGTGACAAAACTAACAATAACTCCTTGCACCTGTTTGGGAAGAACAGCTGACTCTCCATACACACCATGCGAGCAGCTCTCCGCAAAATCTAGCGCAACCTTTCCACCCATAGAGTGGCCCACAACAACATCCGGCCATGGCCAGCCGCGAGCCTTCACCAAATCAGCGAGGTCCTTCGCGGCAGTCGACATGTTGTGGGGCGGGTGGAACCCCTTAATCCCGGCCGACCTGCCATGGTTCCTCAAATCCACCAGAACCATTCTCCACTCTGCACACAAACATATAAACGCAACGCCATACAATTAAGCTCAACAACTTCCTGTGCTTCCTTCCAATGGACATCAAGTACAATGCAGATAGCAATGAAAAAGAGTTAAGGCCAGCGGATACCTTCTGAAGGGGAGCGGTTATGGAGCTCGGACGCGAGGGTGCGCGAGAAGGAGCGCCAGTTGCGGCCGGAGCCGAGGAGGCCGTGCAGGACGAAGGCGGTGGCGGTGGGCGGCTTCTCCGGCGACAGCTGGATCTCGTCGAAGGCGAGGGTTTGGGTCTGGTGGGGGGCTTCCGTGTGGACGGGCGAGGAGAGGAGGAGGCGCCACAGGGGGCAAACGGAGGAGGACGAGAGGAGGCGCGAGCGGAGGGAGGACGAAGCACGGAGAGACGCCGCCATGGCCGATCGCTTCTCGGGAGCCCTGTCAAGGCTTCGACGCCGATGTGAAGCCGTAGTTGCCGAAGGTCCAAAAGAAGGGAGGAAAACATGAAAAAAGTGATGCAAAATGTTTGACAGCTGTGGGATTTGAACCCACGCCCTTTCGGACCAGAGCCTAAATCTGGCGCCTTAGACCACTCGGCCAAACTGTCATTTGATGAGAGCTAAACTCTTAAAGTTTATTTATAATGATAGTTATGTGATTCAATTCGATGAATGGCCAGGATGGTTTGACGAAGTGTTAGCTCCAACATTGAGCGGACCACACACCTCGTGAGGTGGTGCAGTTTCGCTTCAGCTTCAGGTCGATCAGCTTATCCCTTCGTGTCCTCACGAATCACCGCTGCTCTCGTTAGCTTTTGAATCTCCATTCGGCCTTGCCCAGCTCAGAGCTTGTACACACACAGACTGCGAAGGCAAAGATGCTGCTGACCCGTCTATCCAGCTCTTCCTGTTCATCGACGGCGCTGCAGAGGTATGCGTGCACCGGCAAGCCCGCCTTCCGCGGCGCCGGATGCTGGAAGAAGCGTGAGAAGCTCCCCGGCTTCAGAGCCAGAGCGGCCGTCAAACCGCCGTGCGCCGCGCCAGGTAAGGGCGGCATTGTCCCGGCCGACGACGACGACGGGGTCAACCTCGGCACCGTGAAGCTGCCTGGCAACATCGACATCGCTCGCTTCGAGAGCTTACTCTTTCAGGTCAGCCTTTCTGCCTCAGAAGGCACACACCCTATGTATTCGAGGTCGAGGCCATCGACTTGTGTTGAGCACAACCGAAACTGTAAAACTGACGAGCGTGTTCTGTGTTCACTGGCAGTGGGGAAACAGTCTCTGCCAAGGCGCCAACCTGCCACTTCCGGTGCCTCTGAAGGTAGGGGAGAAAAAAATAGCGGGATGCTGATATGAACTCGTTGCTCGAGATTTCTTCATCTGATGGAAGGTTTCCATGTGCAATCAGGTTGACAAGGTTGAGGGCGGGATCAGACTAGGGTTCATCGCAGTGGACGACGGCGCGACGCAGACGCTGGTGTACATCGATTGCCTGGTTTCTCAGGCTCCGGACGGCACAGGGCTGGTGTTCCGAGCGATCAGGAACGGTCCTATGAAGGACAAGGAGCCACCTGGAGAGCCCAGGATCATGAGAAGCCTCCTTCAGGCTCTCCAAAAGTCCATTCAAATTGCGCAAGTTTGACAATGTAAATGGCATCTGATGAAGGGATGCAGTTCTCTGTAACTACTGAGAGTCCACTGAATCCTGTTATTCAAGTTCTCTTGAATCTACAAGTTACTATGAGAATGTTATGGAAAATAGCACCATGGCCCAGTATTTCTTCATTATTGATGATCATCATCATGAGATTCCAGTGGTTATGTCAAATTGTCAATTCATCGAAGAAAAGAAGATGGTTACATACTCAAACAGGAAGAAATGATGTTGACTGAATCTAACAGCTGGAGCATTTCCAAACATCACTTAGTATACATGAATCAGTGTCAAAACAGGCTGGGGAAAAAACAGCCTAAAACTCACCAAGTATGAACCCCCCCCCCCCTATCTCAAACATAACGAGGAAACACATATCACACTTATGATGTCGAACAAGCTTCCAGCTTTGGGAGGACGCTGCGCCATGCATCAGCAATGTCTTTAGCTAGCTTAGCCTGCCCTTTGGCAAATTCATGGAATGCGAGTCCGATATCAGTTGTTTTTTGCTCCTGGAAACGAGCAAGTTCTTCATTCATTATACTAACTATGTGTTCAAACTTCTTTGTAGCTTCTTCGCTGTCTATTTTCAACTGTAAAACAACAAAAACATCAGCGAATAAAAACTCTAAAGTCATCCATCACAAGTAATCAATAAAGATAACTTGCCTCTCTAAACTCAGATTCTGCCTCGGCATACTTCTCGGGGTTCATGAACTTCAATTTTTCACTGCAATGAAACAGTATTAGAAATTTCGCAAGTATTATGGAACTGGAACGACCATCAGATTAGCATTAAACTAATAGATATGGATTCCTTTTTGTTTATTAGGATCCTGAGTGGTAGGGGGCAAATGCTTAGGTGTATCATAAAACATAAAGGCACTGGATCAATATATTTGATCCTCATTGGGTAACATTCCTCAAGACTGGGCAGGAAAAAAAGTAATTGGAGTACACAACACATACAGGTTAAGCTCTTTATACTTCCTCTCCTGATCCAGATCAAAATGCTGCCTGAAAGCATTGGCTCGATCGATCATAGTGGCCTGTTTGAACCCAAATTTAGTTAAATTTCATCAACATTACAACCAATAATATGATTGCATAGAGATACCAAGATAGAGATATACTCACTTTTATTGATTGTACAGCACGGACATAATCCTTCAATGGTTCTTCAAAGTTAAAGAGAAGGTTATCTGCCTACAGTAACAGCATGTCAACATCATTAGGTACCAGAAACATTAAATAAATTGTTACATGTTGTAGCTAGTACTGAGCAGTACTATGTAAGAGTATAATGATTACCTCTCTTTGCAGCTTTATTGACAACATCTCTGACTTAGAACCAACTTCAGAAAAAACCTTTTCCATCACATCTCCTTCACAAGCACCCAACAGCTTAATCGCCTTTCCAAATTCCGCCAAAGATAGCCCAAGTTCTAATCAATGAAAAATCAGGACTGTGTAAATCATCTTGCTGTCCAGGTAAATAAAATTTCACACCCAAAAGAGAAAGTCATCATATCGATGGTCTCTGAACGCATGTCCATGCTCTTGTCATATCCCACTCCAGGCCAATAGTTTCTTTATTTTTGAAAAACTAAATTTAGAGCAAGCATATTTTTAAAAGAAATTGCATTTAAAAAAAAAAGTCAGTCTCATAGTGGGCAAACAAACAGCAAACTTGAAAATGCCTCTTAAATATGAAGAAACTCAATAATAGATCAAACGTTATACCTCTGTGTCTTTTCACAAGACGGTATGCTTGTTTCTGCGCCTCTGCTAAATGATTTTCTAGCTCAAATATGTAATTTTTAAGCTTCTCATATTCAGGAGTAGATTCCTCCACTGGTTTTTCTTTTCCAAGAACAACATCACTGACTTTTGACTGTACATCCTAAAAAAAAAAGACGGCAACACGAGTGTTAGTCAGGAAATGCAATGTCAATATTGAGAGGGGTGGAAAGAAGTCAAAAGAATGATATTTATATAATCCTATAAATAACACTGTTCAACAAGTAGCAAGAATGTCAAGCAGGACAGGAGGGACAGTACCTTAAACATCTGTAAGAAATCTGCTGGCTTCTTAAAAATACCAGTCTCATAAGACCTTGCCCTATCCATTTTCTGTTTCATGCATAGGGAAAAGAAACATGAGCAGAAGATCAAACCCAACAATAAACTATTTAGTGACAAGAATGAGATATCGTAAGCACGGAGTCATGGATATAGATCATGGAAAGATATAAGACTACCATCAAGAGAGCACAAACCTTAAATTGTACAAGGATTATAAACTATTGGAATTATAAAGTTGAATTTACAAATATAATACACACACTTAAACAATCAGAAGTTCGCAGCTGATGTATCTGACTAGCTTACTATTTATATTCTGAAGGAAATTTCGGCATCACATCACGCAAAATGATCGGTAGACATAAGAGCTGCATGGCTACTGGTAGCTATGCTAAGTACATGCATGTCATTCCAAAGACTACACATTTCTCTTAAACAATACAATACTTTGATTTCAAGAATCATGGGTATAACACGACCAGAAGCTTAACTAAAATCCAATCTAATTATAGAAGTAACAAGAAAAAAAAATATAGAATTCTATTGCTGCACGCTGAAATATTTTACCTCTTCATCTGCCTGCAAAAATACCCTCAAGACTTCACTTTGCTTGAGTTCAGGGTGTGAAGCTATCCTGTTAACGAATAAGTCCAGGGCTTGACGGCGCAATTCAATGAATTCCTTGCTAAACCGGAATTTCTCTGATGGCAAAGCATAAAATAGACCAGTAAGCAACACAAACAAGTTTTTAGCATGATTGTTCTGCAAACCAGAGATTTTCTGTCCCAAATAGATTAAATAAAAAACTTTGTTATGAAATTCAAATTTGGGATCTTACCAACAGCATTCTTCTCTGGAAGAGGAGGTATAAAAATGCCTTTGTACCTCTCAGCAAGCCTATCGTGCAACCATTCAAAATCACTATAGCGTCGAATAACGATTTTCTCTGGTCCCTCAAATTCAGGCAAGTTGGTCTACAGAAACAAATGTGTGGCAAATCAACAAGTGTAGGAGGTTAAAAAACAAGCCACATGTCTGTACAATAGAAGTGCATAGTTATTGGCACCAATTATAAGATTGTCATGCAATTCGTGCAATACATTGTTAAGTCGCTTGATGCGTCTAATTAATGTTTTGATTTCATATAGAAATTCAAATATACATTTTTTGCAGATTCCAACTTAAAACCACCGTTAAAGCGATAACACTACTGACTACTGCCTTCATATTGTTCTGATGCTACACAGTTTATTGTTCTTGCCTGTCGACTTCAATGTTCAGAAACACAATTCAATCCTCCACTGTTTTCTTTCCCCAGCGAATACTTTGCTAATAACTCTACTGGTGGTTACAATACATGTATTGAATGTTCTATCTACTCAAATCTAGAAGGACACATGAGGTTAGCAAACCAGTGAGATCCAATTAATACTGGATAAGAACATATATTAGCTTCGGATCTATACCAGGGAGTCATAACCCAAATTTAGAGTTCCACTGATCCAGTTCCTACACCACAACACAAACTGTGCAAAAGACAGCTCTAAAATTAGGAAAACCGCACGGGTATAAGCAAACCATCACTCGAAAAGCACCATGTTACAAAATCAATCACTAAGCGAGGAGCAACTGACGAGTTCGAGGTTTGGTATCCGAGACCACACCAGATTACCTTGGTGATGACGCGGTAGGAGATGTAGGCCTGCACGCCGGTGCCCATCTTGACGGGATCCGTGACGGAGACCGAAAGGAACGGCGCCCCCGCCGCCGCCGCAGGCGACCGCGGGCTCTGCGACGGGCTCCTCTCCTGCGCGAGTCCCCATAGACAGATTCAGCGCCAATTACCAGCGGACGGCACCAATGGTCAGAAGCGCGGCAGAAAAGAAGCGGCGGAGGGGGGCGGGTCTAGTGGTTACCGGCGAGATCATGGTGAGCTTCGACGTGAAGCCTCCTCCCTCGGTGCCGGCACGGCGAAGCGACGGGAAGAAGAGGATGAACAACTTGGGAAGAAAAGGAAAACGATTTTTCTTTTGGCGATTGGATTTTCCGTGTGTACTTTTTGTTCAGAAGATGGTTGTTTGTTACGGATTACGGGCTTTATGGGTTGGATCGGGGGTCGCTCTGGAGTCCCAGCTCGGCCCGAGCCCACCACGTCCTGGACTGGGCTCAACAGTGGCTGGCCCACGATCGGAGCCGTCTAAACTGTGCACGAATCTCAAACCTTGCCCCCTTCTTCTCCAAACGAGCTGGCTCCGCCACAGACTCGTGGAGCCCACAAGTCCGCATCGGCACGCTTTACGCTGATCGCCTGCGCACTCGCCGCCGTCTCGCCACCATTGAGGTGACGTCTCGCCCGCTCACTCTCACACCGGCACACGCGACGGCACAAGCTCAGCTCAGCTCACCTCAGCCATGGAGCGCGCGCGCCACAGGAGCACCCCCAGCTCCGAGCGCTTCCTCGGCTCCTTCTTCGCCCCCGCAGCCGCCGGGGAACAGTCCGCCTCCGCTGCCTTCGAGCTCGACGAGGGCGACATCTTCTCCACAGGATCCGGCTCGCCTGAGCCGCCGCAGCCGGTGCGGCGCCCACTCATCATTTCCTCCGTGCGCCCCACAAACCCTAGCCCCCTTCCCCGTCTCCCCCGCCCGCCGGAGGGCATCCTGGACGCCCTACCCGAGCGCCGCCGCTCGCCGCCTCAATCCTCTCCATTGACGCCGTCTTCCCCCGCTTCCCCTGCCGCTGCCGCTCCGCGCATGATCCCCGCCATCCCCCGCCCGGCGCCGGTCCCGGCGCCGCATGTTGCGCGGTCTCTGCCTGTCAATGTCCCTGCGGCGCGGCTGCAGAAGCCGCCAAAAGTGATGGTGGATGGAAAGACTTTACGTTTTCCCCTTTCTGCCCTGGAAGAGGACGACGAGGAGATGCTGCCGCCGCATGAGATGGTGGCGCGCGCGCGTGCTCGGGAGTCGCCGATGACGACGTTCTCAGTGCTGGAAGGAGCCGGGCGCACGCTCAAGGGACGGGACCTCCGCCAGGTACGCAATGCAGTTTTGCGGAAGACTGGATTCCTCGACTGACCTGTGCCATTTGCACTGGCCAGTAGCCTGCAGAAGATTTTACTTGTCTGGACATCTGGTTGTGTACAACTGTACATTATTGATTATGGGGTGTTAATTCTAGTCGCACCTGTAAACCATTCTGGTCGACTAGTACTTTGATTCCAGCAGTTAAGTTGCCGATGGGTTATTTGGTTTGGCTTATGCCATGTGAACTATATGTATCATGCCTGCTTCTGTGCATTAAATCACTGCAATAAATAAGGTATCGATTTTTAGATGAGTTCAACATTTATCTAGCAGAGGTGTCAATTTGTGTAAATTGGTGTTGGTGTGGTAGGGAGTGAAGGGAATTGGTTCAGTTTTATGGACTCATTTCCTATACTGAACATTAGTTCTTGGGGGAAGCTAGCGCTGCAATGACCGTGGTGCCCTGCTTAAGAGATTTCTACATTGGTCAAGACTTATATGGTGATTTTTAGTCTACTGAGTGGTAAAATGAAGATTTACCTGGTGCCAGTGCACCAGAAATTATAACGTGGCGTCGCCCCTGGTTCTTAACTTATTATGACCCTCTACATCTTGATTCCTCTGTGAATTATAGGCTATCTGGTGAAGCTGTAACCTTAGGGCATGGTGATCAAATCATAGATGAATAACTTATTCGTGCATATTATTACGGTGGGGGTTAATCAGGATAGTATCTTGTTTCTCATTTTCTGCTTAAAGTCAGGTGAGTTTTGGGGCAGGATTGTACTGCTTTGTACACATATTGACATACATGAAAATTATGTTTGGAAGCTTTAGTTTCGTGAATGTGGTCAAGAGTCAAGACTTGAATCAAGTGAACATGGATGAACTGAAAGGAAGACATTCATCGATCCTTATAATTTAGGAGCTACTTCATACTCTGCTTATTTCTGTTGAACAACATAATCAAATGTCAAAATGTTATTCTCTGCAACTGTATGTTTTGCCTTACAACTTCTTCAGTCACTGATAAGTCGATAGCACATGTTTTTCCCTTCTAAACTCTGAGGACAAAATGTCAGAATAAAGTGGACCCTGCCTTTTTAGATCCATTTCTTTTATTCTGAATATTTTGAGGAAATAATTCGATGGGTGCTGAAATGGTTTACTGAATTCCATGGCTTTTCAGTTCTCACTAGATTGAACCAAACAGAAAATAGTAGGAATGCTTGTGCTTGCTACTACATCCTAGCGTGCTGGAACCAGTGTTACATGGACACGGGTGGGGGTGTCAGTGTCCAACTCCGGTGCGGGTGTCTGATTCGGTAGAATTTTTGGGGACACGGCAAATAACACTTGGAATCCGACACAGGTGTGGGGTATCTGACTCTGCAAAAAAAAATAGGACACGGGTGTCCGAGTAACACTGGCTGGAACCTGGAAGATTGGGTGAGTATATATTCATAGAAAAGGGTAAACGTTATATATGCAAGGTTATATGTGCCAGATGTTATCCTTCTGTCTTGGCTCTTTATTAATCGAAACGAGTAACTATTCTCCTATTAGGGCAAAGATTGAAACAAGATCTGTGTGCTTCAACCTATCCTGCCTTCTTCGTTTGTAGAGAGAAACGTACCCTTGCTAAATGCCCAAAAGTTGATGTACTGGTCACTAGTAGATGTGAACATTGTTGTTTCTCAAATGCAGATCTGTACATTCTGTACTGAGGTGTTCAATTTTTAACGCAATAGCATATCAATGAAAGAATTAGCTACAAGTTTTGTGGTGCCCATCAGAACTGCGGTCATAATTGAGTGTTCCTTATCTTCTCAACAGACTCTTTGTGTCATGAATTCAGTTCCTTATCTTCTCAACAGACTCTTTGTGTCATGAATTCAGAAGTCACTTGGGAAAGAACCAAAAAAAGATTAAAGTTTTACACAAAACACTGAATTAAGAGAGAAGGGAGGGATGAGGGGTCAGGCCCTGCAATTCTTTACTGAAGTCATATTGTACCTGTATCGGCACTGCATGTCTGTGATGGTGGGCAGCATAACTACATGATGTCTCCAAACTAGTACATTATTTTGAGTTTCAGATTAACAGACAAAAACATAACAGCAAGGAGTCGTTCAGACAATGAGACAAACTAAACATTCAACATTTTATTTGTTGCACCATTATTATGCTGTCAGTGCAGCCATGATAGAGCTGGAAACAACTGACTGGATGGCTCCAGGGCCATTCTCCTTGCAAACAGAATCGCCAGCACTGAATTTCATCATCTGTTAGATTACAAGGCTGGTTACAGCTGATGGGCAGTGAGATGTGGGCAGAACCGCCAAGAGCAGGAAAAAGATAGGACCTGGATGATGTTTTTGGTTTCACTGAACCCCCCCTGTTGAGCTCCACATGTTTCTCGTGCTGATGGTTGTTAGTGGGTTAGAGTACCTGTACTCCAGTTGAGAACATGACAGTGGACAACTGCATCCAGCTTTAACTGAAGAAACAACTGTGAATAGTCCAGTGAGTGGGCGAGTTTGGTTGTTAAAAATGCAGACTAATGTCGTTCTCTGGTTTCAAGGTCAAAGGCTTGACGCATAAAATGTTCATCTCTTGTATTTGTATTAGCTGTTGACGCAGACACGCAGTGACATTCAGAGCTGCAAATTGGCTTCCATGGCTGCACTCAGTTGTATAGTGACTAGGGACAACATCAAGGAGTCAAAGCTCTATATTTTGCAAGGCCGTCAGAGGATTTTTTTTTTTTTTTACAGGCTGTAAGATTTTGTTGAACATTGACTTGCACTGTAACTAAAGTTGCTTCCCGTTATTTAATTTTCCAGAATTTCCTAATGCTCTTCTTTGCACTGAAACTGAAGGAAACGCATTGCTTAATACAGTGGTTGCTCATCATTTCCTTCTTTGCAATGAAAGGAAAGGAAAACGCACTGCTGAATACAGTGGTTGCTCATCAAGAACTTAGAACGGGTGTCCGAATCCTCCGAAACCTGAAGAATAAACCTCAAAGATTTGATCGATTTCTTTGCGAATAAACCTCCGAAAGGAGTTTGATGGCCAAGCGCTGCAGGCCTGCAGCTATGACGACAACCTCTCTCTCAATGTGAAAGCAAACAAAGTAACACAAGACAGTGATTGCACTATTGTGCTATGGCTTTCTTTGCTGTTTCAATCAACCAGCGAATGTACATCATTTCTCACTTTGTAGTTTGTACTGACGGTTTCCCATCTGATTTGAACACTTACTCTGAACGCGTCGCTTTTGCAAATCTGGAAAACGAGCGGCACTTCCAGCTTAACAAAAATCCTTGTGGTCTTGTGGATGTGCCATCACATCACGGTAACGCCAAAATCTTGTAGGGACAGTCACAGTGATCACGTACTTCTGTATGAAGCCATGTCGCGGCTCCTTCGTTCTTCCACAATGTGGAAGCAAAGAAAGAACACGATGTGGAAAAAGGACTGGAATCTCCTGCTTCGGTTCTGTTCTGGCGTTTTCTACGCTGTTTCAATCGAGCAGCGTATGTGTGTACCGCATCCCTTGCTTGTCGCCGGCTGGCTCCCCACCTGGCAAAACGATTCCAGAGAAAAACTCTGAACGCGTCGCTTTTCCGAGCCTGGATAATGAGCGGTGCATCGCTGTTTGGCAAAATCATATCCTCGCGACGGGTGCCGTCGCGCAACGAGGGTAATGCCAAAGCGCAGTGTGATCCCCGGATAAGCAGTGGCCGCGGTTGACCCGCCCGTGGCCCGTGTGGCGACCGTGTCCTTCCTGGTGCGGTCGCCGTCAGCTCGGCCGAGCTCGCGCAGCAGGGCGCCCGTCGTCCCCGTGCCCCGACGCCTCCGCCGGTCCGGTCCAGTTCCAGCAGACGGAGGCTCAGGTCAGGACCCACGAGCAGGAGGAGCAGCTAGCGCCTCACTGCCTCCGCGGTTGCCGGAGAGACCGTACCCCCACCCCACGTCTTCGTTCCGCCGGAGTGCCCGCGTTCCATCCAGATCCAGTGAACCCGGACGAATCGTCCCGGCCGCCCGTCCAGAGCTAGGTTAGGTCTCGCCAAGGTGCACCGCACCGGCTGGCCACCAATTCTTCACGCCCGTCCTGACCTGCGCCGTCAACGCCGACGCGGCGACGGAACGCGCCACATCGACCGAGCTGCCCCCGGCGCGGGTCGTCGTGTCTGGCTGCGCTGCGCCCCCGCGCAATCTATCGGCGTCGCGATCGGCATCGCGTCAGCAGCTGGTGACCCGTACGCCAGCGCAGGTCGCGGTCGGGGGGGCGAGCCAGCTGGCGCCGGCTGGGAACGACGCCACTCCACTACGGAGCAAGTAAACGGGCAGGACTCGGCGCGTGGCGACTTGGTCCCCGCCCCGGCCGAGCGCGAGCAGCTCGATCGCTGTCTCGCGCGGCGGGAACAGCAGTCGTGCGTGCCCGGCGTCAAGGCGACATGGACACCAGTGGCACGTACGTCCAGGGTCGCATGCCCGACCGTCCCCGATCCCTTCGCCTTCTAGGCCGTGTAAGGATCGGACCACCGAGCTGGCGAACCAGTCAGTTGACACGTTCCGCGCGCTATAGCTGCATCATCATGAGGTTACTACGCTTGACTCGAGAGCACGTCCGCGGGTAATTATGGCACGGTTATGCTTTCTTGCTTTGTTACTGTGATAGTGGCATTAGGACTCGCGAGCACTTCAGCTCGTTTCGTAGCTGCATCCGGAATGTGGTAGGCTCAACACGTGAACGTTGGTTTGGTGTTCAGTGGACGAGGGGCAGGTGCATGCAGACATGCATGCAGTAATTCTAGAAGGTGTGCTCGTATGTTTTCCTGATTCCTCGTACCGCTTGTATTCTTTTTCTTTTTCCTTGGAAGGAACTACGGGGCAGAGAGAGCTCCAACGTGGGTTTTCCTTCAAAAGGAAGAGCTGAATCGGCCAATGTTCACCGACAGTCCGACACCGAGTCGTAAGCGCTGAAATGATGAGCCCAAAAAAAACATAAATACCACTTGGCCTTAGCAAAAAAAGGCACCTGCTTAAGATTCTTTTTTAGAAAAAAATATGTTTTCCCGACAAGAATTTCATTCTGAAGCGTTTTTTCAGGCATAAAAAGAAAAAATGTCTAAACGTATGAAGACAAAAAATAACAAAAGTGTATCGTATGAATTCAAGAAAAAGAAGTGAAAATAGAGGGAAAAAAGGAAAAGGCGTGAAAAAAATAGGAGCTGCGTATATAAACTCATCTATATCTTTCAGCAATGTAAACACTACCATAGCCGCTCGTCGTCTTCAAACATGAATAATGTGTCTTTGAATGAAAAGGGAAAGCACTCCAGTTTCAAATTTGTTTATCAAATCCACCATGGTTCTGGTGTCAGGATAAGTTAAGATGATATCGTGGTGAACAGCCGAGCACACGAAGTTCGGATGGGAGCACCACACCAGCGCTTCCTTGGCCAGTGGCCACCACTACCAGGTCATCCTATGACCACTAAGACTAGTTCAAAGTGCTTGATACCCATAGATGCGGTTGTATAGTGGATTAGTGGTTGTGATTCGGCAGAACTAATATATTAGTTGTTCTTGTTCATTAGGATACGATATGCCGGTGATTGGCCTGTTAAAAGACCCAGGAAAAAAAAAAGCAGAGAATGAGATAGAAAGGCAGTGTGTGTGGTGTCTTGTGTGTCCGTGTAGGAACGCGCGCGCAGGTGGACTTGGATCTCAGGGGTGACCTGGGAAGCACGTAAAATATACGGACTCCATACTATTTTGGTCGAAGACCTGCTGACGCGTTTTGCCGGGGTGAAAGGGAGCGTAGATAAACAAAATCGATGGGCATATACGTCTACATGACACGACGACTTGCGATCTGTGAGGAGCTCTCGCACACCCTCCGTCGTACGGCACAAAAAGGGTGTTGGTGGCTTGGTGCTAACTCAGTAGAATTACTTCTATTTTTAACTCCTGTTTTTATAAAATTATTTTAGATATTTACGGTAGCCCTCTTAGAAAAAAAATCATTAACAATGCTACATGAATGAATGTAAGTGTGTGTGAGGGTGTGTTTGGTTGCATGTATCACATGATGTATGAATGGATGATCCTGGATGGTGATTCAATCAATTTGCTTATACCACTTTGTTAACCAGTACACCAATATATTAAGTGAGGTGGTCTCATCCTGGATGAGTTGATACCATTCACCCAACCAAACAAAAAAGTCATTATTTTGTATCGTTTCATACATGAATCAAATGATACAACCAACTAATCCCATCCTAAATGTCTACATTTGGACTATGCTTCGAACAAAATCACTTTTTGCGAGGACTCATCTCGTTTGTAGTAAGCAGTGTCTTTCCGGTTTGTAGTAAGTACATGAAAGCACTCCAGATGAATTGTTTTCTTTTTAAAATGTTATCGCCTTTGCCGTTGGTACTGAAAAAGTCAATCTATGGGAATAGAAAATCACCCTACAAGCATATATAAGTAGACAAAGCTACCTTTTCGAATTGAATAGGCCTGCCGGCCCGGCAAATTAAAGCAAAAGTCTATATGCTTGATATTCTCCTTTTTTTTTCTAATTGCGCTGCGGTACAAAAGTTAGCTTTTCGATGGTAAATTTGTCAACAATACTGCATTCACACAAGTGGTAGTTTTTTCTTTATAACAACACAAGTGGTAGTACTAGCTATGAGCAGAAGTGTGCCCGAGGTTTTCTTCCCTTTCCAGCATAGACACAACCGAGATATGTGTCTCGAAAAAGAATGTGAGATACTAGTGGTATGGATATTATTTCCAACCTTCCGATTGAAGAGATTTAGGCAGTCAATGGGACAGCACATATCTAAATCCGAATAGTCAATATTTGTATCATATATGAATTCGTATAACCAAAGTCGAATATATATTATACATTGTGATATATTCTAATCATATAAAAGACATTTTCCAAATTAGAATCTGGCAAAAAATATACATATTTGTATCTGTATATATATATGTCTGTGTTCGATACGTTTTCATCCTTGCTAAGTGCAGGCTCGACGAGAATGCCGCTAGCCAGTGGAAGGCGCGTGTTGTGGACGGGGTGAGAGGTCCAAACGAATGTGTCACAGTGTGGACGTTACACATTACAGGATCCTCCATTTCCTATTCTTTTCGGTCCATAATCATTTAAACATTACAGGATCCTCCATTTTCTATTCTTTTTGGTCCATAATTATTTTAGTCCTAAAAAGTACTTTTGGGTTCATTTGCATCCGTTACCTATCAAATTAACTAATTTTTTTTTGCTTAGCCCCTCTCTCCTCATCCTACATCTCATACAATAATTTCATGCCTTGTTGGCTATGACGCCCTCATTATACTCTCTAGCACACCACATTTATATTATGAGATATAAAGAAAATTCTAGAGGCATTGTAGCTCAAAGAAAACTTACACAATAATTTACTGCCTACAACGATCTGCCATTTGTCATGCACACATGATGCCTTCAATGTAGTTGACGACCATATGTTGTGAACATCGATCCTGTGCGCCACCTATGGTCACTGAACCAGGTCACTTGTGTATATTTCAACCTCGCTAGCTTGACAACCTGTAGTTTTTCAATTGTGATTGTTCACCTTCCCTCGCGGGTATGTTAGGTTGAAAAAACATGTTGATGAGGAGAGAGGGTGAGCCCAAAATAAAAATTTCAGGACTACAATAGCCACTTTAATAGTTTTGGATGAAAATGAACCCAAAACTAAACTTCAAGGACTAAATGGTCACTTTAATAGTTTAGGGATGAGATTAGCAGCTTTAATACTTATTTTGGTAGTTCAAGAACGAAATTGAACACCAAGAGATATTTGAGGGACAAAATGACTATCATGCCATTTAAAAATGAAGAAAACAATATGCCATCCGTCCGAAATTGTAAGCATTTTGGCATATTTAGATACTCAAGTATAGAATAAAAACAAAAATTTATAATAGGTTGGGATTTTCCCTACCGACGATCCCGTCAAAGATATTATATACTTAGATACATATATTGCTCCTTGAAATAGAGGGAGCAGACGACATGCCTGTCGGATAGAGGCTATACTATTTGTGTTGAAAGCTCTATTATCCTTGGTCATTTAATATAGTATGTAAAAAAAAAGATAATGGTGATCGTAAAATTACCCTATATGTAATTTGGAGTTTGAGATCACTCACCTCCCTTTGAGTCGTTTTGTTGCAAATGCCCATCTTCTGCTTAATTTTGTTGCAAAATTTGGCATTCTGCCTGCCGCCTGCTGACCCAGTCGTCGTCCGTCCCCACTAAAGTGCACCCCAAATCCACGCAACCCGGCACCCTCTCTCCTTTTTTTCCATCGGGCAGCAGCCCGTCCCACCACGCCACGAGAAATTTCGCCCGAACAAGGAGCAGCTCAGCCGCTGCGTCATCCATGTCAACCATGAACCACCTCGTGCTTGTTCATTTCTTCCCCATATAAACACCACCCCCACACGGTTCCACACCCCAACTCACCAGTACTATATACACCGCCACGCGGCCCTTCGGACGCTTATGCATTCTTTGCTCCCCGCTGCCCAGCCGAAGCCTCTCCTTCGCCACCGGCAGCTCCTGCTCCGTGGGCGGATCGATCCATCCGCATGGACGCCGCCGCCGCCGGGTTTCCCCCGGGGTACCGCTTCTACCCGACGGAGGAGGAGCTGATCTGCTTCTACCTCCGCAACAAGCTCGACAACCTCCGCGACGACATCGAGCGCGTCATCCCCGTCGTCGACGTCTACGCCGTCGACCCACCGCAACTCCCAGGTGCAACACACGGCGTAGCGCAGCTAACCGTGCATATTGCTTGATTTCTCTGTCATGTTTACGTGCTGCGCGCGTAGAGGCTCCGCCACACCGATCGACGCGGCGCATGCATTTGGCACTAACTGAACCGCGCTCGTGTGGTGTGGTGTGGTGTGCAGAGATCCACGAGATGCTGTGCGGCGGCGCCGGGGAGGGGGACGAGACGTGGTTCTACTTCTGCCCGCGGCAGGAGAGGGAGGCGAGGGGAGGGAGGCCGAGCCGGACGACGCCGTCGGGGTACTGGAAGGCAGCGGGCACGCCAGGGGTCGTCTACTCCTCCGGCGACCGCCGCGCCATCGGGATGAAGAAGACCATGGTGTTCTACCACGGCCGCGCGCCGTCGGGGGCCAAGACCAAGTGGAAGATGAACGAGTACAGGGCGCTCCAGTACTACGACTCCGCCCCCACCGCGCCCGCCGCCGTCGGAAACGATGGGTCATCTTCTAGTAGCGCCCACGCCGCCGCCGCCGCGTCTGCAAACGTCCCTCCTCCGCAGGTGCGTGATGCTCACTCAAATGATTAATGGATGTTGCTTTCTTTGCCGCTGGAGTACTACACATTGGCACGTAAATTAAGCTCCACACAAGAGGCGGCTCAGCGGCTGCGTATCGGCGTCATGTCGATCTCCATATAAATTGCATAGGCGGCAGGGCAACTTGATCGATGGTGCGTGTCGTTTTTTTGCGCCGGATAAGTGTCCAAAAGCCACTTGCCGTCTGTAGCTCTAGCTACTAGCTAGCCAACTAGGTTGGATCATATTCGATGTGGTTATCGCCTTTTTGCCAATCAATCACGTCGGAAGCTCACAAGCACGATCTCATATTAGTGATAGCCCTCGATTCTTATGAGCTTGGCTAATGTTGAATCAAAACAGCAAATAGTTACGTTCTTTAATTATTACCTGCCGTACGTCTGGGATTTGTTTTGTGAACTTGATGAACTGTATATATATGTTGCAGTTGAGGAGCGAGTTGAGCCTGTGTCGACTCTACACCAAATCTGGAACCCTGAGACAGTTTGACCGGCGGCCGCTCGCCGCTGCGGCAGGCGTCGTCCCGCCTGGCGAGGAACCAGCTGGTCCATCCACGGCAGCCGCCGCGTCGTCTCCGCCGGATGATGACGATGGCTCCGGTACCTCCATGCAACAGCAGCAGCTGGAGATAGGTGCCAGCGATCCATACGGTGACGACGTGGCCATGTTGGATGCCCTTTTATACTGGCCTGGAGACTAGATCAGATCACGTAATGCTCCGGCATGACCTGCGCGTGTCGGTGTGACGGCATGCACGCGCAACGAACTAATAAGACTACCGACTTTCTCGAATGTTTTTTTTTTAACTTCGAATGACGATTTTGAACAATAACATACACCAAAACTGGAGCGTGATTACATTATTATGTAGCTAATGTTTTTTATGTACCATTTGGGTGCTAGAACAAGGCCAAGAGCCGTGTAGATTAGTAGAAAAATGAGAGAATTCATGTTACCATATAATGTTTTATGCAAATGAAAACCCCCTTTAAACACAGTTGTTGACCGCATGGATTTCAGAAAAGTTCGTTTTGGCTCCATCGTCCGCAACTGGCTAATAAATTGACAAGTCAGAGGTTTAAATAGGCTCACACGCTCGGGTCAAAACTGAACAAACCAGGCTCAAGCAGGTAAGCCTGCACAAAGCTCAACGAGCTCAACTAGTCAACTGCTCAAGCCTCTCGTTGAGAGTTTGGCAAACAAATTTTTAGACAATGGAATAAAATTTCAGGAACATGCTGTCAGGTTTGATGGGAAACATCATGCAGCTGCGATCCTATCACTACATCTTGCATGACTGCTGTCTCCGAGAGGAATGGGGCTTTGAAGCTCACTCCTAGATTCGAACTTGGATGAGATACATCTACCATAGCTTGAATCAAGTGCCTTCCATACAGAAACCACCAATAAAGCATGCAAGCAAACATGAGATTGTAACCAGCTACCTTAAAAAAAAAAGACAATGTGTTACCAGTACTATTGTTAACGAGCTTGATCATTGGTCGATCTGTCCATACATGCTCATGGTTCCCAAGTTTGACCGCATCGTGCGCGAATTTTCTCCATGAGATTAAAATTTAAATGATGCGGTCGGCAAGACTGCGACAGAGCTTCCCCGGCCCGCGCAGCTAGAGCGTCGTCGCCGCACCAGAACAACGTGCACAAAAGCGTCGCTCGCTCGCGGGATGGGTGGCAGTGGCACTTTCGCGTTGACTAGACGTTGAACGTTCCTGATCGGGCCCCGTACGTTTCACCACCCGGCCGCTGGCATTCGCGTCACTGCTTGGCTCTTGCCAGGTAATACAGGCAGAGCACATTGCACGCCATGCACTAGCCAAGCCAGGTGCAGATCCTGATATCTTATTTGGCACGTGCACGAGTTTGATTATCAGCGCAGCTACCAGCTACTTTGATCTGGGAAGTCTCCATCCAATCTAAAGGCTCGAGGGCAGTGAGCCAGTGAGGTCGATGGTCGATCCATCTCTACACCTAAAAGAAAGGCAGCGTGAGCTTTTTTTGGTACGTCGCCCCCCTACCCGTAACCGTCGTCCGTCCGCCACCGATGCCTCCGTGATCGTAATCCTCACGCCTTTTCCTGTCCCACAGCGCCACGAACATCGCGTCTCCCCACGTACGTCGCCCCAACTCCTTCAGCACCTCCCCACGTCCCCGTCGCCGAGCTCGGCCTTCGCGACTGCGTCCATTCGCACCCGCCGCCACCTCCTCCGACGGGGTCGCAGCGCGCGCCCGTAGAGCTAGCCCCAAGCAGAGGTGGAGCCGGAGGACGCGGCAGACCTGGCCTGCGCTTGAGGCGCTGCAAGACTGGTTGAGCCGCGCGACGAAAGAGAACTCCAGGAACGTGCGACGACCGATCCCTGCGCCGCCGCTCCAGGAACGAACAACGTCGATCCCTGCGCCGCCGTCCTACGCCGCTGTCCAGGAACTGCCGTCCAGGCTCCTCTCGTCAAGGGTGCCGAGGCCACGACTCCGGTAGTCCAACGTCGACGCCGGATCCCTGTGCCGCCGTCCAACGCTGCTGACTATCGAGGTCTGCCCGCTGTCCAGAACTATCGAGGTCAAGCATCCTCCGATGTCGCCGTCTAAGCCGCTGACGAGGACCTGCGGCGCCGTCCGATTTATTTGTAGTAGTAGCAACATAGTTGTCTCAATTCAATCTGCCAAAACGCATCATCAATACTACACAATGTTTATCAATTTTGGGTCAAAATAAGTAAAAGCCTGCACCAATCAAGCACCCTGGTATTGGCAATGTAGTTTCCTAAAATAAAATTGTGTTAGGTCTGCCATCATGTTTTTGGTTTCAATAATTCACCTATTATGTTCATGTTCAATCTCGAAAACATCTTTTGTATTAGGCCTGCCATCATGTTTTTTGGTTTCAATAGTTCACCTATTATGTTCAATCTCGAAAATCATAAGATTTATGCAGCTAAACAACGATGGAGTCTGGAGAGTTTGGATCAAGTCCTTTGATAGACCTGACAAACACCACCAATCGAGGTGATACTATACTGGATGCCCTAAACTTGTAGTTTAAACATCGTACGTGCCATTTACATAAAAAATAACTTTGCATTGTTCCAATGTAGGCACACGGGAAGATGATCGTAAAGAACTTAAAAGACAGAGGGACAGGGTGAGGTATGCATCCATGACGGATGAACAACGCAATAACAGGCATCGTGCCTCAACAATTTCAGATGAAAAGAGGGATGAGAGGAACAAAAAGCGCCGTGCTGCGTGTAAGATACGCATCGACAAAGAAAACATGAACCCTGCTGACCATGATGAAATCAATGACCAGACAAACTCCCTCGGCTCAGGTACATGATCAATTCAAATAGTATGTATTATGTTTTTATACTATATCAAATATTATTGGTTGCTGATAATTAACCTTTGTTCTTGTCAAATTCTAAGCATGTGACACTGCAACAAGCAAGGGGTGCTATGATGCCGAAAGCGTTTGGTTGCGTAGGGTTGATTATAACCAATCATACCAGCTGCATGACAGTAACCTACGCAGTGTGATGCCATGTAATTCTTTACTAAATTCTATTTACATTATGGTTAAATCACTACGATAAGAGCT
This sequence comes from Digitaria exilis, assembly GCA_015342445.1. NCBI lineage: Eukaryota > Viridiplantae > Streptophyta > Magnoliopsida > Poales > Poaceae > Digitaria > Digitaria exilis. The sequence goes on from JACEFO010001719.1 coordinate 2,942,269, forward strand.
TTCATTATATTATATTAATCTAATGTCATGATCTTGCAACAGTTGAACACATGGAAGATGAAAACATCAGCCCATCGGAGAAAATTGATTGCAATCACCACACACACGCCCTAGCCTCAGGTAAAAGATCATGTCTAATAGTGTGTATTATGTCCATATACTTTTTCAAATACAATTGGTTCATGACAACTAACCTTTGTTCTTGCCAAATTGCGTAGCGTGTGACAGCTCAACAAGCAAGGGGTGCCAGGAACATGATGAAAGTAGCGATTGGTTGGATAGGATGGATTCCAACCAACCAGACCATGAGGATGGCAGTAACCTGGACAGCATGATGCCATGTACTATTTTCTATTGATACTTTGGTTCTGACATTACCAATCAGGTTATATTATGTTATATTAATCAAATGTTATGTTGATGCAACAGTAAAAAACATGGAAGATGAAAACATGAGGCCAGAAGCAGGGATACCAGGTTTGCGTTCTTAATTTTTTTTTTGACATATACTTGATATATAATGAGTGGGCTATTCTTAGGATTTTTTTATTTTTTTTGTGTTGCATACCCTATTCACATCTTGGATTGGCTAAATAGTATACACAACACAACAATATAGACTTATTTAATTAACAGTGTTTTCAATCTCCGGCTGTAGCTGCAGCTATAGCCAGAGATAACTTCTACAACTGCTCAGCGCAAGGATATCTGCTAAACAAGCAGTCACTTAGCGTCCGCTAAACACATGACTAGACAAACTTATTGGAGAAGAGGGACATGGCAAAGATATCGGTCTGTACAGACATTTTGTAGAGCCACACAATGCTGACTACGTGAAGAAGAAACAAATCGACCAGAGAAGGTTGTGTCGTCAAACATAAGCAGCATCTACCTTTGTTTAAGTGCGATAAAAAGCTAGGCCAGCAGATCATATATGCATACAGTTACTTGGGCCGAAATAAGACCAACAATGTCAATTTATTGTCTACTATAATTAATATTTTTTTTAAAATCCACTAAATGAATGAGCTTCCACTATAGCTTTTATGTAAGACCACCGCTAAGTGGCTTAGCCCACTATTTAAACATTTTCAATTACACAGATGATGTACAAGCCGTCGATGCCAACCAGCATAGACGTGAGAGGGACAGGGCCAAACGGGCATCCATGTCACCTGAACAAAGGGCCCTGGTAAATAAACAACGTCGTGAAACACGTCGCGCAAAGAACATATCCAAACCTGACTTGAGTGAACAACAGAAGAAGGATATTAAAAAAAAGGGGCAAAGAGCGTGTATGAGAAACTTGAGAGAGTTCAGAGCCAATAGTTTGCACCATGAATCCATAGCCATGCAGAATCCTCAGTTTACACCCAAGCTTGTGAACCCTGCAAAAGATGGAGAAAGAATCAAGGCATGTGATTGGATTATCCCTGATTTCAACGCTACGTCAGTGTATGTCCAGTCCGCATCAGAACCTAGCTACGCTATGCCAGTGTATGTCCTGTCCGCATCATAACCTAGCTTAGATGACGACACATACATGGAGTGTGCTGGCAGCAACACAACAAAGAGGCGTGCAGTGACTGCAGGGGAGAGGTATACACTGGTAACCCGACGAAATCAGTCTTTTCAAAATACCATTGGAAGGTCAAAGCGGTCAGTTGATAGAACCGTCAATGAACCAGAATCCATTACAACCTCAACGATCATTGACGATGGTAAGTTTGTAATCTTATTAAGGGCTTTTGTTAGTGAAAAAAATATTTATATGGGGTACTTTCTTCTGTTTTCATAGCAGAAAAATTGCACAACAACAAAAATTGTGAGTCACAACCTGAGACAGGACCTGTTGGGGTTACACAAAGTAAATATTGAACTTTTCATACAACTTCAAAAAATCTTACGATAAATAAATAATAGACTCTCAAACATATCTTAACCCGTTCTACAGGGAGTACTGTTCTTAACCCGAATACTATAGAGGCAAACAATGGACATTGTGGGCACGATGGTGAGTACAATGATTGATCGATTCTCTTTACGATCCATTTGAGTGTGGAGAGTTGTGATCATCATTTTTTTGTATTTTACAGTAGAACCAGGTCCAGTTCCTCTTCATGACACATTACCAGAGACACAACCATCTATGATGGAAGACGGTAATCTTGCATAGTTTTCCATCGTATATTTGTCTAAGATTAAAAGTAATTAACAAATTAAGCCATAACATGACAGATGGTGATGAGGACATCATATTTGAGGAGGATGAAGAGGAAGAGGGGTACCTTTATGCGGGACAGGGTATGCATACACAACAAACGTACCTTTTTGTTCAGAATCTAATAATTTAGTTAAAATATTTAACATGTATATGCTTATTCTAAGCTTCAGATGAAGAGGCTAATGAAGATGAAAATGAAGATGTCATGCCTGATGTGGAAGACGGCAGTGCCAGCACTTCGGATGTTCAAGATCCCTACGACAAGGTTTATGCCAATGTTCCGTCTGAAACACACATGCTAAAGCCTATTGATAACTGTCAGCATTGCAATGCGAAGTGGTTTGAATTCGAGCCACCTGGGTTCTGTTGTCGTGAAGGAAAGATACACCTAGCCACCCCTGACACACCACCAGAACTCATGAGATTGTGGTCAAGTGCTGACACCGATGCTAGGCACTTTCGTGCGAACATCCGGTATTTTAACGGCCATTTCTCATTCACATCCCTCTATTGTAACCTGGATAGGATGACCACCAATATGCGCAATGGAGGTATCTACACGTTCCGTGCACATGGCCAAATTTACCACAACATCCGTTCGTTTGGTAAAGAAGAAGGCACGGAGCCCAAACACCTTGAGCTTTACTTCTATGATGATGATCCTTCTCTTGACCATCGTTACCGTAGGTGCCGTGAAGAATGCCTACAAAAGGATAAGGAAGTTATTGCAAGATTGGTTGGCATCCTAAATGGTAATCCATACTCTGACAACCTTAGGAGTATGGGGCATGTTGAGCAGATTCAAGATTATCGTATTGAATTTAACCTTGACCAACACCTTGACCAAAGAACTTATAATGTGCCACTCACATCGGAGGTTGCTGCCGTGTGGATTGAGGGGAGTGAACATCATGGCCAGTTCAAGAATAGTGTTGTGCTGCAAGGGAGGGATAGATCTATACATGGTATCCGATCATACCATGGGTGCTATGACCCATTGTCATATCCTCTATTCTTTCTAAGAGGCGAACTCGGCTGGCACAACAACATTCCAAAGGTTGGTGTGACTATGGCCGAAGTCAATGAAGCACATGCGATACGCAAGGCGCGTGCTGAGAGTAATGGTGCCGATGACGATCTCGGTAAGTTAATGAGACGTTAACATCTATTTTATTGATTTTACCAGTATTATCACCCATAAACCTAATCAGAACATCGTGTGCATGCAGGATCAGCCGGAAACAAGTGTGTCTCCGTGCGAGACTACTATTGCTACAAATTCCAGATGCGCCCAGGGATATTTAATCCAATACTGTTTGGCAAGCGTCTTTTTCAGCAGTTTGCCGTTGACACATATGTAAAGATCGAGAGCTCACGTCTGGACTACATACGGAACAACCAGGACACTCTAAGAGTCGACCTATACCAAGGCTTAGTGGACAGCTTGAATGTAGGCGAGGGACGGTGTGATGCTGTTGGAAAACGCACGGTGCTAGGGCCAAAGTTCATTGGGGGCCCTCGTGATATGAGGCGTCGATATATGAACGCTATGGCACTGATGCGGAAGTTTGGAAAACCAGATATCTTCCTCACCATGACATGCAACCCTAATTGGGATGAGATAAAGAATGAGCTTTACCCCGGCCAAACATCTCAGGACCGTGCAGATCTCGTCACCCGGGTCTTTAGGGCAAAGCTCTTGGAGCTGAAGAATAGGTTGTTGAAAAGGGACATTCTTGGAAAGGTCCGAGCATATGTATATGTTGTGGAGTTTCAGAAGAGAGGCTTACCTCATGCCCATTGGCTTTTGATTATGGATGGACAGTCCAAACTCACATGCGCCGAGCAATATGATAGTCTAATTTCAGCATAGCTCCCAGACAAGAAGAAGTATCCAGAACTGTACAAGATGGTGACGAAGCATATGATGCATGGGCTGTGTGGATCGCTAAACCCAAACTGCCCATGTACTCATGGGCGTGTTTCATGCAAGAACCGCTATCCACGTGCTTTCTGTGATGCTACCACTCACGGCAAGGATTCATACCCTATTTATCGGCGCCGAGATGATGGTCGCAAGGAAAAAGTCCGTGGTCATGTGCTGGACAATCAATGGGTCGTGCCTTACAACCCATACCTTCTGCGTACTTTCAACTGTCACATTAATGTTGAGGCTTGTGGGAGCATTAAATCAGTCAAATACCTCTTCAAGTACATATACAATGGGCATGATCGAGCGTCCATAGCGGTTAGAGAGGCAGGCAAGGAAGATGAGCAAGGGAACATTGATGAGATAAAGCAATACAGAGACGCGAAGTGGGTGACCCCTCCATAGGCGTTGTGGAGGATATACGGATTTGACTTGAGTAAGAATCATCCGCCTGTCCAACAACTGCAGCTTCATCTGCCTGACATGCACATGGTGCCGTTTCATAGACGGGACAAGGTCGAACGAGTGGTTAACCGTCCAGGTGCCGATGAGTCCATGCTAACAGCGTACTTCGTCGCAAATAGGAAATTTGAGAATACACGTGGTGTGTTGTACCATGACTTCCCACAGTTTTATACCTGGCAGTCTAATGGTAAATTCTGGAAACCAAGGGAACGAGAAACTACAGCGCAAATAGGAAGAATTGTCTCGGCGCATCCAGCTGAGGGGGAACGCTACTATCTTCGAGTCCTCCTAAACCACGTCACGGGTGCTACGTCCTACGAGCATTTGAGGACCGTCGACGGTGTTATCCAACCGTCCTTCCGTGAAGCTACTGAGAGGAGGGGCCTGATCGAAGAAGACAATACACTGGATGAGTGTATTGCTGAGGCTTCACTATTCCAGATGCCATCCTCGCTACGGCGACTGTTCGCAACAATATTGGTATTCTGTGAACCGAGCGATGTGTATGGACTGTGGCAGAAATACCTAGAAGCCATGTCAGAGGATTATAGCCGTGACAACCCAAGCTCGAACCTCGTGCTCCAGATGGTTTTGATAGATATTAGAAATATGTTGCAATCTATGGGCAAGGACATCAAGTCGTTTCCTCTCCCTGATATTGACGAGGCGTACAATGACGCCAACGGTATTGCTCGTGAGATTTTTGAGGAGGCAAGCATCAAGCATAATGTCGATGATGATGATCTAGTGGAGTTTCTCAATGTGGAACAGAAGGCTGCCTATGATGAGATCATGTCCTCCATCGACACTGGCAAGGGTGGTATGTTCTTTGTTGATGGGCCTGGGGGAACAGGGAAGACGTTTCTGTATAAGGCCCTCCTTGCAAAGGTACGCGGTCAGAACAAGATTGCTGTAGCCACTGCTACGTCTGGTGTTGCAGCATCCATAATGCCTGGGGGCAGGACAGCCCACTCGCGTTTCAAGATACCCTTAACCATCGATGAGGGTGTTTGTTGTAGCTTCACCAAACAGAGTGGTACTGCCAAGCTGTTACGCGTTGTGTCCCTGATAATTTGGGATGAGGCTTCTATGACTAAGAGACAAGCAGTTGAGGCATTAGATAGCAGTCTACGTGATATTATGGATCAGCCGGATCTTCCATTTGGTGGGGAGACCATTGTCTTTGGAGGAGATTTCAGGCAGGTCCTCCCTGTTGTTCGAAGAGGGTCAAGGGCTCAAATTGTTGATGCTTCGTTGCGAAGGTCATACCTTTGGGATTCCATGCGCCAGCTAAAGCTGGTAACGAACATGAGGGCGCAGAGTGATCCGTGGTTTGCAGAATATTTGTTGCGCATCGGTTGTGGTACGGAGGAGGTCAACAATGATGGTGAAGTACGTCTTCCTGATCAGATTTGTGTTCCATATACTGGAAAGAGAAGTGACCTTGATAGACTAATCGATTGCATCTTCCCTAAGCTCAATGAAAACCTAACAAACAAGGATTACATCACTTCCAGAGCGATTTTGTCTACACGTAACAACTGGGTTGATAGAATTAATATGAAGATGATCCACAATTTCGAGAGTGGTGAGATGGTGTATCACAGTTTTGACTCTGCGGTCGATGATCCACATAACTACTACCCATTAGAGTTCCTCAACACTTTGACTCCCAATGGCCTGCCTCCGCATGTGCTAAAGTTGAAGGTCGGATGCCCAATTATTCTGCTATGAAATATAGATCCTGCCAATGGACTATGTAATGGTACAAGGCTTGTGGTCCGTGGGTTCCAAAGAAATACCATAGATGCAGAAATCGTGTTGGGCCAACATGCTGAAAAACGAGTTTTCCTGCCTCGAATTCCCTTATGCCCCTCGGATGACGAGATGTTCCCTTTTCAATTCAAAAGGAAGCAGTTTCCTGTCAGACTGAGCTTTGTCATGACTATAAACAAGTCGCAGGGTCAAACTATCCCTCACGTCGGTGTATACCTACCCCATCCAGTGTTTTCTCATGGCCAGTTGTATGTTGCCATGTCTAGAGCCACCTCTAGATCTAACATCAAGATCCTTGCACTCCCACCAAATGCTGAGGAGGATGCGGAAAATGAGGAGAATGATGCAAAATTGTCCAAAAAAAAGATGAAGAAGAAGGAGAAGAAGAAGAAAAAGGCTCATGTATTAGATGACACCTACACAAAGAATATAGTATACAAGGAGGTCCTAACGGTATAGGCAAGGTAATAGGAACATCACTTGTGAAATATCATGCATATATACCTTGGTCCCATTTTACGGCTGCTGCTAATAACCACTTCTTTTCATTGGTATATTTTCTCAGGAAGCCAACAGGGGATTAATGTCCTCAGCAAACCAGAAGGAACTATCTTCTATCTTTATTTTCATGGTCGAGGTAATGCTGCTAATAAGTTGATTAATTTCTATATGCCATAGTTTTACAACTTTCAGTGTGTGAATAAAGATTGGAAATGAATTACTATCATTTTAATGAGTATATCTGTAGAAATATATAGAGATTGATATAGATATAGATTTAGATATAAATAATGCTAACTCGCTGCTAGATCTTGATATACTGTCAACACCAGAGTTGCACATATATCTACTTTTTTTATTTAATTGGTCAAATATAGAAAGATCAAATTAAAACAATGTTGCTGGTTCTTGATAGATGATTTTATGTTTTCATTTTTGACTTGCGATGGGGACATCTACACTTGTGATTCCAGATATGATAACACAGGTTGACGAAATAAGTTTTTTTTAAAAAAAAACAGAGTTAAGTAATTAATTGCATATATATACTTATATTGACGTAGCAAGACAAAACATGTAGGTATGGGACATCAGGAATCTCTCCCAATCAATTGTTGTATTCAGTGGCAATATTTGAGCTTGATTCGCTACACATCCGAGGGGAAGTACATGGCTATGTCAGAACCTGCAGGTTTTAATCACATCTTAGACATTGAGAGCAGGTACGCAAGAAGCAGAAACCAGACTTCTTTGGTGAGGTCGCAAGAATATACTTCAGAGCTGACACTGATTCTCTCTTTGTCTGTATGCATGTCCTGTTTTTCATGTCAGTTATACATAGTACTTAGGACAGCCTCAGTGATCACGATCTTCCCAGTTTTAACATCAAGTTCAAGTGTTTAGTGTAGTTTACTGTAAAGACTTGCCTTTCTATGAAAAAATTAGAGCGTGTTTGTCAGATAATTCACTGCAAATTTCTCCCTTTCGGTAATGTTAGGTTGTTCACTGTCAAAACATTCGCTTAATGACTTGAAGGTTTTCCTTTTCAAGTTTTTTGGATACCTTTTATCTGCATGGATATGCAGCATTGAGCTAGATACTTGTTACTTGAGGGCTGGGGCCAAAGCTGTGTATGTTGTGTCCTGTTATTCTGTTGCTAGAGATCATTGTCCTCTTGATCATCGTCCTCTTGGGCCATTGCTCAGGGCTGTTGACATAGTATTGCATAGAGAGTCGCCATTAGGAATGCACCTATTCTGCTCTCCATTGTGTATATTTTTTCATTCCAATGTTTAGCTTTATTTTAACAAATGTGTTCCCAATTAAAAAAACATTTTAAATATTCCATAAGACTATTCTAATGTTTGATCCTATTTAAGTTACAAAGGGCACAGCTGCCATCCCTATTTCAGACTATTCCTTTCAGGCTTCAGTACATTGAATACAATGAGATAACTCCACAACAGGGGATTAGAAAAAAACAAAAGGGCATAGCTGCCATCCCTATTTCAGACTATTCCATTCAGGCTTCAGTACGTTGAATACAATGAGATAACTCCACAACAGGGGACTAGAAAAAAACATTCTCAGAAGATTCAGAAGAAGATGCTGCTTCGGCTTCCTTTTTAGCTCTGCTTGAACTGCTTTGTATGTTTCTCTTTACGTGAATGTCGGTTAGTCACATCTCTGCTCTCACTTTCGAAGCACAGTTAATCCCCAATTTGAAAACCGACATAGGTGACTTCTTCCTTTCACAGCTGCAAGTCTCCTGAGTCCTGCAAAGAAATTGACATCAATAATTGACATGGAAGCACATGCTCTGTCAGAAAGTTCTAGAACTGCAGCAATTACCATTTATCTTGCTTGTGATTTCTAATCAAAGTACCAATGTTCCCAAGCAAAAAAATAAAACATAGAGAACTCATTCTTTTATACTACTGAGGGTGTTGCAACTTTGCCTTTTTTTTATATATTTGTTTTACAGTACAGTAACTAAAATCCAGCATTGTAAGAATGCTGTTTTCATATTAGCCAGCAGCCATATTATTGCCTTGATTCATACTAATGATAGAGTTCAGGAACCCAATAACGATAATTAATTGATAGTGATTAAGTCTTTATCCCTAAAACAGTGGTACTGGGTAGGGCATAATCAATTGATGCATCGTTGGATGTCCCTGGCAGTGATACAGTGAACAAACAAATTTTCAGAGCAGCTACACCCTGGACACAACAAATTCAGAGTTAACGCCTGTCAGATTTTGTAACTGCGGCTAGATACACAGACATAATATGAAATTATGCTGGCTCATCCTTAATTACAGCAGATTTTTGAGAAGATATATCATATTTACTGCGTTACAGTTCTCTTGATCTAATAAAACATAAGGCAGCCTCTTGATCTCTACGGTATGTATACTCTTGTCTATGTACTACCTCCGCTTCATTTTATTTGACATTGGTTAGTGGAAAATTAAACTAACTAACGACAAATATTATGATATGGAGGTAGTACTTTGCAATGCATGATCCTACATATTTATTATATGTTGTTATAAATGTTTATGTATATGCACCAATAATGCACACGATGGTCCGACACTTCGGAGAAACTTTGCGATTGATATATTGTGCCCAAGGGCGAACGCATATCGAACGTTACTCCCCCAAGCGTAAAAGAATATCTCAGTTGCATCAGAGGAGTCACATTTGGAAAATAATTGTGGTGCACTACGGAAATAGAATTTACATTTTCGTGTGCTCTGACTATTCTTGCAATAGTGACTATTGTGTTTATTTTTGCATTAAATAACTATTTATGTAAAGGATTTGTGCTCATTCTGTTGACATCATGCTTTTAGTTTCGTGCTATGTACTACATATTTCTAATAGTTTATGAAATGAATAGTAATAATTTAATTTTTGTGTAAAATTTTGCCGTCCGTAGCAACGTACGGGCATTAAACTAGTTACTACCAAGGAATTCCTGCCTGACAAGTGACAAACTGACAACAACGTGGAGGCGTGGAGCCTAGCATTTTGCTGGGCGGTTGCCAAGAATGTTTGGCTGTGTAGCCATGTACTTCCTCCTTCCAAAAAAAAATTATGGGATGCGTGCACGTGTTATTTTCTCAACTTTGATTCAATTTGTAGAAAAAACTTACTATAGCATTTATATCTTCAAATAAATTTATTAAAAAACTAGATTCAAAGATCTTTCTGATGATACTAATAATGTATTAGGGCTTCTCCAGTGGGCATAGAAAAACGAATCTTGTGCTGTGCTGGCAAACGGTGAGTCGACCCTTCATTACAGTACAAGAATTCGACTCTCAATTGGAGTTCGATGCATAGAGAATAAAATATATTTCTGTAGATTTAAACAGCAAAACACCACAATCCCATCCCTCTCTCTCCACTCACTCCCCAGCTCCCTCCCATGCAAGCAGAGCAGAGCAGAGTGCACGGGGGATTTTTTTATCATGCTGGTCCCACACGATGGTTCGGCACCACTGGAGGTTGCCGACTCATCAAGCGCACAGATACGTGTGTCATAATTTGGCAGAGAGGATTCGAATCACCTGGAGAAGTCCTTATAAGTACTAATATTATTTTATATAAAATTAGTCAAAGTTGTTGATAGTTATTTTCTCGAGAAGCGAGAATTACACTTTTTGTGGGACGGAGGGAGTACGTATGATCTTGCTATTTTTGCTATCCTTAATTGGCCCGCAAGGGCCCACAACTTTCACTCCAAGGCTCCACTACTCATTAGTCCAATCTAGATTCCACCAGCAGCAGCGGTGCACGACACAGGGAAAAAGCTAACATGCTCAAGTGCTCGTCAATTCGAGAAGCAGATACCCAAAGGGTCCGTGAAAGATACGAGAAGCTATGCATGGATACCGAATAATGCTCGTCAATTCGTTATCACAACACATGATGTGGCGTTTCGTTCCAAAAGTCTTTTGTTGGAAGAAGGGCCATGTAGAGCCCGATGAGGGCATAGGCCCCCACTCAAACTTGCAAACGCAGTATAATTTGTTACTTTTTTGCCGTACAAGCTTTGATAGACTGTTTCCCTAACCATTTGTATCCCTAATATGTTGACTCGCGTGTTCATCTTCAGCTATCAAAGGTCGCAGCAAATGTTGTAGTTGCGAGGCGTATTTAATTGTTCTCAGGAAGATATCAATGCGAACCTGTTGTTAGCCTAGCCTCTCCTCACATCACATCGCTGAAGAAATTAAACGATTTGCCCGAAACTCACTGGTGCACAGGCTTTTATCGCGACACATGGGTGTGTTTAGTTGGGAGGGGAGGAAAAGATTGGGAGGGGAGGAAAAGATCTTTTTCTGGGAAGCGTGTTATGTGATAGGGATGATTAGGAAAGTTGAAAAGAGTTAGAGAACTTTTCTAGGAAACGTGTTTTCTGAGAGAGATGAATATTAGAGTCAGAAAAAACTTCCAACACGGCGGCGGTTGGTTCGGGCCATCGCTCGCACCTATTAACTTCTTGGCTAGTCGTTGCTCTGTGTGTTTGGCTGCAGTGCCGCCGTTCGCTCTCAGAACTCAGCAGCTCAGCAGTGGGCCCGGTGTGAAGGCACACTGCCTAGTTCATCTAATGGCACCGCGAAATGACGCTCCCATTTGAACCTGCCGATCGATTTTTGCCTGCCGCCTGCCGGGCACTGAAGGAACAAACATGCCCAGCGTTTCCTTCGTTCCATTACGGTTCATGTTATCAACTTTACCATCTATTGTAAGAAGGAAAAAAGGGCAACATAATGTCCCATTTCGTAGAGTTTTGGTGGACAGCAAGTTAATAGCTTTGCCACCCGCTGGTTGCAAAAGTCGCAAATGTGCAGCGACTAACCGCGAAGCAGATACTTTTAGTTGATCTTTATATAAGCACACGGGGAAGAAAATTGCATGGGGACCGTCCTCAAAGCTGCTCCCGTGCAGACCTACTTCGGATGGGCGACGCGTGGACATCTGACGTATCGGACGGATCACGGTGATTGCGGTTCCTGGCTCACTCTGCACGCGCTAACATCGGCTCGGCGCCTCGGCTCCAACCTCCATGCGTTAATGTTGGCTTGCAATGAAAATGAATGCGACAACTGTCGGGTACCAATAGTAGGGGTACTCTAACTTGGGCCCTAAAACTACTTGACGACAAGGCCCACAACGACAGCCCGGCAAAGGCCCATCGCAACAACTCCTCCTCGGCACCCATCCCGCTCGAGGTGGACGACCACCCTCGACCAGGGATGTCCGTGACGATCGAGGCTCAGTGAGCTCGAAGGGTACGTTCACCCTCGAGCGGGCGTTTCCGTCTCGTTCGAGGCTCAGCGAGCTCGAGCTTGCGGTCCAAGCTCGAGCCGGCCTCACCAGGAACGACGCCCAAGGCTCTGCGACCCATCAACTCAGGACATGATGACGCTCCTCTGTAGTCAAAAAGCAGGAGATCACTGCTCCACGCCACCGCCCACGCCTCGGAGAAGACACCGGTCAAATCAACTCGCAACAGTGGACTTCTGAGCGCCATACTACACGGCCACGCCTAACTTGGCAGCAGCACTGTGCCAACCACTCCTTTGACTTTGCTCGCCTCGGATGCGCTACCATCCTCGAAGGCGAACCTCGAAGGAGGCTACAGAGACTCGATCTGGACGCCGTACGCAAGTTGCCACCCTCGACGCCGTGAGCCGTCACAAGAAGGAAGGACATCACGTCAGCCACTGCCATGTCGTCAGCCGGAGTTGGAAGGCGCGATTCCCGCTCGCATAGTGCACGGCATGGACAGAACAGTGCACTTAGCAACATCAGCACGACGAACACATATACTCACGCCCTCCCCCTTGGTCTATAAAAGGGGAAGGGAAGCCGATGCAAAGGGCACGGCCAGACGCACTCAAGTCCACACGCGCTAGAACACACACCACTTAGCTAGCGATAGCCAGACTCAGGGACTTAGGAGCTCATCTCCTTCTCCCACCTTGCTTGTAACCCCCTACTACGAGCAACACGAAACCGGTGCTCCGCACCACTGCTGGACGTACGGCCCCGTGGCCGAAACCAGGATAAAAACCCCTGTCTCTTCAGCCGCCATCGGGGCAACGAGTGGATTAGCACCGTAATCACTTGTTTGTGCCGGTGTGACCAAATCAGGCACCGACAACAACTAACAGCAGAAACAAAATCACGGTAACTGAACTGCATCGATACGTCTCGACGGAGTGATGAGACAATCGGGGGCCATCTTATTGCTACAGATCCTGGAGCCGGACCTGGTTGGCGGTTCTCATGCTACGTGCTATCCATCGCGACTTCGCGAGAAATGTCATGAATCATGACGCTTACAAGAGCACGGAAAGTAGAGCAGTCCGGTGTGAGTGGCGTTGTGCTTGCCGTTTCTGCTGCTCTTGCCATGACCATTGCCCTCCTCTGATTGACGCGGTCGCCGTAGTTATGCAGTTTTTGTATTCAGATTCTGGATCGCTGGACAACGCAGAGCTCGTGCCTAAGGTGGCTCGGCCATGCTGGACTGCTGGTGATCGACGTGCTGCTCCGTCCATGGCAGTGGCTGAGCTCCACCCGCCCACGGCGTTCGGTTCCGGCGGCGGCGGCGGATAAGTACGAAGGTGAGCCAGGACTCAAAGAGAGCTATAAACCAAGCCGAGCTGACAATGCGAGCGGCGCCAAAAAAGAGCCAGGAACCATAGTCACCGCGATCCGTCCGATGTGCGAGGTCTCCACGCGTCGCTCATCCAAAAGGTCCGCACAGAAATCAACTGGGTCATTCCAACCCACAGAGTCACTGCCAAAAGAAAAAGAGAGAGACTAAAAACTCTCTCTAAAGATCACGTCGAACTTTCGTAATGGGCCAGCCCATCGAGGATCTACGTCGCGAATGGTAGGCTGTGAGGCCAGCCCATGGGCTGAGCAGCTAACCTAAGTTATTTTATTTTCTCAAGCTTTAACGTAAGTTTCAACCTGCTAAGACGGGAGTTTCGTGTAGACGTTTTGCACGAGACCAACAAACTTTCCACACAGCAGCAGAAACCACGGATGAAAAACAAATAAACACCGCCGCCAAATGAGTATCCCCGCGATACCTACGGGAAAACAAACCGAATCCGAGTCCTCGGCGAATTCCCGAACCGTCCGGCCGTGCCCGCCCGACGCCTGATCTGAATTCTGATCGTTTCGGAGCACCGCCGTGACCGTGACGGCGCCAGGCGCCCACCCGCGTGCCCGCACGCCCAAAACGTGTGCGCGCCGCCAACAAACCCATCCCCACCTCCTCCCCCTCGGCCGCGGGATTGATCCCCAATGGTCCCGTGCACGGAGGGGGTTCACCCCCCCCCCCCCCCCCCCCCCAACCACCACCACCACCCGGAATCTTTATATAAATTCCGTTCCCACGCGGAACAAAAACCAACGGCACACGGCGCCGCCTTCCCCATCCCGCTCCGTCCCACCCCGTCCGTCCAGTGCATCCATCCACCGCGAGCGAACCGCACGCAACGCGACCATCCACCACCGATCGGTCGCGTCCGTGGAGCATGGATTTCTTCCACCATCAGAGCGTCCGCGCGGCGGGGCCGCCGCCGCCGGCGGCGGGAGCGGCGCGGGCGTGGAGCAAGGAGGAGGACAAGGTGTTCGAGAGCGCGCTGGTGATGTGGCCCGAGCACGTGCCTGACCGCTGGGCGCTCGTCGCGGCGCAGCTCCCCGGGCGCACGCCGCGGGAGGCGTGGGAGCACTACGAGGCGCTCGTCGCCGACGTCGATCTCATCGAGCGCGGCGCCGTCGACGTGCCCATCTCCTGGGACGAGGGCGATGAGGACGACACCGCCGCCGCCGACGACGACGTCGAGGAGAGCCGCCTGCCCGCCCGCCGCCGCCCCAGCGGTGAACGGGTTCGCCGCGAGGGCCGGCGCCAAGGGATAGCCTGGACCGAGGAGGAGCACAGGTACTACTTCCCATCCCACCTCCCCATCCCCCGCCGCCGCCGCCGCCGCGGTTCCATTCAATTGATCTAGGGTATTCTGGAGACGTCCTCGAGTCGGAGCCTCGACGTCTTCCCCGCATTGGCCCGTCGAACCGGAGAAGCCAACGGAGCTCCTTCCAGCTGGCGCGTGGGTCCCACCCGCCAGCCGCACGTCGCGGCCTTGAGATTTTTCTTTCCTTTTTTTTTTCTAACTCACACCGTCTTTTTCGCTGCTTTATTTACGCTGCGCCGTTGCGTGCGCAGGCTGTTTCTTCGTGGGCTGGAGAAGTACGGGCGTGGGGACTGGCGCAACATCTCGCGGTTCGCGGTGCGGTCGAGGACGCCGACGCAGGTCGCCAGCCACGCGCAGAAGTACTTCAACAGGCAGCTCAACCCGGCCAGCCGCGACTCCAAGCGCAAGAGCATCCACGACATCACCACGCCGTAGACCTGGCGGCGGCCGCCGGCGGCGACGGACGCGCACTCTTGACGCAAGCAAGTGGTGGGAGCGCAAGTCCATGACATGTACATAAGGATAGTTATTATGTTAATTAAATCAGGCTAAAAAAATATCCTTTTGGGGGCGGCCAATGGATCTCTCCCCGTCACGCGTCGCTGTGGATGCATCGGGTACGTCTGAGAAACAGAGAGAGAGTTTCCAGTCGGCTGTTAGCAGATGGTTTAGGCTTACCCGTAGACGAATTAGGGGTTTATAAACATCTCATGAAGTCTGTCTGACGTGGCGACGCCGTGTCGAGTTTCGGTGGATCGAGATCGATGCAGGTGTCGCTGTCGCCTACTAGTTTAATGGTGCTTCTATATGCTGGTGTCGAAGTTGGACTGGATAACTTGTACAGTTGTTGTCTGGGCGGCGTTCATACCGAAGGAGGGGAGAATTGCATATGCGGCTGGTCGACATGTGTCACTTGTGCTTGGAGCTTTCCGTAGCTCGGTCGACGGCGACGAAACGGGTTGCAGGACTCCAACGGCACGTGGTTAATGATCCGGCGACACTTGTCAGTGCCCAACCTCCATGCTTCTATCCATTCACCAACCCCACCGCCGTACGCTCAAACGACCTCACAAACTCCCCCCACGCTTCTCGTCATCGTCATGCTCGACAGCAATGTTTTGTCTCCAACCCACCGCTGTACAGAGAACCTACAGCACACGAAGCACAAGCTTCTCTGTCATCGTCATCCATTCAGGCGCCCTAGAAGAATAGATTTGCGCAGTCGTGCGAACCGTGCAGCTGACAAAGGAGTTGCAATGTCGGTCTTGAAGCACAAGGAATAGAGACAATGCACACAGTTTATATTCTTTTCTTGCTTTGTAAAAAAAAATGCCCTGTAAGTTTGTCATAATAATCAACATACAAGATCAGCCATAACGTTCAGTATGTATCCCTGGTTCAAGTACTTGCCAAACTAAACAAGGCCTAACTACAGATGTTCAGAAAAAGGAGTACGCAAATTCAAACTCAGCCAAAAAGAGATGCTACGAATTTGAAGAATAGTAGACAGAACAGTGCGGCACAGCACATGGAACAAAAGATATACAAAGGTTTCGACGGAACATCTATCTAGGCTCCCTCAGAATCCAAGAAAACATATCATAATAACAGCGCAAACACTGCAGTCAATCAGCAGAGCACCTAGGGCCTTTTGTAGCAGCAACCCGATCTCCAGCATTTGCCCTAAGCTATCGGCAGAACCCAGATTGGGGCCAACAGGTCTGCCCCTCGCGTTTGTGTCCCTGTTCTCCATCAACAATGTCATCACGATGGTAATGTTTGTTATGATGAGAAATAGGAGTGGCCTTGTACCAACTAGTACTCTGGTGATGACGCCACCAATGTCTAGGCCCCAGTTCGACAGAACCACCAAGATAGCAATGGCGATGGATGCTAAGAAACGGTTACTCTCTGTAGCTGATATGGCCTTGGTAATCTCCTGTGGTGTGAAATTCATGAGCTCCTTCAGGGTTTCCATAGACCAACCTGCTTCATCTGCTTGGTTTGACTGGCTTGGAGGTACATATCTGGGTCTCATTTCCACCTCTCTCCTAGGTTGGACACTTGGTGTTTCGTCATGAGTCGTCTTCTTACTGAAGGTTTCCTGATTAGGACTATGCAATGGTGTTTCATTTACTGGCTGAATTTCAGGGACTGCGCTGCCTGTCTTAAATTTGCGGAACAATTCATCTTCATAACTTAAGGGTTTAGCCTTGATTTCTTGGGGAATATCAGCTCGTTTGAATTCTGGTACCAGGTTGTCATAGCTTAAGGTTCTAGCCCTTGCTTCTGAGCGAATACTAGCTCTAGGAACTGACTTTTGCAACTCAGTTCTATCATTGAACTTTTCACCTCCGAAGTCACCTTCAATCTGCTGCCGTTCAGATTGGTGAGTTGGATCGGACTCAAATGAACTAGGTGAACCTGCAGGAAAGCAAAATAATTATGATCAGAATTCATGGCTACATATATGGTTCAGGAGAATATTACTTAATATAATTGAATCTCATCACTAAAGAACATAACACACACAGAAAGTTTAGAGTAACTGAATCATGGATCAATATAAGAAACTGCAAAATAGCTGGTGCAGGAGGAAGAAAGGGGTAAATAGAAAAAAGGAGCAAGGAGAAGGAATAAGAAGGGGGTCTGGCCCAGTTCACCAGCCCATATAACCTCCCCTGGTGTGACATATATGTGTGAATCCTGTCCAGGCCACCAGCGCTACCACTCCCCTTCCACACAGTGAGTCGCGCTCCGTCTTGGGACCTTTCGCTTCCTGCTCACCCTCGCTCTCCTCCCTCTCTCTAGATGAGCTACTGCTACCCACAATGTCTGACGGTTCCAATTCCCTTTCCTCATAGCTCTGCACTGTACGATAACCCCCCCCCCCCCCCGCATCCCACACACCACACCAGATCAACCATGCTAACTTCTGTGCCAGCCAGCGGTGCCAAAATCAGCAGGGATGGCAGGTGATGCAGTTTCTTGGTCTTGCTAGTCAGCTCTCCATCCGTTCTTCCACTTTTCTCCCTCCCTAAATCTTTTTTGCTGATCATTTGGTCGTGTCCACCAGGACGCCCAGAATCCCAGCGCGCCTTGACACCAAGACAATTCCTTAAAAACTATGGGATGACTCCATGTTTGGAATTGAGTGACTGGTAAATCCCAGAATGAACTGATAACTATCAAGTATCATCAACACCCACAAAAGGTCTGAATAATAACTCATACATCATGTATGGTTCTGTGGCACAGTTGTTTATGGAAGATAGTTGTCACTTAATAAGCTGACACACTTCGACCAACAAAGGATGAATTAAGTGATATTGTAAACAACGAATAGGCACCCAATTTGACTAATGAGATGGCACAAGTAGATGTGAATGTTAAGCTATCCAGTACTCAATTCAACAAAAAACAAAAAAAAAAAAACTTTGCACACTTTTATAATTTTCCCACAAAGGTTTTTAGCCACACAATACACATTTCTGTTTTATTGCCATAGTATAATACACCACAATAGCAAGGCCTTCGAAAGGAAGCCGGATGCACCCACTGCCCAGTTGATGACTGAAACCATGGATGAGGCCCAGCTCTGGTTCCAGCACAGACCACAGCTAGTGTAGCTAGTGCAATCTAGGCGACTAGATCATACACAACTCTTTTTAGTTATATTAATTTATCAAATAAGCACCTTCATGTAATCTTGTTTCGTGTGCACGGACCTGATTGGCCCATGTTGCAGAGCTATATAATTTCTTCTTAATACAAAGATAAGCAGCTCGCCTGTGTATTCTAAAAAAACAAAGTATTATACTGCTCATGTACCGTTATCAGCCTAGGAACAATGTCCCAAATTTTAATCCAAGAATTCGCACAAGGTGGTGCTTCGTTTCTGTTTTTTAATCCATGTAATAACCCTTCTAACAGCGAGTCAAATGGTTATTAACAACATATTCACAACTTGATTCGGAAAATAGGTGGCTCAACTGCTCAAGATGTTAACAAACATGGTGTCAAGCCAGCAGAGAAACAGGAAACCACGCTAAAAATTGCAAATATAGTTGTGGATGTGCCAAAAACGGCCTGTAAACTATGATGATTTTCAGGGGTTGAGTGGCAATGACTGATTCTTAATGGGGTTTTGTCAATTCCACGAGTTTCTGCCGTCCACATCCTAAGCCACAATTTATCTTTTCAGCACCTTCATCACGACCCAGTAATTAAGGCTGCTATCAGTTTCAAATATCGCAATTAAGGCAGCTCCCATGTCTCATCCAATATTCAAAAACAAATCCGAGATCTCTACAAGGGAAGCAGGCAGGCATGTAGCAACCCAGTCCGTACCGTGTTTGCAATCCACATAGGCGCAAAGTTCCTAGAGACAAACTCAAATGCCCTAATAAGCTTGGCTAAATCTGGATTAAAACGCAAGAGGAGCTACAAGAGCCGCGGGCAAAGGCGATTTGGGGATCACGGGATGGTGAGTTACCTGGAATCGGGTCGCAGGATAGGCTTCGCGTCTGGCCGGTGATGAAGGCGAGGCGATCCGATCCCCTCTCCACCAGCCGCCGCCGCCGCGTGCCCGCGCCCTTCTCCATCGCCACCCCTCCGCCTCCTGCGCGCCGGCACGCCCAGGCCACTCCTTCCCTCTCTCTCGACGCCGCCCCCCACCACCTGGGCACCTCTCCTTCTCCTCTCTTTTTTCTTTTCTCGAGAGGATTGTTTCTATTCTTATTTTTTTAGAGGAGTTTCTTTTTCCTTATCCAACAAGCTGGTGGATTCTTCTCGCATTGTCTCCAACGCGCGCGGTGAAGTTGGCCCAAGTACTAATTAGTCCAAGCCCAATATATGTTAGCCCAAATATATGTTTTTAGCGAGAGAGCGCTACGCAAGATGGGCCAACTTAGGAATGGTGGTGCCTTCTTAGGTATGTAGCCCACGGTCATTAAAAGAAAAAAAGATATGTAGCCCACGGACCACCATCGCCGCAGACCATTTTGTTTCGGTCCCCCGCCTCTTCTTTTACCTCACCCGAAAACCTGAAACTCCTCTCAAAAAAAAAAAAAAAAAAAACCCCGAAAGCCTGAAACTCTTCTGCATTACCTCACCTTGGCTTGTAGTTGTACACACGCGTACCTGCCATATGCCATTACTTCCACTCCACCACCTGAAATTCAAGATCTCGCATGGCCGCACCCCCGGCATCCCTGCCCGAGGCGAAAAGGACCTGGACTAATGGTCCAGACCTCTCCGCTTCATCTGATCTGCCGTCTGCGCTGCGCCCTGAACCAAGCAGCGCCTGGCCATACGCATCCATGCACCGTCGCAGCGGCC
Source organism: Digitaria exilis (assembly GCA_015342445.1). Classification (NCBI taxonomy): domain Eukaryota; kingdom Viridiplantae; phylum Streptophyta; class Magnoliopsida; order Poales; family Poaceae; genus Digitaria; species Digitaria exilis. The sequence goes on from JACEFO010001719.1 coordinate 2,962,514, forward strand.
TGGCCGGATCAGCCACGGACGTCCCGAAGCGTCCAAACGGGCATGGCGAGAGCCTGCGCCACCGCTGCGTCGCGCGGGTGCGTGCGTCCACCGCGCGGCGTCGGGGGTCAAGGCGCTCGCGCGCGTGGGGCGCCTCGCCGCCCCGGCCGCGCTCGTTCGCCGCCGCTGCGAGCTCATCAGCGGCAGCGGCAGGGCACAGAGCCGCACAGTGCGTGAGCAAGCTGGGCACGCGCTGGTGTGCAAACAGGCCGCTATGAGCTCCTCTGCTGTCTGCACGCGCGCTACTATACGACGGGCGAGCGTACTGTGTGTCTCGAGCTGCAGCAGTGGCCTGTGCTCCCTTTTTGGATGGTTTCTCTTGACACGGTACAGCCCTGCACAAGGACAACAGTGTGCCCAAATTGCAGGCGATTTCGAAAATTGAGATATAGGATGGATAGATCTCCACAAGTCCTCTACTGGATATATTTGTAAATAAAGAAAGTAACAAAAGTTCCAACCTTACATCACGAAACAAAATAAATTATACAAATTGCACCATGTTCTTCATCCATATGTATCGTATTTGTTGCTGAAATATCGCTTGCATGCATCGATACTTTGGCTGCATGTTTCTATAGATTAAATCATTTTTGAACATCCAGATTGCCCAACATATAATTACGATCACATCCATGAAGAAAGGGGTGCTCAGCTGATATCTGAAGTCCATCATTGTTTGGAGTGTGTCATTAGGCAGTGTGATATGGAGATGTAATATCTGCTGTTGTGCAAAATTACATTGCAGAAAAAAAGATGTTCTAAGCTTTCCTCTACTCCCACTCCACATAGTACACAATTGTAGTCAAAGAGAATCATATTCTTATGACGAAGCAGAGTTGTCGTGCTTACTTGATGCTTTAACAGGAGCAGAAAAACTTTATACTTATGCTGGATTGATTGATGATTTTCAGATCAAAGAGTAGGATGGGTGTGTATATGCCTTGGAGGAAGAAAACAAATATGATTTCCAAATATGCGTCCAAATATTGGGATCATTTGAACTAGCATTGTGCTCTAAGCTGTCAAGAAGATCGGCCCCATTGATTACTATTACATGATCCCTCTCACAAAAATTTTGCTACAACAAAGTTTTACTACGGTGATATTTTGCAAATTCTCACTATCTAAACGGGATGCAAGTAGCTGTGAGTATGTTTCAACCGATAGTGGCAAATGTTCCAAAAAAAAAAAACTGATAATGGCAAATGGAAAAGAGTACCCAAATCATTTATCTCCTTTTCATTTTGGATACTGGTGTTTTCCTTTTTGGCAAAATACCACAACTGTAGGGGACTGTGCCATCCCATGTGCCCGCTTTCTTCGTCGAGTGTCCTGCCATGAACACTTGCTATTTGAGAACAAAAGGATTTCAAACAGCTGCTTGCTCCATTCCAAACAGTGTACCACTGAAAAATTACTCCATTTACCGGCCCTCTGTCAGGGACTGTGCTGTCTGATTTTTTTTTTGGGGGGGGGGGGGGGCACCGGGGCAGCAGGCACTGATGGAAACCATGCACAAAACAATGATGGCGAATAGCCAGGGAGCATTGAAGAAAGGGTACGAGAGAGTTTGGCCGGTTGCCTCTGCTAGGCTGCTACTGCTAGTGAGCAAGACAAGGCTTCCTTTCATGTGGCCTGTGGTAATCTTTTCGGTAGATTTGGTCGTCTCGTCATGTTGTGACCTCTGCACTGTGGGTAAAAACAGTAGAGTTCAATTTTGAACAGTCTAAAAAACGAAGGACATGTTCAGATTCCCAACTATTCACTATTCATTCCAACTTTTCACTATTCATTCCAACTTTTCACTATTTCCCCCTCACAAAACACGTTTCCCAGCGAATGCTACAGTGTTTTTCTTATGCTACAGTGTTTTTCTTATGCTACAGTGTTTTTTCCTACAATCTAAACACACCCGAAGAGATGCTCATTTAGTCCGGCATGTTTGTTGTAACGTATAGATTATATTTTTTAGATTGTGGATATAATCCATCAGATATCTACACGCTGAAACAAACACCAATTAAATTATACGCAGATTATCATAATTCCTAAACTAGATTATTATGATCAATAAGCTTCTCTTCTCTAGCTTATAGATTATATTTAGGAGCTGTTTAGATGTCTAAATTTGGTGAAAATTTCACCAAATGTAGACATCTAAACAGGACCTTAGATTATATAAGTTGGAGTAGAAAACAAACAGAGCCTAGTACGATAGTTTCCATAATAAGCGCTTGTTCTTGCCTTCCTTTGTGCAGATTACTACATCTGGACAGCCACTCCAAACACTTGTTGATATCAGCACAACAAGAAGGTCACAGTGAGTATTAGGCTATTAGCACACAAATATAAGATGCTCATAGTGGTCAAACTTGTAAAATCATCATAAACTTCTAATTGGGTGAGTATTATGCTAGTACACAAGCTGAGCATTCTCCAGGTACTGAAGAGATGAGTTGTTATTTTGACGAGCATCTCCATCTGATTGGTCTGATTGCTCAGCTCCAGCGTCCACAAGGAAGCAAGACGAGATCTTGACAATATTCTCCTGTCAGCTCCCATCCGTGCTTCCTACTATAAACCACGAGCTCGATCGATACGAACAGGACCGTCAATAATGCTGACGGCGAGATGATGAGCTCGAGCTTATCTTGATTATCTCAAGCATGCAAACCGTCCGAGATCAATCGTCTTCAGAAAATGGCACAGATCAGCACGCTATCAAGTTGGACTCAAACCGTAGGACAGGTTAGGCAATGCCGAAGCGGAAATGATCTCCCTCATGGTCCAGAGGCTAGCTAGATAGCGACCTGACATAGACGACAATTGGTAAGATTGATATGGGGCCGCTGCCGTCTTGCGCGGCAAAAATGGCCACCGAGCAGGCGAGCACGCACGCACGTCCCGGCTGCAGCGATGCCCAAACTTTGCAGCGGCGAAGGCACGTCCAATCATCTACAGTAATGGGACAGACTCCACAATGGAACGGGGGGATAAGCAACAGGCAGAACAACAGAGACCGGTGTAAAATTGGAAAGAGAGTTAGCTCTCTTTTGAAAAGTGCACGGCCGTTCCAGAAGTTTATTTTAGACTCTACTATTCATCTCTCTCAGAAAAATGTTGGCACTAATTACACGATCAGCTAAGAACACGGACACTCAACTCTCTCACACAAGCACTCCTTGTGTTATCACGGTGGATCACGCAAGAGCAGCACTCACACAGTACACACACAGAGCTATGCGGCACTGCACAACATTTGTGCCTTTCTTTTTCTCTCGCAGTTTTACACGCACTGATTACAAGCTTTAAATAAACACACACCTACACACAAGCCGAGCCACGTCTGGCCGCATACCCCGGCCAAGCACTCCCATGACTCAACAGATCACTAACTCCCTCTACATGCAAGCCACTTCTCTCGTTGCAGTCACGAGTTGACCCAGCACCTGGCCACACACACTTGTACTCGTATCATGCTGCAGCTCATGGTCACTACACCATGCACCACGATGAGCACAGACACATCTAGGACTCTAGACACTACACTCGACGAAAAACATAATCAACAATAAGATTAAGTCTAACAACACGCTTCTTAGAAAAGTTCCTCTTCTAACACCTTTCAACTTTCCTATTTGTCCCTCTCACAGAACACGCTTCCCAGAAAAAGTTCTTTTCCTCTCCTCCCAACTAAACGGACCCACATTTTTGCCTGCTTTCACGGCAGTGGCAGGGAATAAAAGTTTTTGCCTGCTGCTGCTCCTCCCGAGCTTTCACGTCAAATGCAGGTGCAATTGTTTGGATCATTGGATGGTCGTCTGGTCAGCTTGCCCAGCTGCGTATTTCATGCGTACGCTGTCCCCGCTGAGCTGTCACAGCGCGTTACTGTTTCAGCTGCATCACAACTCAGCATTATGCACTGTTGCGAGTAGATCCTATTCCTACTTGCTGGCAGGCGAGGTGAGCTTGCTCACGAATCTGTCGCTTGCAGCGAGTCACGAACGTGCAAGAACAAGATGATGATGCGTTAGGCCATGGGCCATGGCCATCGATCTTGCACCAACCAATGAAACAGCAACGAAAGCAACGAGGAGTCAATCCTTTTCGTGTAAAGGAAATGAAAATCTTGACATACATTCGCTGAAACGACCAAATCTTTTTACGTGCTTCATGGTAAAAAAAAACCAAGGGTTTCTCTCTGCCTACGAACGACACAGGGTACCCTGCATATCAGACACTGTCGTCCTGTTCCTGCGCTTGCATACACGCGTGTGGGTGTTCCGGTCCGGCCTCTTGTTGTAGTCCGGATCGTTTGCATACATGATGCATGGTACGAGCTGGCGCCGTGACGTGAAACCACATCTGTTCTAAGCGGAGCCCTGCGTGCCGCCTTGTTTAGTGGTGTAGTATGTCGTAGAAGATCCCACCCTTTTTGAGTTCACCTTTTCCCTCCCAAACTCCTTTAAAAACCAAGCTGAGACTGCGAAGCCTCCGCCGCGATATCGCACCCAAGTTTTAAGACACGTACCAACCTTTCCTCCTCTGCGAACCCCTCCGGACCGAACCACCTCGTGCACGGCTACGGCGATGGTGACCCGAAGGCTAGCCCTGAGCTCCCTCTTCCATGGCAAGGCCAGGGACACCTCGCCGTCACCGCCTCCCCACGCTACCTCCGCCGTCGCGGCGGCAGCATGGCCATGGCCCCCCAGCAAGAGCACGACTACGCCGCCGTCCCCCCGCGCCGCGCCGATGCCGCCGCGGGCAGGCGCCTCCAGGACCGTGGCCTCCATCGTCCTCGACTCCGGCGAGTCTTCTTCCTTCACGGCCTCCTCCGCGCGCCACGACTGCTCCGACACCCTTTCCACGGCGTCCGAGGCGTCACCGGCGCCGGTGGTGCCAGTCGTCGACGACGCGGCGGACGACGCCGTCGTCCGGGGGATCCGTTCTGACCGTCTCCTCTTCGACCCCGGCGCGTCGGCGACGAGCTCCATCCTCGAGGAGAGGTCGTCGGCGTGCAATGGCGCTGGCGCTGGCGCTGCCGGCGAGGAGGCGTTCGGCGGCGGAGTGGCGGTGGCGTTCGAGTCGGCGGATCCGTACGGTGACTTCCGGGCGTCCATGGAGGAGATGGTGGCGGCGCACGGTGTCGGCGGCGACTGGGGATGGCTCGAGGAGATGCTGGGGTGGTACCTGCGCGCAAACGACAGGGACACGCACTGCGCCATCGTGGAGGCGTTCATCGACGTCGTCGTCGCCATAGCCGATCCAGCACGCAAGGCGTGCGGCTGCGGCTCTCCCCGGAACTCTTCTTTCACGTTCGTGGCGGGAGAGATGGAGGCGGCGGAGAAGGCCAAACCAGCTGGGGTACTCACCATGTTGTGATGAGCTCTTTGTCTTTTTGGGTTATATTAAGCTGATCTAATAACTATCGTGGTTTCGCGGACGCGTGTGGTCTCATCGAGCTAAAATGGTTAGAGTGCTATAGAGGGTGTTAGGTTTCGACTCGATCGTCATCATCTTATGTTAGCCGATTGATTTGCTATTCAGATGAATACTTGGTTTGGCGGATGCGTGTGATCTCATCAAGCTAAAATGGTTAGGGCCTATTGGACCAAAGGAGGAACTCATCATGCCAGCGAGCAACAATTTGTAGATTGGATTCATCTTCACTCCCAAAGACCTTGGCGTTCCGGTATTTCCACGAAGTCCATAGAGCACAAGTTAAGACCGTTGTCCTATTTTTTTTTATTTGATTCAAGGAAGGGGTTGACAGTCCATATTTGCTCAATGTCAATCACAGACGTAAGATTAAGATGGAGATGTGTCCAGAAACTATGAGCTCGTGGGCATGAGATGAACAGATGTAAGCAGTCTTCCCCATCAGAACAGAATGGGCAAATGTCATGAGACCATATTATTGCAGTAGCGAGATGCCCATTAGTACTTAACCTCCGACGATGAAGTAACCTGAGAAAAAAAAATGCACTTTTTATGGAGCAAAATTGCGCCAAATTTCATTCGAAAAATGATAATATGTGACGCCACTAAAGCTGTGTTCCTACGTTGGGGTTGGGTTGGGGGGGGGAGGGGGGGAGGTTCTGGTTATGTCGGAGTATTCTCACGTCTGAAGTGCCGGCGTCCAGATGAGCTGGAGAGGACGCAGTTCCCCATTGGCAGCATTTGAGAGGACGCAGGGATAGCACAACCTCAGGTGTGGATAGATGGGTTGTCATGCAACATAGCAGATCATTATTAAATATAACGTCCCTACTAATAACAGCCTTTTGAAACTGTGGATTCTGTAATTTATAACCTTCAACACCAGGTTGATAACCAAGAAAAATACACTTAAACGACTCTAGACTCTAATTCTACATCATCAACATGAGCATAAGCAGTACGGCAAGAAAAGCTCTCAATTGCGAAATCAGTCAAATAACCAGTTATACCTCATTTCGAGTTTTTTTTATCAATAGTAATAGAAGGTCCATGGCCGGGCGCAACGCCATGATGCCGTTCGCTGAGCACGCCCTGCCCGGATTAGGTTCGCATAGTCCGTGTTCATGTACCCGTCCACACGTGTTGGCCACCTTGAATTAAGACTATATACTACTCCCTTTATCCCAATTTATAAGTCGTTTGACTTTTTTAGCTCCATCTTTAACTCTTGTTCAAAAAATTATGTGAAATATCAAAATTTTGGTATGACTTTCTTTATTAATAAATATTCTTCAAGAATGACTTAAATTTAACTATATTTGCATAAATTTTTTAAATAAGATGAGTGGTCAAAGTTGGGAAGAAAAGGTGAAACAACTTATAAATTGACTTTTTTGGCTCTAATTTTTACCATTTGTCTTATTTAAAAAATTATGCGGAATAATTATTTTGTTATGACTTGCTTTATTAATGAATATTCTTCGAAAATAACTTAAATTTGACTATATTTGCATAAATTTTATTGAATAAGACAAATGGTCAAAGTTGGGGTAAAAAATGTCAAACAACTTATAAATTAGGATGGAGGTAATAATATATGGTGTAAATTAGAAAAAGAACGATTGCACGCGAAATGTCCCTTCACATCTCTAAAGTGAATATAAAAAAACATCGCTTTAATACAAACATATAAAAATATCAACTATTACACAAATGCAATATAATTTTACATATATTACAAACAATTATTTAAATTTATTTTCTATATTACTCTTATACATCTATACTACTCTTGTATACTAGTTATAGTATTAAATAATATATAATTAATCCCAACCATTCAATATTTACATAATAGTATTTTTAACCAATATTTTTTTTGAGAAAAAGTACTTTTCAACCAGTATATGGTAGTATTGTGTACGTCAAAGTTTGGACAGTTTGTCACCCAAGCCTGAATGTAACTATTCTGCATGCAGAAAAGCAACAAAAGATATATCTGCTTGGTCATCTGACGTTTCACAAAAGTTGCCCAATTTTACCACAATGCAAATTTACATTCTTCCCCAAACAAAGAGTAGTCTAACAGAACGTTGTGCGAGGCGAATCTCCTTCTCCTCCTACTCGGGGGGCTGATCTCCCCGTTCTTCTTCTTCTTCATTTCTCTCCTCTTTTGATTCGAGGTGGGGGTGGGGAGGGGGGGCTAGAGCCCCCTACCCCCCAAGTGTATTTGACCATGAGCTACACAGTTATTCACTTATTCTTCACAATATGGAATAGAACTCTTGCCTCCCCACCTCCTGCAGGACCTGGACCTGCCTAACCTTCTGGATACACCACTCCCTGAACGGATAGTAATCTGGCGGTGGGGCAATGTTTGGATTCGGATTCACCTCGGCCCAGACGGGCTCCGCTTCTTGCGCGAGTGGTGGCTCTTGCACCACCACCTCTAGTGGCTCTTCGCAGATCACTTTTTGTAGGGAATTTTTTTAGGGAAATAGATCACTTCTTTAACCTGCTCTTCATCACTGGCCGACGCTACCTCCTTGTCATCGCAGGGAGACTCGTCGTCGTCGTCGTCAGCGGCCAACGCCTCCTCCGGCCCGGCCGACACCGCCTTCTCGTTGTCGCTGGACGACGTCGCCTCCTCGTCGACCGAAGAAGCAGTCCCGCACTGGCTAGCAGTCGTCGTTCGCCGCTCCGCCACCCTACGCTACCGGCGGTAGCCGTACCACGAGCAGCAGAAAAGCACGAAAAGGGCAAAAGCAGCTGCAAGGGTGATGGCCAACCACGGTGGTAGATCACTATCCACAAATCTACATTCAAGGCAGAGGGAGCTGATCTCCCCCTTCTTCTTCATTTCTCTCCTCTTTTTCTTCGAGGCGGGGGTTGGGGTGGGGGGCTAGAGCCCCCCTACCCCCCAAGTGTATTTGTCCATGAGCTACACATTTATTCACTTATTCTTCACAATATATTTGGTATTAAATTATTTGCATATAGAAACTCTTCATGTAACTTTGTTGTTTGAAAATCAGTTAATCTTCACAATATATTTGGTAGTAAAATTATTCGCATATAGAAACTCTTCATGTAACTCTGTTGTTTGAAAATGTATGGCTAGTTATATGTCCTATTTTGTCGTTGCATGCTGGAAAACACTTGTCAAAAGCATGTTGAGTAAAAGTCATAAACATCATCCTACCATAAGCTACTATATACACAGAGATATCTCTCCTGCAGTCAAATACTTATTTGCTCCCTCTATAAGATTATGAGAGTATTTACATGCTTGTTAGCGAGGGAGCTGCCAGTGTGTGTGGGAGGGGGGCACGGATGTAACACCCTGTCTCCCAAGGTCACACCACCCAGCCCTTCCGAGGGACGAGCACACCATATAGCACTCTGCTTTCACTTTCGTCCTCGCTTCGTGTAAAAGGGTCAACACGAAGGTTTTATGGCTGGAGGATAAAGGCTTATAAGTTGGCTCCATCCTTGCTAAACTAGCAAGGTGGTACTAAATATGCACACTCCGCACTCATGGGCCACTACTGGGCCATATCAACATGGGCCGGGTGTCACAATACACCCCTCTCAAAGAACCCGATGTCCTCGTCAGTCCAACTCACCCGTCCAGTGGCGACCCATATGTCGTGTATCCTACCTTGCCCACATGTGCCATCGACACACTGAACCAAGCAAATATCCAGAAATGTTCCCTCTTAGGGCACCACCGTACGTCTAGTACCAGCCCCATATGCCATGTTGTGTGTCCAAACCGGTACACACACGTCATGCGCCCTATGTCCGCACATTGACCCGTACGCGCAACCGTGAGGGTCAGCTCTTATACCACTTGTAACACTCCGTCTCCCAAGGCCGCACCGCCCAAGCCTTCCGTAGGGGTGGGAATGCGTACACATAGCAAGGCCCATATGCCATGTCGTGTGTCCTAACAGGCACACACGCGTCATGCGCCCTATGTCCGCACACTGACACGTACGCACAACCGCGAGGGTCGGCTTTGATACCATCTGGAACACCCCATCGCCCAAGGCTGCACCGCCCAGCCCTTCCGTGGGGGCGGGCACGCGTACACATAGCACACTGCTCACACTTTCATCCTCGCTTTGTGTAAAAGCGTCAACCCAAAGGTGCTATGACTAGGGACAAAGGCTTATAAGTTGGCCTCACCTTTGTTAAATTAGCAAGGTGGTACTAAACATGCACACACCACACTCGTGGGCCACTACCAAATCATATCAACATGGGCCAGGTGTCAAGGGGGGAGTGTTGCGCTGGAGAAAGCCGCATGAGAGCGACCGGTTGGGACCTAGTACGCAATTTAGTCTGGTGTTCGTTTTTTTACTCGTATATCTGGCGTACATACAAGGACAAGATCGTTCAGGTGGAGATGCAGCTGCAAGTGGTGCAGGAGCTGGTATTTTCTTTGGTCAAATGACCCTTTCCACAAACGTATTACAATATTAGACCGCCTGAAAAACTATTTCTATATTTGACCCCGCAGACACATGCCATAGATGATGGTGTGTAAGTTCTGCATGTATGCGCCATCAAGTTTGGCATGGACATAAATCTGAGGTGGCAGTCCCTGCCCTTTGAATGGTCAGCTGCTGCTGACATGGTGGTTGTCGTTCACGCCAACATGAATGGCGTGGGAAACCTGTGTCGTTCTAAGAGGGCGGTAGTGACAAAAAAAATAAGGCCGCACGTTGTCAGGTATCTAGATTAGGGTTATCCTATAGGTGGTAATCACCCAAAAAATACAAGCAAAGAACCATATTGCTTATCTAACATAAGCCGCACAGATCAACCTGCAAGGACAATGGACCAATCAGGAGAAACAATCTGCATGATGCCCGGTATGAGGATAAGTGCCTCGCCATCTTCGTCCCGCTCGAGGGTATCGGCTACCTCCGAGCGGGAGTTGTCTCCGTCTCGCTCAAGGCTCCCCTGTCGAACCCTCCAAAGGTCCCTCGACCCCAAAGGCTCCGTCTCGCTCGAAACCTCCTCAGCCTACGAGGAAATGCGTCCACCTACTCCTCTAACGGGCGCATTCAACGATTTGTACGACAGTGTACCGCAGAAGTCAAAAGGGGAATCACTGTGCCACGGATGGGAAAAGACCATGATCATTTCTGTCTGCCCTGTCCAATGTGCGGCTAACTCCTGATATGGCGTATGCATGCGTCACCCCATGCGGCCAGGCTCACACTATGCGGACAGGCCCGCCCTATGCCATCCACTATGGTTAACCACTCTCACGTCCTTCATGATGAAAGAACCCTTGACACATCATGGGACAACCCTCAAAGATGTATACGGATTGGACCGGAGGACGTCGCTGGTCAGCACTACCCCTCGAATATCACTCCGACGGGCGTGATGTTTCAAATCATCAACAACGACTGTCATGCCACCTACTGGAGCCAAAGCCGACTCGCGCGATTCCCACCCAGCACGGTGACTCACCCAAGGACGAAAGGCATGCTCGACATCGCGTCTCTGCTACAACACCACTGTAGGCTACTTTAGCTTCCTGTGTACACCATTCATGTAATTAGCTTCACCTCTCTCCCTCTTGGTCTATAAAAGGGGGAGGGGAGAGCACACTCAGAAAGATTATCAGAATGATGACAACGCCCACAGCGAACACACTCGCACATGCCACCCTCGATATTGGCACTTGCCTCAATCATTCCTAGCAAGGGACTTAGGAGCCTCTCTTCCTCTCCCACTGTGCTTGTAAACCCCTACTACAAGCACCCTCGGTGCAAGATACACGATGCTTTCGCATCCTTTGCTGGACGTACGGCCCTGTGGCCAGAACCAGGATAAACCCCCTGCGTCCCTGTGTTCATCTTGCATCACCATCAACAGACGTGATTCGCAGCACAATCACTCGTTGTTGTAGGACCCACGAATCCGAACACCAACACACGCCATGGACTATGGCACCAAAGTTTCATTTATTTCGCCTCCGCCACAACACTTGTTGCCCTAGGCATCCTCTGGTCCATTTTCCCCTCGTCCCATACATTCATCGACGAAAAGTCATAGATCTTGCGACATATCTAGACACCGGTAAGCGCTTGCCCCCCTTCCCATCCAATATTAGCTTGTTTTGTTGTTGTTTGTTAGATGTGAATCCATTGGAACACTAGTTAGAGCAAGTATTACGATGGGCGAAGAGCAGGCGACGTCCTAGGTGGAAGAGAGAGAAAGTAGGAAAGAGAAGAGAGCGTGCACCTCGCTACACGCCAGGAACAAGCGGGCGAAGAGAGCTCTTCTCGATTTTCATTGGTCACAGGTCACTATCCCACTCCTGTCCAGCTCTCTGCCACAACTGCAGGACATTAAATGTTATACACGGTGGACATCATTTCGCCCGCAACGGGCAAAGACTATAAGAAAACATTATTCATTCTAACAATCTAACTTTTCACTATTTACCTCTTTCACAAAACACGCTTTCTAACCAGTACTGTGATGTTTTTTAGATCTACCATACTTTTTTTCACTAATCTTAAAAAGGCCTAGGAGAACACAGGTATGTTCCTGCTGTCCCTTCGCTGTTCTGCTTTTGGCTGCTAGGTTCCAGAACCCTCCTCGCTCTCCCTCTTGAAGGAAGCGTCCTCTGGAGTCTGGTCCCCCGCAAGACGACAAGAGGACCAAGTCAGATGGTGATATTGTTGGAGGTTTAGATTCAACTACCAAACAGTTTCAAGAAGAGCTCATGAAGGCACTTGTTGTCAATTTATCCAAAGTTATGTCTGTCAAAGAATAATTCAAGTTTTAGTGCTTGTTAGTTTCCATGTCTGCTTGTATGTTAAATTATGTCTTTCCGTTGTGTGATGCACCTTTAATTTAAGTATAAATTTTCATTATGTCATGGTTATATGTAACAGTACTATTTGGACGTTGATGTAATTGGTTCAGTGCAGTGGAGTAATTTTCATTTATGTGTTCCAAGCAATTTTTTCGCATCTAAAACCGTTTGACCAAAGGGACAGAGCTAGTTTAAAGTTTTGTCCTTCTATAGTTCCACTTGCAAGAACCATATCTTTCTGTTCGGGCGTGGCAAACTCTAATGATATGACTAATTCAGCCTAGAACAGTACATCTTAGTCAATACAAACATACATGGTTAATTATGCAAATTCTTTAAATTCTTACAGTAACTTCCACCCGAGATGACCAAAGTAACTAGTACATGCATTTGCAAATTAAATTCCAGCACACGTATAAGGGACTCAAGCTAAAGTACATTGCAACACCTGAATATCATTTGAAAGAATCAAAACTAAAACAACAGCACTACAGAACCATCACTACACGGAGGGGATGGGTACGGGGGCAAATGCTCACTGATTTCAGGTTAGGGGGCAAATGCTTACTGATCTCATGAAGGACAAAACCAAGGATTCTTGGGCTCGTTCAGGATATTTGGGCCCGTTCTCAACTGGGTGACTGTTATTTTCTGTATATTTGGGCCCGTTCAGGATCCAATTACTTCTTCGAAGTAGGACAATACCATGTAAGATCTCAAACAAAACTGCTGGTACCTTTGCATAACTCGGGAAACTTTGAGAAGCCGAGTCTTACCACTAATCTAGTGTCATACTAGGAAGAAGTACGTTATGTCAAATAGCGCAAGCAGTATACATAAAAAATAGTTGTACCGTTGTACGTACACATCTTCTCTACTACTAATACTAATAAGAAAACCAATTAGGGCAGTGGTCATGCCCCTCTCCCACGTGATTTTTTCCCAATGCTGATTTTTCTCGGTTCTCTCTCGGGTGTGTTTAGATTGGGGAAGATTACCAAAAAAAAACACTATAGACTCAAAAAAACTAGTGTTCTGTGAGTGGAAGAGATAGGATGAATAGAGAAAAATTAGATGAATAGTGTTTTTTTTATCTTTCACCCTCAGTCTGCTTTTTTATTTCCGAACCAACGGAGGCAATCCAACGTCCGTAACCTGCACGACAAGATCCCCACGAACCCAGCACGATCAGATCCCCGCGAAACTGATCAGCCGTATACGTCGCCGCCTCGGTTCGACAATTCGACGCCGCCGCCACCAGACCTATCGTCGGCGTCCACCTTACTGCCTCCACATCACCGGTTACAGCGTCCTCCCCTCCGCCGCCGTCCCCGTGCGGCTGTCCACGTCGCCGGCGTAGGACACCAGCCTCTCCGTTCCCGAAGCATCATGTGTCCGCTACTCCAAAGGCCACCGCCGCACGGCTGTCCACGTCACCGCCGATGTTCCCGTCGCTCGGCCTGACAACGCGTGGCCGCCGGCCGTTCCCATCGCCGTTGTCCTGGACGCCAAATTGCAACCTTCCGTATACGTAGGACACTGCTTGATCTATTCGATATTGTGGTTGATCTCTGCATGGAGGACAAATGACAACGTTCCCAGGTATCGAATTTGTTCAGTTCTATGAAATTTAGTGGTGTCCATATATATGAAGCTTTGATAACTATTTATTTGATCAACACATAAATCATATATAGCTCGACTGCTCGACAAAGAGGATTTCTTTGAGGTCTGCAACTTTTTTGGTCAAGTTGTTCACATATAAATATAAATGTTTAATCGAGCTCTACCCTGTTCACCACATCCGGAGAGGAGCTCTTAAGGGGGTGAATGGATGCCTGCGTGCGACCTCAACCAGGCTCTGCCCATGCAGGTTTGTATTGATTGGATGGGTGCACTAGCTATTGGCCTGGTCGGCCAGATGCAAAAAGCAAGCTCGAGTTTGGCTCCAGAGATACGAAAGCTGAGGTCGTTTCCGGAGAGCCAGGCTCCCGCGGTGCACGGTGGGGAGTAGGGACACCTGCGCAGTGACTGAAATTGTTGAACGTGAGCTGATAATGCAAGCATCCAAACATCGATCCACTCGAGCCAGGATATATACATGCTGTCATCCAAACATATATGGATCGTATGAGCTCGGCCAGGCTAGCAGGAGCCTGGTTCCTGGAAACGAGCCAGGCTCGCTGGAGAAGGAAACCAATCAGGCCCTAAACTGCATATCCTGCATGGTTCTATGTTTCAGTTGTGTTGCAATTATTTTTTCGGATTGGTTTCATGTTCACCATATCCAGATAGAAGCTCTTAAATTGCATACTCTGTATGGTTCTATTTTCCATTTCTGTTGTATTTAATTTTTTGGATTGGTCTATCAATAAAGTGAGGTAGCTATAACTACCTTTTTCTTGTAATACCGGTAGCACTTGTAGAGGTAGTATTTTTTTTAGCCCTGTGCCACTGGTCAAGAAGGTGCTCTTGTAGCCCAAATTTATGTTGTATAATTTATCTGCTATCCTAGGAAACACATCAAATCCAACGTCGTTAACATGTAGTATGCTTGTATTTTTTTTATTTTAACTGTCCATATCTTATAATTGCAATTCTAATTTTGTAAAACATAGAACATGGAACAACTAAAAGAAAGGTATTTTGTATCGTCTCCTTCCTTCAAGTAGAAAACCATCCAAACAATCATAGTGGCAAATTATAATTACTACTCTTTTAATTGCTCAACAAAATACATGAAAAAAACATAATATAAAATGCATCATATCTTTTTAAACAAAATCATATTTATTGAACGTGAGACATCAGCCAATATGTTCTGTGTTTAGTTGTGGAGACATGAAAATTCTGAATTTGTCGAGTGATTAGACTTCAATTCTCAGACTTGTCTTTTGCTTTTAGAGTCATCATTTTTGTTCACTTCCTCACTGTAGTTTAGCTTCTCGTGCTTCTTACCATTGTTCCGGATAGAGTAGATTGTTTTGTTTTACAATAATATAATTATATTATAGCAAATTTGTTGAGAAGCGTATTCTGTGAGGTAAAAAAATAGTGAATATCCAATAAATAGTGAATTTTGGGAGAAGATTTCTGGAAACTAAACAATTCCATAATTGAATTGTTGCCTTTTAAGATGTTCTATGTTCTTCGTTATAAAATTTTACACCTTTTAAGATGTTCTATGTTCTTCCTTATGAAATTTTACATCACCCTTATGTAAAAAAAATGCTCAGCATGGGCAATTAGCTAGACCCGGTGGCATTACGGCTGGATCAAAAGTTCGGTCCGGTACTCCATCAGACCACCACCAGGGCAGGCCCGTATAGTAGCAGGTGCAAGGGCGATGGTTCAGGGCCACCAAAAATTAAGGGCCACCAAATCTTCTATTAATACTAATTACAAAGCTTAGTGAAACAGAAAAATATTGAAAGTATGAAAGTTTAGCAGCTTGAAAGCCCAATAACGGACAGCCCACTACCTACTAGTTAATTGCTTTTGCTGGTTTCACTTCTACTTTTGCACAATTGTACCATCACAATTAATTCCTGGCTGACACCTCTTCCAATTCCTCTGATGTGCCACTCGATCCTTTCTCTCATCTTTTGCCGGCTCTGGCTCTGTGCTAGAGCCACACGCCGCCAGAATTATATGGACTTGTTGTTTAGGTATTATTTTTCCTATTTTTCATTGATATTTGATATGTCCAGAAGTATAATAAGAAATAACATTGGTAGATGTTTTTTAGTTAAAGTCAAAATATTATTTGATTTTTTTATGTTTTTAATTTTTAAAGCCTCTTTATGGATTTTGTTCTAGGGCCTCCAATTCATAGGTACGGCCCTGCACCACGGCACCACGTCCGCCAAGGCACCAACTTGCAACTCGCAGGACAAGATCGGCGATGAAACAAAACAAATTTGGACGCGCCATGGATGGTGTTTTGGACGCGTGTGGCGGGACGCTCGACCTCGGCGGCACGCGCCGCCCCAACGGCTCCTGGAGTCACATGATATCGCGGATCGGGATTAGTGATCTGATCCCGACCATAAATGTCAGCAAATTCAACGTAACCCTACCGATATGTAGTATACCACACGGTAGCCGCGCCGCCTCGCCGGCACGGGCTAGCACTAGTGCTAGACTAGTCGTCCTCCATTGGCGCGCGTGTGGTGTGGGCGGCTCGCCGCCCCGCCCATTGGCCGCCTGGCGTGTTCGCGTGGATCGGAGCTCCGCGCGCGATCTGCAGGTGCTTGCTGCCGGCCGGCCATGGCCATGGCCATAGGCGCCGTCCTCCCGTGAGCCCTCTTTTAAGGCCGTGTCGGCATTAATGGGCGTGCCGCCTCGCCTCGCCTGGGCTAGCTAGCCTCGCGGCGCGGGTCGCCGCCACCGGACAAAAAAGATCCCCGGAGCGGAGTGGCCAGTCCGGGCTCCGGCTGGTTGCGGGCGCATGCAGACGAAGCTCTGCGCCGTGGCTGGCTGGTGGTGGTGGCTCCGCCTCCGGCGGCCGCAGATACGCAGCTCTAGCTAGCGCCCAAGCAAGGCACTGACCGTGTCAGTGTCACGAACCCCCCTGAGGCGAGCTTTAGCTGCGCTAATGCGGACAACTTGGCATTCACTCGCGGCAGCGCACAGGCTGTGGTGGTCGCCGCCTGCTCGGCTGCTCGTCTCGTCTCGGGGTAGAGACGACGATCGACGACGACTCGACGAGGGTCCGATCGCTGGTCCCGTCCAATTTCACGCCGCCCATCCGCTGGTTTTTACCATGCCGATCGGAAGGAAATCCGCGGGAGGACGAAGACGACTAGTCGACGCCGCTGCCGGGCGCCGGTTCCGAAGCCGATAAGGCTTCCAAAAATTCTCGGCGGTTGTTTCGTTGCGTCCGGTTCCAAAAATTGCTCTCCACTCTCTGTAGCGCTTGAACAAGCGAAGCAATGTCGCTCGTACAGGCGCACAGTAGTCGTAGGCTCGTAGCAGTAATTCCGGTGCTCGTAGCGTACTAGTGTACTGCTGCAAGGTTTTCATGTTCCACTGTTTCACCAACCGATCGATGGATGGCCCTCTGTTTGCTTGAATTCGAAGCATGCGCGGGAGGGCTTGGCTGGCGGGGCCTCATCCGTGAACGCAAGGCCATGGGCCATGGCCATGGCCATGAATACGACGAGGAAATGGGAGGACATCCGTGTCAGTGCAACTTCAAGTTTTACTGCCCCGCCATAAAATCGGAGCCCGGCTGGCCGGCCGTCCCAAGCAACTTCATAGTAAGACTACCATGAAAGTCTGTCTTTTAACGAAGGTGCAACAGAGTTACTCTGAAGGCTGACTGCTGCACCTCCGTATCTGAGTCCGTGGAACGTTTAAGGCAGGAGCAGTAAAAATTCATGCCAATTAGCGGTACGTGTTCGTAAATTAGCAAGCCAAAACTGTAGTTCCGGTGACTTTTGGGCGGGGCTGAAGGCAATCAAGCCCACACAGTACCCGCACTGTGCTCAGTGTTAGAATATTTAGGTCTGGCCCATTATTCTATTTATTCTAAAGGATTATAGCCTACTTTTGATGTTAAAATTATTATGGTTAACACCATACTGGTAATGGAAAAGAACTCTGCGCCGACAGAAAAAGAACCCTGACGACGCTTCGTACCAGTCACAGGGTTGATTCTACAGAGAACCCTGTGGGTATCAGACAACCCTGGCGACATTTACTACGAATCCCAGAGTTGAGTATGTAGAGAACTCTGAGGGTCTCAGACAACCCTGGTGGTTCTCAAAGAACCCTGGCGGCTCTCAAACAGCCCTGGCCTGAGCCTGAGCATGAGCCTGACTTGCGTGCGGGAGGGATCTCCCTTCTTGCTGGTTATGGAAACTGAGGATGCGGTAATTGGAAGGGCTGATTATGGTAATCACTGGTACCATGGTTCAGCCTTCCATAATTCAGCTTTCCATAATTCAGCCTTCCCGATTCTCTCCCGTCCAAGTTCATCCTCTCGTCTCACCCAAGGGCTATGAATAGAAAGCCATCTTCTCCTTTAAGACTGAGATTTTGAGTCCATTACTTCTCCTCCTTCCTCTGTTGCAAATCTGCCTCCCCATCGCCGGCGCTGCGCGCACACCACCGGCGAGAGCAGGTGCCTCCGACACCATTGCCTCCTTGAGATCCTGCTCGGGATATCGGGGCAATCAGGTTTCTGGGGAGCGTCTCTACGCGACTGCTCGCCCAGAACTGCTACGTCTTCACCGGCGTACGGTTCACCGTCCTGGAGACTCCGCCGTCGTCGAACGACTACACTGCGCCGCGTCTTCTTCCTACACGACTCCGGCGCACGGACTGCACTGCGTCAACAGATCTTCCTGCATCGAATTTGTACGACTACTTCGAGCAAGGCCAGTCGAGGAACATCATGAGTTCGGATGATATTCCTCCAGCTGGTAACGGCGCAACCGATGCCTCCGGCAGAGGTCCCGCCCCAGGGTATTTTTCGATGTCCGAACTGCTATCCTTCATCTTATTCGTGTTCTTCTTTAAATCTGTGTTAAACTTGAATACGTGCACATAGATTGTTTCACTCATTATAGTCATACAAATATTCGTGAATTTAATTATAACTTTTGGAATTAAAATATGTTCCATTGCAGATAATTATCCAACTCAGATCCAGCCGTCGAATGGCAGGCATGAGCAACGTTGAATCGCATGAACGAACGACACGAGCGCCCTCAATCCAGCTCGTCTCGTCCGCCGGAACAGTGCCAGTACAGCTGGTGCGTCAGTTCGCCACGCCCCACCGGCAGCGGCCAGGCACAGAGAGCTCTGAGCTGCAGTGCGGCAGTGCACGCAGCACGTCGCAGCTTTCAGGCGTGTTTAGTTAACAAAAGTAATTTTTACTTTCTATTTATCCTACTTACAGAATACGTATTTTAAAAAAAAAATTTCACCTTTACTATTCATCCCCTCACAGAACACGTATTTCAAAGAAAAAAGTATTTTTTCTCCCATCAACTCACGCCAGGCCACGGCCGCAGACAACGTCACGTACCTCTCCTACGGGACACACAATTTTGTTCCGCACGGAACGGAACGTACCAGTCACGTAGAGATGGGGTACGTGCCGTGAAGTGAAAGAGCCTGAATGGGGAGGGAGGGGACAGGATCACAGGACGGGGCAGTACTGGGCACACGAATCGCAACAAAAGCAGGCAGCGTCGGTAGTGCTCAGGATCACACTCGAGCAGCTCTGGCGTATCATTGCACCCAGCAACCTTTGGCGCCACACGGACACATCATTAGCATGTATATCAGTACACAAGCAGCACATACGAAATGAACTACAGTACATTACACTGGTTGTGGTTGTGCATTACAACAAGCCTCAACAGTTAATCCTTCATATCCTTCTTTCTTGCTCATCAGCTTAAGCTCAGGACCTTGCATTCATCCAAAGTATGAAACTATGCAAGATGCAGGCTCGCCGGCCGGGACTTCACTTTTTAGAGCCCCGTTCAAGCGTGAGCTGCGAGCTCCGTTAATGGCAGAATGGTTTTTGAGTGGCAGCTAGTAGTACGTGGTAAGGGTAAGACAGAGACTAGGAAGCTACTACTCCTAGTGGTTAATACAGTATGCAATGCAAGCGTACGTGCATGGCGCGGCGCCGCGTTGTGCTTGTGCCTGGCTAGCTAGAACTGGCATGGGGACGGCGGGCAGAAGAGGCCGTTGCGTGTCCAGAGGTCGGCGAAGGCGTGGAGGATGAGCGGGTGGTGTCGCGGCGAGTTGAGGGAGAGGAACTGGTGGAGCAGGTCGTTGAGGTCGTCCCACGCGTAGATCTCCTTCTCCACCACCATCTGCACCATCGACTCGCGGAAATCCTCGTACGGCTCCGACGAGTCCACCGCCACCGCCACGCTCTCCCGCGCCACCCGCCTCCCATACTCCTCCGCCTCCCCTTCCTCCACGCCACCACCGCCGTGGCGGCGCCCTGGGGCGGCCGGCCGCCTGCGCCGCCGCCGCTGCTGCTGCCTCCGCCGCCGCCTCGCCTCCTGCTGCTCCTTCTCCTGCAGCGGCGGCGCCGCCGCCACGGCCGCCACCGGGTCCTCGTAGAGCGAGTTGGTGGCGACGAAGGAGGCGGGGCCCCAGGAGGAGGAGTACTCGGTGGAGGTAGCCGTGGTGGTGGTGCCGCCGGCGGTGGTGGCGGTGAACGCCGTGGTGGTGGAGGTGGAGGAGGAGGCGTTGGGGGACTTGGGCTTGCCACCGCCGCGGAACAGGGAGGACGTCGTGGAGGAGAAGACGGAGAAGAGCTTCGGGCACCGGCAGTTGCAGCCGATGTCCACCACCGGTGGCTGCCGCAGCGTGAAGCTGCTGCTGCTCCTCCCTCTCCTGGACGACCTGCTGCCTGACATGCTGGCCGGATGGAAGAGTGGACTGTGTACGTGTGCTTGAGGTTGCACACACAGAGAAGCGCGCTAGCTCGCCGAGGAGGCTACGAGCGAGCTCGGGTAGAGTGAGATGTGGAGCTCGTAGGCAGTGTTCTCGGAGGTTGGAGCGGGAGGAGCTTGGTGGTGTGGTGCTATATATTAATGGAGTGGCATGTGACAGCGTGGGGAAACGATTGAACGGCCGGAGTAAAGAGAACAACGTGAAACAGCCAGGTGAGAAGTGGTGAAATAAGAGGAGAGCAAGAGCATGTGAAGGGGATAATTGAAGCGGCAAGTGTGCACGCTGGTAAAATGAGCTGAGGCACAGGCAGACAGTGTAAAAATAAATGAGAGTGAGAGCCGAGAGGTGCAATATCAGTATCCCAGCGCAGCACATACATGTGTCTGTATGTGCGTGTGTAATGATGTGTGCAACATGTCCAGATTGGGCCATGGAGGATCATGTCAGAGGAGGCCTGCAGATGTAAGCATGCATATATGGGTGGTGTGACTAGACAGGGGTTTAAACCTTGGCGCAGTAAATTCTGGGCAGGGGCGTACGTATGGGAGAAAGATGATGGTTGGCGATAAACAATTTTTCCTGGACCAAAGAGTTGACTCTCTGTTCATGTGAGGACAAGCTGGCCCAGCTCCCATCTTCTGTGTTGAAGTGACTTGCTACTTGCTAGCATTACTAAGGGTGTGTTTAGATTGGGGAAAGATTTCCCGAAAATACACTGTTCACCAAAAAACACTGTAGATGAATAGTGTTATGTGAGCGGAAGTGGTGGGATGAATAGGAAAAAGTTGGATGAATAACGGTTTTTTGGAGAACTTTTTTGAATCTAAACGGGGCCTAAGTCTCTGTTTAGATCGTCGACTTTCACTAATTTTCCAGTCACATCGAGTCACATCTTCTCTCACAGACACGCTTACCAATGCACTATTCATACCTCAAACTTGCTCTAACTTCTCAAACTAAACAATACCTAATTGCATGTTGAGTTTATTACCATTTCTCTTCTCTTCTTTTTTTTTCTTAAAGAAATGGCTCTTAAAAACATATTAGTGATTATGCCAGTGCTTAGGAGTACTAAACTACTCTAATAGGATTTTCACTGATTTTGGCGTTACATTGTGCAGTTGCTTTTGTTTATCTCTCTACCAGTACCTGACAAAACCAAGCTAGGACTACCTCTACTAGATTCTCACAGATACGCAGTACGATAGTAAATGTATACCGGGGCGAAAACCCAGAGATCGTGCAGAAACGTAGACGAATGAAACGAGGAAACAAGCTGCGCCCCAAGATCCTCCGACCTCCGGAGACCGGATACTCACCGGCGGATACACTACACTATGCGCGTTTCCGGCCAGATGATCCACGCGGCCGATCTGCAGGCTGCTGCAAACACCATCACGGGCCGCTGCTGCTGGCTTTCACTACTCATAGCCCCTCCTGCAGCCACTGCTTTCAGTACTTGCTCTGTTTGTGCTTCTGTAGCCTTTCCTGCATCTCCTCCGCTCGCTCTCACTTTCCCTTCCTTTTCGCGAGCCAGCGTATCTTCAGAGAAAGCTGAAACAGCGCTCGAATGCCACCCATGGAGTGCTCAGACATGGAAACCGGTTTCAAGCATGCATCCATGTATCGAATCAAGTCATCAACGTCGGCTGGCAGATTACGATTACTACGAGCACGGCGACATGTAAATGAGAGAAAGGAGATCTCCAGCACGATCTATGACATTGATGAAATGCACATCTCACGCGCGTGTGTGCACTTCGAGGGAAACCATAATGTGCCTTCGAACCGCACGCTCTGGCTTGTAGCTTCTGCGGGAGTGCGCGCGCTGCCGCCTCGCTAGCCCGGCTAGGCTTGCATTAGGCTTGCCTGAAACACGTATGCCCGCGCCGTGTGCTGCATCTGCTGCTAACGTTGAGGTCACTCTTTTTTTTCGCTTCTTTCCATGGGCGGCTCCTGCTCTGATGAAAGAAGGCCATGAAAGCCTGAAACGGGATCTTGGATACGGCTCGTAAGTCACACCCCGGCGCAGCAGCATGCAGATCCATCTTGGGCTGTTCACACACACTGATGCGCTTTCACTGTTGCAGCTCGATCAGTTTCCTTTTCCTTTTGCATGTGAGTTTTGATTTGGTTTGGTCACTGCAAAAATGGTGTTGCACACACACGCGTATCAATAAGCTAATCATGGTCACATGCGGTGAGATTCGGCAGCGGCTGCGGCCGCTGGTGCGAATCGCTAATCATTCCCAGATCCAGAAGAATTTGCCAGCTACAAAACCCCTGTTATTTTTAATCCAAATGACAGCACCACCAGTACGACTGGTACAAGCAGGCAGCATCACAGCCGAGTCAGGACAACAGCTACAGCAAATTAGGCGTGGATTAGCACTGATTGTATAACCAGTTGCGCCGTTTCAGAGAAGTCAAAGAGGATCTTCCCAAGGCTTCTGGTCAGACTGTCAGAGGGCAATGCGCATGCTTGGGATTCGGAGGATAGAATAGAAGCCTCCATCTGCCTGAGCTGCATCGTACGGCGCCACACACGATGGATCGATCGATCCATCTGTACAGGTCGCTTAATCTCGAGCAAGTGGCTGTTTTATGGCGGTGTCGGTCGCGGAGCTCGATGCGCTGCGTCGTCGTCGCTCTTGAACGCCGGCCGCGCGGCCAGGGAGCACGGAGCGTTCCGCCTATGCATCCCTGCGAATCCGGAGCTCGTCAGGTTTTAAGACCGGTCTAATCGATCCCAATGCAGTTCTGATGCCAGGTCCAGCGCAGAGGGTTCAGTTACTTCCCTGCTGCCATCCACGATTTTAAAAAGCAATCCTGAGGAGTGATTTGATTTGATTACTCGTGAATTAGTTAATTCATGCAGTATGGGACTAACGGAGCTCCCTAAGCTCTCTGTTTCGGCTAGGGTATGCATTACAACGTGATCGCATTCAAGTTCTGGGTCTAGAGGCACTTGTGTGGACTGGCTCTATGCAAGGGCCAAGCTAGCAAAGCCTGTTTCCACCGTGAGCAAAGTCAAATCAACGGTGAATCGCAATTAAGGGCTTAAGGTGGTAGTAATTACTGTCCTCCTTTTCTTACCGCGCTAGGCCTGAAAAGTGTCAGTTGGTAGAAGATCTGTCGAGCACGACAAATGACGTCACAAAAAGCAACAATAGACTTTCCCAAAAGCTAGTCGTAGTGATGTTTAAAATAAAAAGCTAGTCCTAATGCCACTCAAATTCAAACGTGAGAAAGTTCAATCCCCAAATAAACAGTGTCAATTTAAATTGACAAAATCTATATTAATCTTGTTGCATTCCTTCACCATGCATATGAATGATAAATATAAGAACGAATAGGTTCTAAATTCAATTTATAAAGTTTTTATTCATCTTTCAACTTTCCCTTGGGCCAAAACTATCCTCTTGTTCTTTTCTCCCACTATGCCGGCCTTCTTTCCCCCTTGGTCCGAGCCCATTGGCTGCAGCCCATCTCATCCGGAAAAGGAATCATATACATCTTTCACTAGATTATTAAGCCCACGAGTGTTTTTTAACGAACAATATTCGACGAGTGTGTTTCATTAAAATAGCAAAAAAAAATACAAATTTATGTCTTTGGGAGGGGCAACAAATAAGAAATAATAAACACCGACAAGTGCATTTCATCTAAAGTTTGATATCCGTGTCGTCCTGGTGGAAGGTTGATGTAAGTAGTCCGGAATGCAGGCATGAACCAGCCACACATCCTTACGTGGAGCAGGCGGACAACACTATAGGTGTCCGTGTATTGCAACCGGGAGCGGAAGTTGGCGGATTGGAAGGTAAACAAATTCAAAACTCCTAGCAATCTTTTCTCTTAAATGAATAATTCTATTTCAAATCCGTTTAGACTACAATATTTGTTGGAATTAATACTACAAAATGAGATTCAATATGTTATTTTTTATTTGGCATTTCAATATACTACCTCAACATTTACATTATATAATTTCAACTTATGCAGTAGACTCTTTCAACATTTTTAAACAAATGTTGAGTTATCTTTAGCAAAGAGTTGAATTATATTTTTTTAAAAAATATTGAATCGATTGAGAAAATTGTTGAACATGGTACTTAAGAGATTGGAGTAAAAAAAATACAAATTGAAATTTTAAAAACAAAAAACAAAGAACCATGCATGCATGCGATGAGCTTGTTTCTTCTGCTGCGGTAGCGACGGGCGCCACTGTTTAGATGGTCTTCAATCTTCATTTTGCAAACTTTGCAATATAAACAGATCCTCTGTTTACTTCCTTGGTCGGCAAGTGAACAAATGATGGGTAAAATTGGGCGAGTGTTAGATCTTTTGTTTCAAGCGACCCACCTGAGCACGTGAATAATGACCAACCGTTGGAGCAACCTGAACGGTAAAACGTACCGGTGACATAACATGTCATGGCACCGCTAGGTGTTGATATACACGGTGGATGCTCTCACGGTTGCTTTTGCTCGGGAAGTTGCTCAGAAGTTGTATCTCATCTCCAGTACGCACAAGGGAGTCCACGATTCTACGTTGACTGGAGGAATACGAGCTCGCCTCCAGAAACCAGCCGCCGTTTGGTGGGGAGAAGTCTGAGCAGAAAAGCCTCACAAGTCACAAACCAACACGGAGAAATAAACGTATGGCTGTCCTCTGAAAACCACCCGCAAATGTCTAAATCAACTAACCGGCGATAAAATTACCTAGCAGAGATGTCGAGAAATCACAAAGGGTGCAGAAATAACTGGTCTGGTCTCCGGTGATGCAAATAGCCTGGCGTTTTCGCAGTCGCTACCATCTTTTTGGAGTGGAACGACCGGCGAATGAAGACTCGTCCAGGCGTTCTGAATCTGAATACTTCTCGCCGAGGATCGGAGTACATTGCTCCCTCGCATGCCGCGGCCTCCTCTGCTTGTTGCCTCGAACACTTCGGTGCAAGATGGGGGGCGGCACTGGTGATGGTGGCTTCGCGCTCGCCGTCGCGCTCGCGGCCGCCCTGGCGTTCCTGTTCTTCCTCCTCCTCGGCGCCCTCATCGCCCGTCACTTCTGGCGGCGGCGCGGCGACGCCGTGCCGGCGTCCACCCGCCGTGGCTTCGTGCTGTTCGACGTGTGCTTCCAGGACGACACGCGGCGCGGCGCCGTGAGGCCGCCGTCGGCCATGGAGCGGAGCCAGCGGCGGGCGCCGCCGGAACACGGGGATAGCGAGGCCGCCGCGGCGGCGGAAGACCAGGAGCCTGACGAGTGCGAGATCGCGCGGTGGAGGAAGATCTTCGGGGGACCAACCAGGTCCCTGTCCACGATAGAGGAGGGGACGGAGAAGGGCGGCACGACGGCCGCCACGACGCCCGCGTTCTGCACGCCGCCGGCGTCGCCCGACCGCCGTGAGGCACGGGCTCTCGACGTAGCTTACATCGCGGCAAAAGTTAAGGCCCACCACCATGGTTCATAAACTAGTGCACTCTTGTGTTGTTGAGGTTGCTACGATTCTCGAGTAGTAACAGTTTAGCTGATCGATCTATTGGCAAGTACTGCTACTCTTTTTTCTTGTAGAGAGGATCATGCAGAACATAGCGGTAAAATATAGAGCTCTTTTACGGAGCTCAAAATATAGGTGGATAGACGAATGTCTAACAGAGCATACTAGTACAGTAGTGCTACTGCAATTACATGCAGGTTAAAGTTTTGTGCCTTTGTACACCGATGATCTTGAATGCCTAGGTTGATGGCACTCTGTCAGTTCGGTTCACTCGGCCCAAAGAAGATCGCCTGGTCGTCTGAGCTGGAACGGACGGTTCTCACTAAGAGCAGGTATAATAAGTGGGCGACTCACTGTCCACGTCAGAAAAATGCATTGGTGGCAGAGAGAATAGAAGAGAGAGAGGAAGGCGAGCGACTCGTCGGTCGCCGGCTCAAGCGGGCGCACCAGCGCTCCTTCTGTTCCTATTGGTTCACGCTTCATCTGTAACCCCAAAGAGCATTAATGATGTGGGCCCCCGACTGCACCACTCAGCACGTTCTGTGACCTGGAGGGTGGAGACGCCGGCGAGCGAGCGGCTTTATTAGCCATGCTCTAAGGGCATCCGGAAGTGTCGTTAATGCTCTCCATAGCAATCCACGTCGGAGAGAGACGAGGGGACGAGAGAAATCGTCGCTAGACTCAAGCCCCGTTTGGAACAGCTTATCTTCAAGACGTTTAGATTCTAAGTCAGCTTTTCTCCAAAGTAGCTGTGAGCAGAATCGTGCCCAGGAAACGCATCTCGTTTGGCAGTTGTGCTTCCAGAGAAATCGCACCTGCGCTCGATCCCGCCGCCCCGCCTCGCGTTCGAGCTCGTTGCGCTCGAGCATGTTGCTCCCGCCGCCGCTCGCGCTTGCGGCGCTTGGGCCCGCCCTCCTCAAGCCTTGTGCTCGAGCTCGTTCCCGTCGCCGTCGCACCGCCCCTGCCTCGCACTTAGCCCGCCGCCGGCTCGCACCGCCCTGCCGGAGTTGTTGGATGGGAAAAAGAAACGAAGCGGTATCTGTGTAACGAGTGGCATGGTGGGTAAATTTTAGCTTGCGTTGGCTACAATCGACTCGGAGGGCGGATTCTGCGTTATAGGCAAAACTGGACGTCCAGGAGAATCGTGTCCAGAATAATCGGCGTCAGAATCAGACCGTTTGGAGGACTAAACCGCTTAATTCCAATGAAAGCGCCCAAGAATCGGTTCCAAACGGGGCCTCAGCGACATGCACTAGCGCGTGAATTCACGTAGGCCGGTCCCACCAACATGATTTCCCATGCCGAGCTGAGATAGAGAGTAGGACAAATTTTGACTTGTAGGCTCCACATCGATTATAAAATCATGTGTTATAGCATACCTGTTGGATAGATGATCTATTAGCATTTACTTTATCCTATGTGGCTAGCATTATAGAGAGTACCTTACTATAACCATGGTTGCTGCTCTAAGGGCGTGTTTAGTTGGTGGGACAACGCTCCGGTGCAGTGGAGAGATGAGAGATGAATCACTGTTTGGTACTGTAGTCAACAGTGGTGGGACTGTTCGCGATTCAATGTGGTATATTGTTCGGTACTGTAGCACTCATCTGAGCCGTTCACTGCCAAAATGGACGATCACGATGGCGTGCAGTCTTAAGTTGCAGTAGCTATTTGTCGGTGCCTGATTTGGTCGCACCGGCACCAACAAGTGATTGCGGTGCTAACCACTCGTTTCCCTGATGGCGAGAGTGAGAGACGGGGTTTTATCCTGGTTCCGGCCGCGGGGCCGTACGTCCAGCAGTGGTGCGATGCACCGGGTTGCGTGTTGCTCGTGGTAGGGGTTTACAAGCAAGGTGGGAGAAGGAGATGAGCTCCTAGGTCCCTGGTTACGGTGTTTGCGAGTGTTTGTGAGACTTATGCTCTTTGCGTGGTTTCGTGCTCTTCTCGTTGCCCTTCGCATGGGCTTCCCTTCCCCTTTTATAGACCAAGGGGAGCGGGGTGCGAGTACATGTGTTTGTCGCTAAGTGCACTGTTCGTCCATGCCGCGTACTGTGCGCGAGCGGGAATCGCGCCTTCCAACTCCGCTGACGACATGGCAGGGGCTGACGTATCGTCCTTCCCTCTCGTGACCGCTCACGGCGTCGAGGGTGGTGTCTTGCGCACGGCTTTCCATGGTCTCCTTCGAGGCTGCCTTCGAGGGTGGCAAAGTCAAAGGAGTGGTTGGCACAGTGCTGCTGGCAAGATTAGGTCTGGCGTGCAGCATGGCGCTCAGAGTTCACTATTGCGAATGGATTTGACCGATGTCTTCTCCGGGGAGTGGGAGATGGCGTGGAGCAGTGATCCCTGCTTTTTGACCGCGTCATGATGACTCTGATGGGTTGCAGAGCGTTGGGCGTTGTTCCCGGCGAGGCCGGCTCGAGCTTGGATCGCAAGCTCGAGCTTACCAACCTTCGAACGAGACGGAAACCATCCGCTCGAGGGTGGGGGTCGCCCTCGAGGCCGCCGAGCCTCGAACGAGACGGAAACCACCCGCTCGAGGGTGGTTGTTTCCCTCGAGCTGGATGGGTGCCGAGAACCCGTAGCGATGGCGGGCCCTTGCTGGGCCGTGGAGCCAGGTTAATGTCGTTGTGGGCCTTGATGCCAAGTAGTTTTGGGCCTAGATTGGGGTACCCCTTTTGTAGGTACCCGACAGTAGCCCCCGAGCCTTCGCAGGGATGAGGTTTAATCCTGCGAAGGCTGGAGTTCGCCGAGGCTTTCGAGGCCTTCATGTCTTCGTGGGTTCCGAGAATCCGTGGGGGCGCGCTAGCGCACCCGCGGGTGTAGCCCCCGAGGCCTTGGGAGAGTGGTTGTTACTCTCCCAAGGTCTCATCACCTAAGGTGAAGAGCACCCGCGGCTTCCTCAGTCGTGGGTTCGTCCACCGTGCCCGAGGTAGGGGGATTTTCGAGCTTTCTACGTGCCTCGAGCTCCCCGTTCGAGGGTGCTGAGGAGGAGGCGACCCATGCTTCCCTCGGTGGGATCGAGCCACGGGTGCCTGGTTGAGCTGTTAACGGGTGGTTCGAGCGAACGTCCATACCCCATTCGATAGGGGTAGGCTCGTGGTCATAGGACACGCCCGTAGAAGCCTTTCGCAAAGTATGCTAGACGGGACTCGACCTCATTCGATAGAGGTCGAGGGCTCGATGCTCCCCCTCGAGGGGTCCCTCGGTCTAGGCACTCTGCCTGGCCTCGAACATGATCGGTTGGTTTCCTCGAGCGTTCGAGCTTCGAGGGTACCGTCGATTATCCCTGACTCGGTTGATCTGAGGCCCTTGTCGAAACCCTTCGTAGGCCCAAGGTTCGAACCCCTGATCAGTAGCACGATGGCTTCTTCAGTTCGAGGAGGAAGCCTCGAGCGTTATTCCATGGTCCCGCTCCGCGCGGGGTATCGAGGCTTTCGAGACCTCTTTCCCTGGAATGGGTGCCCTCGAGCTTTCGAGCTTCGAGGCTCCTCCTTCGAGGGTGGGCGCCCTGAATGCGTCCTCGTTCTACGCGGATAATGATGGCCTGCAGCGAAAACTTCGCCGTTTCGTGCGACCGTGGGATCGTGGGAGGAGTGGGCGCGCTTTCTCAGGCGTGGCGTGCGGGCGCAGTTCGACACGACCGCACGTCTGCCGCGCCAGACTCCTCGAAATTTACGGCGCAGTTACTCGATTGCGCGGCTGACGCGGCTCGCGCCGTTACGTCTCCCGGGGCGGGCCCAGCTGTCAGCCTTGGGGCTGTCGCGTCAAGGCCGGAGTGCTGCCGCGCCTTGCTCCACGGGAGGAGTATAAATAGCACGGCAGTGCCCCAGCCAAGGGTACGCTTCCCTTAGCATTTGCCTTTGCCTTCAGCTCCCTTTGCCCTAGCTTTCGCCTTCGTCTTCTTCCTTCGTCCGAGCTCTCCCTCCTCCGTCATGGCCCAGTTCGCCGATCCCGCGCCATGGAAGCCGTCCAACGCCACCAAGCATTGCTTGGACAGCCTTGTGGAGGTCGGGGTGCTGCCACCCAACGTCGACGGCGAGCCGGCCGTCTGGATCTCGCCGGGGGCCGCTACGGAGCCCGATCCGCCGAGGGGCTACGTCGTCAGCTTCGCTCGTTTCCATGAGCGGGGTTTTGGAGTTCCGGTGGGGAGGCTCATGCGAGCGTTGTGCTTCCACTACAAGGTGGAGCTACACAACTTCTCGCCGAACGCGATCTCGCAGGCGGCGGTCTTCGTCGCTGTCTGCGAGGGGTATCTCGACATCGAGGCCCATTGGGACCTTTGGTGCCACCTCTTCGTCGGCGAGCTTTTCTTGGAGTACGTCTCCAAGGGGGTTCGTCGCCCTGCTCGCGCCGGCGGCCTGGTGCTCCAAGTTCGGAAGGGGCGCAAAGACCTCTATATCCCAAGCTCCATGGTTTCCAACAACCAGGACTGGGATAAGGGATGGTTCTATCTCCGCAACGACGAAGGACATCTGCCGCCCTACACCGGCCTGCTACTGACGGAGAAGCAGGCCGACTGGCACTTCGGGGTGTCGCCGCCGTCGCGGAAGAAGAAGCTCGACCCGCTGGTCGAGGCGCTCCAGCGGCTTTCGAGGCTCGGCCTCACCGCTGGCGGGGTCATCGCCAACTTCCACCGGCGGCGGGTTCTTCCCCTTATGCGGAGGAGGCTCGCGCTGCACCAGATGACCCCCGACGCCGACCTGACCGGCACGGTGATGGCGGCGGAGCCATTGCCTGTCGCCACCGCCGTTCAGCGGGCGCGGCGCGCCGTCGACAGGCTGCCAGACGACCCGTGGGCGGTGCCGATGCGGCCCGAGGATGGCTACGTGAGCCTCGTGAGTGACCCTCGATCTTCGCTCTTGCTCTTTTGGTTTTGTTCTCGTGTTTCTGACCTTGCGAATGGTGCCTTGCAGGGCGTATCGCGCGGCCATCACTTCAAGCCCCCTGTCCCCGAGGACAAGGCTGTCAACCGCGCCCTCGCCAAGAAGGCGAAGGAGGCCAAGGCTCGGAGGGAGGCTCGGTCGCAGCGGAAGGAGCGGAAGAGGAAGAAGCTCGAGGCGGAGAACCACGAGCGGGCGAAGCGGGGGCTCTCGCCGCTCCCCGCGCCAGAATCCTCCACCGACCGCGATGGATCTAACGAAGACGGCGGGGCGAGGAGCCCATCTCCGTTCGAGCTTCGCATCGGTGGGCCCGCCCCTGCTGCGGCGTCTGGGGGCGGTGGCGAGGAGGTCATCGACCTCGGGACACCGCCGTCGACCGCGGTGCCTTCCGTCGAGCGTCCGTCGGGGGCGGCCGCGGCTGTTCCCGACGGAACCCAGGGCCGAGGCGGGACCCCTCCGTCGACCGTGGGGCCTACCTCTGAGGGCCCATCGGGGGCAGCACCGGCTGCCCTCGAGGAAACTCAGGGTCGAGGCGAGGCCCTCGAGCGGCCGAGCGCCGTCGAGGAGGCCCCGGCCCGTGGGCCGGAAACGGAGGTCCCCCAAGTAGAGCCCGTTGACTCTACGAGGGGCGAGGAGGCCTCGAGGGTAACTCCTCAAGGGGTAGCCGTCGTCCCCACGGGGGGCGAGGCCTCGAGGATGGCTCCTCAAGGGGAAGCCGGCGCCACCACGGGAGGCGAAGTCCCGGGTGCAGCTCCCGTTCCGGCCTTGAGGCCAAAACGGAAACTCCCCTTCGTGCGGTAAGTTTTCTTTGTCGCTTGCTTGTCGTTAGCGTTTCGTTTTTTGTTCTGACCGAGCTTCTTTTCGTGTCGCAGTCGATCTGGGGGGCGGAGCACGCCTTCCCTCGCGCCAACCAAGGCCCTCAAGATCGGGCCTAGTTCGTCGCCGCACCCGTCCTCGCAGCTCCTGGGCCCGACGAACGAAGTCGTGCAGGACTTCGTTACGTTTTTCGAGACTCAGGCGGAGCTGCAGGCCGGGCAGCAGCCGCGCGAGGAGGCGCTTCCGGTCCTCGAGGAGCCAAGGGCGCCTCTGCTCCTCGAGGGCGCGGTCGAGCCCCGCGCCGAGGCAGCTCGGCCCGAGGAGGCCAACCCTGTGCCTGGGGAGGCTCTTCGCGTCGAGGAATCGTCTGCGGCGCCCGTGGAGGCGGACGTCGCGGAGGTCCCCCCGCATGAGGGGGGAGAGGGGCGGACCCATGGTGGCGGGTTCCCCCACCTGACGGAGCTGGCAGAGGCTCTGGGGGTTGGAGCCCCCGTGACGCAGGGGCGCGAGAGTGGCGGGGCCGCGCCATCGACTCTCATCACGGTTCAGCCGGGAGCGCGGAAATGTGGCAGGCCCGCAGCGTGCTTCCCCAGCAGTTCGTCGATGAAGCTGTGGCGGAGGAGCACCTATGGGAGGTCCAGTCTGCGCACGGCCTGGACGTTCGCAGGGCGCTGCAGGACATCCTCCGTCTTCACGACGAGGCCGGCAAGGTCCACCAGGTTCGTCTCGGTGTAAAATGTGTTTTCGCCGTGCCTTATTTTTTCGAAGGAGGCTTAGCTTCGTTTTTTCGCAGGAACTCCGCAGTCAGGCGTTCGCGAAGAACGACCAGATTGCGGAGCTGTCGGTGGAGCTTCGTCGTTTGTCGGGGGCGCTCGAGGCTCGAGACCGCCAGCTGGACGGCCTTCGAGGTGCTCTGGACCGGGCTCTCGCCCAGGCTCGAGAAAAAGGCGAGGTCATCTCCCGCCTCGAAGGCTCGGCCAGCGCCCTTCGCGAGCAGCTCGCGAACCGCAACGACTGGCTGGAAAACGAGCGGTCGAGGAGGAGCGGCGTCTTGCGGTCGAAGCTCGAGACCAGCTCGAGCGAGAGCAAACGGCTCGGGCTACGGCGGGGCGGCAAGCTGAAGAGGCGGAGCAGCGGGCCCAAGAGGCGGAGAGGGCCCTCGAGGCTGCTCAGGGACAGGTCGAGGGTAAGCTCATTTGGCTCGAGCTCTAACCCCTTTTGCTTCGTTGCCTTTTCGTTTCTGACTAACTTTGTTGGTGCAGCATTGAAGCAGGCGCTTCAGGCCGAGACCGAGTCGAAGGAGGCCGTGCTGGTGGCGCAGACGGAGACCCAGCGCGAGCTCGATGAGCTGGTGCAGGCAGCCTCGGCCGCCTGCAACGAGATTGCCGGTCCTGGCCTGCAGTCCGGGAGCTCCCTCGCTAGTCGCCTTCGAGCGCTTGGGGGCGACTTCACTTCACGCGTGAAGGAAGCCCTTCTGCTCGGAGTTCGGAAGGCGCTTGGAGTGGTTACGACCCACTACCAAGCGGACCTCTCGAAGCTCGCCGCTGGGTACGTCGTCGCCGACAACCTCAACGACGAGGAGGCGGTGGCGGCGATGGACGAGGCCGATGCTGCTGCTGACGGGACGGCGCGAGTGCTTGCCGGCTACTTTGAGGGCACCCTCTTTCCTGGCGAGGACGGCGGCGGCTGGGACGACCTTGGCGGCGGGGGCGATCCCTGAAAATCTCGGGCCATCGAGCCCGATTGTAAAGAAGTAGATTAGGATTTCGAACTCCTTTTTTGTAAGACTGATTTGCTCGTATCTTACTGAACGTCGTCTATTTTGCTTTAAACGTGATGTTATTTTTATGCGGTGCCTTCGCGACATGCATTAGTCCGATGCTTGTGCCTCGAGGGGAGAGTGTTGCTAGGATCGTTCGTACGTGAATGACTTGGGCGGAGGGAAGTGAGGTGTTGCCGTAGCCTCGAGGCGTAAGCGAACACTCGGCTCAGGCGACCCTGCCCTTGTCCGTTTCACGCCTAGCGTGTCTCCTTCGACGTTTCGCAAAGGATTTTTCTTTTGAAAAGCGACGATTTTTTCGAGGGTTAGCCCCCATGTAGCCCCTGAGGGAGGGATGGCTCTACCGAGGGTAGAGCCAAACCTCCCTCGAAGCTTGAAAAGAATAAAAGTTCGTTTTATTTTCTTCCAAACTGTGGGGGTAAAAGCGTCGACACTTAATTCAAAAGAACTTGCACAAAACTAGAGTATGTACAAAGATTTCGAGGGCCGCGGGGCCACTCTAGGGATAGAAACGACGTAGCTGTTGGATGTTCCAGGCGTTCGTGAGGACGTGCCCGTCCTCGTCAGCTAGCTTGTACGTTCCGGGCTTGAAAACTTCGGCGACGATGTATGGCCCCTCCCACGGGGGTGAGAGCTTGTGCCGCCCTTGGTTGTCCTGTCGAAGCCTCAACACGAGGTCTCCTTTGCAGAGATCTCGGTGTCGGATCCTTCGAGCCTGTTGTCGACGCAGGCTCTGCTGGTACCTCGCCGAGTGGAGTAAAGCCACATCTCGAGCCTCGTCGACCTGGTCGAGCGAGTCCTCTCGAGCCTGGCAATTTCGCTGCTCTTGGTACGCTCGGAGCCTAGGGGACCCATATTCCAGATCCGTAGGGAGGATGGCCTCTGCCCCAAAGACGAGGAAGTATGGGGAGAACCCTGTTGCTCTGCTTGGGGTCGTTCTCAGACTCCAAATCACCGATGGTAGCTCTTGCACCCACTTGTGTCCAAACTTCTTCAGTTTGTTGTGAATTCTGGGCTTTAGGCCTTGTAGAATCATGCCATTGGCACGTTCTACTTGGCCATTCGTCTGTGGGTGAGCCACTGCTGACCAATCCACTCGGATGTGGAAATCGTCGCAGAACTTTAAGAACTTCTTTCCTGTGAATTGCGTACCATTGTCGGTGATGATGGAGTTGGGAACCCCGAACCGATGGATTATATCGGTGAAGAAGAGCACCGCCTGCTCAGACTTGATCCTGCTGATGGGTCGAGCCTCGATCCATTTGGAGAATTTGTCGATGGCCACCAGCAGGTGTGTGAAGCCCCCGGGCGCCTTTGCCATTGGCCCGACAAGGTCGAGGCCCCATACGGCAAAAGGCCACGTAATGGGGATGGTTTGCAACGCCTGAGCGGGTAGGTGCGTCCTGCGCGCGTAGAACTGGCACCTTTCGCAGGTCCGTACCACCTCCGTGGCGTCCGCCACGGCAGTGGGCCAGTAGAAGCCTTGTCGAAAGGCGTTACCCACGAGCGTTCGTGGAGCGGCGTGATGCCCGCACACGCCCGCGTGAATGTCAAGGATAAGCTCTTTTCCTTCGGGTATCGGGATGCAGCGTTGCAGGACCCCCGAGGCTCCCCGTCGGTACAGCTCCCCCTCGATGATGAGGAACCGCTTAGCTTTCCTCGCTACGCGCCTTGCCTCCGTTCTATCGCTAGGCAAGACGCCTCCGTCGAGCCAATCGAGGTACGGGCTCCGCCAATCTCGAGGTGCCGAAACCTCGTCAATTTCCATTGCCTCCGCCTCGTCCTCATCTCCCGAGCAGGCTTCGTATCCCATAGGCTCGTCCTCGTCCGCCAAGAGCTCCGCGCTCGTGGGGTCGAGGGCGGACGTTTGAGCGTCGGGTACGGTCGAGGCTTCGGTCGAGGCGGTGAGGGTAATCGAGGGTACGTCGATGTCCTTGGCAAAGACGTTCGGGGGAACGGGGGCTCGCCCCGATGCGATCTTCGCCAATTCATCGGCTTCCTCGTTGTACCTTCGTGCGATGTGGTGAAGCTCGAGGCCGTCGAACTTGTCTTCGAGCTTACGTACCGCCTGGCAGTACGCCGCCATTTTTTCGTCGTGGCAGCTCGATTCCTTCATCACTTGATCGACGACCAGTTGCGAGTCGCCGCGAATGTCGAGGCGCTTAATGCCGAGCTCGAGTGCGATTTTCAAGCCAGCAAGAAGCGCTTCATATTCCGCAATGTTGTTGGACGCAGGGAAGTTGAGCCGCACAACGTATCGAACGTGCTCCCCGTGGGGTGAGATGAAGAGTAGGCCGGCGCCGGCGCCGGTCTTCATCATCGACCCATCGAAGTACATTTCCCAGCAGTCGAGGCTGGACTTCGAGGGAGGGAGCTGGGTGTCGGTCCACTCGGCCACGAAGTCAGCCAAAGTCTGGGACTTGATGGCTTTCCTCGGTGCGTAAGCGAGGGTCTCTCCCATCAGCTCCGTCGACCATTTCGAGATTCGTCCAGAGACCTCGCGGTTCTGAATGATTTCGCCCAGCGGAAAGGACGACACGACGGTCACCGGGTGGGCCTCGAAATAGTGTCGCAGCTTGCGTCGAGCCAGCACGATGGCGTAGATCAGCTTCTGGATGTGGGGATACCTCGCCTTGGTCTCAGATAGGACCTCGCTAATGTAGTACACCGGTCGCTGGACTGGCAGAGAGTGTCCTTCCTCGTTCCTTTCCACTACTATGACCGCGCTCACGACCTGAGTTGTTGCTGCGACATAGAGGAGGAGAGGTTCGCCCTCTTTCGGTGAGGTAAGGATCGGCGTGTTTGTTAACGTAGTTTTGAGTCGGTCGAGAGCTTCCTGAGCCTCCGCGGTCCAGGTGAAGTGCTCTGACTTCCTCAAAAGTCGATACAGAGGCAACCCCTTCTCTCCGAGACGAGAGATGAAGCGGCTTAGGGACGCTAGGCACCCCGTCACCCTCTGTACGCCCTTTAGGTCACGGATCGGTTCCATCTGTTGGATGGCCGTGACCTTCTCGGGGTTGAGCTCGATGCCTCGTTCGGAGACAATGAAACCCAGGAGCATGCCTCGAGGCACACCGAAGACACACTTCTCGGGGTTGAGTCTTACTCCGTGCGCCCTGAGGCAGCCAAACACGACCTCGAGGTCGCGCACCAGGTCGTCCGCCTTCCTGGTTTTTACGACAATGTCGTCGACATACGCTTCTACGATACGACCTATATGATCCCTGAAGACGTGGAGCATACAGCGTTGATACGTGGCCCCGGCGTTTCGAAGGCCGAAAGGCATCGTAACGTAGCAGTACATGCCGAAAGGAGTGATGAAAGAAGTCGCGAGCTGGTCGGACTCCTTCATCTTGATCTGATGGTAGCCGGAGTACGCATCAAGGAAACATAAAAGTTCGCATCCCGTCGTGGAATCCACGATTTGGTCTATACGTGGTAAGGGAAATGGGACTTTTGGGCACGCTTTATTCAAGCTGGTGTAGTCTACACACATTCTCCACTTTCCACTTTTCTTTTTCACTAGCACAGGATTTGCTAACCACTCGGGGTAAAACACCTCCTTGATGAATCCGGCCTCCAAAAGCTTGCGTACCTCCTCACCGATCGCCCGCCGTTTCACTTCGTCGAAACGGCGGAGACGTTGCTTGACCGGCTTGGAGTGGGGGCGGATATCAAGAGAGTGCTCGGCGACCTCCCTCGGAATGCCTGGCATGTCCGAGGGGCTCCACGCGAAGATGTCTGCGTGAGCGCGGAGGC